>JAAAKM020073195.1:79224512-79310762 GCA_010016025.2 Alatinidae sp. Z8VKAUB7J3 | reverse complement strand
GGTAAGTAGTTAGGTAGGTAAGTAGTTAGGTAGGTAAGTAGTTAGGTAGGTAAGTAGTTAGGTAGGTAAGTAGTTAGGTAGGTAAGTAGTTAGTTAGTTAGTTAGTTAATTAGTGTAGGTAGTTGGTATAAGTAGTTGGTGTAGGTAGTTGGTGGAGAGATGTAGGTAGTGTAGGTAGTGTAGGTAGTTACGTAGAGTGAGTAGTTAATGTAGGCAGTTAGGTAGAGTATTTAGGTAGAGCATCTAGTGTAGGCAGTTATGTAGTTAGTGTAGGTAGGTAGGTAGTTAGTGTAGGTAGGTAGTGTAGGTAGGTAGGTAGGTAGTCTAGGTAGGTAGTTAGTTAGTTAGTGTAGGTAGGTAGTTAGTGTAGATATGTAGGTAGTTAGTGTAGGTAGTGTAGGTAGTTACGTAGAGTGAGTAGTTAGTGTAGGCAGTTAGGTAGAGTATTTAGGTAGAGTAGTTAGTGTGGGCAGTTAGGTAGTTAGTGTAGGTAGTGTGGGTAGTTAGTGTAGGTAGGTAGGTAGGTAGGTAGGTAGGTAGGCAGGTAGGTAGTTATTGTAGGTAGGTAGTTAGTGTAGGTAGGTAGGTAGTGTAGGTAGGTAGGTAGGTAGGGAGGTAGTGTAGGTAGATAGGTAGGTAGGTAGTTAGTTGGTGTAGGTAGGTAGTTAGTGTAGATATGTAGGTAGGTAGGTAGTTAGTGTAGGTAGTTACGTAGAGTGAGTAGTTAGTGTAGGCAGTTAGGTAGAGTATTTTGGTAGAGTAGTTAGTGTAGGTAGTGTAGGTAGGTAGGTCGGTAGTTAGTGTAGGTAGGTAGGTAGTTAGTGTAGGTAGGTAGGAAGTTAGTGTAGGTAGGTAGGTAATTTGTTAGGTAAGTAGGTAGTTAGGTAAGTAGGTAGTTAGTTAGTTAGTGTAGGTAGTGTAGGTAGTTAGTGTAGGTAGGTAGGTAGTTAGTGTAGGTAGGTAGGTAGGTAGTTAGTGTAGCTGGAAAGTTTTGTTTATTGCCGCCTTTTAAAGTAAGCGCGATCTTGACCCAGTTGAGAGGGGCGCTGTTTCTTATGGGAGATCTACTTTTAACTTTTCTATGGCAGAGAATTAGATGACGCACCTCTTGTAAACCTAGCAGCGACAATTTTCAATCTTCGATTATGGCTGTCGTAACAATAATTTAGTAAATAAACATATAGAAACGTAATAAACAGCCGTAGTACAGGGTGCGGTGATTCCTTAACTTAGATAAATGTAAGAGATTATTTCTACAGAAGCATTCAGAAATTTGATGACAACGACAATAGCAAACATATCGAATGACAAGGAAAATTATTCTTGAGCACCATTTGGGACCTTATTACATTTATGGTCTGAAAGTTGTAGGTTACTGTATAATTCTCATTCTAATTCTTTGCACTCCTCAACTTATTTGATCGTTAAACATGGTCCATATCCTCGTGAACCGGAAGTAGCCTGAGACCTAGTTAAGTCCTCAATCAGACACGTGGCTTGATGCCACGATGCATATCCGAAATGAGTCACATAAGCTTCGCGCAGAAAAAATTTAGAACATTTTGATAAATTTAGAGTTAAGAATTCAGCTATTCAGAGCAATGGTATTCCAAATGGTATTACGGAACTGTACCAAAAGCAAGAACGGCCTTGGTTACGCTGTAGCAACGACATTCCAAACACAGTATTTTTACAAGATACTTATGATATTCCTTCAGGTTTCGTGTTATCACAAATCAAGGCATTCTGTCTACCAATTCTACTACAGCCTTTCAAAAAATATTTATCACGTCTTGCCTGATATTTCATTTCGTGTAGACATTTTAGCAGCGGCATTAAGAAAACACTGTCTTAATCATAATGTCGTTGCCACCACGTAACCAAGGTCGTTATATATATCGAACCGTATTGACTCAGATTTGATGACTTTCCGTTATATTTATTAAAATTGTATAAAAATGTTAAAAAATTACTTCTTCCAAACATTTTCTGTAGGGGGTCCAGATTTAAATAATGGTCATACAGAATTTTATAATATTTACACTGTTAGATTTTAGGTTCAGGAAGAATAATTGAATATAATAAGCTTTCCTATAGTTTTTGTGATAGTAAAAGTTCCTCAGGTACTCTCAGAAACTCCTTGATAAAATTTCATTTTGGTAGTATGAATGCATATCATCGGATATGCTACGATTTCGTAATGCATTTTGTCAATTTTTATTAAAACATGTAAACAAACAACAAGTAGAACATTCAATAAGAGATTTTGGGTAATTTTGTAAGACGAGGTTGTTTAAACCCTTAAACCAACGTTTAATTCAGCGTATAAAAATCCAATTAATTATTTCGCCCTATTCCTTACAGGTGATGTGTTTCTGGTCTAGGGGGCGCCTTTCCGGGTTACTATTCAGGGGCTCATTTTCCGGGGGGGGGGAGCTTTTTTCCTGGTACCATCAGATCTGGTAGTCTGGTACGTAAGCCAGATCGAGTTGCTTCTGAAAACAGATTGCAAACATTTCCTGGTTGCAAATGGAATAAGTACCACTTATCTGTCCCCAGTGGCGGATTCGTGAAACTACTCAATCAGACGTTTCAAAATTCTTGTATTTCACGCAATTATAATATGCTGCCTCTTTTATTCCTGTAATCCAAACATTAATCGTATCTTGAGGGTAGTATTGTGATAAAATTTAACCCTACTTTTCACTTGGGACTGGAGCTACCTCACGACATGTTTATCCACAATTTCTCGCCCTTACGTTTTGAGAGTTTAAACCTTTCACCTCAGAATTTTGGCAGATTGCGAAGGAGTTGGTTGAAGAAAAGCTTAGTGCAGTGCCAGTGGTAGCTGAAGTTGCGAAAAATACGTCAAAATGGGTCATAAAATTGTTAGTATGCAAGTTACGTGTACTGGTATGGCAATATCAAGAATCGTACAGTGTCCACAAACAAGTTGACATACGTAAAATGATGCCGACAAGTGAGATGCATAACAACCTTGACCGTATCGCGTAAAAAGGATATAGATGTATTGCCCGCAATCGTAGAGAAATGTAACACTAAGTAAAAAGAGGTAGCGCGACGGTAACGGGGGTAGCATACCATGTGTCAAGTGACCGGGTTACATAAATAATGAGGAAGAATTGAGACACTGAAATCATCAAGATCAAAATAATAGCATTTTCTTTTTTTCTCCAGTATTTAAAATATTGCGTTTTGAATTTCACTGTACAAAGATAGATTTTGAAACTACCCAAAATAAACAATAAAACACCACTAATAAGGGCAGATGGGGGTCAAGGGCAACGTAGAGCAGCAGGTCTTAAAGCAGGCGCGACCAGGCAGTTGGATTGGCTGTTACGGCTCCTCTATTCCTTGCAAAGCTGTCTGTGCTGTTCAAGATTACAAGCATACTTATTCCATTAAGTGTAGCGTTATGACAACTGCATTATACGAAAGTTTATTTGCTCAGACTCTTCTCTCTGTTCATGAAGACTATTTTGGGTAATATCGTCTTATTTTCTTTAGCAATGTTATCAAAGTCTGCGCAAAGCAGTCTTCCGCAAAGTGGTGTCTCACATTCGAAAAAGGAGGTAAACACAACAATTTTCAAACGGACGAACTGGTCAAATCAGTTTTGCAAACATTCTGCATGCTACCATATTTTGTTTCAGATATTTTCTTCTTAATGTTCAGTTACGACAAAGAAAACACATAAACAATATCTTATCATTGATATTAAAACGTCTTTTATTGTTCCCTCTTCTTTCGGCTTTACCAGCGTCCGCTTTTCAAAGAAGTAGACGCGTCTGTTTGGTAATGGAACCGTCATGAACGTAGTAAGGTGCTATTCATGAGTGAAAAATATTTATGATGGTCCTTGGTAAACGTTTCACCAACGCCTCTGGAGCATTTATCATTGGCGTGTTATATTTACTATCATTTTATTATTATTTTCAAAGTTTCTGTTGGTTAACTTTCCGTCGATGTTTGTGATATATGTGTAAGTAGAAAGCGAGGTGTAAATTACAGTTCATTATTATTTGCAGTTGGTAACGCTCTATATTTACGATCATTTTATTAATTTTTGCAGTTGGTAACGCTCTATATTTACGATCATTTTATTATTATTTGCAGTTGGTAACGCTCTATATTTACGATCATTTTATTATTATTTGCAGTTGGTAACGCTCTCTTTTTACTATCACATTTTTATTATTTAATGTTGGGAACATTCTATATTTACTATCATTTGATTATTATTTGTAGTTGGTAACGCTCTCTTTTGACGATCATTTTTTTATTATTTACTGTTGGTAACATTCTATATTTACAATCGTTTTGTTATTTTTTTCAAAGTTTCTGTTGGTTAACTTTTAGTCGGTGTTTGAGATATATGTTTAGAACGGCGTAGTTAGCCAATTCCATTTGCTTGATCCACTCTTTCTTATCACTACCTATATTTCTTATCCTATGATCTTAGTTACTGATTTTATTCTTTACAGGGCGCTATGGGAGTAGATGTTCCCGTGCCCCATCGTATCTCTAGCATTGTCTTGTCTGTAGAATAATTGATAACTTCATGGCATATATAGCGCTTAATACATACGTATCTCATCCAATGCGCTATACATAAATCAAATTTCTACCAAGATCAACCTGTATGTAAAAGTTGTTTCCAACTAAATTGTATCAACGTAAAAAGATACAAAGATCGAAAGAGTTTGGCAAGAGAAATGTTTGAAAAAATCAAAACTTTGCAGGATCTTCAGAAATCACGAGCAATTATAAAAGTTAATTTTTAAGTGATCTCACAGTTTATTTAATTTACTGAATACATCAGCATATACATACAATACATCTGTACATTATTCATTCCAACGATCAACACGAAGTCCGCCAGTTCCATTACTGAGTACATATTACCATTCAATAGTGAGAACTAAATTGCACAAAACGAAATGAAGACAAAGCAAACATTTAAATTGTGCGTGAAAGTCATCACACGTATAAAATTAATTTTAAACCTGGTGTGACAGAGAGGGCTCAAGTCCCGTGGCTGTAGCCTCCAGTGATACAAAATTTTAATACTGTCTTGAGTAACGGATTCGTTTTGCTAAACGTTTTTGCCATGCACTGATCACAACTCATGCGGAGTAAAGTAAAGAACGTACTTGTCATAAATTTACAGGAAACGAGAAGTCCAAACAACGTAGAGAATAACAGTCACAAGAACGACACCTTTTCTATCATTCGTGTTATTAGAAACGCATAAGCTGTCAAAAAATTCTTCTTGTCGGCAGAGCACCGGCTTCTTTGTTCGGTACATGCTGCCTCTAAAGCAGCAAGATGAAACGGAGATCGGGCTTTGGCTAATACCCTAAACGAATCCTCTTGATAGTTATCAGCATATGTTTGGGTTTCAAGCAGATGCTGCCCCATTACCGAGTCCGTTTTGGGATCTGTTGATTTGGCTTTGTTTACACGATTACCTCCTTTTCGATAACAAAGTTTTCCAGGATGTTTCGAACTTGACCTCATCGCCGTATGTACTTTGTATGAAATCGATCCACATCCCATGATTCCTATTTGCTCATTGCTTACGTCCCAACATGGATGAGTTCCCATTTTTGAATTTTGAACGAAAAAGCATTACAAAATTCGGAATACATGTCTCCGGTCAACACATCTCGGTGTACACAGTACACATATAACTTTGAGATATTAGGCCAACAAAGGCCTTGTCCATTAGAAAGATTCAGTAAAGAACATCTCACGGTCCTCATTAACTTCTTCTCAGATATTTTCTATCATGTTTGAAAGGTGTTCCTTTCACCTCTTCTATGCCGTGGATTGTGTTTCCCTTATTATCGTTTGAAGCTTTACCGTTGCGCGACGGTAAAATAAAAGATTAGCTCATGAAACTATTTTACTCTTTTCACTTTTCTCCGTCTATTTTTTCTAATTTAACAAAACCAAATCAACCAAACCAGTGTCATAAGTATATTTACATTTTTAAATGACGTTTTAATTTAACTAATTGGTATTTTTATAATTCGTATTGCAAAGTTAAACGAGTACTGTACTTATTTCCGTTTCTGAAGGAGATATTACAAGTTTTCCTGCTTATAAGTAGAGGAAAATTGAACGGTTCTAGGAAAGTTGGCCCCCGGATGAATGGCCCCCGGATAGTTAGCCCCCGGACATTTGGCCCCTGTGCGATTTGGCCCCCGTGTGATTTGGCCGTCGTGCGACTTTGCCCGCGCGCCACTTAGCCCCCATTATTTTTGCCGCAATGCTTTTAAAAATCGCTTTGCATTGCTTCGCCATGAACGTATTTATGTAGTTAAAACAGGACATAATTTGTGGTATACACAAGAAATAGCTTGTGTTGAGAATCCTGAATTATCGCTCCCAAGTAAATCCAAGCGCAGCATAAAATAACCGGTAAGTAACGTAACATAAACACTCAAGATATCATTTGCTATCATGCATATGATGTTGATGTTTTGTAATTTAAAACAAAGATTCATCGCTTCAAATCTAATCAAGACTTGACTACCACTTACCGTGCCGAGTCCAGAGTATATTCCACTGGGGTTTTAGACATGTTGTCGATGAACGGTCGCTACGAATAAGGATTCCATTACAGTTTTAAATGATAAGTTCATAATTTTTGTGTATGACATGCATGTTTACGTTTATCTCAGTTAGTTCAGGGATTAGGCTAAGAGTTTAAATTAATTTGAAAATACCGAAAGGGCTCTTGTTCAAAAACTGCTGATTATAAGCAAATTGTAGATGGTAGAGGTAGATCGTGTTTTGAGTCGCTGTCTTTTTGCGAGCTACGTTTCGAGAGAAACGTCTCCCATCTCCATGTTGCGGGATTTGAAATGTGTTGCTGTTTTTATAAAGTTGAATTTATAAGCCAATTGATAAAGAGCTGCAGGGGAAGTATTACTTTTCATTGTTGTCAAAACTTCAACTTCTACTAATTACATTTCATCAATCGTAATACAAATATCTTGAATTAGCATATATTGCAAAGGAAATGCGCTTTTACTTTGCGTTCATAATTATTATAAAAATAGAGTGTGACAACTTAGAGGGAAGTGAAATTCTTTCAAAGCAATGTTAAAACAAGGGGAGTACAACATAGAAACAACTTACATTGAACAATGCCTTCGTTAAGAAATAAGAAAGCTTATCTTTGCCTAACGATAAATATATAAAGAAGCTACTTAACGAAGTTTCATTTGTGCATCCAGTAAATTTCTTTGGTTCCTAATTAAAAATCCCTAAACTAGATGCCTGGTTCAACGCCTATTAGCTTATTTGTCAAAAAGGCTGTCAGTACAAATGTTAAAGGTCACATGCGATGGAGCACAGGTTTTAAGTTTTATAATCATTATCTCCAGCACAATGACTTTTTATTTACAAAATCACCACTCATTCTTATGCTAAAATACTGTCGCACTTTTGGGCCATCTGAAAAAGAGATTAACAAATCTGCAGAGGTAACGTAAGACTTAAAAGCTTAACCAGGGATATGCAAATTATTTCTCATAACAGGGCAACAAGAGGCGTCAAGCTGAAGGTCATAGGCAAGTGGAGAGGCTGTTTAAAGGAAGTGTCACAACCGGAGCATATTATTTCCCCTATCCAGGCAATAGTATTTAATCACGTATCTTCTTACTATGAGTAACTTGTACCAAAACTTCAAAAAGTGAGCATATTTTAAATCAGACTTCTCGACACCTCCGTCCCCAATGTTGTAGTCAAAGTAGAGTTGTACTTCAGTTGACGTGCGACAGTGCTGCTTTTTCTTCTTCATCAAAAATCTAACTCGAAACTTACAAACTTGTGGTTTTATCATCAACCAAATACAAAACAAAAGGGTTATTGTTCTGCATCGGAAGTTGCAATGGTTAATATAACGAGGCATGTCTTTATTAGAAGTTTCTTATGACGTCAATGTCTGTCACTACAAGACCACAGGGAGCATCTTCACGCATTTACCCTTAATTACCTGCTGTAAATTTAGACACCTTTTATGTACTGATTTTATGATAATATGAGTTTCCTAACAGCACATTTTACAGAGGCCATAGAATTTGCAATTATTTAGAGATCAGCAAACGTTTCAATGTTTTGGCGGGAAATTGGAAGTTCCTTGAAGTAACAACCGTCCCACCGTCAACAGTGTGAACAAAATAGCGAATCGTTTCGTTTCGTTTACTATCGTTCCGTTTCATATCGTCTAAGTCGTCGTGTAGTGTGAATAAGGCCTTACTCTCCTTGACGCTACACACTCTGAGACTCCCTGAGTTTCGTGAGAAGTCTCGACGTCTAATCGTTCTATTGTGACAACTGTATAGCGAAGGGATGGCCAATCTTTTTTGCGCAGTTGGCCGCAACAAATTTTTCAACACGGTTATCCTGACGGTTCTAAGATGTTTTCTTCAAAGGTTTGCCATTAGCGACAAAATTTAAACTTTTGGTAAACTCGGGATTTTAGAGCCTAAAACTAAACTTTTTATTGAGCAAAACTTCTTTCTTCTGGATAAGTTGAAAGTACTCCGTGATTTGTATTAAAAACAAGTTGCATATGCTAGGTTGCTTAAGAATTCTGCGAAACACACGAACTGAAAGATTTCAATTCTGGGGCGTTTTATTGAAAGAAAATACTGAAAGTGTAAGCTGCTGAGTATCAAAATCACTACTATCAGCATTCCAACAATCTGTTACATTTTAGTACATGTAGAGCACTATCATTTATATCTGTCATCAAGGTAATATGAAATGTTTTAAAAGATTAAAGGGGCGTTGAAAATGGATTCAAGTCAACAATCTTTCGGTACTTTCGAATTTTCATATCAAAATATCCATCTTCCTCAAAAGTAAAGCAGACCATATAAGTCCTGAAAGTAAATCTGTAGAAGAGTTCAAAAGTAGAAAAGTAAATGTGATAAAACTGTTAGCAACACTGATTTACAGTGTCTTAAATAGGCAAAAATGAAAAAAGTAGGAAATGTAAACAAAAGAATATATGAGTAAGAAAGTTGATAATCAAACTGCTTGAAACTGTGATGAAATTGCTGAAGAATTTCTAGATTATATATTTGTAACTATTAGTTCCTTTTAATAAAGAGAAGATGCAAAGATCGAGAAAATGAAGGTGTCAGGTAAAAATCTTAGATCGAAGCCAAAACAGAGTGGTGAAGAACTTTTTTCTGCAAAAAGTTGCAAGATCAAAAGTCAAAAGTTGTTAAACGTTCAGCTTATGGTGATTTAGGATCAATTAACAAACATTTGCCCAAATTTGACCCAAATATTCAAAATGTGGCTTGAAGTATTAAAGAATTTCTAAATTTCGCGCAAATTTACACAACAAATTGTTGATTTTGGTAACATTTGGGAATGAGAACGGGTAGAAGTTACCTTCAGTCAATAGTCAATATTTCCATTTTTCCATTTGAACTCCCTCTACAAATCCCTAGCTAAGTCATAAACCACAAAATCCACTGCTTTTCATTTTTTTTTCTTAGGCCACAAAAATCGCTTGAATGTGAATACTTCATAAATTCATGACTAAAAATTGGCTGTTTTTGCATCAATTAAGACAAAAATTAGTCCATTGGCTGGTTGAATTGATCAATCCTGATGAAACAAGATCTACACAATTAACAACTTCACCAGTAAACCCATTGTCCACATGCAAACAAAATGTTCATCATTATTTATGACATAAAAAGCCACAAAAAGCTTAAGAATTTAGGAGAAGTCAATTTCAGTATAATTTCCATTGAAAGAATATTCATCACTTAACTTTCCACTCCTTCCATCACAAACAAACTTCTCAGAACAATCTATTTCAATGTAATAGTTTTCAAAAGAATATATTTTCATGTAACAAGATTCAATAAATGATTTTTCTGCACATTTTACGAATGTCTAAGCAGTGTTACATACTATAGACATGTCTAGACTGTCTTACATGAAATACATTGTTCCACCTAAAGATTGACAAATGACAGGTTTTCTGGGGGAAAAAAAATGACAACAACGTCCCTGAAATGTCCCGAGTATGGACAGTTATGCCTAAAAAAGGAAAATTGAACTTTTTAGCAATTTTTCTTTCACCAGAAAGCTAATAAAAATCAACAAGCTGTTAACCAACCTCACGTGATACTTTTTGGTCATCTTACAGCTGGAACTGCAATTTCCGCCATTTATGCCCAAATATAAGCCAAAAACTCCTCAAAATTGAAACTTAATAATATCCCTTCCCTATCAAGAAGATCATAATATTTTACGCTTCCTTAGAGCACTAAAACAACCTCTGATGCCGATGTCTAGCCAAATTATGTTGGAAAATATGGTAATATGGGCCCAGTCCCCCTGAACTCTCGTTTATTTTTTGAAAAAAAATATTTCATCTGAAACGGCTTTTAATATGGTTCCAACGAGCTATCAATCACTTTCTAATTTTGAGCTATGCAAAAGTTATGCCCCCAATTGAAACTAGATAGTGCTGCCAGTGAATACATAACATGTTTAAACCGTGTTAAGCCGATTGTGTAAAGTTTCATGCAACATGCTACAAAGTCAGATCTTTAGGGCCACATTTTTCTTTATTCTCTGTATTTTACAAATTGTGGTGTGTAACATGCTACGTTCTACTGAAGTGAGCATGTACATTAGTATTACATAATAGCAAAGTTCAGACTTTTCGGAAGTGATCATAGGAAAATTATTTCAAACTTCATGACTTGTTTGAAGTTTCAGCGAAACGCAAAAGGATTTGACGTTTTAAATCGCCATCAGTTAAGGATGGAGGGAAGATCATGAAGTATCTGGGGAAACGAATATTACAAATTGATAGTGACATCTGACGTTGTAATATGTATGAAGCAACTGTAGTGCATTATCGTTATCCGCCCTTGAGCTGAAATAGTAAACAACTTATTTTCCTTAGCATCATTTGAACAGTTTGTCTTGTCTTGCATGTGTTCTGGGCAGGGGAATGGCTGTGACTTTGGTTATAGAGGTAAACATGTCCAAACCTGAAGTGAAAGTTTCGTTGTCTGAAGGCTAATAATTTTGTAGAGATGGGATGATCGTGGTTATTTATGTCTTGCTCTGCCTTAATATCATGACAAGCTATTCCAGATTAGTGACGACAGTAACCGTTCCTAAAACACGAACGATTTAAGACGCACTTCTCGAAGTAGCTTTAAGCAAGCAGATTTCGTGTTTCCTTGGGAAAGGTATACATAATCTTTTGACGTCGATACGACGGGGCTCGGGCGTAGTCGCTTGATTGTCTTAGTGAAGTCTGTTCTGTTACTGGCAAGGGGAGAGGGCAGATAATTGGCAATTTTTCTCGACGTTGTAGTTGTATGTTACCATATTTTGATTGTAGTTATTATTACTCTATCGCAAGGCCCCACTTTAACCTGGAGCCCTCAATCTTTAAGTTATGCTGAAATAAAAAGCCAATTCCCGAGGACGACCATGGATAGTTAAAGGAAAATTAGCCTAAGGCATTGAGGACAGGCAAAAGATGGGTTGCAGCATGGTTTTTAAGTAAAAGTGGCGCATTTAGGTGTCCACTTTTCCCCCCAGGATTCAGATGTGATATTCCTTTCAGTTACATACATAAATAGATTTTTGGCGCTTTTCTCCGGTCTTGCTTGACGGAAACAAAAAGTTCGTTTCGTTATCGCATGACAAAAAAATTGTTTATAAAACAGAAATTCATAATAATTTGCCATTCACAATCGGAAAAACTGATTTGTTATCTTTTCTGGAATACACTAAATATTTGCCTTTTTTAGGGAAAACAAGAACAGCTTCCCCTAATAAATATGAGCGCTAATTTGGGCAGTCCAATTTCTGATTGGCTCCTTCAAAATACAATTGGGTATACTCTTTCACACATTCCATTTCGGTCATTCTGGCGTTAGTACTCTGAGGAGTGTCGAATAATGCTTTTCAGTACGCAAAGAGAACAAAAGTAATTTTAACTGCTTTGGATGTAGTACAGCTCTAAGGGGTGCATGTTTATGGTAGTATCGAATTGTGACATTTTACAAAAGAACTTGTAGTAGAACAGTAGCACTAGCCCTTTTCATTTTAGATCATGAGTATAATTTAAGGGATTATGAAAATAGAACCACTCCAGCGTGGCACTCTGGCAATTGTATTGCCCCAGAACATCCGCAAAGTTTTCACAATGAATCAACGTGTGTTCCAATCGTCTACAATGTCAATTATACTCTCCAAGTATGACTGTTGCCTTGTCTCTACCAATAACGTCTATCTCTGTCTAATTTTTTCATAACGTATATACTGTATTTTATTGTAGTTGCAACTATTAAGTATGATGTTTGGAGGTGATGATTAATTTCTATGCTGGAATGTTTGTATTTGAAGTATTTAATGTTAAGGACGATAATGGTCGTGCTTTTAATGACATTGACGAATTAGTACATGCATGAAATTATTTTGATAGTAACGAGTTCACGTTGTATCCTAGGTTACGACTCTACGAAGGCTTTCACATATGTAACAGCACTAGTGGTATCATCACAATGATAAGGGAAGTGCAATTGCTTGTAAGTGATCACATTATTGCTTTGATGAATTTTATAATAAATTACATCAATACATGTTTACGTAATCTTTACTCTTATGCGCGTGATAATGCCTCAAGATAGGTAGGAAATCCATATTTTGCCGCCAGTTTCTTTTGGATTCGATAATTCAATAGAATGTAGTAAAAGTTACTTTTAGTTCAGTAACATAGACGAATTTTACTACATAGACATGTTTTGTTAAATGGACAGGTTTTGTCTCATGGACAAGTTTTTTGACCTGGACCAGCGCAGTGACGTTAGTATCTTCAAATTAAGCGAACGGCAACCTTCGCAACTCATTCCAAACTGCCGTCGTTATTTAAGTAGTTTCTTTATTGTTGTTGTCATGTGCTTTATACATACATACATAGTTTTCTATGCTCCTTAGCTACAGTTTTTCATGCTGTTTTGTCTCTTAGGTGAGGGAGAGTGACGAAATAGCGAGAGAGTCGCACTGCTTAATTCAGTACGTGTTATTTCCGCCACACCAACAAGGAGGAACAAGGCTAGCACAGGAAGACTCCGCAGAAAGCGATGTTTCACAAGATAGTGATGGTATACTTCAAATGGTGACGGAGGTCTGGGTCGAACCACAATACGGCGTCGTAACTTGTGCTGACAGTAACACGTACATTTTGCCACTGGTACAGTGTAACTGATACCTGAAAGGCGCGTAAGATATATTATCAAGTATTGTTAGAACAAGTTGTATTTTTATGAGAGAAAAAAAGTACAATTATCGGATCCGTATAAAAAGTGTTCAAACCAAGTTTTTAAATAAAAGCAGATGTATTTTATTTGTTACAGTCAGCATCAAAGACGGCAATCGCAGCAAAAGTACATGATGAAGCAGTGACTGGAGATCATGTAACTCGTGGTACAAAGACAGACAGCAGTGTCAAACCGGAAGATGCTGTAAACATAAAAAATGCTACAGATGAAGGACCTATACCTGCCAATAACAAGAAGCAAGAAAGTATGACACCAGCGAGTGAAACAACACAGTCAGCTAAAGAATCTTCTCAAAAAGAAGTTAACCTAAAAATTTTAAGCAATCAAGAGTAAGTACTTGAATTTGTGTTCAATTTTTTTTAATGGGGTAGTGTTAGCCTATGAATGTTCTTTAGAATCATATTTAAAAGTGAACATACAGTGGCATAGTACACAAGGAGCTTCTGCAGCATGGCAATGAAACATAGTCATCAACTAATAATAGTCATACAGTGCTCATGGTACAATGATCTACTACATATGCATTGAACTTTTCCAATTTACATGTAGGTAGAGCAAATTGAAGCAGGTCCATGTATCTTCTGTGAATATGATCATCTCTACTGGAGTAGTTGTTGTATTGGTTAGAATTGCTTTTACGTCAAGAGTTTGTCCACACCTCTGGTTGAGTGATGTTCACACCATGCCTCAAGTAGTTTTGGTGCTAACGCCCTACCTAAAGTGATATGAGGCTGTATGTGTAGAGAATTCTGGGATAGGAAACCTTATGTTTCCATGTATGCTTTAACTATTGTTTTTAGTAAGGAAATATTGATGTCATTCATTTAGACAGATAAGATTCCAGGCACGTTTTTTACTCTTCAGAAGAATAGAATCGAATCAGCATCAGAACCTTAGAATCTCAGAATAACTCAGAATATCGGAATCAAAGAATCGAACAGAATCAGAGTCGTGTAGAATCGAGGATATACAGTCCGTATAGAACAAGTGGATATTGAATTATCTCTCTGATTACCAACTGTATGCATGTATGTATGTATTTATTTTGCCTTTTCTAAAAGTAAAGTTGAAAGTGAGCAGCAGACATGTTATATATACAGTGGGTTTATTAACTTACATTGGTAGACAATTAACTTACCATGGTGGACCTACCATGGTAGATGGACCTACCATGGTAGATGGACAAGGTTCATGAAGCCTGATGAGATCCAACATATATTGGACTTACTCCAAAAATGTAGGTTCAATTGAGGCTGTGCATACCGCATCTGGTATGCGAGGTCTTGAAACGTCTTACAAGAACCATTATGTGTGAAGCACGTAGAGGGCAATCTCAACCTTATTCAACTAAAGGTACTAGGAAACGCTTATGTTGAGATATTTTAAGAACACAAAATTTTAGATTCTGCTACTTTTATGTGTTCTTATTCGTTTGAAATTTTGGTAGCAACCTCTGATTTAGAAAGGTTTTAGATTTACAAACTTAACAAATCACGAAATTTTATGAAACGGAAATTTTTTTGAGTATGTCCATACTTTCAAAGATTTCTCACAAACGAGAAAATATTTGCGTTGTGCAAAAGATATAACAGAATTTGTCCAAAGATAAATAACTTTTTAGTCTTGGCGGATTGTGCACCAAACGCAAACCACGTGTTTGCAATGAAGAGCGATACGTGGACAAAAACTCCCTGAGCTTTCTTATGTACGTAATCATAGAATCTGTACCATGAGCTGACCAATTGTTTCTATTTGCCTTAGAGTTTGGACCTCTAAAAAAGGAGGTCCAAAAAGCCTTTGAGTTTTCTTGTGTACGTAATCATAGAATCTGTACTTGAGCTGACCAATGATTTATATTTGAGTTAGAGTTTTGACCCTTTAAAAAAATGGTCAAAAAGGCCTTTGAGCTTTCTTGTGTACGTAATCATAGAATCTGCACCATCAGGTGATCGATCATTTTTATCTGCCTTAGAGTTTGAACCTTGAAAAAAAGAGGTCAAAAAGGCCTTTGAGCTTTCTTATGTACATAATCATAGAATCTGCACCATCAGGTGATCGATCATTTTTATTTGCCTTAGAGTTTGAACCTTGAAAAAAAGAGGTCAAAAAGGCCTTTGAGCTTTCTTATGTACATAATCATAGAATCTGCACCATCAGGTGATCGATCATTTTTATTTGCCTTAGAGTTTGAACCTTGAAAAAAAGAGGTCAAAAAGGCCTTCGAGCTTTCTTATGTACATACTCATAGAATCTTCAGCATGAGCTGACCAATGATTTTTATTTGCGATAGAGTTTGGACCTAGAGTTTAAAAAGAGGTCGCTGAAGAAGTGCCCTTAATGTTCATTCGAAGCAAACTATTGCGGTGTAGTTTATGTATTAATATACTAGAACCATAGGCTGCCTTCTAACCTCCAAAAAATGTTAAATTTCGGGAACATTGAGTAAAATGCAAGTGAAATCAGTTACAACATTGATGCTCAGTTTTGGGTTCAAAATTCATTAATGGTTAAAAAAGTAGACAGTATGGAAAATTTAAAGCAGATAAGGAATTTGATGATGGAATTAGAAAACGTACTAACTTCAGAAAGGAATAGAAGAAACTAAAAACTAGATCCCTACCATTCTATACAGTGTTTCAATGCTCCTTTATTTCTCTGAGTGTCTCTTTCTCCAACTTTCTCCAACTTCTATATCTTCTAAAAACTGCTAGCGAGCTTACAGCGCCCCCAGACCCCCAGCTGCAGTAACTTGCGACTTCGTGGCTTCAGAAAATCTTGCCCTAATTCTAATAAAGCTCCCCTGCCCTCAAAAAGTTCTAGCTGCGCCCCTGGTAATCATCTCTTGTACTGACGCTGAATGAGATACTGTTGCGTACGTCAAACCTTTGTTCTCTGAAATTTCAGGTACTTTTAAGATCTCTCTTTGCAGAATATCTTTTCCAAATTCAACGCTATCAACCGTTCGATGGTCAGCCCGGATTTGGAAACAAATTAGAATCGTTGCTTGCAGGTCCCACGTGATAAAACTTGGGTGTATTAATCTCATAGGTTAATGGAAATATACAGATACACGCGTTTTGAGATTGTAACTTTGGAAATTGTGTAGCTACGTTGGCTTTGAAAAGAGATTGGTTTCGAATGGTATATAGTGCATCAAGTTTGCTTGTGTGTCTATAGCGCTTGGTTTTACTTGAGAGCGACAAACCGGGATTCTCAACAATTTATACGTACATACACTCGACCTAGCCACGTACATGATGGGGGTACGAGGAACAATACAGACCGGGTTAACTTGGGTGGCTACTTTGAATATTGAGGTGAGAGATTGACAGTGGGACCACTAAGACAACGCCTGTAGGTCTTTTGACGTTGACACAAATGTGGGGTGAGCTAGTAACAAATAAAGTGGACTTAGTCCAATGGTCTCCCCACCACCACCCTCGCCTCCCTCCTCGCTGCCCGATAGCTACTGGCCAAGTATGAACCTAACGTTAATTTTCCTTCTCTTGTGAGCCCACAAAACCTAGGCACTTTGAACGCGTGACCATATAAGACATCTACACTTTTACACTTCATTATCCTCAAACACCAATTACCTTGTCACCCTGACTTACCTCTATTTAGCCTACTCTCTATTTTATATCTTCTCTGCTTGCCTATAAAGAACTCTCTTAGATGTTCCTCCCTTTTGTCCCACAAAGACGTATATGTAGGTGCCTAACACAAGGTTGTTATTATTAAGGTTATTAATTTTGCGCCCCCTCCCCCCTTCACATTTTGTAGGAACACTCTACGTACTTCGTCTTCGTGTTTTTCATTTTTATTCTATTGAGATTTAACTAAGTATTACTTTAGGGGTTCTTGTCCCCATTTCTTTCAACCCCAACCTTTCAAATGTTCTCAAGTCTCCACCATCCCCACCGCCCGCTTATTCCACCTTATTCGTTTTTCATCTAAAGATGATTTCGAACACTCGGCAAGACTTCTAGCTCTATGAATTCGAAACAACGAAGATCCGTCACTAATGTAGGCTGCACTAAAAGTTCAAGTTATGTTCCATTTACTTCTTGCCTACTAACAAGGGGTGGGTTTCTGTAATTTAAGACAACATGCTAGAAGGGAGGTGTTAGATAGGCAGATTAGCTGTGTAGATGATTGCACAATGAAGAGTTAATAGATCAGTTTGCATTAATTATCATTGCTATGAACTGAGTGGTTAGTCTATTCCTTTGCTATTGACAAGCGGTTGACTTCTGACATATGCAAGACCACATTCTAGATGGAAGGTGTTAGATAAGCAGATTAGATATGTACAATTTCGTAGTTACTTTCAGCGACCATCAAGCAAAGTCAACGCGAATATCGTCGTAATAGAGCAAATGTACTCTTATGGAGCTACCCAACCGAATACAGTCACTTCTACAAAATCCAAAGAAATTTACCATTGGGTGCTGGCAATGTACAGCACTCGTATTCTATGAATTTGAAGCAACAAAGGAGTTGGGCACCTCAGCTCTGCTAACCGCCGAAAGCTTTCCCTCTATTTTAATACTGCAATCCAACGAAATTACCATCACTATAAGGCAGATGGCATCAATACAAGGCGGATGCCATTAATACAAGGCGGTTGCCATTAATACAATGCAGATGCCATTAATACAAGGCAGATGCCATTAATACAATGCAGATGCCATTAATACAAAGCAGATGCCATTAATACAAGGCAGATACCATTAATACAAGGAAGATGCCATTAATACAAATCAGATGAAACTTTAGTTAATCAACTTGTTAACAACAGTAGTTGGGGCATGAAATTACCAATATGATAAAAAGGAATCTGACTGTGATACAAGCAATGCTATGGAAATGTCTAACAACCCTCCATGAACCGCTTTACACATTCCTACACTGGGTGATATTTTTTCCTTAGGATTTGCTAACCTTCTGGGAGCGTCTAAAAGACAATGAATTCAAGCAAGCATAGCTCATACCTATCTGTTGATCTTCGTCCAAGGGATTCAAGCAGTATTCATCGCATACGTCGCATTGAAGGGCATGGAGGTATTCACAGCTTTGGCATAGAACAAAAAGAAAAACATCAGTTCAAATAGTGCTAGAGACATTAACTAACCAAAAATCGCCATGGTATGAGTAGGTCAAGGAAATGCTGAAAATATCATGGCAGGAAACATTTCAGTTGCCAATTCTCATGTCTTCATACTGCACTATCTACTCTCATTTCTTTCATGAGAATGAAGGTATTCACAGCTTTGGAATAGAACGAAATAGAAAAAAGTCAGTTAGAGTCATTAACTAATCAAAATATTATAAAAAAGACTACTCTTATGAAAAAGTGAAGTCTTCTCTAAGAAATTGAAGCGGCAGCTCATTCTTTTCCTCCTCTGTATACCATCAAGATGTATTTGATCATTTTGGTCATGTCAGGTACAACCGTCTTTAAAAGAGAAGTGGAGGGTAGAGAGGAACTGGCCATTCCAATTACTACGCACTTTCATGTGTCAACATGCCAAATGCGTCTTCTTTTCTCAAAAGAGTTATTTTTGACTATAGGATGTGTAAACCTCAAGAAGAGTTAGCATCTCTCTCCTTTATCACAATACCAGGATGAGGTTGTTTATTGATCACATATATATATAAGAACTTGACACTTCTGTTGATTTTAGAGAATCCTTTCTTAAATATGTGCTGAAGTAATTAACTTGGATGAAGCCATCGTTCTGTGGATAATGAACATATTAAGACGTACCATGTAATACAAATGTCTTCTTTTTACTGTTATTGATTCCAAAATTGAATTATCAGCATATGATAACGGTAATCTCTATAGGAATAGGTACTTTCCTTCCAGTTGATGGTGATCGTAACTATATTTCCCTTAACTTGTTAGCTAAAATAGCAGCTCACGTTGCTTTAACCAAAAAAAAAAGTTTGAGTTGATGATGATATTTGAGAAGACGTATTTCTCTCTAGATATTGCTAGTATTACATGAAACAATGACACCCAAGATTACAAAATCATCAATTATTTCCCTCTCCATAGATACTGATAAAGATAGTTACGGTTATATCGTAAATACGGGAAACTCCAAAGATGAGTTTTAATTCCAACTTCAGTTCATAGATTTTTGTCTCTTTACGTGAAACCTTAGATGGTTTCAAGTCAAGGTAACATTAATGAAACAAGTGTTCAAAAATACTAATTTGAATTAAATCTCATCAGATGGTATGTGTTTTAACAGACAAATGAGAATCTGTTCCTTGAATGGACTGTTTTTTGATGTATGTCAAATAATAAATTGATTTCTTCCTATACTTTTATTTTCGAAAAGTGAAATTGCAAACAATAAAATCACGTTGATTCCGGACTTGTCTAAGAAACCTGTTAAAATGTAAGTATACAATTAGTTATTTTTCATATTTGATGTTCTTTGATGAAACGTGAACAAATGGAAGCAATTAGGCAGAGTTCTGTTATGAAGATATCACGTTGATAAAGGTTGGATTAACCCTACCTTACATGGGCTTTTTGGCTCTTCTCGTACAGGGGGGGGGGGGCTAGTAGGCCCGCGGCACTTTGACACACTATAATTTTATATCGGCTAATGCTATTACAAAGATGTTTGGTACGTTTATAGTTTAGCTCTTTTCCAACAAATTGAATTTTTTACAAAATAACATTGCATTTCCTTTCCCTTGTCCACAAATAAATTAATTTAAACATTCTAGCTTTTATACTTTGCTCGAACTAAAGTTAAAATAGGAATTTCTCAACGCTTCAAATCGAAAACACAAAGTGTGTATGTATGTATGTATGTATGTATGTATGTATGTATGTTTGCATGTATGTATGTATGTATGTATGTATGTATGTATGTATGTATGTATGTTTGGATTTATGTGTGTACGCATTTATTTAAGTATGCATGTATTTACGTATGCATACACTGTACAGTTGCCACAACTGGACGAAACTTAGCATGCTTTTACAGTAATGACGTGATTGTAATGGAAGGGGAATGGTCACTCTTAGACCCCAGGACATGTTGAAAGAGCGTATTTTTTCTTGCATTTTATTTAGTGGTAACGTTTATCGTATATTTTCTTACATGCTATCTTATTGACGTCAAAGGTCAAAGATCAGTCAATTTTAACTTCACTCAAACTGTCGGGCAAAAACTCTAGGCCAATCGCATACAAAACAATGCGATAAACTAGAAACACTACATCCTCTTTCATGTCCCTCTACAAGATACAGGATACCTTTATATCGTTTTTATACAAGCACGGAAGGCAGCACTGCAAGGCAACCCAGATATACGGCTATGCTAAGAGTTTACATTTCGCCAATCGCATGAGAAATTTCATTAAGTGAAAAATCAATTGGGGGGAGGGGGGAGGACACTCCTAAATTTTAGAGGACATTTCCCCCAAATGACCCTATGTAACTACCTTATCTAGTAAAGTTGAGAGAGTTGAAACTGCAAGAAGTAACTAACAATAGCTACAAAAGTACGTAAACAAATATTATGAAGAAAGAAGTAAAGAGGAGAGCAATAAAGACAAGAAAAAAAAGAAAGACAAAGGTAAGAGAGAGAGACCTAAACAAGAGTAATCTAGTCCAAAAGAAATGCGATGAGGAAATCAAAGAAGAAGAGAAAAATGAAAAATGAATAATATACAACACAGCCAAAAATTGAGAAAACATATTTAAAGAAGGAAAGGGTACTTAAGAAGCAGAAGGAAGAGTGAGGATTAAATGATATTGCAATTAGGAAAGTAGGTTATGGCAAAAATTTACCAATAAGTAAAAAAGAAAAACTAAATAAAAGAATGTGCGTGAAAAGATCGCTCAGGGGCATATACTATATTTGAGATCCTTTAGAGTCACTTACAGAAATTACTTGAATAATTAACAGTACAACTGGCAGTGGTGGTATAACTTTCAACTCAAATTTTGATTCGTTACAAAGCAGATACTTTCATTATTTGAACCGATATAGATATTTTGCATTTGTATCGTTTATGAAATGAAGGTTTAGACTGATCAAAGGCACATCTAACGCGCATCATCGTTGAAATTTATTCCAAAATCTGTATATGTTGGTAACAAAAACATTCCACACCTTGCTGGATCATTTGTCTGTCTCAGTTCATTGGTACCTTGTACAAACAGTGACGAAAGAGATGAGCTGCACAGTTGACATCCAAGACTATGCTAAAAATGTATTGTAAGCAGTTTCAAACTATGCATGTATATCACTGAATCTCACCCCATTTCTGCACCCTGGTTTGGAGACAGAATCTCCTAATGGCTTTTTAATGAGAAACTAGACTGTGTAATGGCACATACTGAGCTTCCCATAAACCATCGAGAAAAAACCCCCGCCTTTATCCTTAGATCAACACCAAAGAAACGTAAACAGCCTTCACCTGTACTCACACAAGCATCTAAAAGACACCAGTTCTATTAATGCCGGATGAAGCATCTTCCACTTTCCACTTGATAACATAATATGCTTAGTATTAAATTTGTACCCACAAACAGTAGGTTTACAGGTCGGGCACTTGATAAGTTGTG
Organism: Alatinidae sp. Z8VKAUB7J3; assembly: GCA_010016025.2. Taxonomy (NCBI): domain Eukaryota; kingdom Metazoa; phylum Cnidaria; class Cubozoa; order Carybdeida; family Alatinidae; species Alatinidae sp. Z8VKAUB7J3. Next base: position 79,288,787 of record JAAAKM020073195.1, on the reverse strand, counting down.
TATTTACAACTTCTGCCAGAGCAGACTAAGATTTCTAAGGACAAGGCAAGATATGAAATCTTAAGTGACACCTAATTTTCTTTGTTGATTAGCAATTTATCTAATCATAAAAGCTGCAGGCAAACATTTGATACAGTTTGCACAGTTTATAATATCAAATGTATAATTATGCAACAGTTTTATTAATAACATAGCAGTAATATACACTGTCAGCGGAGGTAACTGATGCCTCGTTAGATGGTGATTAGCATATACCAGACAGAGATTTTGAAATGTGGAATCATATGCAAAACACATAGATTCTTAATACAGTACAACGACAGTGGTAATGGTTATGAACGTTTGGTAATGGCAGTAAAATGGATCGCAAACAGATAAAGTCTTTTCTCGCAACCATCAATGTAGTTGATGTTTGTACATTAAGTGCTGGCATTTGTATCTTGTGTGAACCAAAAGCTTTCAGATCAAAGTGACAGGGTACCTTTACTCATATACAGGCAGTAGTATTCCATCTTGATACCTCACATAAAGTTTAAAAAGCTTTCCATTAGTCAAGTTTTAGAGTCGAATTTACAAGTACCCTCAATGCCACAGTATTGACCAGTGACAAAGAGACTAGAATAAGTGGTTTTTATAGAGGTCAGCTCGGACTAAATAAATCAAGCAATCCACTTTGGTTCGAGGTAGGCTTGGTGATGTATTGGATCATTATTATCAAAAGCTCTGGAGTGACAATAAACTTAGAATAATAGAGTTGGGAGAGTAATTCTAATTTATTGTTTTCACTACGTCAAGTTAGAAACTAATCACTCTCGTAGTAGTAGTAGTAGGTAGTAGTAGTAGTAGTAGTAGTAGTAGGTAGTAGTAGTAGTACTAGTAGTAGGTAGTAGTAGTAGTAGGTAGTAGTAGTAGTAGTAGTAGTAGGTAGTAGCAGGTAGTAGTAGTAGTAGTAGTAGTAGTAGTAGGTAGTAGTAGTAGGTAGTAGTAGTAGTAGTAGGTAGTAGTAGTAGTAGTAGGTAGTAGTAGTAGTAGTAGTAGTAGTAGTAGTAGTAGTAGTACTTTCGATAGGTTTTCACACCTCCACGCCAAACGTCTGAAACATCTTATTGGCGGCACCACACTCCCAAAACAAAGGAGAAACTACCATCTGTTACGATTAATGGACACCGTAACACCATGTGCTCCGTGCTCTGCTTCTCCCGACTACACCTGAGATAAATGAGTCATGAATTGTGGATTGTACATTTGTTTAATAGTTCTCGTACTTCAAATTGGTCGTTACTCATTGTTGCGCAGAAAAATTTATTATTTAAACATTTCTTTGGCATCTTAGGGAAGATCAGGATGGTTACAATCAGGATACACGCTGTCCAAAACTCATGACGGCATTGATCAAATTGCGGATGGGAATTCCTGATGCAATTTTTCTTTTTACTTTTCTTACTTGTTATCAAGTCTGCAAACATCTTTAATCTTAAATAAAGGGTACTCACTGAAAACTGCCTTCCGCATGGCCCGATAAGCCTTAAGGCGAAAAAGGGACCTGCGTTAGAGCCAGCCAAATATCCAAGTCACAATAAAAGTAAGACAAAATTTCAATTATTCGGCGATGGAAAAAAATGCGTTCCTTAATTATTATGTAAATAAATGGCTTGGATTGGCCACACTCTAACGCATAAAGGATCATTAAAGAATATAATTGAAGGAAGAATTGATGGTTTCTGGCCAACGGGACGTAAAAGGATGGCATTACTAGACAGCCTAAAGAATAGAGGCTCGTATGAAAAATTGAAGAAAGCTCAACACAGAGGCCCTTTGAACTCCATGAGTTAGGAACTGCCACAAGGTAGAACACCAACGAAGAAGAACAAATGGCATCCAGCTTCAGATATTTGTTTGTTCTTGAAGGTTTATCACATTTGGTGTTGCTTGACAATATGTGACTGTACGTATATGTGCTGTTTTAGGCCACTTGTTAAAATACGACCAGGGCAAACAGAACTTTCTATCTGCCATTGTTTATACAACTGATAGAACACAACGTGATGAATGCAACGCGTTCATCATCATCATCATCATCATCATCATCACCATCATCATCATCATCATCATCATCACCACCACCATCATCATCATCATCATCATCATCATCAGTACATCAACAACCAAACATGTCAAACCTTTTCTATTCCTGAGCTGCTTTCCAATACTCTTGAAGAAGTACTGTTGTGTTTGATGGATCGCATAACAATTGCAAGTAGTTGTCTAAGTTTTCTTTGCTGTAATTACCGTTTCTCTCTGTTCAGATTGACTTCTTCTGCTCATGAAAATCTTGAAATGAATAGACATTATGTGACCTGAAGATTCCATTCTAAATATCCAATCAGCTTGCATTTTTTCCCCACCTTGTACTTAGCCTTCTTTTCAGGGGTCATCGACACTACATTATTTTTTAAATTATTGTTTATTTACTATTAATGTTTATAATGGACAAGTCAGGCGGAAAACGAATTCTTTATATAAATATTATAAGTGCCCAGCACAAGGCACGTGGATAAAACATAGTGACAAAACATTTGATAAGCTATCGTTGCATTCCATCACCATCGTCAAATCATTATATTACACATTAAAAAACGCTGGATTAAGACCAAAACATAAGCAATATGATTAATAACTAACAAGAGACATATTAAAAGAGAGAAAGAGAGACAGTGGTAATGTTTACATTAAGTGAACACGTGTGTTTAGACGAAAGAAGACTTTCTTTAAGCAATAGCTGAATTGTGAAGAAGCTGAGGCAAGAAATGTGAAGTCGGGTCACCTCGGAGTATCACCTTTAACTGGAAAGATGCGTTCTAATTCCTTCACTTTTTAGTATTCGTCTACATGCTGAAACCTGTTCTCATTCGCTCTCTACTTCCGACTTCACCCAGGGGAGAGTAAATGTTAAGGGGCTGGCCCTTAAGAGCCACTCATGACTTCTGCTGGCTGATGATGTTTTAGTTCTCCATGCAGATTCCCTCTTTATTTAGCTTCCACAGCAAAGTGGGAAGATTTCTCCGAAGTAAATGTATTAGAATTGGTTCATTTCGGTTTACTACGATTTGTCTTAACAGCCACATAATACAATTTCTTAGGTTGGGGTGGTGGTATGGCATTTGAAATTTGTTTGGATTCCAAAGAATGTGACTTACGTCATTCCAAACTTCATATTCTCTGATAATGATTTATTCAGATAATTGTGCACTTTCTGCTCCAAGCACAAAACTTTCTATAGTAGAAGACATTGATATAAGGTTCAATTTTTTGCCGAAACACAATAAATATTAATTAACGAATTTCCCCATACCCACTGACTGGAGAAGAATTCGCGAAAGATTGACACTAAAAATCTCCGCCTTAGCTTTTGAGCCTTGATGGCTCAATAGTTGAGGCGTTGGTTTAGTAAACATTAGGTCCCGGGTTCGAATCCGGTCAGCGCCGATAAATTGCAAGCTATTGTGGAAATACTCCACTCTTTGAGAATTATATATAATTTGAGCATCTGATGGCACGTACCAGGCACAACACTGAGAGTGTACGAAGGCGTGCAGGAACTCTGAAATTGGCTTTATAATTCAATTCCGCGCCCTATGTTGTGCTTAAGAGACACACGCCATCCCCTTATTTTTGACATCATCCGCCTTTATGGGCAATTATGCCATCCAAAACCGTCATAGTTATTCAGCGCCAACTTTGTGGTTGCCAGGCACTGAAAGGCACCGAAAGGAGCTGCAATATTTTTAATGCACTTCGCAAATGCTTCCTTGAGAAATGATCAAACCAAAGCTCCCTGGTCATCAAAATCCGACCTGCTTTGATTTCGATAATAGCACGACAACAATAAGCCGTACAGTCTGACTTTCACTTCTCTATCCCCAAATTTCCTCACACTTAGAATAATAATCAACAAACACCAGCAATATGATTTTATAGATAACAAACAAATGAAAAAGACATTGTAATCAGAGTTCCTGACAAATGCAGACAATACAGAAAAGCAAATCGAAACATACATCTTCCACTGTCTTTTGTAGAAATAGTTAAGTCAGGGTTAACTCTGAGTTGATTTCAAGAAAACAATTTCATGAACAACAAATTGGCGTCATGAATTATCCGAAAATTACATTTAACAGCAGAAAGACTTCAGGTTATAACGTTGTGATGATATCTATACAAAAGGAAGCCGTAGATTCCTTCCGTATCGCTGCTGGCATGGTCTGTTACCATGAAGATACAGGAACGTTCATGGAAATGCGCTGCCAGCTGAAAGACAACTTTGATGTTTCATCGTTCGTACTTTCTTAAAGAATTTCTTTTGTCGGAAAATGGATATGATTATTTTAACTAATGAATGAAACATGAAACCACGAAGCTTTTTGTCTTTCAGGTTAGATAATCTGCAACAATCGGATACGTGTTTTATCAAAATCTTTTGGTTCGGTTAGATATAAAACCTCAGATCTAATGGGCAACACAAAGTTTATAAAAAGCAAAGTTTATGACAGAGATCACAAATGTTTGTAGTATTTAAAAGACCTATCGACAAGAATTTTGCTGTAGTAGATGATGTCTTGCCAAGGTAAGATAACTGCATAGCTATGGATACTTGGGGCGAGGGGGCATGGTCACCTCCCTAATAACTATTCTTCAAAGTCGAGAATGGAAAAGAAAAAAATATAGATGCATATTGCCACTGGTATATATCCACGGAGCTGGCTGGATATAAAAAAAATCTAAGATCCAATAATTCCGGAAATTTTTATATGATTACAATAAAAAGTGATAGGGCAATAATATGTGGCCACCCTTTAGATACTGGTGGGCCACGATTCCCCACGACGATTTCAACATAGAACTTGCGAATCGACAAATATCAATAACAATTTATACGTTCTAGTTCAACTTCGAATTCGCTCTCCAGCAAATCATGATATGAAACACACACCCTAACAACAACCTAAATATAGCGATCACAAGATTCAGATTAAAGTTTCGGTTTACAACAACTAAATCATAAAAGCGGAAATGACTGAGTGTCCAATCAGTATTGCCGCAAGCAGAAGAGCGCACATCGTTGTGCGCTACTAAACCCAATGCTAGAACTTCCTTAGTTACGTGGTGGCAACGATATACCCAGCACCGTATTTTCTACAAGATGCTGGTAATATTTCTATTAGTGTTGCGTTAAAACCCAGAAAAAGATTTCCTCGATCAATTATAGTTGAAGGTTAGTTGGATCGATCCAATATCTTTACGACATCTTGCGTGATACCTTCCATAATCTCGACGTTCCTGAAGCGGTATTATGAGAACACTGTATTAAGAATGTCGTTTCCATCACGTAACCAAGGGTGTTATGGCCTAAAGAGCACTTCCGGTTTAGTAGCGTGTACTGAGGAGTGATGTCGCTGGGCTACAACATTCAACACTACCAAACTCCAGTATGTTGCCCCTACAACTTTAAATCCCGCCGTTTTCTCCGCTAATTATATTCTCATAGTAAAATGTCTCTCCCCTATGCCGTTTCTCGGCAGATGCCGGTATCAGGTAAAACAATTATATCGCAAAACAGAACCCACAATCTGTCGTTGGATAATGCAAAAATTACCTTTCCTATGAAATTATAGAGAAAGGTAAACAAAACTATTTCTATTGCCTTTACAAGACGCCCTTGAATTCCCTAGTTAATCCCCTCTGCCTTGATTTCTTAATTTGTGTTCTCGTAATTTAGAAATTCGAGATCAATTTAAGAAGACAACCGAGGTCAAATCCTAAAACCTTTAAAGCTATTCAGGGTCAGCAGAACTTGTGTTGTCACAAAGCAAACACAGTCCAAACTGTTTGTGAAGACCAAAATCCTTAACTTAGCACTCTATCCAGGTGGCTATTCCAACAATTGGATCTACGTTAATTTGGTACGGCATTACTGTTGTTTAGTTCATGACAAAGGCATTATTTGCTCTAGGTTTAGCTTATGTTGAACGGCATCATGCTTCAATCTGTCAGACCACAAGGTTGAGCAGTAACTTGTTTAATACTAGGTATATACTGACGAGTGGTAGGTGGCAGCCAGGACTGTGGCCAAGAGTAAGTGTGTGTGTGTGTGTGTGTGTGTGTGTGTGTGTGTGTGTGTGTGTATGTGTATGTGTGTGTGTTGTATATATGTGTTTGTGTGTATGTGTATGTGTGTGGTTGTGTTTGTGTGTATGTTTGTGTGTATACAAATTTTCTTTAAAATAAAAACAGAAGAATTCTTTTTTGACCTGAAACAAATACATAACGAACTATTTACATGTATAACTCACTATAAGCAGACACAAGAAAAACTAGATATTGTATATATTCTTATGATTCGGTATCACAGAGAAAAAAAATAACCTTAGCAACCTGTTAAGCAATTTTAGCCCTGAAAATGTAGCATACCCTTAGCAACCTTAGCCTTGCCAGTGAAAATCGAGTCCCTTATAAAAAGAGTGTGTACTCAGCTTAGGGAGGAGACTAAAAGGTAGAGGATATTGTCAAAGACTGCGATACCTAACTTAGTTAAATGGTTGGTTTTCGGTTAATTCAGGGTGACTCTGTTAGGTCAACTGCTGGTCAGCTGCCTTGATCACGGGACTTGGTAAGTAGATTTGTCAGCTTTGCAAATCACGAGTTACTACTCAGGGGCCGCGGAAAGCGTCTTTGATTGAAATGGCTTAGAATACATTTCAAGGCCATAGCTAGCTCAGCCCTATCTTTCCATTGCTGAAAGGCGCTTACAGTTTCTAGCTGTGCCCTTCATTTTTGGTAGGGATGTGATTTTCTTTCCTGCGAATTGTTTTATTTCCCTACTCATAGCTAAGAATGTTCATGAAGTACATCAGCTTGATTTGGGAGCGCTATGGCTCCCTGAGCCATCCTTTTCTGCGGCCCCTTCCACTGCAGTTTTTGTTGTTGTTGATGTTGTTGTATTATGTTGTATTTTTTTTTGTATTTTTGTCGTATTTTTTGTATTTTTGTTGCTTTTTTTTTACGTTAGAAGACATCTATCCTACAAACAATCTATCTGTATGTGTGTAAATGTAAGACAGACCAAAACAAATTTGGGTCCTATAACGTTTCTATTTACACCTACTCTAGGTTACCTACTTACCTTACCCTTCCCCCTCCTCCCGCAGTTACTAATTTCCAAAAAAGTTCTGCATTGCTTTAATTCCAACCCACCTAACCTTTGCTTATTAAATTTCAATAGTTTGACTTCGCAGTTGCGGCCACTCTGTTAACTCAGGGAGCGCTCTGATCAATTCAAGTAGATTATTTCATATCAAGAACCAATTTTTTGACTTTTTGCAATGAGAATAGACAACAAACGTCAATTTTGTCAAAGATATAACCGGAAAGATGTCGTTTGCTGTCCCAACAATGAAATGTTCGTTTTTAACTCTTTCCAGATCAGAGTGGGCTCCCAAGCAGACATTAGGATTTCTTGCAGCTTCCCCAAATGACACTAAGACTTAGATATTAGAAAAGTTCGTTTTCTGTAGTATCAAAAAATGGTCTTATTTGTCTTCTAACTCCAAATACTTCCAAAGATATGGCCATTTCTGCATTACCAATTTCGAATCCATTACACAGAATACCAAATGTAAGCCCTGGGCTCATATTCGAGTGGGGGCTTACATTCGGAAGGATATTTTGGTTAGTTAACAGGGGGACCTATACTCGGGAGGGCTTATATTCGAGATTTTACAGTATTTCAACAAGACAGAGCTACCACCGCTACCCAAGTTTTCATTTTACTCTATCAGATTAGGACGAATCTAAGATTTCATCGGTAAGACAAATTGGGGTGGGGCAGTTCGTTCTGATATCCCCGTGGAGCCACTACAGGCCACATGTCCTGGAATGTTTTGGAGAGTCAAGGGATTTAGTACTTGTTTGAGACAATTCTGGAAGTTTACGCAAAATTTGCTTCATTGTACCTATTTTAACACCTTCTCTTTTGCAGAAAAGACGTGCTACAACTGCGATCAACGCGGGCACATCGTGCGGGACTGCCCTAACGAAAGCACCGGAAACCAGAAGAGAGGCGGTGGGGGCTTTGGCACCAAGACGTGCTACAAGTGTGGACGCGTAGGCCACCTTGCACGTGACTGCCGTAGCAGTGGCTCCTTTAGCAAATGCTACAAATGTGGAAAGAGGGGCCACTTCGCTCGGGATTGTACTGACCCAGATGATGGAGAGGAGAAATGCTATCGCTGCAATAAAGCTGGTCATATTGCAAAGGACTGTGATGCGGAGGACACCCAGTAAGTTTGAATTAGCTTGTGCATGATACGTATATTAACATATCGTAACAACTCGAAGAAGCGCTACGGCTTTTGTTACAAATTTAAGGTTTTGGATGCGGCTTTTATTACAAGATGAAAAATCTTAGCAATCAAGTGAAATTTATGCAAAATTTCATTAGGGTGAACCGTTAAGAACGAAAAGCATATTCGTTTTTATCTTTAGTTGTTGAAGGATCTGTTAATAGAAAAATTGTTAAACTTGTACAAACTATTCGTTGCTTCTTGTTCGGTCAGTTTTCTGACAAACGCCGCTTTTCAAGATGCGGCGTTTATTACAAATGTTAAGTTAGAAGTGCGACGTTTAATAGAGGGCGGCGCTTGTTGGAGGAAAAACGATAGTCCCTTTAAATTTTAAAGACCGGCAGTTGCTTGTGTTGTTTGTCCATCACCTGCCATCGAGGGGTATATTTTATCGTTAGGACTCATTTAAACAACTACAGTAATGCGACTAATTTATTTTCATTAGGGGTTTCTTGTTACCAGGGCTCCTCTGTATTTTGCTGTTTCACGGTAATCTTTGACGTTACGTAGACATATTCGTACCCAATTAGCGCAATCTGCATACGGCTTCGACCCTAAACCTTCTTGTTCAACGTCCGTAGAGCCAGTGTGTGCATGGAATGTACGCATCTAGTGTATGATAACTATTTCAAATATGCCTTATCAGCGTATTTTGAACGCTTTGTGCACCGTGGAATGAACGCATCTCGTGAATTCAAACTATGTGAAATATGCTTTATCAGCATATTTTGAGCGCTTTGTGCACCATGGAGTGTACCCATCTAGTGTATGCAAACTATGTCAAAAATCCCTTATCGGCGTGGTTTGAACGCTTTGTGCACCATGGAATGTACGCATCTAGTGTATGCAAACTATGTCAAATATGTCTTATTTTCGTATTTTGAACGCTTTGGGCACCATGGAATGTACCCATCTAGTGTATGCAAACTATGTCAAATATGCCTTATTAGCCTATCTATAACGCTTTGTGCACCATGGAATGTACGCATCTAGTGTACGATAACTATTTCAACTATGCCTTATCAGCGTATTTTGAACGTTTTATGCACCATCGAATGAACGCCTCTCGTGAATTCGAACTATGTCAATTATGCCTTATCAGCTTATTTTGAGCGCTTTGTGTACCATGGAATGTACCCATCTAGTGTATGCAAATTATGTCAATAATGATTTGTCGGCGTGGTTTGATCGATTTGTGCACCATGGAATGTACGCATAAAGTGTATGATAACTATTTCAAATATGCCTTACTAGCCTATTTTGAACCGTTGTGCACCATAGAAATGAACGCATCTGGTGAATTCAAACTATGTCAAATATGCCTTATCAGCTTATTTTGAACGCTTTGTGCACCATGGAATGTACGCATCTCGTGAATGCAAACTATGTCAAATATACCTTGCTAGCCTATTTTGAAGGCTTTGTGCAACATGGAATGTACGCATCTCGTGAATGCAAAGTATGTCAAATATGCCTTACTAGTCTATTTTGAGCGCTTTGTGCGCCATGGAATGTACGTATCTAGTGTATGTAAACTATGTCCAATATGCCTTACTAGCCTATTTTGAACGATTTGTGCACCATGGAATGTACGCATCTAGTGTATGCAAACTATCTAAAATATGCCTTACTAGCCTATTGTGAACGCTTTATGCAACATGGAATGTATGCATCTCGTGAATGCAAACTATGTCAAATATGCCTTACTAGTCTATTTTGAGCGCTTTGTGCACCATGGAATGTACGCATCTAGTGTACGTAAACTATGTCAAATATGTCTTACTAGCCTATTTTGAACGCTTTGTGCACCATGGAATGTACGCATCTAGTGTATGTAAACTATGTCAAATATGCCTTACTAGCCTATTTTGAACGCTTTGTGCACCATGGAATGTACGCATATAGTGTATGATAACTATTTCAAATATGCCTTACTAGCCTATTTTGAACGCTTTGGGACTCATGTACACTAAAAGGTTTTCTTATTGCACAAAGACTTATTTATCCATACCACCTGCTTAGACAAAAGACAAAACCAGGCCAACAACAACTCACTCACCTGTATACAATATATATACAATATATATAATACTCAAAGAGAAAAACTCGATTTTTACGCTTCGTGATAATTCTTCCTCAGGGATTTCTGAGTCCCATGAGACAAAGTTTACTATACTATTATAGTAATGATGTGATTGTAAAGAGAGGGCAATTTTTGTGCTCACTGTCTGACCAAAAGGACACGTTAAAACTACTTATTTTTCTTTGCGTGCTTTTTTTGTTGTAACTGTTTATCGTACTCTTCTCACATGCCATTTCATTGATTTTAAAGGTCAAAAGATCAGTCGATTGCGACTTCCACTTCAAACTCTAGGACCGAACTTTAGCCCAATCGCATAAACGACTAGAAACCATACACCCCCTTTTATCTCTGATCCCGATGGTAGATTCTTCCATATCTGAAAGCAAGACAGGCAGCACCGCAAGGCAGCCCAGATGTACTGCTATGCTAAGAGTTTTGATCGCGACAGTCATCGAGGCAATGCCCATGTAACTACAGGCCCGGAATTGAAGTACAATATCCTCTGATCGAATTCAAATTTTGAGATGTCAAGAGCGAGGTGAACGTAAGTTACTTACATTCAGCGACTCTGTTGTGGTGACTCTTCGCCGCTCTCCTTCACCGGGGATCTAATCCTTGACTAGTTTGAAGTTCTCTGTCTTCGCCGGGCTCTTATTTGTTGCGGATTTTGGGCTGCTTCCGAAAGCTTTTCGACACATTTTCGGCTAGTTTCTTTGTGACTAGTTTTGTTCAACTTCGCAAGTAAGAAACCCTTCTCGCAGCACGAAGCACGAAGCCACTCTCTATTTGCCCGCCAGTCGGCATCCAGTCGATCAGCGAGAGAGAAGTTAATCTCATTCGTCAGCGGCCAGCGAAAGAAAATAAGTAGAGGTAAGAGTCTTCCGGTTTCTTTTGATTGTGAATGGTATCATTCGATTTTGCACAGCGTTGCGCTACCTTGTATTATGATTGCTTTGAAAAGAAGAAAGGCGCGGCATGGTTTTGACACCTACTGCGTCCAACTATCGGTAAACTTGCACACAAAGAACAGGAAAAAATTGATCTGAGAAGCACGAGTTTACTTTTGTACCACCCCCTCCCCCCCCGCCGCCACACATTTCGCCTAAACAGCATCTGAAATTTACCAATGTTAGGACATTTATCGTGGAAAATGATAGCTAATTTTTAGGTCTCAAAGTAGTTATGGTTCGTGTCATTGTAACCGCCTACTGTCCCTTCACGTGCGCGTCAATGGAAGTTGACATTGTCACCCATGTAAGTCCGCTTTTCTGTTGGCATTAGCATTCCCATGCATTACGAATGAAACGAAACAATCTGCCAATAAATTGGAAGGATGACGGTTTCTCTTTTACAGAAAATCTAGTTTTCTCACATTTTATTATCTTGCTTTCATCATATAAACCTTTTGCCATTTAACTACAATTAGCTTTTTGACAATTGTAATGTCATTGTAAATGACGTATGATCTCACCCACCCCTTCCATTCTAGCACACGTTTTGTATTCAATTTTCCCCATGTCAGTACATCAGGATATTCTCTTCCGACCTCTACTGATTTCAATACCTCATCACGCATTTTAAATTCCTTGAAGAAAGTCTTGATCTAGTCTACAAAACTGTTTTAGCATAGCTTCATAATTTCAGCTACAATTACGTCATTGTACAATAGAGAAAGGTCTTGTGTTTGCAATGAAGTGATTTTCCATTGTTGCTTTGCTCAAATAATCAAATGGATGAGCCCTATTCAGAACCTGTGAGCAAGTAGGAACTCAGCAGATAAAAGTAAAGCGTGATGCAAAGTTCTACCAATTTTTGGCGGGAGGTGTATTGTGAATCAGATGATAAGGTTTTCTACAAGAACGGTTAGCTAACACTAGCCGTGTTTACACTAAAGCTTGAAACGGTTTCGACAACCGTTGTAAATTTAATAACGGTTCACACCGCCGTTATTAACTGATATTAGGATGCATCCAGTATGACCTGATCTTGAAACGTTTGAAATTAAATCGATGTCAAAACCGTAAAAAGTACAACCGTTTCGACAACCGATGTTGGTGTGAACACGGCTACTGGTACGAAGACATAAAAAGTGTTACCAAGTTTTTCTGTTTAGAATAAGACTATCAGAAGAAAATTGAGAACAAATATATAAAGAAATATGTTTCCGTTGGCGTCATCATTTATTATCAGTGTTTGACTTACTATGGTTATTTATATTCGATATCAACATCAGTTTTCTTCGCTCTTAGGATTATTTTATGACAAAATTTATGTAGTTAAACGTCTGTTGAGCTAAAGATAGCCTTGACATTTCATACTAGGGAAAAGTAGAACATTAGGAGGATGTATGTTCCGATCAATGACCTAAATATTTAAACAGTCCTCTTTACAACTATGCTGCATTGCGGCATTTATGTCAAAGGACTTATTCTCTGTAACATAAGAACACATATATGGTTTTGATGTAGTTGGGGGAAAATATATACGCAATTAATCGCTAATTTTTTGTTTATCATTTTTCTACATCATATGTGAACCTTCCATATGGAAGAAGATAAGAGGATTTTAAGTTTATAAGAACATGAAAAGATTTTTACAACTTAAGAACTCAAATGAGTGGAGAATTGTTATGAGATGGCCTGAACACCTTTGATTAAGTATGTAAGTAGTACATTTTCATCAAGTTTATGTTGTCTTCAGAGAGTGAAGTTAGACGTTTTTAATAGAGTAAGTCTCATAACCAGTTTATGTTTGGATTAAAGCCATCAATCCAAATTAATAGTTTTTATTCACCCTTTGTCATCAGATCGATAGGGTTGAGCCCCCCCAGTTGTCTTGGGCACCAGCCGCCACTGCGGGTGACCCTAGGCGCATACAGATAGGACTCCGTCCGTGCCAGAGGGCAATATCTCAGTATAGCCCCCTGATAAGCACTGGGGCTATTCCCAAGGATGTCTGTTTCCAAAAGGGAAGCAGAGCCTCCACATGGGCGGGTATAATCATTGAGATTGCCTTAGGGTAATACTTTTATTGATTCACAAGATATTGTACCTTGGTTTCACGCTACAACAATAATAAAAAGAAAGAAAAGTGGTGAGTAGGAGGGCCGCGTAGATTGATGCCGCTGCGCTGTGTCGCCGCTGTGTTCCGCTGCACCTTGCCACTTGCAGCGTTGCAGAGGGCGCTAGTAAACTAAGCGAAAACACGTCTTTAAAATTTTCAAATAATCAATATAGCCGAGCTGCCCTCACACATAAAACACGTTTACCTCGTGAAATGTGTTCTTTTTTGCTCTTTTGGCTGAAATATGAGTCGGATCACTCGGATATTGCTTCCGGAACGCTTGTGGTCCGAAGACCGCCAATTGAATAAGGAATACAATTCAATGTAAGAGCAAACCACTTTACATTTCTAAATAGTGCTTTCTACATTACTAAGGGCCTTTGAGTAGCATCAAGAGTCCAGTTCTCCGACTTTTTGTAAAGACATTGTATTTTCGTAGTTGAAGGAATTTTTATCTTTATTTTATACTTTTATAGAGACATATCTCTCATATGGTTAGATATACTCAAATATCAACACACAAAGCGTTTCTCCTTATCCAATATTATTCGAACAAAAGGATCACTTGCCACACTTTGAGATACACTGTCTTACTGATTCTTTTACAAAGAGTCCTAGATATAGTACAGAGGAGATACTTACAATGGAGCAAATACACCTCCCAGACCCTTTGGAAAACTGATAGCTTTTCAATCAAATGGAACTATAGTTTGGGTTTTTTCCTTTTAAACACGTTGGCTATTTTGTAGGTAGCCAGTGATATGTTCTAAGATTTCCTGGGTGTTTCTTATAAAATATCTAAACAGAACTCTAGAGAAATATAAAAGTATGTCACCACCGGGGATCGAACCCGTGACCCACGCTTTCGCGGTGTGCGCTCTACCAACTGAGCTAGGTGAATTGCTTGAGTTTAGCGAATGGATGAGAGGGCGGTGATCTGTGTAAATAGAGAAGACTTGACCTTCTAGGGAGTGGCAAAAGTGCTTGATGGTGAGATAAATTGCCAAGCGTTCACGACCAAATGTGCTATAACGCGTTCCAGCAGGCTTGAGGCGTTGTGAAAAGAAGGCTAAAGGTTGCCAAGAATTGTGGACAAATTGTTGTAGGACACCACCGACTGCATAATCGGAAGAATCAACCATGATACAAAGAGGTGCGTCTGGAAGAGGATGTGCGAGTAATGCGCAGTTGGTTAACGTAGACTTCACGTGGTCGAATGCTTCTGCACAAGCAGAGGACCAGGAGAGTGAACGATTGGAGTTAGGACTTTTACCTTTAAGCAAGTTCGTTAAGGGAAGTATAATCTGGGCACAATTAGGTATAAATCGCCTGTAAAAATTGACCAAACCAAAAAATTCACGGAGTTTGCGCACTGATATCGGTCTAGGATAATCTTGAATGATTTGAACTTTGTCAGGAAGAGGAAATATACCTTCAGCTGTAACAGAATGTCCTAAAAAGTGAAGAAAAGATTGTCCAAACTGACATTTCTGAGGATTGATAATAATTCCGTGTTCTGATAAGCGGGAAAAGAGAAGTTGAAGATGTTCAAGATGTTCTGTTTGTGAAGAGCTGGCAATAAGAAGATCGTCAAGATATGCGTAGACAAAGGGCAATCCGCGTAATACTTCGTCGATAAATCGCTGAAATGTTTGTGCTGTATTGCGGAGGCCAAAGGGCATGCGAACGAATTCAAACAGGCCAAAAGGTGTAGTGATAGCAGTCTTGTGAGTATCTTCTGGAGCGACAGGTATCTGGTGATAAGCTCTGACTAGGTCGATTTTGGAAAAGAATGCCTTTCCAGATAGTGAGGAAGTAAAATCTTGAAGATGAGGAACAGGGTAGTTGTCAAGGGTTGTATGGCGATTGAGAGTTGTCAGGGGGTGTATGGCGATTGAGTGATAGTCACCGCAAGGGCGCCAGTCATCTGGGAACTTCTTGGGTACCATGTGAAGGGGTGATGACCAATTACTGCTGGAGGGGTGGATAATGCCAAGTTCAAGCATATGTTCGAAATCTGCCTTCGCAACCCTGTATTTATCCGGGGGTCCCCTGACAGGGGGTCCACCAGTAGTAATGTAGTGAGTGACTATCAAGAGGATACGTTTAGGGTATTAGCGACAGCCAGATCTCCTTTTCATCTTGCCCGCTTTGGAGGCAGCATTTATCAAAACAAGGAAGCCGGTACTCTGTCGACAAAAAGAGTTTGTTTACAATTTACACCTTTTTCAATAACACGAGTGGCAGAAAACGTGTCGCTCTCGTACAAGGTGAAGTACAGGTTATAACTTCCAGAGAATCCAAGCAAGTGTTCAACCTGGGTCCTTAGACAGTGAAGCTGGAATCTTCTCCATGACATACGATATGAGTGGTTGCCGACTGCTAACAACCGAAGCAGACAAAACTGTGAAGATTTACAAGGAGGACGAAACAGCTGTAAGTTAACTTAATTAATTACAGTATTATATGATATGGTATTATAAATGATATACTATATATGAGATTACAGTAGTACGAATACTGATATGTACTATTACGTGTCGCTCTTGTGACCAATATTTTCAAGGGTCTTCTCGTTTCCTGTAAAAATTCATCGTAATAGCTTTCTATTTTCACTCCATACGATTGCTGTGATCAGTGTATGGCGAAAACATTTAGTAAAAGAATCCGTTACTCAACGCAATATTCAAGTACGATATGTGTTAGTTGAGCTGTTACAACGTTGTATTCGATGGTAAGATATCGATATTTATGTCGCCCTCCGGAACTGTTTACACGACTTTCTGATCAGCCCAGAGTTCCCCAGTATCTTAAGACGTCCGCCTTCATCTGTCATCTGCGCTGGAATAAGGACAGATAAAATCTCCTTCATTAGTTCTGAGAAAAGAATACGATGGCGGACAGGAGACGTAAGAAATGAGAATGCTAATCTCTCGTTAGCAAACTATGACAGTTTTGATAGGGGTTGGCACCACTTCTATACATAGTCAACTGCGATTGGCTCTCCCAGAATTACTTGCATTAATTTAATTGAAAAGTATTTTAAGTTAGTTAACTTCCTTAGAAGCTAACCTTCCTAGAACCCCTACATTGCAAAAGGGAGGGATCGCGATAGCCTTTTTTCTTACTGAGTCGTTGATTTTTTGGCTGTTGTATGCATTTGACGCAACCCTGGCACTATTGAATCCTGCGCTGTATTTTCATCACTTGAAAGAGACTGTCGGTCGGATTTCCGTTATTGACGTATTGTCTATCTATGTATTGTCTTTTCAAGCGGAATTAGAAAGTTAGAAATTACTGGTACCATTTACAGGATAAACAAAGAGGTATTTTAATACATAACCAGGTTTGGGTAAAAATTGCTAGCAATTGTTGGACGGACATTCGTTGTTGGAAATTTTATTAAAAAATATAAACTGGTGTCATTCAAATATGCAACAACGAGTCCTGTATGGTTGTAATCATTAGCAGTATTGCTACGGCTTCACTGCTCGCGACGATGTTTGGTAGCTGCTCTGTCTGGAGAAGAGGGAACACGAATGAACCAGCCAGATCCGCTCTTACATTCTAGGGTCCTTCTCGCCTCCGATCTAGTTTCTTAGTTGTCCTCTTCTTGTTAGCGGGCCCTTTTAATTTGACTTTGCTTGATGTTTTATTCATTCCCAAATTAAGAAGCAATTTGATGTCATTGTCAGCGATGACGGATCGCGGAGCGGAAGTGAGATTTATTGACAATAGGTGTGTCATTCACTTTCAAGATAAAGTTCTTTCAATAGGTCGTTTGCAGTCTGAGCCATTTCCGGTACTCAGGCCACGTGAGCGGCTCAAATGGAGGGCAAACAAATTGGCTGCACGGTCTGAACTCTGTTCAAGTTGAGGATATTATTTGCTTGATATTTCGAGATATCGTAGTGTTTACGAGAAGAATAAAACTCCTCTGGGATGGGAAGTACATGGATAGCCCGGCAAAGCAATTCAAATTTAGATAAAAGGCTATTTAGGCTTCCATAGATCGCCAAGAACACAAGGGCCAGAACGCATATCTCGAGGCTTATTATGACCGAAACGCAGAGGATAACTTCTGAAAGATCCGATTCTACCACGTCCATGAAAAGCCAATGATATCTACGAGTGATATTATTTGGGGGCATCATTAATTCTCAAAAACTATGTAGATGATTGGAGGTAAAACGTGTCTTTCTAAAGCTCTGTTGATCTACAATTTTCCCTTTCGATTGTTTACGTAGGTTGTGTGACGGATACAAGATCAGATTGTTGATGACTTATTAACAGTATTTATGGACAGCAGCTTAAAGTTGAAAAGGCATTTTTTTCTTCCTCATGGTGCATGTTCTGCATGATCATTCAGAATTATTCCGGTTTAGTATGTCTCCTTTCACTACATTAAGAGACTTCCTCACGGAGAAGACGGAACATTAATTTTCGACACATTTGACTTGTCAAGGTTTGAAAGGGCCAAATGCGATATATCAAACTCGGCAAAAGTCAGTTAGTTTCACTCAAAACTAAGAACACTTTAGGTTATGAACTAAACGTGAAGGCGTAGTAAGGGCCAACGTAACTTTCAACATGTTGCAATCTCAAAAACTGCGTTCAAAATTGACAAGAAAAATAGTTCTACCACAAAGCACATGGACTTAAGATTTTAAAGACCGCATCCAGATCTTGTGATGCTTGTGATTAGATTGTTTCAAGCTATAACAATTTGAAAGTATTCAGGTTAGCTGGATCCGTTACTACAATCAATACATCCAAATATTAGCAGCTGTTTACGTGGTTACAATTTGAAGGTTACTCCATAATAGACTTTCGCTTTCGTCTTAGCCTTCGTCCCTCTGCTTTACCTTAATTTCCTGGAAATGAAATGATGGAGCCCAGTATGGGATCCTCATGTGACCCACCTTCGGTGCCCAGTATATGGGGTAATTAACCCTCCTAACCAACTCTCCTAAAGATATCATATATTACAGTGTTCGGGTGGAAGTGTGGCATTTACTAGAGGGCGGTGTCTATTAGAGGGTGGCATTTTGTTGGAGAAAATACGTTATGTGATAGAATAAAGGGGAGCTGGGGCGTCAAAGGGAACACCCGGAATTTTGGGGAGAGAAGCAAGCCATAAGACAGGCTCGTATACCCAGTAGCACCATTTCATAAGGGTCATGGAAAGAATCTGTCATCAATGAGAACAGATACTACATCCATAAGTTGTCTTAAAGCGCAGGAGCGAGAAGTGACCCCTGCATGCCCCTTTCCAGCTGTGAATTTTTAATTCCTGTCATTGGGGGCCATGACCTCTGTCAAAGTTAATTTTTGTCTGGTCCGCGTTTTACACATCCACCCGGTCAAACCAACGGCGGGAAATCCAACACGACAACATTTTCAAGTTTGAAGGTCGAATTTTGAATGGCTCTGCCAAGCGTACGAACCACTGACAAGAAAATATCGCTAAGTTTAAGTACATACATAAGCTTAACAAGGGATTAAACCTTTTCATTGTTTAACATATCACTTATTTACTGTCGTGGAATAAGCAGTATACTAGAAACTTGTGTTTCTAAGACCCAAAGATGGCTGAAGCCAGAAGAGCCATTGCTGAACCTCATGTCCGCTTTCATGATGAAGGAACATCACAGATTGAACAGGAGGAAAAAGTAGCCAAAAGCTTCCTTCAAAACTTGAAGATATGTGCATTCAGAACAAGGTAGGCTCTAGTATCATTTGTGGAAGGTTTATTGTAGTGTTTTTTCCTGTTCTGAGTTACATTTCACTGTAAGATGTAGGTCACTATGTAGCGCGTGTCTAACTTCGAATGGAAATGTGCAACCATGTTTATTTCATTTAAAAATAAGAAATTCACTTAAAGGAAGGTCTTTCTGAGGTTTCTTGGCGGTTTTTACACTATGTTCATGGCTTTTGGTGAAACAAACCAGCTTGTGAGAAAGATTTAAGTTTCGGTGTTTTGATTAAATTTGTACTTTGGACTCTGGATTGTCTTCAGCATAAACTTGCAAAATTTTCCAATGTTTCTTGATTTAAAACGAGCGATCCTGTTGCTTCTAATCGAGATCGTGATTTGAAAGCACAATAATAAGTTTAACTTTGTATTAAAGAGTGGATCTGCTATAAAATTGTGAGGATATTATAGTTTATAATTTGTGATACGTCGAATTTTGGTTTGATACAAGGGGAACAACCACGAGAAATCACTGAGTTATTTGTCTCCCGAGAAAAATTAAATTAGACATTTTTAACAAAGAAATGCAAGCAGGGTAGATAAAGCACTTCCACGTTTTATTGAAACTAATACTTAATTTGTGAAGACAAAGGATTTAACAGAAATGTTTCAAGTGCACAGTAGACCAGACTTCATAAAATTCATAAGTCATAAAATTAGATGAAATGTTGACTAAATATTAGTTTCCGTTGTTATATTTCACCTACAACTTCTTTATGATGTATTCGCCGTAGTATTTACAATTGAAGATTTCTTTGAGTCCCCTAACGTCGTTTCGGTTTATTCCCCGTGCAGCTGTGATACATTTCATTATCTTTGGGATTCATATTTCCGTAAGAATACCAAGTACTTATTACATTTTCCGGTATTTACTCTCGTAATTATCAAAGTGGTACGTTCTGTATTTGAGAATATCGTCGTAAAATGATAGAACGTGCCCTTAAAAACTGAGGTCTTACGTAAAGTGATAACGGTCGGGCAGTTCAGTAAAAATTAATATAACAGCTGTAGCGATAACCAAATTCCGCAACTCATCCTCAAGTAGAACTCCCAAAACATAGTGTGACAATTACACGGCAATTTGTAAAAGTTTGCTTAATAGGCATTTGCATTACTTCTAAAACTAGCAGGTATTCTACCAAATAAACTACAAATGTGTATCACTAAGCGTTGGTACCATATAAATGACATACCTATTTGATACAGGATGCTATGTGCCATCTAAAGGATCCAGTACTTTGTGTTTGAAACGAGCCCCATAATACGCTATACTAATCCTTATTTCTTATTTATTTTGGCTGTCAAGATCTCCCATAAATAGAATATTTACTTGCTTACTGGAGGCTGTTATGTCTTCACTGTTCAGTTTCTGACGTTAAGCGAAGTGGTTGAATAAGAAGAACAGTGTGCGATTTCTGTTAAGGCGAGATGATCAAGGTCAAACAATTAAACATTGAGACATCTTGCGTGAGGTTGTTAATGAACTTAAGACGAGGGATATGCCCTATTTTTATTTTTCTCCTTTTTTCATGTTTATCGTTCGGTATTTTTTTAGTTCTTGTTTTTGCTCGTCAATTTTTTCCTCTTCCAGTATCTTGTCAACACATTTGGTAGCAACTGTTAGAAGAGAAAGGACAATAGACTGCTATAAGTTTTTTACAACAGAGAAGAACTAATCCAAAGAGTTAAATTAAAGGCAACGGTTCCTGTAAGTAGGAAGGCTTTTCTGTACTCGAACCATTCTTAGGGAAAAGTTAGCCAATCTGGAAGTTATTGTTGCCTTTAAAACCCCAAAAGGCAAGGTCTTGTAAGAAATAATATCTGCTGGTATAGTTAATACATGACGTGTGCAGAGCTGATTGATGTCAATAGCATTGCACTGTGGTTCTTAGATTTCACTTCATCAAAAATTGAAGAAGAGGCTTTTATGTTTTAATGAAGTGAAGTACTGATCATGGCAGTCTGAAAATACAGTTCGCCCCCAGTTCTTGCCCCCAGCTGCATGTTGAATAGGCCTGTAGTAAAGAACGCCATGCTCCTATTGCTTTTAAATTACTTTTTATGCAGTCCTTCAACATCTTCCTGGCTGTTTCATGAGCATTCGCCATAAAAGAGAGATCTCCATAGAATAGTTGTTTAGGAAGCCCATCATTTAGTGTGTCTACTACATGCACTAGTCAGCATACTTAATTGTTATTAATCATGGCCTTGATACACAGTCAGCTTAATGAAGTACTATGCATAGCTTTCTTGATTACCAGTCTATTTTGAGTGTGTGCCTAAGGCATTTCTAGTGAAACTGTTCAAAGATTTTCAAATGATGGTGACAGGTGGTCCATGCTACTGATGAGTACAGTAAGAAAGACAAGATACATGCTTGATAGGTGACTATTCTGAGTTTTAGTCTAACCTAATTCCCTTTACCATGATGCTAATCTCTAAGTAAGGATCATATGGCATAGGCATGAACATCACCTCAGTTGTTGTTTTTCGTAGACTTATTGTGAAGCCAAATGCAGAACATGTCAGAGACTATGTCCAACAATACAACAGTCCTTCTGAGTATGTCTAATGAAGATAATATTATCAGCATAAAAAAGCTCTGAAACTAATATTGGATACATCTCGGATCTAGAACTTTTTATCCTCAGATTGAGTACTCTACTCGTATATATATAAAGATTCTGAAAACTCGTCTAGGGCAGCCAGGTTTTAACTTTTTTTATATCTATTTTTAACTTTTGGCTTTTTAGAGACATCCACAACAGAAGCATACCAGTGAACAAAGTGTATATCTTTGTAGGAGGAAGGAAATTGATGAAGTGGATGAATATGTGTATCTGGGACAGCTAATTACAAATGAACACAACCCAGTGAGGGAACTGAAAAGAAGAATTGGACTTGGATGGGCTGCATTCAGCAAAATTAACAACATCATGTGCAATAAAAATGTGCCTATGAAGCTCAAGAGGAAAGAATTCAATGAATGTGTTCTACCAGTGATAACATATGGTAGTGAGACGTGGTCAATGAGTAGAACACAACTGGAAGACCTAGCAGTGAGGGAAAGAAAAATGGAACAGATCATGCTTGGTGTTACACTTAGAGACATGAGAAGATCCTCTTGGATACGAAAACAAACAAAATTACCAGGTGTCACCATGCAAGTTAGACCGAATCAACACCACTTGGTGGGCCCTGTGGGCAGATATACACCCTGATGATTGAGAGTCTGTTTAGCTTATGGGTCATTCCATGTCAATTCAACAAGGCAAAGTTCAGTTTGACACCATAGGTAACAGAATTGGCTTATATTTGAAGTTTGATACATTCTCTTCACCTACTGTGGCCCAAATACAGCCTAGAGATTTCACACCTCCGACGCCCAGATCACTTGTCATTGTAATCTTGAAGGCTCGAAAGAGCACCAAGAAAAATTTAAAATGCAAACGCTTACTTTGCACTAAATCAATTATTACTGAAACAAAAAATTTCCAGCTTTGACATTTCTAGATCTTTTATCTAATTTTAGGATTGTATGAGCTTCGCTTCTACAAATTAAAGCCTGGGAAGTATGCAGAGTATGTCCATAAATTGCTACCTGGTCTAAATATAAGGCAGAGGTATTCAAAGCCTGCAGGGGTTTGGCTGACAGACATCGGAGCACTGAGCAGACGTAAGTTGTGCACTAAGGACAGCAATAAATATGTAGTTATTGTCTGTGCCTTAGACCAAGTCCCATAAAAGTTTCTAGAAATTTTAATGTTGTCTATAGAGAATTCAGATATGGATATTTGATCTGGAAAAGAAATCAAGTATAATTTTATATACTTTTGTTCTAAACGATAGACATCGAAAGGTGACCGAAGCTTTCGATGTGCACCATCCAACCATCTTGATCGCCAGTCTCAAAATGAGGCTTGCTGAGCTAGAGTGAGGTTACCAACAGGAATTATATTTCAGAGATTGTCCTGTACGCATACATGTGTTTTTATAAGAAACCAGTCTATAAGAAACCTTAGGCTCAGATTTTTGAAAATTTGAGAAACTCTTAAGAAACGTAGGCAAGCTGAACTAATTCAAAAGTTAAGAAACATTCGTGAAACGTATGGGTGGAAATAACATTTTCTTGCAACAGTCCATATATATTACCAAATGTTAGTTATTACCACATGCTACTTAAAATGGTATTTTGTGAGTGCATATAACAATTTTAAAGGAAGTACGTCTTAAGAGACTTCGAAGGCCGAAACGGGATAAATTAAGAAACATTTGAGGCTGAAATTGGAATTTTTTAAAGAAAATCGAGGCTCAAGCCGTTGATTAGGTTTCTCATACAAAAACCTGTGCCTTCCTTCAATCCCAAGTGCAGACTTATTTACTCTGATATATAGTGTCTCTTTCACACCCCTCTAAATAGCAGAGTAAACCTGCCCATACTTTATGCAGACAAAGTGAAACAATCTAGACCACGAGACGATGTTAGGTACGGTAAGTCAAATATTCGCTCTGCGCATGACCAGCTTCTCAAAGTTTCTTTTTCTTCTTCTCCTTCTTGTTCTTCTTCTAGGTGTCGTGCCCTTGCAGAGCGTTAGTGATCATAGCTTTCCACCGTTTTCCGTCTTCTGCAGTATAAAGTGTCTTTTCGGTTGATTCCAATCGCCTTACATATGTACGTCACTCTTTGCTATTGGCGGTATCACATACGGAATTAGTGTATGCAAACTATGTCAAATATGCCTTTTTAGAATAATTTGAACGCTTTGTCCACCATGGAATGTACTTATCTATAGTATGCAAATTATGTCAAATATTCCTTTTTAGTCTATTTTGAACGCTTTGTACACCATGGAATGCACGCATTTAGTGTATGCAAACTATGTCAAATATGCCTTTTTATCCTATTTTGAACGCTTTGTGCACCATGGAATGTACACATCTAGTGTATCCAAACTATGTCAAATATGCCTTTTTAGCCTATTTTGACCGCTTTGTGCACCATGGAATGTACGCATTTAGTGTATACAAACTATGTCAAATATGACTTATTAGCCTATTTTGAACGCTTTGTGCACCATAGAATGTACGCATCTAGTGTATTCAAACTATGTCAAATATGCCTTATTAGCCTATTTTGAACGCTTTGTGCACCATGGAATGTACGGAATTTGTGTATGCAAACTATGTCAAATATGCCTTTTTAGCATAATTTGAACGCTTTGTGCACCATGGAATGTACGCATCTCGTGTATACAAACTACGTCAAATCTGCCTTTTTAGCATAATTTGAACGCTTTGTCCACCATGGAATGTACATATCTAGTGTATGCAAATTATGTGAAATATTCCTTTTTAGTCTACTTTAAACGCTTTGTACACCATGGAATGCACGCATTTAGTGTATGCAAACTATGTCAAATATGCTTTATTAACCTATTTTGAACGCTTTGTGCACCATTGAATGTACGCATCTGGTGTATGCAAACTATGTCAAATATGCCTTTTTAGGCTATTATGAACGCTTTGTGCACCATGGAATGTACCCATCTCGTGTATGCAAACTATGTCAAATATGCCTTATTAGCCTATTTTGAACGCTTTGCGCACCATGGAATGTACGCTTCTCGTCTATGCAAACTAAGTCAAATATGCCATTTTAGCATAATTTGAACGCTTTGGGCACCATCGAATGTACCCATCTCGTTTATGCAAACTATGTCAAATATGCCTTTTTAGCATAATTTTAACGCTTTGTGCACCATGGAATGTACGGATGAAGTGCATGTAAACTATGTCCAATATGCCTTATTAGCCTATTTTGAACGCTTTGAGCACCATGGAATGTACGCATCTCGTGTATGCAAACTATGTCAAATATGCCTAATTAGCCTATTTTGAACGCTTTGCGCACCATGGAATGTATGCTTCTCGTCTATGCAAACTATGTCAAATATGTCTTATTAGCCTATTATGAACGCTTTGTGCACCATGGAATGTACGCATCTAGTGTATGCAAACAATGTCAAATATACCTTATTAGCATAATTTAAGGAAACGATAAACGACGGCGCCATGGTACTCTCACGTTACTCAAACCTAACTTATCATTCACAGCGGAAAGCCATCATCGCGGGCCCTACTTTCAATCTATTTAGCTTGAAATCGATTAAAGTTTTTACCCAATAGAAAGGAACACTGCTTAATGCAGAATGCAATAATGTTACAAGAATATTTATAAAACGTACCTCATCGGTGAGTTTCTTAATCACCATTTTATGGTGCTTGTCATCTATACCAGCTTTCAGCATGTTTCTAATATTCCTCAGCATGGCCATGTAGGGCAGTTTTCTGTGATCTGTAGAAACAGTAGATTGTTACTGGATAGAAACAGTTACCTGGTGCTAATATGAATGGAACTTCATAATACCTACCTGTAATAATGTTTTTGTTGTTTTTTTTAACTTCATTGCCATTTATTCTTTCTGCAAATTTACAGTTACAGTAATAACGTTTACAAGATATGAAAATTCTCACTGTTTTCACCCGGCATAATGGGGACAGTGAGATTTATAGAAGTGGATAATAACAATAACAACGATAATAACAATAATAACAACACCAACAAGATAAGGTCCTAATTTAATGATAATTTAGATTTTCTGGGCTTGTCCAATGTTTGTTTCTTCGACAAAAAAGGTAATAAAAAGAGCGCAATGCTAATAATAATAATAATAATGATAATAATAATACCATAATACCATAATACCATAATAATATAATACCTTCGTGGTCATACTAACATCAATATGGGTATTGGCCCTTGCTTTTTAAACCCCGCCTATTTAGGTCAACTTCGGGTATATTTTCCGCAATTTTCCTTACCTTCGGGTTACGAATCATGAAATAAAATGCAAAAAATTACTTACAACTGTCGTCTGAAAATACGGGGCATGTTGAAATACACTAATAATCTCCCTACTCCCCTGCTACCAAAATTTATTAAACGCTTTATGTTTTAGTAACAAGTGCAGTGGTTATTCAACTATACACCCTAGGTGGTACGCAGGATTCCAAAATCAGTGCAGGTAATCCAACATTCCGGATAATAGAAAACACGCAAAAATAACACCTGTTGTTGACGAAAAGTTTGGTGGTTCAAAGACTTTGCTTTACTTACGAGTTGTGTGGGTGTTCATGGCACGTGTGGCGAGCACAGAAATTACACAATGGGGTCACAAAGGGAACTTTTCGATGTGTTTGCCACAGTATAATCGCCGGATTGTTGGGCGTGTGATGTCAGATACAATCATAAATGAGTTTGCAACGGATAAAGCATGCTTTGCTTACGGTAAACTGAGGGAATAATACCTAAAGGATTACACGTTTTTTTATATAAGCAACTCAGTTGCTTAAATAGCTCATGGATAAAAAACAAAACAGGCATACTTGAAGATTATGTAGAATGATTACAAACAGTTCTCTTGACCTTGGATATTTAAGAATCTTTTCCTGACAGTCCTACCTCAGAGGCCTTACTAGGCAGCATTAAGCAACATAAAGTGCTTCATAACAAACTCCAGAGACGAGTACCTACTCACAGACAGCAGTAAAAGTTAGAAAAGATATCCTAAAATTTTAGTGTTTCACCTCTGGTCACAACCA
This sequence comes from Alatinidae sp. Z8VKAUB7J3, assembly GCA_010016025.2. NCBI lineage: Eukaryota > Metazoa > Cnidaria > Cubozoa > Carybdeida > Alatinidae > Alatinidae sp. Z8VKAUB7J3. The sequence continues at coordinate 79,261,825 of JAAAKM020073195.1, read as the reverse complement.
AAAAATATACATGAAATGTTTTATCCTGGCCTACCTCAAAATATGTTTTAATGGATGGGTTTAGAATCATATGCTGACGTGTTACACTAAGCTTAGTACCTATTTCAAACATTGTGTTTTTTCCGTGAGGAGCAAAACACGACAATCAGCCACCTGGTATTTGTCAATCTGTCAGTAAACTGAAATTGCAAAATGATTTTGGTCAATAGTGTGTTTCACTGCATCATATCCACAGAGAAATATTTTAAGCCCGTGTCTATTTTGTTGATTCATCTTTAGCACATGTTGAAGTGTCATATTCAGGTTAAGGGAAATGGAAGTAGTTATTGACCCCTACTTAACTTACTACACGAAGCTTTACTGGATTTCTATGACACATGATCCAGGTTTGGATTTGGCAAAATCATACTATCAATACATTTTTGTAGTAACCTGGCCAATTAGTTGTCATCAACTAATTTGGTTTAGATATGTTTTTACATTTAGTTTTGAGGAGCAGTTTTTCTCTCTCCATTTACTCGCATAAAAAGGCATAAATTAGTTTAAAAAACCGATAAAAAATTAAAATCTTCCAACACCTTGTCTTAATTTTTATTCTGTCAGGAAATACGCACAAAAAATGCCATATAACTAGACTCGTTGTTTTTATTGTAGATTTACTAGTAAGTGAGTCAATGCTGGCTATACCCCACCCCCTCCAAAAGTATTTTTTGGATTTATATTGTTCTTCTAAAAGACATTACTACTTAATAATTTATTACTGGTGTTTAAATGCTTAGAAAACCAAGTAAGCATCATTATTGTAATGAGGCTGTAACACTATGAAGTCGCAAATCTTGAGTTATTTTAAAGACGTAAAGGATTTGCTTCTTCATTATTAGTTTCAGAGAAATATCTGCACATCATTTTGGTTAAATACAAGATAGCTTTGCAATCCAATTACAAGGCATTAACTAGTTTATGGTGAAACCAAATTTCAATGCATGTACTCACTTTTAATCGTCTTTATTACTTTTACTCGTTACTCGTATTAACATGTTACCCATTACTATTGTGTTCTAGGAAGATTACTCAAGAACAACGTGTTACGAAAGCTACATTTTTTCGGAAGACATACATACATACATACATATACATACATGTAAACTACATAAATATGTATAAACTATATACATACATAGATACATACTTACGTACGTACGTACGTGCGTGCGTGCGTGCGTGAACTACATACAAACATGTATTCATATATACAAACAATCAGCTATTATGAGACGTTTATCATTCCATTCTCCACAAAAGTTACACATAAATACAACCTTGAAACTGTAAAGCCACAGGGGACATAAGTTTGCACACTTCTCACAGTGGGGAATATGAAGTTAGTGGTTTTGGTTTTTAAGTTTCTTTTTTCTTTTCATCTGATCATTAACTTTTGCTTTGATGCATACTTCCCGACCAGTTGATACCTTTTTAATATACTGCTCTCTATCACTGTTGTGTAATTGCCCCCTATGGTTTCCCATGTTAACGCGTTTTCTAGAGTAGAGAAGCACGGCAAAAAATGTCTACTGCTGTTTCTTGGCACGTGATATAATTGTGTATGTGTTTCGAATTTCATGGTTCCCAGATCCAAGAAGGACAAGATCAAATCATGAAAGATTTGATCACTCAAGAAATTTTTCAAGACATTCTCAAGATTTAGGAAGTTCTAGGGTTCTTTACTGATTTAGGTTACTATTGGCACTTTTCGAGACCTTGAATATTTAAACAGATTGTCCATTGAGATCCACTGTCTTGGATCTATACATTTTCTGTGAAATATTGATAGGAACATTGCCATCCTTTATTCGCCAAACATCAACTCCTAAAAGGAAACAACCATCTCGGGTTTCAAAGACCAAAAACACCACCAAGCACCACTCTGCCATAGGGCAGCACTTGCTTGAGAACCCAGACTGTGCCAATGTGTACATGGGCAATTGCTTCCGGTGTCGCGCGAAATTTGTGCCTTGCGAAATTTGTGCCTCCGTGTGTTTCGTTACTACTGCGGTGCAAGTAATCAAAGTAGGGGCGCGATAGATGCTTGTTATTAATTATGATCTGTGATAAGGGAGAAACGCTGCAAAAATCACATTAAAAATAAAACCAACATTCCTAAAGATTGTTATTTAATCAATGCGAGAAAGGCTTTGACCCCGATAATGACATGGAAATGTTTATCATGCACGGTATCCAGGCACGCCCATCAAGGTATATACGGGGGGATGAGCTGTCAGGGGCAGTGGGTAGTTAATTAGCTGATGGAAATTAAAAACTTCAACTAAGATCTAAGTGGAAGTAATACTTGTTTTAATGGTGGCACATTTGATGCTTCCCTTAACAAAACTTGGAGAGAGACATTCTCTAAATCATCATCAGTCCCCTCCTCTAGTTATTATCCAAAAGTAGTAGTACATATTTAAACAATATCATTTGATGGGCAGTAGGAACCAAGAAGTCTGTCCATAATGGCAACTCCACCCATTCTGCTATTGTACATATTTTATAAGATTTAGTTGAGCAACCTGAACGTTTTGGGGGTTTGTCACTCTTCGTTTGACCTGCTGAAGTGGTAGATGGGTCTAGATGTTAATCCCAATGCACACTATAGCAATGTCGTTCCACTTGCAAAAGAAAACGGATCCGTCAGATCGATATTCATACGACCCTCTCTCGCTTTTTTCCATTTCTTTCCTGGATTTCATACTTTCTGCTCCTCCAGCCGTTCTGTTTTTACAAATGGACAGTAAAGCTTTTATTCCCATGGACGCTAGGTGTTTCAAGAGTTCGTAACTGCTGAAAAAGTTATCAAAATATATGGAGTGGCGTGATACTTTAGAGTTTATGCCAATCACAGATATCTTTTAACAAATCAGCAACATGCTAGAAATTCCATTCAAATAACTTGTATCATGATCAAGGAAAACTTGCAACATGAGTGGTGTTGAGTTCATGGGACGAACTTCGGTGTGATAGCAATAAAGGCTGGGTAATAAAGATAAGTCATGCTGGCAACGTTCCCATATGGGAACATCAGTAATTTAGCAGGTCAGAAGATTTTAACTAGATTAGTGATCTGAAGTTTTGTAATAGTTATGCAGAATTTAGGCATCAATGAGCAGAAAAGCAAAATAAATGACAAAGTTTACATTTCATTTTCAATGCAATGAAGGTTTTTCTCAAACTACCTAGAAATGACGATTTTGCATTGTTTTTAGGTACTTGTTTGTCGTGCCTTTTAACCAACATCCGGTCTTGAATAATGTTTTTAGAGACTTATGTTCTCCTACAATAGAGTATTTATCATTGATTCCTTATTTATTCTGTCTGTCTGGTTTTGATACATGTAACACCCTGGAGGTAAATGATGGCACAGTTTTAGAGGTGAGATTGGATATAAGCACAAAAGTACTCTTCAATATTTTCTAGAAAGGTATGAAATATTACCCTTTTATGCCAATTGTCTTAAACTGATCGGAGAGCATGAGAAGCGCTATCTGCTGGACCCACGAGAAGTGAAGCAGTTATAGATCCATTATTTAACATAGGTCTGCTGGCAAGCATCATCGAGGAGATTCTGTTTTCACAGCGAGTTGCTCGCCGTTATCTTAAATGTTAATCATCCCCCCAAATTACAGGTAGTCAGCAAAAAGTGATTTTAACCCTACCTTACATGGGCTTTTTGGCTCTTCTCATACGTGCTAGTAATCTCGCGGCACTTTGACACACTATAACTTTATATCGGCTAATGCTATTACAAAGATATTTGGCACGTTTATAGTTTAACTCTTTTCCAATATCAAAGTAATTAATGCAAAAAAAATGAAATAATTATCTTCAACGGTGTGCAAGCGCCGAAGGAAAGAAGAGCGCCGATTTTGACCAAATTTTTCTGCTACAAAATAACTTACGAAAGTTGGGTCTCTTTGGAATTTTTTCTTGGAGAACTGGAAAATGGAATTCAAAATATTTCAAAAGCGGTTTGTAGATGGAAGATTTATCTATTTTCATGAATTTTTTTGGTATATTATGTAGAGTACAAGTTAGATATAATCGACCTTTAAAAACAGTGAAACTTACGACGTGCGATCGAATCTCCGAAATGAAGCACGTGTTTGCCATTTTCTATTTCCCCAAGAACAATAGAGCGTAACAGCTGTGAGATGAGGATTGCGATTCTAAGATTGGTGACTCTTGTCTTCAATGTCACATGATAATATTTCCATTTCCCTATTGCTAAGGATATACAAGTTTCACTCGTAATTATCATGAACAGCTAGCTATAATTATCAGATGAGACCTACCTCGGTTTTATCTTTCCCTGTTTCTGCTGATATATCTTTAACAGTTTTCGATCCCTTACTAATTAGATGGGCACCAACTTGCTCCACAACGTCTCCAAACTGTTCACGTAATATGAACGATGAAACTCTCCTCTTGGCTTGTGCCATATCACTCTTTCCCTTGTCCTGCCTGTCGGCTATCTACAACATGCTATGTAAAGTCAAATCAACTTGTTTGTCTTTTTTGACTGCCTTTGATGTTGCCTCGTTTCAGATTAGCTGCAGTTCCAAATGGCAACCCTTTTCATTCTTCCTTTCATTTCTTTGATTTCTACTTCTGATCAATATAAAGATATTTCTATTATCTAGAGAGAAAACCATTTTACTTTCCATAGCCTTTTTTACCGAGATTGAACTTGTATTCGTAGCAAACCGAAGGGCACTCGCACTTCAAATTTGAATTTCCCGCGCATGAAGTGCTGTTTCTCAACCTCAGCCTCTTTTCGATGTAGAAGCTTCTCACATGTGAGCTGAAGCAGCATGCACGGATGATGATGAGAAGAGTGAATTGAATCAGTTGTTGATGCAGCAACCATTGAAGAGGTGAGTATCAGGCAAGAATCTGCTGTAAAATAGTAATTGCTTTTATCTGTCTGGCATTCATATGCCTGATTTTTTCATCTTAAATCAAATGCATTGATGAACGGTATACGATGTGGAGACTTCACACACTCTGGAAAGAGCAATCGGCTGTGATCCGCATCTGTGACTCTTTAATCATCCCTCGTTAGACCAGGAGAAAGGTGCAAATAGATTTATTGGAGGGGGGTTTATCCACCAAATGTGACAGTACTGTTCACCCTGACGAGGGTTGATATATTTTAATGTTAAATCATTTTTTCGTTTTTGTTTGTCTCCACCGTCTCGAAATGATAAGGATATATCAGAAAACCATTTCAATCCAGGAACTCGGGTTATTGGAGAAAAGCCTGAGTGTATTTGTGTCAAAGACTCAGAAGCTATGCAACTTAAAGTGAAAGAACTGATACAACAATTTGAAACAGAAGGATTTAAGAGAGAAGAATTAGCTGTTATTGAAACTGGACAGTGGAAGGATGTGATAAAGTAAGTACTGCGTCTAAATATGAATGTGTAAGCAAATATAGCCTAATTACTTGAAGTTTTTATCTTCTACAATAAAAAATGAGAAGTGGGTAGGATAGTGGTGGTTAGGGTTCCAAGCCGGCTTAAGGTGCTATGATGTAGATTTGAGAAGATATATCGGTCTCCGTCCTGCACTGTTACCCGGGACCATTGCTTTTTCTGATATGAAATCAATTCCAATTATTTAAAGAATCTGATAACTGGATTTTGTAATGTTACAACTTTAAGAATAACTATCTTATCAACATTTGGTTGACGAATTCAGACTAGTGGGGGGAGTTTTCCAATAAATATAAGATATTCTTTGAATGGGGGGGGGATGTTCTCAAGAATTTTAGTATTACTTTTGTCTGAATTGTGATGCTCATTAGTCTTTACAGTCGTTGCACTTTCTATATTTTAACTAATGTCGTTAGATATTGGTTGTAGTAATATGTTTATATTAGATTCATTAGTATTAATTGTGATATTCACTTTTTTTGTTAGTTTCTACTTCCCACTTCAAAGCAAGACTGATGAAGATAATGGGAAAATAGATATTTTGTTTTGGTTATTAACTGGTGTTCAATCTCAGAGGATACAAGATATGGGTTCAATATGTTGTTTCATAATCTGAATAATGAGAAATTTGGGGAGTGGGGGCTGTTTCTGCATATCATATTAGTCATCATGGAATGGCCAAAAAGGAGGATACGTTCTTTCTATAGTGAATTCCAAGAAACATCCTTCTCGAGATATTTGCATTAGACACTGGGTTAGACTTAGTCCTGCATATTTGGACAAGTATCTAAGATGAGATTCTGGGAGACTTAGTCCTGCATATTTGGACAAGTATCTAAGATGAGATTCTGGGAGTTCCCATCGTCAGTACCTCGCTCTTTACACTAAAGCTTAAATTTTATCCCAATTCATTAAGAATGACCCCCTGAATCACAAAAGCCGTAGAATAAGTAGTTGAAATTACTGAAAATACTTTAGCGTAAAGAGCGAGGTATTAGAAGGAGGTGAGCCCCTCATATGGGTAATAATTTCTGTTTGTTTTAAGTTTTATTGCTGTTCCTTACTTCCAGCTGAAACAATCCGGTCATGGGCCGATGCTATACCACCGTTCGAGTTGTTTGGACTAGTCGAACTGTTTCCGTCTAGTTGAATTTTATGAAAGTAGTGCTCAGTTTGACGTCGTAGCGTATCTCCGAAGTTGTGGTTGAGCAAGTAGCTGTCAAATTCAACAATGCTGGCGTAGCTATCACGTTTTAGAATGATCTGTAGCACATTGTTTCGTAGACAAATTTCTTCAATACCGTCAAGATCAATATCCTGAACAGATATGAGTTCACGCTGTACACTGGCATCGAGCATGGCTTCCAGTGCTATGATGTTGTTATAAATTGCACGACGCAAATGAGGTAGGTATAAGCCGCCGAACAATCCGTGCCAGTAGGCATCATTAGCCTGGGCAGCGAACAGCTTTTGTTGCATTGCTGCTGTACACTGGTTTTCTGATAGTGAAGCGAGTCTAGAGGATAGGCCGAGCATGCGTTTATGCATCCAGTTTGATTCAGGATAACGTGAAAGAAAATTCTTCCAAATACCGCCACGTAGATAAGCCTTTTTTTGTTCGTACCAACCGGCGGTTTTTGATTGTTTGATCAGACCATCATAAGCCTCAGCGGATTCGGCCGGCAACGTCCAGGTGTTCATTTCAATATAAGATGTGGTCGGGATGTAAACAATGCCTCTTGTTTTTTCAGCAGTATGATAGTCCCGATAGTGGCATGGTGAAATTTTAGGGGAAGCAAGAACACCTTGAATGAACTGCTCGAGCCAGCCATTTTCATAAACCCACTGATATGTTTCCGGCCAAATGCCAAATTTTTCAATATCGTCGAAATAAACTGCGGCAATACGCTGTTGATTATTATTACCCGTTTGACTGTCTGCTAGGGATTCAAGGTAGGCAACTACTTCGGATGCCGGTGAAAAGGGCAGTGTGTAGCGTAATGATTCTGAAATTGGGAAGATATCAAGCTTACGAGAGTCTTCTTCGGTAGTATAAAAACCGTTGAGTTGCTCAGCAGAATGGCCTGCGCACAGGAAATGGTAATCGTCAACGATGACATAACGAATGCCGCAATCAGCAAGCGCAGGAACTACCGTAGATTCCCATACACGCTCTGTTAACCAGGCACCTCGAGGTCTCTGACCCAGTTTTTCTTCAAGCTTTTTAGAAAGCGCTTCTACTTGATGGAGGCGGTCCCGATTCGGAATAACTGCCAATACAGGCTCGGTATCGCCGGCACCAAACAATTCAACCTGCCCACGATCGACCATTTCTTTGAGCAATGTCATGTCTTGTGGGTAATGTTCGAGTAGGTAATCAAGCAGCCAACCGGAAAAATGTACTGCAAATTGAAAATCAGGATAACGGTGCAGTGTTTCAGAATAATTATAATTTACATATTCTGTCTGCAGTTCCACTATGCTATACCCCCTCCACCTTCAATATGCAAATGTATAGCCCAAGTTATTTGGGGGCCTTTGTAATCCAGAAAAAACAGGTTTTGAAGGTCAATGACACGTGGTTTGTTAGATCTTACGATTCATTCATCTTAGTATTAAAAAAGACTTCGGTGCGTCTACATTGAGGGTATGATTTTTGGTATATTCTTTAGTGATAGATACTTTTACTCTATTGGATATTAAAAGGTGCTAGCAATGACGAAAAAAAAAACCTAGAGTACTAACGTAGCAGTACCAATAACAATCGGTTGTCGGCTAACCCTAGAATAGGACGAGATGTTTCAACGATATGTAGTAACATGCAGCAAATTCAAGTCGGAAGAACAGTTATTTTTTGTAGCAAAAGTGGATATAATGCATACAGAAAGATTAAAAGACGGATCAAATATATTAGTGAAATATATTGAAGATAACGACCTGAATCAACTAGCGAGAAAGAATCTTCATCCTTTGTTTGTCTATAATCGGTAGTCAGAGTGTCAAGATTAAAAATGCTTGGTTTAGAGATACATACGGAATCTAGTGACTTTGGAAAAACGTTTGATTCTAGATGATGATTTCCTAAGTTATTATAAAAAGGAAATTATTTACTCAAAGAATGCTTAACGATATAATGAAAATGAGTTTCTCTCCTTGGACTATTACATGAATTTTTTTCGTCGTGACCCAGATGAATTTACTCAGTTTATGGGTATATTAATGAAACAAAACAAAATGATATTGTGATTATGCTTTTAATTACTACCTAGACGACCCTTTTGCAAGGCAAGAACAAATAAGTCGAAAATCTTGCTTAAACAAGTTTTGTGATATCACTCAATTACTCATCCTCCTAGAAGACATTCCTTTTATTGGTTGTGAGTCAGTTTCTTTTTAGCAGTGAGACAGTCAACATTGAAAATGTTTTACGCATGTCGCTAATGTTTGCATGCATTTAGCAGCTGGTTATCCTGTGAGATTTGTACTGTTATTGATGAATATAATGACAAGTGTACATAATGCAATCCAAGTAAATTGCATCGAAGATACGCAGTGTAAATTAAAGAATATAATCCTGCCTTGGAGAAGTGTGTGATCCCACACTGTAGGTTTGCTATGCTCGAACTGTCACAATGATAAATGTCATCAGTTAGAAAATACTTACCATGGTATGATTGCAAAAACTCTAAACGTGATTTCAGTTTATTTTTAAGAGAATGGTATCGTAATGGCTGTAAACTGTTTTAGGAGGAAGTGTGGAACCTGGTCTACGCTGCAATTGCTGGAATAATAAGAGACTCTGGCATTGGAAACCCAACTTATGGTAAGAACAGCAAAAACTCACAGATGTTGAATAACACCGGAATAACTCCGTCCATTTAGGCCCTGCTTAATCTCTTCAGTGTTTTAATGTCTAATATTTTCCATTTTATTTTTCTATTCTCTTTATTTTTTTCCGAATTTTGCATTTGGTAATTATACTAAATATTTTCCCCAAAAGACAGTTTCAATCAAAAGGTGAACCTTTTTTACAAGGTCCCTCAAACCTAAACGGCTGTTAAAATTAGAAGTGCGACACATGCCATTTATGGAAAGCCAAAAACCAAAAACAAGTTTCTCGGCCAAGGTCGGTCTGAAGGATGAGACTGTTTGAGATAAAAAGAACATAGTGTAAATAAATTTTTATGCTCTTTTTAGTGTTTTAAATGGAATTTAATATTCCGAACGAATTCAAAATTATGCTATTTTATGATTAATATCTCTTTTTTTTGCATAATTCCTATCCTCTTCTACCAAATACATTTTGAGTGAATTCAAAACTAACTAATTTATTGGGTAAGTCTCCTTTTTCTTGACAGAACAGAAGGCAAATACCATTACAGTTCACTAGGATAATTCTCTTCTGTCAAAATTGGCGTATGTCTCTTTTTTATCTTCGTAGCGGTACAAGATAGGACAATTCTGACTCCATCATTCGATTCCTTTTGCTGAATTTATTCACGACACACCCATAACTCATTTTCGACCAAAATGGCATGCGTCGAACTTTTAATTATCAAAGCCGTAAGTCTCTCAGGACCTTGGTTCCCACCTTATAATAGAATTCAAGCCTAAATAAATAGCTACTTAATGAATTAGAAGCCTGTACTTTTATTAGAAAACTACACGTCTACATTCCATAACACGTGCACTCAGGCCCCATGCTTCGATAAACCTTTGCTCTTTGCTTTTGAAGTTTTAAATCACCTGTACTTTGAGTTCGCCAATTCACTTAAGAAATTTCTAGTCTTTAATTGAGATTCTTTTGAAATCATAAACTTTCAAAAAGTTGCACGAAATAAATTATGCTTTAAATCTGAGGAACGAGATTTCTGAAAGTATAGATGTCATAAAATGATTTTCAAATTGAAAACTACATTAGAAATAAATAGTTGAAATAATTATTTGCCGTTTAAATCTAGGAAATGGATAATTATGGGGTTTCACCAAAATTTGGCCTTTGGCCCAGGGTCACATGCAGGATGATTATTCAGGGGCGGAGGGATAAAAAATACTAGGGTGATTCTACTACTATAAACAAATCAGTGCAGTACCAAATCACCCGAGGTGCCACTGCTGCATGCGCTCCCTTCCATCCCGAACTGTTCTAAGCTTCAGTGTTTACCCCCTGGCCAATGTCGTTTTAGCCGAGTTTGCTCGTAATGGAATCAGTTTGTCGATGCAGACGGAGAATCAATATTACGCCGGCTTGAATTTTGATAAAGAACTATTTAATAGCGATAAAGAATACCTTTTCGAAAATGGTCGCTATCAAGCTAATCCCGGAGTCCGGCCCAAGCGTTTCTCGGTGGTTAACAATTGTTTGCGGCCCGGGCTTTGGGAGTTCTCTGCGCAAGACGCGGTAGGAGAAATGTATCACGCCTGGTTTGAAGCGCCCCGCGCTTTTTACAACAAGGCTTTAGCGAGCATATTGGAAACCGATCCCGCTCATTTTGAACTCGATTTTGCCGATCCCACCATTTTTGAGCGCGTTCCCCTGGCCTTGGATAAATTGAGAACAATCGAGAAAACCCTTGAGACGGGAGTCGTCTTTTATAATCATGAAAAAGCTCTAGGCAGTTACTCCAATCAGGACGGCCGCCGAAAAGTGCAGCGGAAGTTTTATGAACTTTTCCGAAATGAAGAACCATTGGAGGCTAATAACTATGGCGATTTACAAGAAGGCGATATGTTCCATCTTTTTAGCTTTGAAGAACCCGGCGTTTATAACCCCAAACAAAAGATGAAAACGCCTTTTAGCAGGAAATGGGCCTTGGCAGAAGTGGTTCAGGTCAGCCCTAAAACGCGCTATCCGCAACAAAAGAATATTCGCGCTGGCCGGTATCTGGAAATTCGCGTACAGTCGAAAGATCAAACGGAAACCTTGATTGCCGGCAATATCCCCCTCGAATTATTGACTTTAAAGAAAGATTATGTCATTCCAGCCTTTGGCGCCGGCGTTTTACAATCATCAGAATTAATCGAACGCAGGTATTTGAGAATGAAAGAGGGGCCGCCGCCCGCCTACGCCTACCTCGCTGAAGGTAAAAACGATCGGTGGTTTTTGGTTAATAACCATCTCTATGGCTACGAGCAGGTATATATTCGCCCTGTTCTCAAGGAAGATAAAATGTTCTTGCGGCTTACCATCGTTTCTTACGAACGCATTACCGATCTGTGCGAATTTGATATTCCAGTTCCTCAATTAAAAGACGTCATTCTGGAAGCTAGCGAAGATTACAGGCCGCCGGTTTATGAAACTTATCAGGATCATAATATTCTTTGAGGAAGTTAAGAGAAGTTAGAGGAAGTTAAAAGGAGTAAAAGGAAGTTAGAGGAATCCGACGTCGGCGAATCCATATTCGCCGGCAAGGCGTAGGAAAAACCTCAAACTTTGAACGCTAAACACGACAAAATATAAAAACATGAAACCATCAAAAATCAAGCGTATCGCTATTTTTTTCGGACTGATATTACTGGCGCCAACGGCCCTTTCAGGGTGATGACGGCATTGTAGAGGCGAAGCACCGTTCAATCATTTCGGCCGTACAGGCGAAAGGTTAAATTCAAGCGATCTTCACGGCAATTCTCATCATATAGCAGGCTGTGTTCGTAATTATCCTGGCAGCCTTCTCCCATAAACAATAAGCTGCCGGAGGCAAGTTTGATTGTTAAACTATCGGAAGGATCAGTAATACTACGAAAGGCAAATTCTCTTTCCGCGCCGAGGCTTAACGACGCGATTGTAGATGTAGAACCATAAGCAGGGAGATCCCGGTGAAATCCCATACCCTCGGAGCCATCCCGGTAATATATACACCGGGCGACTCGAAAGTGAATACCAAGCTCATCTTCGATTCGATCACGCACCCGGGCTAACGATTCGGGCCAGGGCGACCTACCACCCCATACTTCGGGAAGCGCCTCGAAAGAAGTGAGTTCAGGATCGGCAAACATATAAGCCCCTGTCTCAGCGGTATTCTCTCTGCCATCCGCCATTTTTATAACTTTATTGGTAACATCGAAATTGGAGAGAATCTCCTCAAAAAGGGCTTGTGCTTCATCTGCCTTTAAGAAATCAGCGCGATAGGACGCCTCACAGTTTAGTGGGAGTGGTTTCATTGGTCAGGTTTCTCCTCATTTGCTATTTGTTTTTGGCCATTGGCTGTTGGTAATAGTTTTTGCCAAAAGCTAATAGCTAATGGCAAATTTTTAAACTCTAAAAGACTTTTTAAGTAGGATTCAATAGTATCTAAAAACATATCAATTCAGCGGCAGCGTTATCACCACCTCCGTGCCACTGCCTTCGGTGCTGTTTAACTTGATATCGCCATTATGCTCCTGAATAATCCGGTAGCTGGTAGAAAGCCCCGTACCCATTTTTACCCGTTTATTATCTGCCCGAAAACCGACATCAAATATATCTTTTAGCACATTGGGCGGAATGCCGCTTCCGGTGTCAGCAAAAGCAACCCGGATGTTCTGATTGTTAACCGCGGTGGAAATGGTGATTTTTCCTTCCCTGTCAATCGCTTGAATGGCATTTTGCAACACATTCATAAACACCTGGTTTAAACGGCCTGGCGCGCAGTTTATTTGCGGGAGATCGGCATACTGTTTTTCTACCGTAATGCGGTCTCGCAATTGGTGTTCCAAAAGTGTTAGGGTGCTTTCAATGCCGTCCTGGATGTTGGCGCGCTGGTAAACGGATTCATCCAGACGAGCAAAGTTTTTTAAGCTCAGCACAATTTTAGCAATTCGTTTACCGGCGATTTCCGTAACCCCGGTGTTATCTTTCAATATTTTCAATGATTTGGAAAACGGCTTGCTGCCTCGCAACTCATCTAATGAAATACCGGAAATAACTTATTTATAATTTTCCTTCTTATCTATTGGTAAGTCTTCTTGCAGGTTTTCCTCGGCGTTAGTTTTTATTGTATATCTCTATTTATTTTCCTTTTTTATAGCTTGTAGTTTTAAATAAAGAAAATAACGGCGAAGACCACACTGTCTTTCCATCACAAGAAAAACAACAATTAAAACAACAGGGATTTTACGTAAGAGGTGAAAATGCTTTAAACCTTAAGAATAAAGAACAAACAAGGAGAGAAATCTCAATGAAGAAAGAAAGAAGCGAGATTTTGGCCTGTAGAAAAAATATTAAAAAAACACAAAAAGAAATTTGACGCAGATATATCGCCTGTATGAGAACGAGGTGTGTTCAACACTGATGAAACGAAGATACAAACTTAACTAACCTAAAGACAATTAAAATCCAAAAGTAAGGAATAAAAAAAACAATATCAACTATTTTTGCAACTGATCCCCATAGGTCACAGAAGCTAATAGTTACTTCGATGAGAACACTAAAACAACGTGAAACGTTCTTTCCTTCAGATTTCTCTCTTAGTTTGTTTTTGTCATGGCCAGCCAGTTCGGCTTAAGATCTCTAAACCTTAAGAATACTTCGGCTCTATATCTAAGAGCCGTCTTTAACAATCACTATATCCTGTCATGTAAGAAGGAGTCAAGTAAAATTTTCTTTTTCTACTTATAGCTGTTTTCGATTCATTAGTAACCAGATGCTTAAATGCTGAATTTCTGATTGCAAATGTAGGTCATATTTTTTTTCAATCCAGTTTATGCGAGCGCTATTAAACTCGTAGGCTCAGAGCATACTCGTAATTCTGTTTTAGAGGAAGTCCAACTCCTTTCAGGAGGATGGGGATTCCTATTAAGAGGAGGACTAAACGATTTTACTATCTGATCCAAAAATACCCATTAAGGCCTTTATTTTATTTTGTATTCTCACAAAAGAAAAAAAACACCAAAATAGATAGCATGAGTATTCTCCTTATTTAGGAAATGGATTTCTAGCTCCAGCCTTTACCAAGTCGCTTCTATAAACTTAATCTAAATGTGTTTTGGCGGAACATTTGACAGTGAAACTTTTCCGCTCCGAGGAAAAGCGGCTAGCCAGTTTGTACTCGAAGAAAAATAGTTTGGAACATCTGGTTAGAAACATGATAAATGCACCATAATAAAGGAAGTAGCAAATTGGGTTCAATTGACCATATGATACTCTTGAAAAATTAAGCCATTTCCCTTAATAGTGCCTGTCATCAATGTCACTGATGCAATCAAAAAGATAGCTATTGAAATCCTCTGCTGTAACCCAAACTGCATGATCGGAAAAGGGAAGTCTACTGATTTATCAGATAGTCTAATTTTAGGTTCCGACCTCGTCATACGTGCCATATGAGTTCTTGGTTCTTGTTTTTTTTTTAAGGAATTGCAGAAGCCTCAAAACTGACCAACATATTATTGAAGCTTAGGACTGTACAACATAGCATGGTACCACTTGGACAATATGCTGTTATTGCAAGTTCTGTTTTGGCTGCTGCAGCTGTTCCATTTGGATTTTTTTGGCCGATTGTAATTTGTTCAGGAGCTATTATATGGCTCTATAAACCAGTTTTAAGTGATTTGATTCAGTCCTTAGGTGATGTTTGGATTCAAGCAAATCCAACTAGGAGTAGTGCAGAAACACTAACATCATTTCAGCAGGATTTGTCCAACAAGTCTAGTGAAATTTCATATTCAAGATCTAGTTTTGTTGACTTAAGAAATACACCAGCTTCTATATCTAATGGGATGTATCCTATTTTGCCAAGACTGGATAGTACCTATATGCCTCTGAGCAGGATTGATTTAAGCAGAAGTCACCCTCAGTCTAATAGAGTCCCTATGGTCAATCTAGATACAGTCCCTCCAAGTCAAGGTGGCAATATTGAGAATAATGATCATGTTTGGGAAATTCATCGTGCTGCAATGAACAAAGGAAAACGCAAAGAACAGAGGAAACATGAAGGAAACCAAACAATGCCTGTTTCTGATGTATTACAGGTCCAGCATGAATTTGTGAACAATACAACTATTTCTTCCTTTAATGGGTAAGTTATCTTCTTAGGTAAGTTTAATTAAAGGATTAGAGGAATACAATCAATGCCAAAAAACAAACAAGGAACTTTTGAGAGAGAAGACCAATCTTTTTTTAAAAGCCAGAATATCGGGATTTACATGTATTTGGCATAAACTTCCTGTGGCGGGATGGAGGGGTCCTTACAACAACTTGAAGTTAGGATATATGGTCAAGCAAGATAATTAACATATTGCTAGAACCAACAGGTGGGGAGGGGAGAAATTCTATCCACCCCCATCGGTAAACTGCTTCACCGAAAAATTGCTCCATGAATTTTCTTTGTTAGTAGTCCAAATTGTGTTAAATACTCTGTCCATGTTTTAAAAACTCTATTCTCTTCAGAAAAGGAGGTCTCGAGTTAATAGTCAGCAGGTAAGGGTAATATACATTCCCTCTTCGCTCATTGTCATTGCATTGTCATTCTACAAACTGAGGGTGTACAAAATATGCAGAAGCTACTTTCATAAAGAGGAATTTTTCTAAGATTGGTTTGGCAACATTCCCTCCCATCCTACGTGTGCTTAACACACTTATGAAGCAGCAATCCACTATGTCATTATTAAATAATTGTGGTTTTATGTAAGGCCTTGGTATGAGCCTATGAAAAAATGAGGTATTTATAACTTACGAGCGGGTGATCGGATCTTAATGAATTTTTATATTTAGCAGGACATCGTGACTCAGAGCTCTTATTTTAAATCCCGACCGACATAAGCCTCTAATTTTTCTTTTAAATTAAACCAATATGATTCTTAGAATTTTGTTAGAGCTCATACCGTATGAGCACTTGGCTCTTTGCTATTCTGGCCTCGTCACAAGTGCCATATAAGCTCTTAGCTCTTGTTATTGATAATAGATGAGATGGGGGAGCATAGAGTGTATGGGGGAGTATATTTTGCTCTTGTGTGCCCCATTTTTAGGATGATGTATCTTGCCTAAAACTAATAAATAATAGTATATACTACTACTAACAACTCACCGTAGCACCAAGCCGCCTGAGGCCAACACAGCTACGCATGCTCCTCCATTCTAATCTATTTAAAGCATTCTCTCTATAACCTCCTAGGAAGTTCCCAATTCCCTTAAGTCTTTCTTTACGACATCCTCCCACCCCAACCGCGGACGACCTGCTTTCCGTTTAGCCCGAGACGGTTGGAGGGTTGCCAAAAAAGGATCTTGTTACTGCGTTGTGGATAGCCACATCTGGAAACTTTCGGGACTGAGCTTAAATCCCGCCTATTTCAAGGAAATGGCCAATGTGCTTACAGTTTGAGGCTCGATTTTTTAATAGTACTTAGCAAGAAAATAATTAGGATAATCATACAGCTTCGAGATTTGGAGAGTGATCCCACAATTTTAGTGACCTAAAGGGCTCTGTGGGGCCTATTTTACTCCCATTTTGAATGGTAGTGACCTGACCACTGCCTTTTTTAAGCTGCACTCATTTTTTTTTTGTACAAGTAGTATCTTTTCAAAATTAACATGTTACTAGGAACAAGCTCCGCGCTGTCATAGAAGATTTACTCAGTATACAGGTGGTTTAGGCGCGTATCTAAGAACCGTCTTACAAATAAGGGGTCTCGGTATGAAATTTTTTTCACAAGAAGAAGATTATATGTAACAATACATTGTTACTGCATTTGGCCTCTCCGCGATGACTAATTTAATGATTTAGTAGAAAAGGGTAGAGGAGTAGTTGGGTAAGAAAGTTGCGTGTTGTGACATTAAATCAAGGAGAGGAACTTAGTTGGCTAATAGACCTATAAGTCGTATTCGATTGATATGGATCGGTGAGGTTTCAGCCATTTTCTGTGTTTTTCCACCGCAAGGGGGGAACAGACCTGGTAGTCCCTCCTCCTAAAAGGGGAAAGTTACACAACACTAGTAAAATTTTAGAAACATTCTATAAAAATACAACACTTATTTGACAAAATAGATTATTTAACTTTGTTATATGAAAAATTGCAATTCAGAGCAAGAAGTTGAGTCTGTTCTGAATAATTAACAGGCACCGTTTCGTCACCCTTTTAGCTAGAGGTCGTAACTGACTTTTTTTTTATCGAAACCATTTTCCTGCATATTCTTGTTCATACTGAGTACCTCTATGACACTTATACTTTTCATTGGCCTATATACAGCACTTCCTGGAAATATTCTTCATGTCTTGGACTCATTCATCTCTATTGTCAGCTACGACCATGATTTACTGTTGGTTACGACCTCACTGGTTTTCTGAGTAATCATCAAGTTATCTGAAGACTCAAATGAAAGTAATTTGAGAAAGGTTAAAATTATTAGTGCATTGACATCAGCCATTGGGTTCAATCAACCAAGAATTCAAACAGTCGTCACAATAGTAAGGGCGGGTTCTAGTGACAAAGAAGTCAAGTAGCCTCCCGGGAAATATTGTAGGGTTACACAGGCATTTTCACTTAAAACTGAGGCTGGAGGAGGGGAACAAAATGATTGCAATGTTACAATCGAGATATCTACAATGACTAGGGGTGGCATGGTTTTTTTTTTGGGTACGCTGAGTCCATTTTGAATTTTCATTTTGATGCTAGGTAAATCAGTAGTCCTAGTTTCGGTCGGAATCTGGAAAACTCAATTTTGTATAAGTTGAGATGGGATGAAGATGTTATTTTTTTCTCTCAAGAATTAGTAATTCTCGCACCGTTCTGCTACATGAATGTTAGAAATATGAAAATAAGAATATGGGAGTGTGGCTGAAATATAATCTCTCTTCCAGGTCCCACCATGTCTAAATATATCCAGAACTAGAAAAAAACCATTAAGCTACAAGAAATATTAGAATATTTGGCTGAATCATATCCTAATCTTTCGTCTGAATCTGACACACAATGGAAGAATGATCCAAATTGTAGACTAACTGACGATGACACAGAAGATATTGAACTGTATCTCAGGCTGAATAAGGATGTAAAACTACACACAGGTCTTTATTTGTGTATGGAACATGGAGAAAGTTTAAGTAGTTGGAGCTAAGATACTGAAAAATTTGAAGTAACTGGTGACAATATCAGTGCAGGTGATGACTTGGAAGCAAATAACAGTACCAATGATTCCAATGTAATAATGCCTGGGGTTGCTCCTCTATTTTTTGATCAGTTAGTACAGGAACTCATTGATCACTTGGAAGAAAAAGCTACAGACGCATCTGCAGGAGAATTAGTTATCAATGGTGATGTGGCTAATAATATTGGAACAGACAGTGAGGCATTGGGTGGAGGGGAAACAACTCCAGAACAAAAGATAAGCAGGCAAATCCCCTGAGTGCAAAATTGTTTCTTTGAAAATAGAATCCAGGGGTGACAGACAATAAAACCTCAAATGAACAGATCTTATGGTAGATGCTGCCACCCCTCTTGATGTAATAATTTAGTGCATAGTTACAGAGAGCGGGATTTGTACCTAACGTACGTTGGTCTTAGCGTAAACTGCAGGGTGACAACCACCTGTAATATAGAGGGTAATTTGAATGTTTCGTTTTAACTTCACTCTTTACTTTTAGTAACGTGTTTGTTTAATCTAAACCCGAGAAGGATGATCTCAGATGATAGTTTTTTACCTACTGGTTTTGTGTCAAACCAGTTGTTTTAAAATAAAAGGAATGGGCTTATTTAAACGAAATGACATGGTTCTAGTTTCCTTTTTACCAACAGAAAACATCATGCGACAGTAAGGTGCTAACTACTGTCAGTTTGTGCTGTAGGACCACAATTTCGTTTTCGTGTCGTTGTAATTCTTGCTGCCACTTATCTTTCAATCTCATGTTTTTTTTTCTTCGATTTCACTCTTGAATCATTGTAATTGTTTTTTCGCAAGTATTCTAACTACATATTTCTTTGCTCTTTATTTTCGTTTATGTTAACTTCAGACATTTTTTCAATGTCCTTTATCTTAGGTGCTCCGATTGGTGTTGCCACTTTTGATGGTCTAGGTTGTTCATCTTCACCAATACACTGACATTTTCACGTCATTCTCTTGATCTTTTTGTCATTTGATGGTCCAGTTTGTCCATTTTGAGCTTATGGTTTTATCCTCTTTTGTTCTTTTATGTACTCTTTTTTGCCACGTTAATTTACGTTTCTGCCCCTTGATATTATGAAACTACTGACAATGCTTTTGAACTCTCTGCATATTATGAAGCTTCAGAAAATGCCTTCTGAAATTTGCATCACTAATTATGAACACATGAATTTGCTTTTTTTCAAAGATTTTGTTCTATAAATCCTTCTAAAACTGATTGAAAATCTAATTTACCTGAGTCTTCACTTTTTATCAACATACTCAATCTAAAGTAATCAATCTATCCTGATTCACTGCTTATATCAGATAGTTTTTTTTTATCGGTTTTAGCCTGGAAATTGTCCCTCTCCAAATGCAACGCTTGCTGAAATCATTAAGAATAGGTATTTCACAAATTCCAAAAGAAACAGTTCATTTTTAAACCAGAGTAGGGCCCTTTCAAACGCGGGGCCTGATTGGGCCTAATCGTTACAATTGCCATCTATCCGCCCCTAACCTTCCAGTTTGAGGTCTTACTAGCATGAATGACTCAGTTGGCCTTAACATATGCAATGCATGCAAAATTAGATGTTATTTTAAACCATTTGCCAGTACTACTGATGGCTATAAAATATTGTATAATTTTGCATCTTCTTTTACGACAGTCAACTAATGGCAAAGATAGATCTAAAACTTTTTTTCTTTGGGGGAGGGTGGTCAATTTGACCAGGACGCCAATTATGAAATGACTCGGCATGTTTGTTTTTTAAAAGAATAGCAATAACGAAACGAGGGTGCCAGAAAAGTTTTGCAGGAGGGGGCTCATGACAGAAATTGGCAAGACCAATTTGGTTCATTCAAGACCTATTTGGCAAGAGCAACAAAATACAAAAGTCCGAAAGATCATATCCAAAACCCCTAAATGGAGCAAGAAAGATCGCGAAAAAGCGATAATAGACAAACGCACGCACACGCTTCGTACTTTGATCATGGGGGGGGGGGGGACAGGTCCGAAAACGCTAAGGCTATTAAGATAAATCTTTAAGGAATATTGAACTGAATCAGTGCCTTCAAGCGTGGGGACGTGCTGCTTGGACATCAGAATGTCTGATCGATAAAACCTTTATTGAAATGTTGCTTCCAGCAAAAAGCGTCTGAAGAAACAGTTCTAAGTGGTCTGGCACATAGTTGTTCAGCTCAACTACAGATGATCTGTGTTCGAGGATTGGGAAGGTCTCTTTTTGCGAGTGGAGTTTCTCAATATCCCTCTTAATTAGTTCAGCAGTTGCAAGAACTAATCTCTGTTTTCTGCTTCGCAGGCTCCTTTCTTCTCATTGTCAAAGTATTCACGAAAGATGAGAGAAGTCATCTTACTAGAAGTAACTACATCGAATTTTCTGTCTATATTGGCAACAACAAGCTCATCCATCAAGTGTTCTTGCAGCTTTTTTCTTCATATACCTTGGACTACATGGCTCAGGGCCATCTTTATGCAAAAATTATTTCGTTTTTGCACGAAATACGTTCTTCGTCATTTTCCTTGAAGTATTTCACCACCTTTAAAAATGGTCTCATGCTTTCATCATCGCTGGGGCTTCCAGGTTTCATCTTTTTAGTAACATTGTCGTCAATGGCAAACTTCGGGGGCACGTTATAATATGTTCAACGGCAGATAAGGACGACAAGTGGTATACAGCGTAAGGGGTGTTGAGGTCTGCCGCTGTACTTTTGCACAAATGAGCGGTATTTCCTCTCGTTGTTTCTTTCTTTGCAGACGTAGTGTTTCACGAATATCTTTTCATGAAAAAAGAGGTCAGAAGACCTCTTTTTTTTCAGTGATTCTCCTTAGCTCTGACCGATTTTACTGCTTCTGTAATTTTTCCAAGTCTTTCTTGTTCCTGTAAGAACTGTGGTAATCAATGTGTAACTTCCTTCCTACAGCACCTTGAAGATTCTCTCTTGGCTGTCGAGCGGCTGCATTTGTATTTAAAATTCCTCTCTCGTCGATTACGCTTATTGCGCCACAGCTTAATTATGGGGGCACGCTTGTTACTGCTGCGCCACGGGCAAATCAAGGCCAACGAGGAAGGACGTTGGCACGGCTCCACGGACAGTCCGTTAACCTGGCGCGGTCGCCGCCAGGCCAAGCGCACGGGTAAGCATCTGGCGTTTGCCGAACAGATTGACGCCGTTTACAGCAGTCCTTTGCAGCGCTGCAGAGATACCGCCAGTTTTGCCACGCAACATCTCGAGCTTAACCTGCAGACCCTTTACGGGTTACAGGAAATGTCCATCGACGAATGGGAAGATACACCGTTCAAAACCCTTGCCAAAGAACATAACCTGATCCCTAATCTGCTTGACGACCACGACTACAGCCCTCCTGGCGGCGAAAGCCTCAACCAGGTCGCAGCACGTGTGCGCGATGCCTTTACGCAGATTGATAGCACTCACAAAGATGGTGAAACCGTGCTGGTTGTCAGCCACGGCGTAGCGCTGGCCGTAGGCGTCGCGCTACTCCTGAACAACGACCCCGGTGCCTGGACAGATTACCGTTTTGGCAACTGCAGCCTTTCTGAATTATATCTCTCACCTGAGCCTGTGATGGCCGGATATAACGAAACTTTCCACCTGTAGGTAAAGAGCACCTGTAGGTAAAGAGCACCAACAGCTGAAGAGCACTTTTTGTACCAGTGTACCTGTGGCACCGGATTGTCTGGTGGCAGCTATATTGGAGAACGGGTAAAGTCACCGCTGCTTTAAATATTGCGAGGGAGCATGAGATGACTGAGTTCTGCCTGGTCGAAAAAAACAACCACATCATGACCGTAACGATGAACCGCCCCGACCGGTTGAACGCCTTGCATCCGCCCGCAAATGCCGAGTTGGGTGAAGTCTTCGACGACTTCGCCACAGACGATGACATGTGGGTCGCCATCATCACCGGCGAAGGGCGAGGTTTCAGCGCCGGCAACGATCTGCGCTATCAGGCAGAGGGTGGCGAACGCGTTGCCACCCCCAGGGGCTTCGGTGGTCTCACCTCCCGCTTCGACATGAACAAGCCTGTAATTGCTGCGGTTAACGGCGTGGCCATGGGTGGCGGCTTCGAAATAGCGCTGGCTTGCGACCTGATCATCGCCTCTGAAAAAGCTATGTTTGCACTGCCGGAGCCAAAGGTTGGTCTAGCCGCATTAGCTGGCGGATTGAATCGCCTGCCACGCCAAATTGGTTCCAAGCGGGCCTTGGGTATGATTCTTACCGGCCGTCATGTGACCCCACAGGAAGGCAAAGAACTGGGCTTTGTCAACGATGTTGTCGCGCACGATCAACTGATGGAGGCAACCCTGGGTTGGGCGCAACAGATTACCGAATGCGCGCCACTATCCATTCGTGCATACAGGACCTACAGCTTGAAAAATCCATGCGTTATATTCTTTTTTAAAACACTATTAAAGTAATAAATAAATAAATGTATATTTTAAAATACAAATAGATTTACATAAAAACTAGCTCATAATGCTGACAATTTAACGCCTTAGCCTAACGCTGCAAGCTTATCCTGAAAAATATCTTGGTCACCTACCAGTATTATAACATTCCCTCTCAATAACACTCATCAGCCACTCTTAATCATGTTTCCCTCGCCCAAAGAGGTTTTTTCTTGCATCCCTCGGTGTTCAGCTCTCACCCCTCGAATGAAGCACACTTTCATTTATATGCCCATAAATTGGGGATTAAGAGCCTGCATTGTTTCTAACCTTTCATGTATTTTCTTCTTTCACTGAGAGGAAAACATTCATCGTTTCATTTAAACCTCAATTTTTGAATATCTTAAATAAACCTTAATTATGATCTATAATGCTCACCTTGATTCTTTGAAGCAAGTACAAATTTGATATATTAAAGAAAAGTCAAGTAACAATGTAAAGCCTGCTGGAACGTACAGAGTTCGAGTAAGTGTGGGGAATAAAAAATTTATTGAAGCAATCCCCCTTTAGTGGACCTCAGTATTTAGGTAGCTACTTCCTTTTTTGGTGTTTAAATCAAAAAAAGTATTCATATGAAAATAATTATTCGTTGTTTCAGGTATTACCCTTGGAGTTTTCTGAGTAGCCCTGCCTGGATTCAAATCAAGTGTGAACTTCGCGTTTTGTCTCAATTTTCATTCAACTTAAATCCAGACTGGGAGCTCCCCGTCACATCTTCTGAAAGATCTCAGCCAATTCGAGATGGTGTCCGAGACATGTTAGTTAAACATCACCTATTTAGCTGGGATCTATGAATGTGAATTATTTTATTAAATTGGATTCGCTGTATTTATGCATTCGCCAGAAGATAAAAGTACATATACTGCCATGTACTCTTATACCAAATGTTGCATACGCGTGTATACGGATAAATTACGTGCATGATAAATTACCTGGTCTTTCTTTACACATAGTGACGAGAACAATGAAAAGGGAAAAGAAAGGACAGTGGCTATGTATTGCTTTTCAAACGGCTAAATTTTAGCCCTGAAAATAACCGATTGTGCCTCTCAGCAGGTAATGCTGTAAAAAAAGGACGCATTACTGCAAGAATTGACTTGAGAGAGGAAAGAGGCTGCTCCATTCCCCTTCAAATCCGATTCGAAATCTTGAGCTTAGGTCTGTATAACATTTATAATCCATCAGCGATCTCTGTGAGCCGAACTTCAAAACTCCGCCTCTTCTATTTGTACGGTTGGGTAGTGTAGTATTGGGCAGACGTGGTATTAGAAGTTGGTACGCCCACAGGCCGTCGTTTTTGGCGTATTTGGCATGAGTTTTTTACACCAAGTACAGACAAACGCCAAAGTTATAGCCATACCCAAGCCAAAAAACCTTCTGCACAACTTTATGTGCCTAGTTGTACCAGAGCAGAGATCAGTGAAACCAATGTCCCCGGTGAAGCGCTTTATAACCTTAAAGAACATTCCTCGCGTCCTTATTTACCGCTACCTGACTACTTGCTGTCGATATTAAGTCAGGATAATTTGTCACCTCAGGCGAAAAGCTACACGCCAGATGGTATTTTAACTATTGTTCGCCCACATACATTGCTAAAAAGATTGCGTGCTTATTGGCACATATCGCTGCGCTTTTCAGCACTTGATCAAATGCGTAAGGGTGGAGAAATAGAACAACAAAACTACCTTGAAGCTATTAGAGCACTTGACTTCCAGATCACGTTTGACCCCTATGGAACGACTCTGAAAGCAGACTTTCCCATAGAACAAAATATCCAGAAGCTGTTTAGTAGGGCCTCTATCACGACAGCGCTGGTAAACATCGGATTAGGTTTCAAAGAATACCTATACTCTATTTATCAAAATAGCATTGGCCAGCTGGTCTTTTTTGTCTGCGCCTTTATGGCTTACTTTTGGTCTAGACACATCAAAGTAAGCCACCTTTCGGGGTGCGCGATAGGGGCGCATCGACCAATTGCGCGCCTACCGCCGCAAGCTTCTCGGCAAGGACCATGGTCGAAGTTGGGTCCGATGTGGAGGCATCGATCACGATCAGCCCTTCGCGAGCGCCGGCCAAAATGCCATCGGGCCCTTCCATCAAAGATTCGACTTGCGGGGACCCGGTGACGCACAGGTGAATGATGTCTGCCTGCTGCGCCATCGCCTTGGGGCTGTCCACCTCGGTCGCGCCCCGCTGGACCAAATCCTCAACTGGTGCTCGATTGCGGTGGGCCATGACCAACAGGGGATAACCCTTCTCGACGATATTCTTGGCCATGCCGTGTCCCATCAGCCCCAGGCCGATGAAGCCGATTGTCTTGGCGGTCATCTTTTGTCCTCATATTGCCATCAAAGGTGTCTTTAACACCCCAGGCGCGCTGCCAACAGCTCGACGGCGCACAGACTTGACGGGATTTGATCGGATCCAATTGGTTGAATGCAGCCAACGGCACCTCATTTCCTAACGACATTCGCCAACGATGCGGACCCACCGATGTTTCTTCGCCGACTACCCATCTTCGCACTGATCATGGTTGTCTCGGCCTGCGCTTCAGGCCAATACACCGCACCGCCGCCTCCCGTGGTCGATATCGAACGCGTCGCTCCGAAAACGCTCGATGAGACGTGGTCGGCCCACCCTTATTTCATTGGTCGTTAAGACCAGATCGGTCGCCGGATTGGTCGCTTTACAGATGTAAACGCCGGCATAATCTGAGAAATCGAAAAATAGGTTCCGCAAGTTAAACCGATAGTTATGATTTGTATAAATCGAATCGCCGTCTTTATACCATACATAGCGATTATCGCCGACGTTTTGATCAATATTGAGGTCAATCAGGGGAGCGTCGCAGGGATTAAAAAGATAGACAGAATCTGGAAAGAAAGTTTTTTGAGGCTTGTAAAAGGAGTTGCTGGAAAATTCTGATAAATTGGGGAGTATATCGTCAAAGGTGAGGCGATTGTTATTAAGCCTTAAACTGGCGACGTCCAAGTCTGGCAAGCTGTCTAAGTCATTATTAGCGGCCTCAAAATGTAAAGAAGCAGGCAAATCCTCTGGTATCGCGCCGCTTAATTGATTATTGTTGAGCTTTAGGGTTAACAAATTGCTTTGACCAAATCCTTTAGGTATCTCTCCCGATAATCGATTGTCGCTTAAGTCCAGATAGTCGAGCTCTTCCATTGCGGCAAACCCCAGCGGCAAGGCGCCTGAAAAATGATTATTGGCGAGATAGATACGTCGCGGATAATCATATGCTTGTCCGGAGCCGGCCAGGCCGTTCAATTCATTATGTTCTAAATATAAATCGTCAAGATGTTGCAAACGTCCGATGCTCGCCGGCAGTTTACCGCTGAGTTTATTTTTGGATAGGCGGATAAAAACAACTGATTCCATAGCGCCTATTTCCGGCGGAATAGACCCAGAAAGTTCGTTTCTATCTAGTAAAAAGTACTCTACCTCCTTGAGAAGGCCAATACTGGTCGGAATAGTACCGGAGAGTTTATTCTGAGATAAATCCAAACAAGTCAATCGTTTTAGCTTGCCGATAGAATCTGGAATAGTACCGCTAAGCTGGTTATCGTAAAGTTCCAGTCTTTGTAAATTTTAATTTTTTTCTTTTCCCCTGAAAATGTATATCTTGACAAATCAAAAATAACGAAGTTGACATATTTGGGTGAAAACTCTATCTCCATGGGCATGCACCATTTAAAAGTGAATACTTTTCACTTTTAAATGGTAATAATCATTATTTTAAATGGTAACACGTAAAAATAGCAACAAAAATGAAAATAATCACAAAAATGCATTTCTATTCATGTATGCATTCTATTTGACAAAATAAATTAGTAGTTTCTAATCTCCGAAGATATATAAGTCTGTTTTTTACCACTTCAAACCAATTTAATAATTCTTCATTTTCTTTACTGCTCTCAAGTTTTGTTGGAAAATGATGATAATTGTCCTAGGGAATCAGTTTCCAGTCATTTCCGTGTTGTGCGTGACGAAAAAGTTTGCATTACAGACCCATCAGCAACTTGCAAAATAAACCCTTGCGGTGGGTGTAAAGCTGAATTTTACGACGCCAGAGGCAGTATTGTAGACTGTGCTGCTGGTCTTACAACATGTCAGGTACAAGTAAAGTTCTATTAACAACCATTACTTTAACGAAATAAATTAACTTCTTTTTTTTTAAAAACCAAATTGTGTAAACTGGGCAATTGAAAGTCTTAACTTAACGGAACAAACTAATGTATGAAACTGCGCAATAGACTTGATGATTGGGAATACTGTTTTTTACTTAGTGCGTCTTGACATCGAATTTTTCGGTGCTAATGTACTGTAATTAAACTTCTCGTTAGTACAAAAATTGCGGGAAAAAATAAGAGACGATTCTATCTCATCTGGTTGGAATTCTTTTCCTTTTTTTCAGCACTAGCAGGGACTAGAACATTGTAGAGAGCTTATTAAGGTTAATTTGAAAGCTAATATTTATATCTTTGCGCTGTTTTGATACCCGTCATAGTATCGCCATCTAAACTGCAAAACAGTGCAAAGATGGCATTTGTGTGTTATTTCTGAAGTGGAAAAGCTGGGAAACAATGTACCATTATGATTTGTTTAGATGAAAACCCTTATCCAGAAGCCTATAATACTCCTTCTTGAATACCTTCTTCCAATCCACCATACTAAGTAAAAACTAAGAAAACATGTTTTGAGAAAAACTACTTCATGGAAACCATTCAACCTCTTTTAACCTTGATTCATAAATAATGAGTGTTAATAACTTGTATCTTAAGAGTTACAGTTGATTATGAAAATATTTTCTGGGAAGTTTAGAAGGGAGCTTGAAATGCTGACGTGTCTTTTTCTAGTTATTTTTTACTCCTTAGTGGAGCACTAGAACATCGTGTTCTACTGTGCCACTAAAATGTCTGTGGGGAAGAAAAACCCTTGCTCTCACTTAAGTTTCTATTTAAAGTTCTTCATATATTGCCCTCAGCGACTTCAAATTTGAGCAGTATGTATTCATTTCGAATTTTCGAATTTTTTTTCCATGTAATATATTTAAACTGCTCTTTAATGTTTTTTAAATGTTTTTCAGGTGCCCATGGCTGCTTTTAGATGTTTATTTCGTGTTTGAACTATTCTCAACGTGCTGTTGCTTTTAAATTTATGTCTCTCCCGTCTGTAACCCTCTTCTCTTTATTCCACTAGCTTGTCTTTTCCTATTCTCTCTATTTCTCCTCATCTCTTTGACTCCTATCTTATCTTCTCTGTAATTTCTCTCCCCCTCCACCATTTCTCTCGCTCACTTCGATTTTTTTTTTTTTTAATCGATAAACATTAATTTCGAATGGTCACCCCGCTCAAAAGATGTTTTTGGTATTAGACTCATGTTAAAGCTATAGGTTGACTTGCAGTTCTATGGTCCAAGGCAGAGATGGGAGCTTTTGTTTATGTTGACCACCAGTTCCCACACTTAATCGGCTATCTTGTTCAAGTCGGTCTGCAGTCCTTGAATATTATTTGGCATTTGATAGGTCTAAAAAGCTTTGTATCTTCAACATAGAGTGCGATATTTGAATTAATGTTGTCAGACAGGTCTTTTGCAAAAAGATTGAAGAGCAGGGGTCCGATCATGCTGCCTTGTGGAATACCGCTAGATACTTTTGTCACAACTGTGCTAATAGGGCCATCTACTTTCACCGTCTGAGTTCTGCCTGCCAGAAAATTCTTAATACAGTCAAGAGCTTTTCCCGCAATTCTGAGGTTTCTTAACTTGTGAAGAAGCCTTGAGTGAGAAACTATGGAAGGCTTTACTAAAATTAAGGTATATTGCGTCGATTTGTATACCTTTGTCGAGGTTTAGTCTCCAGGCGTTTGTAACTAGAA
This sequence comes from Alatinidae sp. Z8VKAUB7J3, assembly GCA_010016025.2. NCBI lineage: Eukaryota > Metazoa > Cnidaria > Cubozoa > Carybdeida > Alatinidae > Alatinidae sp. Z8VKAUB7J3. The sequence goes on along the minus strand of JAAAKM020073195.1, from coordinate 79,232,906 downwards.
GTAGCTGGGATTGGGATGTTTGTTGATTAACTTTTCGGTTAGAATGTATTCTAGTAATTTGTCTCCTATGATGGACTCAAGGATTTTACAAGTGATCCATGTAAGACTTGTGGGCCTGTAATTGATTTTGTTTTGTTTTTCACCTTTCTTGAAGATTGAGGCGATGATTGCCTTTTTGCAAGTACTAGGGAGTTTTACTGTAGTTCTTTAACAATGCAAGGGTGTATGCAGTCTGTGCCTTCAGATTTATTTGTGTTTAGCTTTTAAAGGTTTTGGTAGATGGACCCTTTATTGAAATCTATCACTGAGAAACCGACATTTTCTTCCTCTATTCGTACTGCTTCACTCATATCCTCCGATTGTCGTTTAAAACTGATGCAAAATGATAATTAAGTAGATTGACTTTTTCAGTGGGGTCTTCCAATGTTTTTCCATATAAATGATCTACTAGAGCTGGGATGCTAGGTCGGTCATGTTACTCGGTACTTACATAATTCTAGAATGACCTGGGATTTTTTTTTTTATATACTTGGTGACATGTTCGGCTCTTTAAGCTGCAAAATGACGTGTCAGTTTTCTTACTTTATTTCTTAAGCGGTTGAATGTTTTAAAGTCTTTGTCGGCACGAATTTTGGCGAACTTTCTCCAAGCTTGCTGATTTCTCTTGATTAGCTCCACAGTTTCTCGGTTCATTGCGGGTCTTGTGCGCTTTATTTTAGCTGACTCAAAGTTTTTTATCTATTTCTGGATTTTATCACAAATTATTTGGTACATTTTTATTTCCAAACTGATAAAAAGGGGCCTTAAAGTTTAATTTATTTGAGCTTGAATGGGAAATTCAAGAGTTAAAATTCGTCAGATCTACTTACATAATACCCTATCAGGATTTTGGATCCAAATATTTATAGTTCACAATAAAATTGTCGCAAGAGACTTCAGAGAGAAACAATTATTCTTCCATCAGATGGGATTGTTACATCTATAACATTTTTTTCCGTTACCCCGTTGAAAATTTCCCGTTGTTTGTAAACAAAAATTTCATTTTCAAAATTAAAGGAGTATAAAGCGGAATCCCGTTTGCTATTATTACGTTCTCCATGTTTTCTCCGCTCGAAGCAATAAGATAAATTGATGAATGTTTTGATCGATAAATAGTGTTGAATTATTATGACATGCTCAACAAAATAAGGTCTCTCGAAAAAATAGAAAGTTTTCTTTGGAACAGGTGTCACATAAAATAAACTAAAAAGAATATTGGAGTTGTTGACAAAGGAAATAGTGGTTGTGGATTCATCACGACTGGGAATTGAAATGCGAGAGTGTGGAGAATCGAGTGGAAGAACCTGACAGGAACACTCTTTCATTTTGGATTTATTTCCTGTGTTTGTTTCAAATAAGAACCCTGGGATTCCGTCCTGGTAAAATACTGGTGTGACAATATTGAGATTGATGACTATTTATCAAAACGTTTTTTCAAGTTTACTTCTTTATGACATAGAATGAATAATTGTTATGTACAAATGCTACGGCTGTCTTTGAGAAATGAATCACACGTAATATCCGAATATTACACATTCAGTTTGGACTAATCCTATGTTTTATCCTAGTCATCTGAATTATTTGCTATACTAACCTCTACTTGAACGAGGATAATTTTCCTATTTATGATGAATAAGAACATGAAGCGAAATCCACCACGACACCCAAGGAGTCACCTAAGGCATGCTATTAGTTACGGACATATCCCTAATGGATATCATAATAGTAGGGATACTTCTAGCACTAATTACTTTACGGAGTTCCACCCGAACGCTAATGGCTACGTTCCATATGCTGAAAGCTCGGACTGTCCTTTTAGTGATTATGAAGGAAGTGGTTTTTTAGTTAGTGAAAGCTATGTCCCTATGATGGTGAGAAGCCGAAGTGGGCCTTTGATATCTCCTGTAGGAGGTTGTCCTGTTCATAGTCGTTATCGTCATATGCTTGACCAGCATGGAGTTCCAGGTCCTAGCTATAATCCTAATTATCTTCCAGCAATTCCGCGGCCTCCGCCTGCTCCTGCGACCGTAAGTTACTTCTTTCTTTTGCATCAGAAACGATTTTGCTCTCACACTAATGAAGTACCAAGGATTTCAAAATATTCTCCCTTGACCTACCTCAGGTGTATTCATACCAGAAAATTCAATTTCTAGGATTTATGCGCGACCGGCCGCACGGCACCCGAAAGGCTTATCTCGCCGAAATAGACGCAATCGGCTGGAAGAGCAAGTCCGGCGAGTGATGAAACCAGTGCAGAAGCCACGGCCATGTCCGCCGCCGGTTCGGAGATGCGGTAGCCTCCGGCGACATTCAAATAAACGTCGTGTTGCCCCAGCCGCACGCCGCAATGGGCTTCCAGCACGGCGAGGATCATCGACAGGCGTGCGGAATCCCATCCGACGACGGCGCGCCGCGGCGTCCCAAGGGTCGACGGAGCGACCAGCGCCTGCACCTCAACGAGCACCGGCCGCGTGCCTTCCATGCCGGCAAAGACCGAAGCCCCCGGGGCGCTGTCATTGCGTTCCCCCAAAAACAGCTCCGACGGATTCGCCACCTCTCGCAGGCCGCGATCCGACATCTCGAACACCCCGATTTCATCGGTCGGTCCGAACCGATTTTTGACAGTCCTGAGGATCCTGTAGTGGTGTCCCCGGTCGCCTTCGAAATAAAGCACACCGTCGACCATGTGCTCCACGACCCGCGGACCGGCGATCTGGCCTTCCTTCGTGACATGACCGACGAGAATGACTGCGGCCCCGGTCTTCTTGGCATAGCGGATCATGGCCTGCGCAGACGTGCGCACCTGCGTCACCGTACCAGGGGCCGATTCGGCCATGTCGCTCCACAAGGTCTGGATTGAGTCGATGATCACCAGATCGGAGCGCTTCTCCGCCGCCAGCGTGGCCAGAATGTCCTCGACATTGGTCTCGGCGGCCAACTGCACATCGCTATCGGCCGCACCCAGCCTCTGGGCGCGCAGACGCACCTGTGCAATGGCTTCCTCGCCGGACACGTAGATCACGCGATGGCCGCGGCGCGACAGCGCTGCTGCCGCTTGCATCAAGAGGGTCGATTTGCCGATTCCAGGGTCGCCGCCGACGAGCATGGCCGAACCGCGAACGATCCCGCCGCCCGTGACGCGGTCAAGTTCGGCCACCTCAGTGCGGATTCGCGGGGCATCCTCGATATCGCCAGAAAGCGATGTCAGCGCGACAGGAGTGCCCTTTCTGGCCTGGCGACCCGGGCCGCCGCCGATACCGCCGGCCGGACTGTCCTCGACGATGGTGTTCCATGCGCCACAACCGTCGCACTTCCCCGCCCAACGGGCGTGCACCGTACCGCAGCTCTGGCAAACGAATTGTGTCTTCTGGCGGGCCATCAACCGGTGCCATCCGCAGTCGATCGGCGGTAACTGCGGTGATAGCGGCCTCCCAGTGATGTCAACAGTTCGTAGCCGATGGTGCCTGGTATCCTTATAAAAGGTGCTGCAAATTAGGGCAATCTTCTCTGGGAAGTAAATTTCAATTAGTCTCGTATATAGAGGTAGTTAACAAGGCGGTTCTAATAGTGTTCTTTGTTTTTTGATATGCCTCTCCTTTTAGGAGCTATGTGCTATTTTATTTTATACTGTTGGACTTGATCATTTCTTACTAGTTTGCTAGCTACCGGTGCAACACGGATGTTGTCGTAACCATGGTCCTACTGAAAGAATGACTTTTTTCAAGTATTAAGCTGTCCATTAGGGAGCCCAGCACCATCCCGTACCTCAGTCATAAGTTTGTGGAATCTACCAAACACAAAAGCTTGAACACTTGTTGAGCCTTCGTAAGGTTTAACGTATGTTTTAGCTGTGAGAGATAAAAAAAAATTTGTTAATTTACATAAGGACTGCCCTCAAATTTAGAATTACTTGAATGGGTAGGGTCTGGACCTCAAGGCCCCTTCAGTGCCTCTCTGTTACTGGCAATTAATCCAGCAGAAAATGAAACTCCAAATTGAACTGAACTCTAGATCTGTCGACTAAGTCGTTTTTCAGAAAGTTCAGACTCCATGGCGTCTTGATATGTCCGAGTTGGGCCCATGGTTAAAAAATTAAAGAAAAAAGAACAGGTTTTTTACAACTGAAAGTGAAGAGCAACGCCAAAACTTGAAATAATCAGAAATTATATGATGTAGACCGTCCCTTCATCGACATTCGCTCTACTCGCTATAGTCTTAAAGTTCTTTAAGAATGCTACTCATTCCAATTCAAGCAGGTTTTGTTTAAGGAATTGTGAAAAAAAATTAAGTTTTAGCGTAGAAACCAATGGCTGAGGCAGGGGTAGCCCCCCACCATACGGATTTCTAATTTGTGTTCAATTTAAGTTTTAATTTTGCTCCTTACTTTTAGTTAGAAAACTTTTTTTTGAATTCCTCATCATTTTTCAAATCATAACATGAAATCCGCCTTTTCCCCATGGGAAATTCCCTTGCATCAATTCTTCCCGAAAGATTCTCCTTGCTGTCATTTGACTTTTTCATTTAGTGGATGATCTTTTTTTTTTCAACCCTATTCTAGCGCAAATACAAAGTCGCTCCTAGTTCGCTATTGACCTCTAAAGTATATCATTCTGCACAGCAGCGAACTTAGCAGAGGAAATCACCTTTTCATCAACATTTGTCCATCGAAAGCATGATCTAGATGGTGTAATTATTTTGCTTGTCGTTCTTTTCTTAAACCGCTTTCCAACACTTTTAATAAATCCATACATCGAATTCACGAAACAAATCCGTCTGCTACTGAGCAATTGCTGGTAATCTCCCCAGGTCCCTCAGATTTACTTCATCCTGTGTATCTCTTAGTTGCGTGTCATATCATGTGGAATACCCTTCCTGATTTCCTCAGTACAGAATAATTTTTGTTCGTTTCAAGAAAATATTTTTTGAAACGAATAGAAATTTTAAAACACATTTAGCTCATTCGATCAGAAACTGAGAGTACTAGCACCATTTGAAATGACCAAACTGATCGTGGATACGAGGCTGTCCTTCGGCACCTTCGTGCCGAAGTCTGCCTCTTTGGCAGACTACAAAAGTACATTGAGAGGCATTTGATTCAACAAAATGACAATTTGATTTGATCAAAATGTTCAAAAGTCTGCCTTAATTTCTTTTCTTTGTATTCCTCACTTGATTTTTCATTGTACTTTCTCTTTATTTTAGGACTCACCTGTTCATCTATAATAATGTTTGTTATCATTAATGGTTGATGGGACTCTAATTTCCGTTTATTTTGGGTTCCATTTAATTATTCACAGTAATTTTCGTTCATTTTGAGTTTAAATCAACATGCGACCTTTTTTATACTCGTTTTAGGTGTTATAATGGCCTTTTACTCTTATTTGTATAGCTTTTTATTGAAAATGTGCAAAGAGCAAAGAGTAGAATTCCGAATTGAAACGAATAGAAATTATTCTGTATTTGAGGGGATCTGCCACCCCAAGGTGTCCCCAAGGCTACCCCAACGCATAGAAGAATGAGGGGAGAAGTCTCCCAGAATGTTTGTGACTACTCGGTAAAAAGAAAAAGTAAAATAAAAGCGAAAGTTATGGTAACAAAAGTGGCTGAAGGATACATGAAGAAAGTTAATCTTTCCATACCATTTACTTCACACATTGCATAAACTTGACTCTTTGATTAGTGAGGTCGAATATTTTGTTCTCCTACTAAATTTCTAGAAAATAATGCTGGAAACGTCGATAAGCAAATCCCGAATTTCAGTTTTTTAAAGGAAATTTTCAATATTTTTCATTTTTTTCAGAAATTTCGTTGCAATACGACTGTAAAATGGGGAAATAATGGGAAGTGGGGGAGGGGAAAACTTGTTACGAAAGGATTCTCATTTGTTAACTAAATTTGATCATGGTTGCTCCCTTAGGTGCAACCAAGTAAAAAACGAACCTTAGCTCTTAGTAACTGAAAATTTTGAAACAAATTTTGAAAAAAATAGTCAAACAAGGAACAATCACCATTCGAGGCTTATTTATGAGGAATATTAAGCATGGTTTTGATTTATCTTGATGGTAAGAGTTTATCTATGAGAATTTCAAAAAATAGCCAAATTACTAATAAAAAATTGTGCCAGATAAAGATAAAATTACAATATTGGAATCTGCATAACGGAAAACCTCATTTAAGAGAATTTATAAAAAAACGCCATGCGAACAAGATTTTTTTTCAAAGGAAAGTAAGAGCCTTATTAAGCTTAATTCATGTTTAATTTCAAAATTAAGGAGAGGGGGTGTAGAGGGGGAATGATTCAAACAAACTGATTTCAAATAGAGGCAGGAAATAGAAAGAAAACAAATTAATGCATAGTAAACGGTATTTTACAAGATTTATGTGCACGTGTTCAACGAAGTGCAACAGGAGAGAAATTTTTGGAAGGTAGTACTTATTTTTTGGAATGGTACTTTTCAGTGGTTTCGGTTGGTATCATTGCCTTGTTCAAGTGGCAACCGTGTATGCGCTTATTAGCGTATAAGTGGCTACACACAGGGTTATGTAAATGCACCATTTCTTAATGTCGTTTATGAAGGCCTTTTGGCACAAACTTTTTTCGTACCAGACAATACGCTACATTTCTACCACCAGGAGTCACCAAATTTTACCAAAAAAGGTACATAAAAGTAACAAATGACATGTTAAAAATGTAAGATTAACAGTATAACAAGCGTGCTTATTACCAAAACAATTTTAGTTATTATGATATCACATACTATACTCTATTGCTATACTCTATACTCTATTGCTCTTGCACCATCTTGGACTGGATTAAAAGCCAAAAATTCGGCTGGTTTGGTCACACCCAATGAATGTCAGCCAACGAGCTACCAAAAATCACTATTAACAGACAAATGTGTTTGTTTCCGGATTTGCCCCCTTGGGGCTTGTAACAGTTATTATTTAAGAATAAATATATGAACTTACAAGTAAACAGCCTTTGTTTCTAGGCTGATGTCACAAGAGATGGATTGATAACTACCAGACCTGTAATACTAGTAAGGCACTAGACCTCTAACTATTGCCACGCTGACTAAAATATTGCCACCAACATTCATGAAATTTTCAAAAAAGAAGAAGTTCCAATAAAGCCACAAAGGCTAGATGAGACCTAAATTAAAATTAAACCAGATAGTAAAGGAAAGCAAATAAGCATAAGAAGGCTAATAAAATAACAAAGTAAGAAAAGAAAAAAAGGTGAAAAACAAACAAAAAGTGGTTAACAAAACATAACGAAGAACAAAATATAATGCAACTTTATTATTTAATTTCTAAGACCCAAATAATAAGCCTAGTTATGGAACTATTGAATTTTTTTTTTATCAGTTTTCTTAAATAAAAAGAATCATCTAGATAGTATAACTAATATCAACCATGTTCCCTAATTTGTAACCACAAATTAACAAAAAACAAAACAAATTAACAAAAAACTGGAATGTTAAATCCTACAAATTAACAAAAAACTGGAATGAGTTGACTCAGATCCAGCTATTAATCTTATTAAAGTATTTTTGACTAAAAACTGGATGTACTGTAAAAAAAAAAAGACTACTTTCATAATACAAATTTGCCGCGGAGTTGCGGAGGATCGGGCACGCGGCCGGCGGGGGTGCGCCGGCATCCCGCGCTTCGCTGGTCGGTCAGACGGGTTGGCGCGGGACCGGCGGCGTCGGGAAGTCGGGCTCACCAGCGCTCAGTGAGACCACATCCTTGCCCGCGGCCTTCAGGGCCTGTGCCTTGGCGGAGATGGCGAGGGTCACCGATTCGCGCACGGCGCGGGCCCGAGCACCGGGCGAGAGGGGGGTCGGACTGCTCATGGCGTGGGGGGAAGCGTAGACCGCGATCCGGTCCACGCACAAACCTAGCAGACCCGCCGCCCCACAATCGCGGAAGAAGTCGAGGCTCCGGACAGTCTTGAGGCTCCGGTCGCGGTGCCGGTGACGCTAAAACCGCCGTTCCAATGCGCGTGAAGAAGCTGCTCAAAGTCGGGGGGATCACCCTGGCGACCGTGACGGTCCTGACTCTGTTCGCCGTCGCGGCGTTCGTTTTCAACCCGTTCGAAGGCAGCCTGCCCGACCTGCGCTACGCAGTGCCGCGCGACATCGACTTCTTCGTGCGCAAGCCCGACCTGCGGGACGACTTCGAGGACTTTCCCGAGCCGCACTTCTGGCGCGCCCTGTCCAACCACGACGCGTGGGCAGCCATCAAGACGGGCCCCACCTACCAGGGGATCGATGGCCGCCGCGAGATCTCTGACGCGATGGAGCAGCTGCGGCAGCTCGCCACGGAGATCCGCGATCAGAGCAGCGGCAT
>JAAAKM020073195.1:79205672-79224502 GCA_010016025.2 Alatinidae sp. Z8VKAUB7J3 | reverse complement strand
GCGATCCTGCGCGCCGCGCAGGAAGTCGAGATCCTCGAGGCGGTGCTGGAGGTCGCGCCGCATCTGGTCGAAGGCCACCGTCAGGCGGCCGACCTCGTCGTCGCCGGCCGGATTCGCGGTCCGAACACGGCCTGGTGCGTCTACTCGCGAGTCAACTGGCCGGCCAAGGCCGCGCACGGCATGCTCGGCTACGGGTTCGTGCAGGAGCAGCTGCGCAACGGCGGTGTCCAGGCCAGCGCCGACGGTGAGCTCTACGTCCTGCAATCGGGGCAGATGCCCCAGCCGCTCTACCTCGGTCGCTACCAGGACTGTTTCCTGCTCGGCAACGACAAGGACCTGGTGAAGCGATCGTACGAGCTGGCGGCCGGCATCGGTGACGCCGAGAGCTTTCCCGCGTCGGCGAGCTACCAGGACGGCATCGAGAACCGAATCCGCGAGTGGGAGGAGCAGACCAACCAGATCGCCAACGCGATCGAGTTCTACGTGCGCCCCACGGTCCTCTTCGACTTGCCAAGCGTCACGTTCGACGACGCGTGGCCCGATCCCAACCACCCGACCGACATGAACGCGCGCGTGATGGCGGCGTTCTTGAACCTGCGCGGCTGGTTGTTCCCTTAATATCTTTAACTACTCTTTTGATTGCATTTGCATATTGTTTAGAATACAGGCATCCTCAACGAATTTCTTAAGTTTTAAACCTAATTTACCGACTAAATTGACGATGTTTCGCAATATTTACATACATACAGCTTTTACATACGTGTGACGTACAGCTATTGATTAAAACCTTATTAGAACCTCATTTTTTTGCTTTTTTTTATTAATAATTGTATTCTGCTTATTTGTGATTGTACTTTAAGGAAGAAACTATTAATATATAAATTTAATTATTAAATACCTAAGTAAGTTTATGACAGAACTCTTTTCAATGCTGTAACACATATTTAATCCAGAGCATGGTCTACCCTTAACGTGAACCATTCTGCGATGTGTACCACGAATGCTGCAACATGCTCTTTAAACAAAAGCAAGGCTTACCTTTCAGATTGTTGATGGAATCCGAAAGACTTTTCTTTTCTTTTTCCCATTTTTTGCTTAGCTCTTCTTCGACAAATACAACTTAATTAATTTTGTTTTTTCAGAGTCTAGTTTTTTTTCTGCATTTACTTTCCTTATCAGTCCGCTTAATCTATTTCATTCCATTCTGTTTATCAATACTTTTATTGCTATTGCTAACTTATCACAATACTAAAGTACCCGAGGCCAAAACATGTGTCTGGAATATATTCTCACTTTTTCTTCGTCCCTTTTTGATTAAAAATATAAACATTTACATTTTTGGGGTTTTCATTAAGAAATAAACAATTTTTTCTCTAACAATGAAACTAAAGACCAATTCACCGTTGAAAAAGAATTTCAATCCAAATAAATCGATTTCCCATTTTGGCTCTGAAATCTGTGATTTTGGGACCAGTGCTTGGCAAGATTTGGGTTTGGCAAAACGTAGCCGATTTCAACCCGACCTCATAAGGCCCTGTGCAGCAACCGTGACCAATAAACCCCAGTTGCTGAGAAACACAATCAAGAATGTCAATCAAAGTGGACTTGAGCCAATGTCAATAGAATTGGAATCGAACCTTCTAAGAGGCAGCAAAATCTCTTTTTGCCAAGGCTACTGCATAATACTTCTACAGAGATTCTATTTGCAGAAGCAATGGATGTTAAATTAAGTGATCTTTTCCAAAGCTTCAAAGGAAAACCTGATAATTTTGTAAGAAATCACCTTTGGTATACAATTCTTATTGATGCATCGATACTCGTGATGTTGACATTTAACATGTGGTTTAATAGCAACACAGCCTTCCATTTCGTCTTCCCCGTCTTGGCAATCTCTTTCACCATCACAAGTCCAAAGCGAGGGGCATCTTTTCCATGAAAATAATAATTTAGTGCGTCTGTTCAAAACAGCCATCGATTAAACGTGGACGTTTTGTAGTGAATGCCATGAGTGAGATCATGAAGAAAGGTTTTGGGGCATCAGAAGAAGAATAGCGCTTTATTTGATTCTAGAAAGAAACCAACTCGCCACCTTTAAATACCTCGAACTCACCTTTTTCCATTTGGTTCCATTCTTCATCATCTGTTAAAGGTGATGAAGTAATAATAGTGACAATGTCTTTTGGTGTTGTATAAAGACTAAAATCGACGACCTCTCCGGTATCGATCAAACGAGCTTTGCCAAATGGATGTCTGCGAGTGATCCAGGCAAGGCGCGTACTGCAATAGGCATAAAAATGCCTGGAGTCACATAACATAAAATTAAACACCCCGAGTTCATCCAGTTCCAACGCCAATTTATTGATATAGCGATATAACTGTTTTTCCTGTTTCGGTTTTTTTGGAAACCGGCGTCTAATCCGGTCCATTAACCAGCAAAATGCGTATTCGCTGTCTGTTGTACCAACTGTTTGATAGAAATGAAGTTTTTCCTTTTTTATTCCTTTTAACTGGCCATTGTGTGCGAATAACCAGCTTTGTCCCCACAATTCCCTTACGAAGGGGTGAGTATTCGCCAAACAAATCTTACCGCGATTAGCCTTGCGTATATGGGCAATGGCATTTTCCGTTTTTATGGCATAATTCTGGATAAGTTTAGCGACTTCAGACCAGGCACTTGGGTTGGGATCGTGAAAAAGGCGACAGGCTTTTCCTTCATACAATCCAATCCCCCAGCCATCTTGATGGGGACCGGTTTTTCCGCCGCGTTGCATCAATCCGGTGAAACTAAAACAAATGTCCGTCGGGACATTGGCACTCATACCTAATAGTTCGCACATGATTTATACTAATGCCTGAATAGAGTTCGTCGAATCTTTTTTTATTTATGAAATAGTATATCAATGTTGATTAAAAATACATTAACTCCTTTTTGTTACCTTACACTGTTTATTGTTCTCTCTGCTTGTAGTGATGAAACTGGATCGAATGAGAAAAAAACATCTGCCCAGGTAGAAACAAAGATAGAAGAAAAAGTAGAAGATAAACCATCTATACAACAACAAACTTCCATTAACCAACCGAAGAACCAATTTAAAATTGGCAACAAACGCTATCTGTTCGATGTCAGCACACATTCAGTAGAAGAATTAAGGGCATTACTGACGCGTATAGAAGAGATCACTGAGGCGTCACCAGAGGCCTTTGATGAATTAGAAATGGTCATGGTCTTACATGGCCCTGATATTGATTTATTTACTCAACGTAATTACAAAGAAAATAAACAACTAGTCGACCTGGCGGCTAAATTGGATGCCTTTAAAGTCGTGGACATGAAGGCCTGTATACGGAGTAATTTCTGTTCATTTTAAGTTTTAATGTCGCTCCTTACTTTCAGTTAAAAAAACTTGTGTTTTATTATTATTTAATAATGTAAAAATATAACCTAATTCGCCCATCATACCGCATGTCTTAATTATCTCGTTTTGGAATCTTTCCTGCTTTCCATAATGGGTAAATGGGAGATTTTTTCCACTTTAAAATTAGTCCCAAGAGTGTTTTGATTCTTTCTTTTCTTTGCTGAAAGTTTATCCTTTCTTTTTATTTATCTGCTGAACAAATGACATGTCCTTCATTACTTCTGTTTTAAACATAGAAATAGGAGACAATGTTCCGCTCTTGGTCTTTATAGGAAGTCGTTAATATATGTTTTCCTGTGAACTTTCATCTCGAGTGCCGTTAGTAAATGCCAGCAAACATTGTATCCATGGTAGGAGAATTAGGGACAGACCTCCTCGGTCATAATACTCTAATTTTTTTAAAAGTGCGGGCTTCTTCACACCAATCTTGGGGGTATTCCGGTCACCCCATACCCACTACACAGGTAAGCATACAATTAGAAATCATTAACAAGGGGGTAGAGGCAACATGAGCATTAAACACTTTGAATAATGAAGGGATGCCTCCCTTTTTCTAATGAAGCCTCTAAATTTCGCGTAATTCATTTGAAATACTGGGGTAGATATGAGGGGTGAGGGGTCCGAAGTGCCAAAAGAAAAGAAAGTTAGAGGCACTAATTTTTAGATTGTTCAAGTGAGTGGGAGTTTTTTCAACAAATCTTGTCTTTGAAAGGACGTTACCCCTCCGTTCTCTTTGGAGATAAATGTTAAACTCATTTCACAAAGAAACATCTCGTTGTAAGGAGGTTCCCGATATATGTCTCAGACATATACCGAAAGTTTTCTATAATTCCAAATCGTTGAAAATCTCAGGTTTTTTCGTTCTATAGCATATTTTCCCTGTTTCACCTAACGGTTTTGTTCAGCGGTTAAATAAAAAAAGTATATTATTTGGGCGTGACCCCTTGTCTTTCTTTAAAAAAGCGCTGAAATTTTAAATTTGTGTTCCTAGTGTGTCTCTCAGTTTTCTTACTACTGCTGGATCGGCATGGTCACCGACAGGACCGTATCCAGGAGTTTCGTCCTGGGGGGCGGGTTTCGGGGAGGAGGTTTACAAAATGAAACTTTTAAAAATGCATAAAAATGTGTTTTTATGCATTTGTATTACGTTTTTACGAGTTGGACAAACATTTCAAGTTGTTAGAGGATTTAAAACCCCCTAACCCTTCATCTGAATAAGGCCTTGGTCATCAATGAAAAAAAGGACCCATCCGTGATTGTCTTTTCAATAAAAAGGAGAATTTTTTTCAGACTTCCAAGGGACTTCCCACATTGGCACCCACAGGAACGTGGAGCAGGGAAAATATTGTTTGTTTCCTCCAGTCCTGACTTATGCTACTACAATCAAAGGTTGGAACAACTTGGGAGAATGCAAAGAGGGAAGCTTGGGATAGATTGGGATAAAGAAGGAGCTTGCAGAGCTGTGTTTCCCTCATGCGGCTCGGTGATGTAGTGAGCTGTTAGTAGTAGTAGTACTGATCCATGTTTTGACTGGTTTTAATTATATTATTCAAGTAATTTATTTTGAGATTGATTTCCCTTTATATTTTAGTGTTATATATTAATGTTTTTAAATTTCAGAATTTTTATTTTGACGTAATTAGGAGAATCTTAAGTTAACGTATAAAACGGGCTCGGCTGTGTCAGAGCTTGTGGTAAAATTTTTGAAAGAAAGTTTTGTTTTATTTGCCCCCTTAGAAGACTAAAATGAGACGAAACAGCTGAATTTTCGGATATTCGTGAAAAATATGACCCTACTGCATCTGGGACCGTAAGAGCCGCAATATTTGCTAGTTGCCGATCTTTGTCCATGCTACTGGGAAACTCTGGGATTCTTGCCCTAGTGAACGAACCGCAAGAGCTCGCGCTCAAAATATGACTAATTAAGAACAAGTAGTTTTTTGGTCCGTTTACTCGGCCCGATATCACCCCTTCCTCTTCCAAACAAAGTGTAGGATTTTCCCCTCAGAGAACAACCTCTAAGACTTTTGGGCTAATAGGGCACCCAGGATCGAAGATGCCCTCATTTTCCATTGTGAAACTTTGTGTAAGCAAAGGACTACTTGCATAATTTAAAATCCTTGCCCAGCGGCTGTGAGGATTGTTATTATATCCCCCAAGTAGTTCCCAAGGCATGGTAGATATGCTATGTCGATGATCTGGATATAAGCAAAGTCTTTTGATTTGACTCCTCCCTAAGACAAAATCCAATGTCAACTTACCCCCTCCCCAGCATTCCCTAATAGCTTCAATTTGATACCATAAGCTGATACCAATACAATACTGATGCCACCAAAACATTTTGGTGGTTCCAAGAAAAATATTGTTTATCCCCTCCCCTTCCACCCACATAAGATGTGAAGCCCTCTTTGCTTACCCTCTTTTGTCCTCTCCTCAGTGTCACCTGAAAATTTCCACATCATCCCCCCAAATCGTTGCCAAGATACTTCACAAATACTATTTCGATGTCCCAAATACACATAGTATCTTTTGATCTACCTGCCCGATAGGTTCAACTTGAACCCCAAGCCATTCTCAAGACATCGCAGATAATATTTTGGAAACTCGAGTCCAATTAGCATCGTTTACTTCCTATAGTAACTACATCATTTCCAAAACTTTACTTGTTACCAATAACTTCTTTTGCTTTTTTAAATTGCAGGCATTGCAGGAGCCTTGTAACAGGTAGCGATGTAAACTTGAAAAACTGTCAACCAGACTCTTAAAATAGTTTTTTGTAACCTTTCAAGTCATTTTTAAGGGTCAATCACCCCTTGGCGGTATCAATATGGCTAAGATATGGATGATTCGCCTTTTAGATAGACTGCATACACATAATGTATTTTGTTTAGTTCCACATCCCCTAAACATTCACTGAAAACCCCACCTTAATATCCTGAGCCTAAGTAGTAGTTGTAGTTGTAGTATTAGTAGTAGCATTGCTAGCAGTATGCACATACCGCCTTTTTCTTGGCATCTCCAGAAAGTTTCAACTTAGTACCCTAGCAGTCTCTGGGAGAATGTTGAAACTTCCTTTTGACAACCTACACTCAAATAGTGAGTTTTAATTTAGTTCAATATCCGCTCAACATTCCCTGAAATTTTCACCTTAATCTCTTAGCCTTAGTAGTTGCCATAACCACAGTAGTAGCATTACTACTAGTACTACTACTAGAGATATATCACTTTTCGGTCAATTTATCATCCACCTTATCTTTCCCTGGAAATATCAGTAATACCCTAAGCCATTCTTGAAAAACACCCTTTTGACAACCTACATGGACATAGTGGTTTTGATTTATTTCAAGACTCCTCTCAACATTCCCCAAAAGCTTCAACTAAATACTATTCCCCTTTTTGAATTTAATGATTAAAACACGACCCCTTCCCCGATAATAAATATTGCAGTAAACAATAAACGATTTGCATAACATACAATCCTTGGCCGAAGGGATAAGGTTGGCTTTCTCCCCAAAGCCATGTGACGCAGATGAACGAAAAATAAAATCGTTAAATAGGTCAAATGTTTCCTTATCTAGTGCGGATTTTACTTTTTGTATGTTTTTCGAATGTTTTCTATGTAAACAATTAGCTAATGAAAGAGTAAATAATGTTCATAAAAAACGAATGCCATTTTAAGAGTTGATGTTTTTCAGATATGTATATAATTAGGGAATCAAAATGTAAATAATAGAAATCAGTAATTTCATATTTATTATCACATTTTAAAGCAGAAAAAGGAACAGTGTGCTTTTCTTATATAAACACAATGAAAAGTGAAGAAGAAATTACGCGTTCAAAAAAAAACAAAAAAAAAACTGTAAAAAGGTATTCTTTTTCACTCTGATTATATATCATAACTGGTCATTTTGTTTATATTTAAGCTAAGTGATCCAACTTATTTTAAACAGTAAGCTGCACAAACTGGTTCAATCCCGCTTACTAGGGCTATTGCGAGAGAAAGGTTGAGATGGCTAGAGATAATACAGAAGCAAATCATAAGATCCATTTAGTCACGCAAGATTAAGTTACCCTCAATAAGTTTAGCAAGTTACGTGAGATTACGTAACAAGCACCTGCATTTTGAAGAAAATTGATTTCAACTGTGTCTCGTGGGGGATCGCCGTTAAACTTCTTCGTGATTTTAAACAGTTAAGGAAGAAAAGAGTAATGACTAAGGACATCTTTAAAACCAGTGACAGGATACTACTCGTTTTTCTTCTAACGTAATATTTCTTTTTAATAAACTTTCATTTTTGATTCGTTCTGATTCTTGCAATCGCTGGTCTTCTAATCGCATAAATCTTTGTTCTTCACTTTAATATTTGATGCTTCCTGATATTCGCTTTTGCTTGTCTGCTAACCACACAATTTCTTCTTAATTTCCGCTTTTGACAAGTTCTGATTCTCACTGCCGCTTATAATTATCACTGCCTCTTATCTTCTAATGGTATGTTTCATCGTTTTCGCTGCCACATATCTTAAATTACGGTCTAAAGAGGTCAAGATAGGTATACAAAACGCTCCAAAGTCGCCAATAGCAGAATCAGAGAAAATTTCAAAAGCTGCCGACACTATAGCAGGACAGCTTCTGTTTTCACTGCTTTGCTTTAAGAAAAAACTATGTTTGCATTGAAAATTTTGCAGAACAGTAACAAATGTAGCTTAGTATAATTAGATGAAAGACGTATCAGTTGTTTCCTGAAGTAACAATAAAATTGTAAAGTAATTCATTGACAAGTCATATACTAGCCATAAATATCAAACTCCCTAAATTTTCATATACTGTTTTATTAAAAGCACTATACCGTGTTTACTCTAGTACCACTAGTGAAGTATAGTATTCAAAGTCTGAAGTATAATGTATAGCTTACTACTGTTACTTAAGGGATGGAGTTGCAGATCAATGTTACATGTAGTATGAAATATTGCATTTCCACGTGCATGCTTGATACTTAGAATTGATACTAGAATTAGAATTCCAAATAGTACCACTTGATGTTCCTGGAGAATAATATTGATAGGCCGCCAGGCTGTCACATGTGTTCTGAATTTCTTATATTAGCTCTGCCCTTATGTAGTCCCCAAAAGAAACACTAGTACTGCTACATTGTAGTGTGGCTGTTTTAGGCTTCTAATCTTCCATATTTTAGCTTTCCCATTAACTGTGTTAACTGTGAGTGCATCTTGATAGCTACCGGCCCGTTTAGGAGGAGAATACAAATTGAAAATTAAAATTTTTACAAAAAATAATATTCTTAAGCAAAATGGATAAGTTCTTAATTTTTACATACCAAATGACGTAAAAAATAACAAAATTTTAAATGTTGAGGATGTCTGGCCACAACACTAGCACATTGATTCACTGCATCTTTCAACAATTGAGTTATTTCAGTCACACTTACTCCAGTAACTTCTACTAAATTACCAATTCTATTCAAACTTTCTTCAACTGGTTTACCTACTTTCTCAGCTTTGTTGCTCATTTCATTAGCTAGTCCGGCGGTCGTAATTGGCATTCCGATAATTGGTGTAGAGGCTATTCCTGTATTCTTGAGCATTACTCCTGACAAATTGGCGCCTGCTACGTTTGTAACGGCATTCTTAATCCGGAAACCCGCCGACGATACCATATTCGTCACTCCGTCACTGGCACATCACTTCTAAACATTCGGGCCACGGCAGTATCTTTAGGGATTAGTTTTAAATCACCATCTGAAAGCGTTCTACCTTTTTGATTATCATACCTTTGAGCCCAGCCAAAGCATTACTAAAAACTTAAGGTATGCCATAAAAATTTCCTATTTGAAAATCATCTCCAGCACTCCACCACACAGTCGCTTTTGTTAGTAATAAATTGCTCAACTCCAAACACTTGTGAAACGGGAACTCTATACGACATACCTTTAAAATCAGCTTCCTTAAATCTATAAAAAGTGCGACATTCAATCTCTGTTAAACCTTCTGCTTCTGCTTGTAAAGAACTCAAAACTTGCACATACACTGTCGCAAATTTTCCTGGTTTTACTCTTGGAGAAGTCTTACTAGTTCTAACGGTTCTGAACATTTCTTGTTGACATCTCAATCAGATTACTAACACTCCTTCATTATTAGCACTCAATTCTAATATTACACGATTCCTTGCTAATTCAATCAGATATCCTGAATTTCTTGATAAGGATCTCATTTGACTGAACAAAAAACCTTTCCACAATGAAATTTATTAGCATTCACAATAAATTTTAGTTCCATACATAGCCTAGCATACACATACGCTTCAAAGGGGGCTGTGTTTTAAGAAATCTTGCCTTTATAAATGTTTTCTAGTAAATAATAAGTTGCCGATCCATGCCCTCTTTTGTCTGAAGTTTTAAATTTAGAGGAATCTAAATGTATCCATCTACCTGTTAACTGAGTAAATTCTGCCATTGGTTCACTACTTACATGACTTGCCAAACTGGCCAAAGCTCCAGTTTTATAAAAAACTGACTGTTCTGCATCTCACGTTATTATAGTATTTTCCTGCCTATCACTGTCCTGGTTGATTATTCTTTGTTCGGTCTGGTCCATTTGACCTCGTTATAACGCTCTCCAATTACCTGTTTCTGGAATTTTTATGAAATTGCATGCTACTGGGGATTTCTTCAAGTCTTTAACCTGGTTGTACTCTGTCCTTTGAACAATTTTAGAAACCTTTTTAGGTACTTCCAGTCTGTATATAGTGGGAAACTATTTGTAGCGAAAGTTTGCAAGGTCAAGACCTTGTTCAGGTACTCGTTTATTTCAATTACCAAAATAGGAAAACAGTTTTTTTGTAATATATTCTATATATATTTCAGTTTTTGACATACGAAGTGGATAGCAAAGACTCTCATTCCTTGGTGGAATTACCCCAATTCTAGTTTTATCTTAGAACCCACATTGGGGTGAAAGCACTCAAAAATATTGCAGGAACTTCACCAAAATTCCCACGGCAGAAATTCCTGCAAATTCCATAAAAACATATGCTTCCAATGTTTTCGCTGCGAAAATTCCAGCCAATATTTCCGTAGCATTTGGTGCAAACCCGTGAGGGCTTTCACTACTAGAAACAATTCTGCTTCTACCAGCGAGCAGGATATGACTAGAAAATATAACCAGCAGCGATTGGGACGGTAGAAACAAGTAGGGAGATTGAATGTAAACAGCGTTTCGACACAAGTCGCTTCTAAATAATTTTTGTGTTTTCATTTGGGAATTTGTAAAGACTTTCACCACTAGACCAGGGCCAAATCGAAGGCCAAGACCAATAATTTAAATAAACTGACTGAGATCAATTTTGAAAAATAAGAACTTAATTCTCGTGACTTGAAATCTTCTTGCACGTAGCTCTTCTATGAGTAATTATATAATTGGCAGACGGCTGTCACACAATGACTTCCACAAACTATTACATGGGCTATTATAGCAGCGACATCTTTAAAAATATATTAATTAGTTAAATAGCACTATCAAAAGCCAAAGCTGAGCTTTAGAGGCTAAAATTGAATAGAAGCATTTAAATTCAATGAGCAGTAAAACTGAAGAGTAAGCACGTAAATTGCTCAACATAGAAATTCTATTATAAAAAGCAATTAAATTATAAACAGTTAATGACTTAGTCAAACTTAAAAGGACTTGTGATGTACTATAAACTTAAAATCAAGGGATTTGATGGATCAATCGATATAAATATGATTGACTAGAAAAAAAAACATGAATTATCTGTAAAATCCAAGAAATTACCAGAGATCTTACAAATCAAAAAATTGGGAGGGGGGTACAAACCATTTTACATAGTACCAATAACAGTTTGACTTAGGCAGTAGAATCATGCTACAGCATATACTTTGGTAAGCAATAAAACTAGTAATGCCAAATGAATTATACACCACGACAGCTCTTTTATTTTTGAACAAGTCACATAAAATAAAACCCAGGAGACATTTGACTTCAATGAGGGGAGCTCACTTAAATACATTTATAAATTCGCCAAGATATACCGCTTTCACAGCAGAACTGAGCTCCACTCATTATTTAATTTCTGGGTGTTGGTTTTTACGTCGTGTTGTGGAGGTACAGCAACTTATTTTGTGTACCCGCCTTACCATTCTTAGTTGTCCGATACTGATGAACATACACCCGACTGTAGACTCCCTGGTGTGGAT
The DNA here is from genome assembly GCA_010016025.2 of Alatinidae sp. Z8VKAUB7J3. Lineage (NCBI taxonomy): Eukaryota > Metazoa > Cnidaria > Cubozoa > Carybdeida > Alatinidae > Alatinidae sp. Z8VKAUB7J3. The sequence continues at coordinate 79,212,861 of JAAAKM020073195.1, read as the reverse complement.
ATTAATTTTCACCATTCAAAAGTTTTTTTTCATGATATTCTAAGAACCTTTAATGTTTTTGATTATTTTCATAGAGTCCCCTTTATTTGTTTAGCTGCTCTTTGACAGCACTTCGTTGTTAAAATTGTTCTGAAATACTTTTGAAACTACTTGGTTTCCTGATCGTGAGCTTAAGCCATTGGATACGAGTTCTTATTCTATAAATGATTAAAATTACTTTTGATTTCAATTTTTGTCTTCTTTCTAGAAAGTAATTTACGCGAGTATCAGTGTCTCCAAAGGGAACGATGCAATGAGAATGAAAGACACTGGGTGAGATTAAATGGTCGTGAAGTCTTGGGTGAAGGAAATGAAGGATGTTTAACAGAAGTCACTGGGGACCTGTGTGGTGTGTTTTACCATGCTTGTAGTGTACACAGTCTGACACATTGAAGTGTTTTAAAAAACACGCTGAAGGAATTAGATATAAGGAGAGTTTTACTGTTGAGGAAAAAGCTGTGTATTTAAATGGCTTCACGTGTAGTAATGACAAGGAAAGAGTTTTTGAGAATGCTGTGAAGTGTAAGGAGACATAGATTGCTTCTTCTTTCGTATATCATAAAATTCTCCTCATTTGTAGTGATCACTTAGTCAGAACACTGAAAGCGAAAGCAAAGGACTCAAAAGTTGTCCGAAACATAAATCTTGGCTGAGCACAAATGAGTTCTTCCACGAGGAAAATTCTACACAAAGATGAAAATTCCAAATAGTTGTAGAGATCAAAGACATATTCTTTAGTTTACTACTAGACTACCAGCAATAACTTGGATAAATACTTGTATGTTCCATTAAAATACGCTAAGAAGAGTAAAGGGTAGATCTGCACAGTCTTATTGTGGATGATAAGGCTTTAAGCAACTAATCTTTCTGCTGATGCTATGTTTTTACAGACAAGAAACTTTTTTCGTTGGTGAAAATTATTATTTGAACTAGATTTATGGGCTTGTCTGCGCATTTTTGATGTTTGGGGCCAACAATTAAATTTGTTAAATGCTTTAATGCATAAAGGACTTCAAGGACTTGGTTATTCTGAAATATATTTGTAACTCAGCTTTTCGATATGTTTCTGCTGCTATACTGAAGATACCGACCAATGTCGAGGAATTTGTAAGGAGAGCTGTTAATTATGTTTCATTAAGCATGTAGGAAGTGGGACTCTTATGGAGTTTTAGGAGCACTATAAAACAACCCTAAAACAACTACTTAAGCGGATGACCCCCAGGAAGTCGGTGAGATAAAGCGTGTCGTCAACTCATTGTTGCAGAACCTCGATGCCCGTCGCGAACTCGGCATTAGCATCGGTATTACAAACCATCAGAACCTTCTGGATCCGGCCGTGTGGCGAAGATTTGAAATCCAGCTCGAAATACCGAAGCCGGATTTCCAGGTGCGTGTGAATATCGCCCACAGCTTCATGCCGCCTGTGCGACCGCCGGAAGGGCATCTTCGACTGATTGCGTGGTTCACCGAAGGTGCGACCGGCGCGGAGATCGAAGCCCTTGTACGCACCTACAAGAAGTCGCTGGCAATGCGCGGCAGCGAGCCAAAGCATCTTCTGGATACGCTTAGGCAGTTTGCGACCTTGAATAGCGCTCGTTTGGATCCCAAACGCCGCGAACTGTTATTTGCCGAGAACCGTATCCTATTCAAGGAATGGAGCAGGGACGAACAGCTGCAACTCAGTTATGAAGACATCGGCGATGTCGCAGGAAAGGATAAGTCGACAATAAGCCGGCAGATCGGCAAGGCGGCCCCCGTTCAAAGCGAGAAAGGGGCATGACGCATGGCTGCACCTGTCCAAATCGTTCTAAATCAGGAAAGCTTCGAAGAAGTCCGTGAAAAGAACGGTGGCGGTCCGAAGAAGGATTTCTTTGCTCACAACGATCGCGACTTCGAACGTCACAGAGACAAGATTTCCAAGCAACTTTCGAGTGTCGCGGAAGCCCTGGAACGCCGCTCCACTGGCAACATTGGCATCCTGAAACTCGTCCTGAGACGTTCAGCTTGGGCCAAGAGCCATCGACCTATCCGGGCTTTGTTCAAGCCGGAACTCACGCCCGTTGTGGGTGGAGGAGACCTCGGGGAGGTCTTTGTCGAGGTGCGACCACAAAAGCTCACGCAAATTCGATCAGTCGTCGACGGTGCCGAGACAACAACCCGAGTGAAGACCGATCCAAACACCGGCAAGCAGGTGCCGCATCCCAGTGCCGCACGGAGCGAAACCGGTGCCATTGAGCGTATCGAATTGTATGGCCCCTCGGACCGCCGCCGGTTTTCGGTTGAGGAAGGCGTTAGTTGGTTGGCGAATCCGATGACGGGGAGCGCCTATCACGTCGAGCTGTTTGATATCCCACCACCACGCGCGCAATGGGATGCCGTCGATAGTGATCGGCAGTTGCTTTATCGCTCTTTCGTGGAAGGTCTTCAGACCTTTGGACAAGGCCTCGTTGCGGAGCGCCAATCGACTCCCCGCCAGGATCGCGCTCAGTTGTCGCTTCGTATTGAAAGATCACCACGGCCAGTGGCACTATTTCTCCAACGTTCAACTATCGATAGGCGCCCTAGCCGCGAGCGAGATGGCGCCATGCCGGTTCCAGTTTTCGATAATCGGGCCAAAACGCTTGTGCGTCACCAGCCAGGTATGCAGCCGCTCGGAACTGCGGCTGAAGCAGAAGGCGGCGAGCAGCAGGAACGGCGTGGTCGGCAGCAACGGCAGGGTTATGCCCAGAATGCCGAGACCCAGTGCCGTCAGTCCTGCGGCCTGCCAGAGCAACCGGGTCATCGCCCGGCTCGCTCGCAACGGCGTGTCACACAGTCTTGCCGAAACACCTTGATTTCCCTCCGCTCCGGATCGGGCGCTGACCGGCGATTTCCGGGCGTGGCACTGGCCGCCATCGTCACGCGTTTTCGGCCCAGTGCACCATGGGCAGGCCGGCCACGGGGCCGCGGAACCACGGGATCCGGGTACCGCGCAGAGAGCCGACATAGACATTATGCAGGTCCGGCCCGCCGAAGGTCACGCTGGCGAACCACGGAGCGAGCTTTCCGCCGCATGCCAGCATCAGTTCTGGTGTGGCGGCATCCTTCTCGAACGCATCGAGCAGCGCCGCGCGCGGTTTCGGATTGGCATCATCGAGAATGACCCGCATGTCGCCATCCGGTGTCAGGGCGAAAACACGGTCATGCATGATGTGGGTGCCCCACAGATTGCCGAAGACGTCGAAGGCGATGCCGTCGATGAAGCCGCCCGTATCGGAGGGGCCGAAGGTTTCACGATTCGAGAGTGACCCATCGTCGTCGACCCGGAACCGGGTTATCCTGCGCCGCGTCGTTTCGACCGCGTAGAGCCACTCTTCGTTGGCGTCGAAACGGATTTCGTTGGTGAATGCCAGGCCGTCTGCGACGATGCGAATGCGGTTTCCTTCGACGAGCGCGATGAACCCGTCTGCGATCTTCGGGCTGACCGCCTGCATCCAGTTCTGGATCCTGGTCGAGATGGTCAGCCACAGCCGGTCGCGGCCGTCGCGCAGCACGAAGTTGACCTTGCCGATCGGCTGACCGTCGATGTTGTCGATCAGCACCCGGGTATCGCCGTCCCTGGTCATGATCTCAAGGCAATCGGTGCCGAAATTGGAGATGTAGATCCGGCCGTCGGCGGCAAAGGCAAGTCCATTGGGCAGCGTGCCCTCTGTGAACCTGCTTGCCTCGTCGGGCGCGTCGGAAAAACCGGTCTGGTGTTTCTGGGTGATCAGGGCCTGGCGGCCATCAGGAGTGATGCGCACAACGCCGCCGCGAGCATCGGCGCTCCACAGCGTGCCGTCACGTTCGGCCAGGATGCACTCTGGTCGCTGCAGGTCCTTGCCGACAAAGCGGACTTGGGACGGATCGACGCTGAACCCGGCTATCGGGTTCCTGGTCATTGCTTGCTATCTCCCAGGTTCGTTCACCATTAACATGATGTCATTGGGCTGCAGTTCAGCTTTAGCTGCTGGGCTTCTTGGTGCTACATCGGTAATCAAAAATCCCTTCTGATCGTATAGGCTGACTCCCGAAACACCCATGTAACCGCGGACGACACGACCATTACTGATTATGTTGTCCATCACTTTTTTCGCCATCAAGTAAGGGACAGCAAAGTGCACACCGGGGACGTCTTTAACTCGACCGCTTTCATCGAGTATCTTGAATACTGCGTTGTTGATTCCCACTAAATTACCGTTGCTATCAACTAGTGCTCCTCCAGAATTACCCTCATTGAGGGTTGCATCCATCTGTAGAAAACTGCGGTGACTTACCACCCGTAGGTGACTGGTATCTGATCTTCCCGTTGCACTCACAATGCCCTGAGTAATGGTTTGCCCAAGGTTATAGGGGTTGCCGATAGCCAATACCAAGTCGCCAACTTCCGTTTTGGGATCTTCCAATTGGGGAATGACGGGAAGATTTTCAGCGTTGATTTTGAGAACAGCTAGGTCTGTGATGGGATCAGAGCCAATTAACTGCGCTTCTTGCTCAATTAACCCGTTGGATAAGCCGACAGTGATAAAGTCAGCATCTTTGATGACGTGTAAGCAGGTTAAGATATAACCATTGCTACTCATGATAACACCCGAACCCAGGCTAGTGCGTTCAACCTGGGCACGTCGAAACAGTGCTGAACGGTTTTCTGTTCTTGTGCTGTAGATATTGACCACCGCTGGTCCTGCGTTATTGATCGCTGCTTTAAAACTGATTTTTTCATCAGCTGTCGATTCAGCAGCGGGATTTAGCAGTTGAAAGCCGTTACCGGTTCTTAACTCTGGCAACAGAATAAGTATCGTCGCAGAGATTACGATCCCTAATAGAGTGGATTTAAAAAGAAATTGCGCCCAGCTTTGCAAAAGAACCTCAAAAGATAATCTTTTTGTATTGCAGTGAGGATAGCATTGATTGGGGCGAGTGAACAGCGAGCCAGATAGGCTCGCTGTGTATTTTGGCGAATAATTTCAGGGTGTTAGCGAATAACTAAATACATTGAAGAACGTCCGCGTTTCACGTTTAAGGCGATAACACCTCTTTCGTAGTCATCCAAGTAACGACGAAGTTCAGCCACGTTATTAATGCGGGTACGGTTTACACCAATGATGAGATCACCATCTTCTAAGCCCAGACGGTCTGCATTAGAGCGTTGTTCAAGTGCAGATACCTCAACACCGGCATCCCCATCTTCTGTTTCACCATCGCTTAAGGTTGCACCTTGTAATGCTGGATGAATTTCCTGCGCTTCCACGTTGGATTCGTTTGAGTCATCCAACACAACTTCCCACTCGAAAAATATATGGATACTTCCCATCAACAAATACCATGTGTAAACAATGGACAAATTTACAACTTAAAAACCTTTCTCATGGGCCAGCATGGGGCCTTTTTGTCTCCAAAGACATAGATTGTACCTTTTAACTATGGTTAACAAAATACCTATTTCAAATGTTTGATCTGATGATTTTGGGATAAAAGTAGCGTGGCAGGGGACCTAGTTGCCCTTCAATTTATTGGTCACTCACAAACGGCACTAGAACTGTTCATTTTCGTTAGAATGAATCGTCTTCTGACTTTCTTCTATCCCCACTGAGCCGATACGATCGCCCATGGGGAAAAACAACAACAAATAGATATAAGATTGAAAACTCTACAATAAGGTTCTTTGATATGCTGAATCTGATGATACGATTTTCCCTAAAATTCTATGATTTTTAGGGGGTCTTTCAGCCTTTTTTCAAAAATCAGACAAATATCCTCAGGCTCGTAGCTTTTGATGGGTGAGACAATTCCTTTGATATGTCTATTGGCATCAAAATTCCGCTTTTAGAGTTTCGATTGCTATTGAAACAGTTTGCTCCACACTTAGAGTTTGTTACCAAGAACTGTTTGATTACCCATAAAAATCCAAACAAAGATCATTAAAATATGGATCGCTTTTTCTGCCTTACCAAAAGTATTGTATTCGTAAAACTTTACAGTTTCATGAAATGTAATTAAACTATAATGTAAAAAACAGAAAAGTTTTTTAACTAAAGTAAGGAGTAAGTTTAAAAGTCAAAACAAGTGGAAATTATTCTGTATATAAGGGGGACTGCCCCTTCTCAATACCTTGCTCATTTAACAAAATTTTTTAGCGCTTTGAAAAAACAAGAATTTCCAAGCAAATTTTCTTTAAAAAAATTAGAAAAACCAAACTTCACAGTCAAGAACAAGAAGCCAAGGAGGAGACAGTTCCTTCATATAGAAAATAACGTGTTCAAATATGTTTCAAATCTGCTCCTTGCTTTCTGTTTAAAAGCTCCTTTTTTAATTTAATTTTCTGAATGCTTTCCAAATCATATTCAAGCCGAATCAAGATATAATTTGAGCTACCAGTTTCTTCAATCCCTGGTTAATTGCTATTAAAAATTTTTAAGTCAATAATTATGTATTAATTGTTACCATCCTAAGTTTAAATTTACGTTTTCAGCTTTTGACAAAATTTGAATATTCCTAGAAAACTGGCGATGAATAGGAATTTTGGTCAAAAGGTCCTTGTTAATATTGCTACTAAAGAACTTTGGTCGGATGAAAAGGAATGTTATCGCTGGTATGGATGGAAATTCTGTAAGACTTCTGATTTTCTACAAAACTGAAGCTGTCACAGGAGGTGTTATCCACCACCACACAACCTGCCGCCGCGGCTTTGGGGGCAAACTCAGCAGACAAGTCGCCACCAGCGGAAAACAGACCAATCTGGGTATTGGAAAAATCGAATTCATCCAGGCGCTGCACCATGACACTCTTGCCGTTAAACTGCAGTCGCTTACCAGCTGATCGTTCCGAGGCAAGCAGACTCAGCTCCCCAACAGGAAACTTCAGCTCCTGCAGAATCTCCAACAACGCCTCACCAACCGCACCGGTGGCGCCGGCAATAGCTACGTTTACTGTTTTGTTATCCGTCATGGTATTCACCCGAACTTCTTTCTTACCTACAAATTAGCGATCACCAGATCGCCCATCTCTTTTGTACCGACACGTTGACGATTGTGGCCATCATCAATGTCGGCGGTGCGATAACCCGCCGCCAGACATTTACCTACCGCTGCTTCGATAGCGTCAGCGGCAGCGGGTTCAGACAAGCTATAGC
>JAAAKM020073195.1:79069313-79205662 GCA_010016025.2 Alatinidae sp. Z8VKAUB7J3 | reverse complement strand
ACAAAATGGTCGCCAGCGGGTTGGCAATGTCCTGTCCGGCAATGTCCGGGGCCGTGCCGTGCACCGGCTCGTACAGGCCAACGCCGGAGGCGGCCAGTGATGCGGATGGCAGCATGCCCAGACTACCGGTCAGCATGGCTGCCACATCCGACAGAATGTCGCCAAACATGTTGCCAGTAACAATGACGTCAAACTGCTTCGGCGCACGCACCAGTTGCATGGCCGCGTTGTCAACGTACATATGCGACAACTCAACATCCGCATATTCTGCTGCGTGTACCCGATTCACTACCTCACGCCATAGCTGCGATACTTCCAGGACGTTGGCTTTGTCTACCGAACACATGCGGCCGTTGCGTTTGCGCGCCAGATCAAAACCAACCCGTGCAATACGTTCGATTTCAGCTTCCGAGTAAACCAGCGTGTTAAAACCTACCTGTTCATTGTTACGGGTTTCAATACCGCGGGGCTCACCAAAGTAGATGCCACCGGTAAGCTCACGAATAATCAGAATATCCATGTCCGCGACCAGCTCTGGTTTCAGCGAAGATGCGTCTGCCAACGGGCCGAACAACAGTGCGGGCCGCAGATTGGCGAACAGGCCAAGGCCTGAACGCAAGCCCAGCAAACCTTTTTCCGGACGCTGCGCCATCGGCAGATCATCCCATTTGGGGCCACCAACACCACCCAGCAGGACAGCGTCGGCCTGCTGCGCCGCCGCCAGGGTTTCCTCGGGCAGCGGTGAACCAGTGGCGTCGATAGCCACACCGCCAACCAGACCTTCGCTGACCGTCAAGCGGCAATCAACAGCCTCAGCCGCAGCCTGCATTACCGCCAGTGCGGGCCCCATGACTTCCGCACCAATACCGGAAACTAGCAATGTTTGCCGGCTTTGTCTTTTATTAATTTATTTTTATATTCCCTGGTGATATTGTCTGTCAATGCTCTTCTTATTTCATTTGCGGTTTCACCGTCTATTACGACATCATATTTACATAGAATGCAGTTTCAACGCGTAGATAATATATGGCATATAAAATGGGTGCTGGAGTAGGCTTGTCTTCATTTTGCTCTCTTTTGAATGCTAATACCCGAGAGATGATGATAGAATTTATCAAAGACTAATGTGTTGCCAAAAGCACTAACTTGAAGTTGACCTTTGACCTCAACTAAAAGTCTTAGGTTCGCATTGTCTTTGCGTGCTATCATCTCTGGAGATCTCACTGTCGAACATCAGCCATCACCTATGATGATTTTTTCTGTGCTCAAAAGAAATTTAACGCAATAAGATCCCAATTAATGCTTGTTTCATAGTTCAAATATTTCTCATTACCAGTATTCAATGCTACGATAACTTTATCATATGCACGCACTTTCTTGAAATTTTCATCTTCACCTTTTAAAGTAAGATGAAAGTGTTTATCCTTCCAATCTACAAACAATACTCTTCAAAAACGTACAATAAAGTAGTTATTATCGATAATCAGCCATAGATTACCACGGGGAAGACCACTTAATAATACTGGAATTGATGGTTCTCGGTGGGGGATTGGTGGAATTGGAATTGTGAAATTGGGGTGGGAGAATAGAAATGGGAGATCTGGAATTGATGGACTGGAACTGTGGGATCGGTGGCAGATATGATGGAAGTCAAACTGGAAGTGGGGTTACTGGGATCGTTAGAAGTAGGAATGATATTAGGTGCCTTAGGGTGCTGCAAAACAGCCATGGCGTCTCACAGACTGGGAATTCGTTTGGACTATCCCGATATACTAATGAAAGGGTGTATTCCCAGTGTTCAAATAAGGAATATTTATCGGGATGTTCAACCGTCAGAAAACACTCAAGTGAAACTGATAAGTACCAGGAAGTGCCATCAGTCAGGTAAATTGTGCCAAGCTGGCGTCAGTAGCCATGAGACGTCAGAAGAAACGCTTTTGGGAATTTAGCTTTAAGTTTAAACAATCAGTTATAGTGTAAATGGTTTTTTTTTGTCGTAAAAATCCTGAAAATACTCTAGGCGTGAAAATGCGTGTCAGAGGATGCTACGAGTCATCCGTTGAGTGTTATTGGTTTGGCATTGCCATGAACTATCACCTTCTAACAATGAGATGCTATGTTCCCGCTGTTTGAATAAAAAAAAATATATTTTAGGGACACAGATTAAAGTGCCTAGTGATTGCACAAACCTTTTAGCAATCGTACCAATATTTATAAACGATACGATCTGTAAAATTTCAAGCTGGTTTTTTATACACTTTTGATTAGCTGAAAATAACCACAGGGGACAATCATTGAGGGCTATTCTGTCCTTGATTCGCTTCATCCTAAAGCGAGGAGTAGCATACGGTCCTAAAGCAGTGAGGTTAGGCTAATCACATTGAAATAAAACACAGAGAATTATTATATTAGTGTTAATAATTAGTATTATGGAAACTATAACAGAGTTATGACAAGCGGGAGGCCCAGAACGCATAGATGTCAGTAAAAATCGCATTGAATGGAGTTCTGCCTTCTGTCATCACTGCCGCCCGCCACATTGCATTATTTTTCTTTTTGGAGAATAAACCTTCGTCCACTTCTATTATATGGCCGATTTCTCCAATTTTCTCACAGTTTCTCCGTTGCACCGAAAACAGACACACTTCACGGAGGTTTTTATTCCAATCGACAACTGTTTGTTGGCAAATGCCTAACTCTCGTTTACACCAGGCCACAGACGTCAATTCGTAAACCCAGCAATAAATGAAACGAACTGCAGCAACAAATGGTATTCTACTGTCAGCAAACCACGTACTGACACGCAAACCGACTTGTTTCTGACATGCCTTACTTGTGCATCTCCAACGAGGTTTTTTATCGATAGAGTATAAAGTCATGTTGTGTCCATTGACGCACTGTTTTGTTTTGGGCAACAACCCCTTATCCTGGAAAAATATAATTGCCTCTTTTTCAGTCTTAGGCAAGTCCCAAATCCTCATTTCAATATCCATGGTCAGACACAATTCTCTACCACTATACGAAGCAAACTAAATCGAGTTTCGTCTTCGTGGTTATGAAACCGGTTTTTGTCAGCAAAATTCTTGACTGTGTACTGAATAGTGAACAAGTACCTAAAAATTTGCTAGTGACTGAGGGGTCACCCACGTTCTGTCACCTGGCATACACTGGAGCGCCACGTCTACCTCAGAGCTCCATCACACGTGGTACAGTTCATTAACGCGTGGCACAATTTCATCATGCTTGGCACACTTTTACCACGCTTAGAACGCCCCACCTGGTGGATGTAATTTCTCTAAGTCAGTGACCCCTTGAGAATGACCATAATTAAACCAAAACTAGGAACGATCTTGGAAAAAAATTCGAAGATTAAAAACCCTGCTTAAAATCCCATAGGTTAGTTTCTTAGATATAGACGTCAACACCTTAAGTAACCACTTTTACGTTCATAATAAAAAAATACAATGGTTAATACCCCAGACGAAAAAACATTTTATCTACTAATAATACTAAATGATTATTTCCCTCACAAATTTTATCATCTCAGGCAAGGGTTAATAGGACATTATTTCGTCTTTTCTGACACTAAAGAATTTCTATGAAAAACACGGAATATCGCAAGAATGACTAAGAGAGAAAGGAGAAGTCCCGAGGCTAAGCACAAGAACTTAGTCAGGAAATTCCCTGATGAAAAATTATTATCACCATGAAAAGCAGATTCTTTTGATGTATGTACTACTATAAAATTTCTTTTTCAGACTTTCGGTTATTATTGGCAGGGATCGCCTTATAGTTAAGTTGATTTTTTTTCAAACAAACTATTTGAAACATTTTTAATGTGAAATAAAGGAGGAGTTGAAAACTGTTTGAAATATTTTATTGTGGAAAAAGGAGAAGCCAAATGTTAAGGTTTCTTGATTTCATTTATTAAGGAGGTGTACAGCTGTGTCGACGAGGGAATTGGGAGCCACACTTCATGTTGGTGAAGAATCTTTTATGGTTGTGGGTCTTAACGTGCGCTGTGCCACAGAGCAGTTTGTAGGGTGCAGGTGAATTTTACTCTTTTTTATTTTGTTTCGAAGAAGATACCAAAGCAAAGGAATTTTTCAACAAAAATCGGTATATTGGAAAATATAAGGGGGTAGATCCCCCCTAATTAATACATTTGTTGTCAGAATTCTAGGAAGCGATATTCGTTGTTATTTAAAGCGAAGTAATGTTTATACGCACGACTTTTAACTAACAACTTCACCCATAACAACTTTTCAACAGAATTAAAATCTCAAGAGATAACCCAGGAAGCTGAACTCTAATCAAAAGAGCGTTCACATTTGTTGAACGAACCTAATTGTGGTATGTGAACAATTTTGAATAACCAATTTGATCAATTGTTACAGCTTCCTATTTAAACCAAGCAGAACTAAACCTCTGCAAACATTGGAATTCCCATAGACGCGATATAGGGCAAAGAACGAAGCCAATGGTGCGGAACCAAATCAGTAAAGCGCCTTTCTTTCAAGCTTGATCCTACTCTTAGCATAAAAATCCTCCGGATATACTCATGAGGATGAGGGAACTCCAGCAAAGGTCTAAGGGAGAAGCAAGTATTCAGCCAAGAAATATTTGAAAACGGTCGAACATCTGTACGAGAAACATGTCAAATATGATAATACAAAAAAGAAGAAAATCTAAGTTGAACAAAAATATGACATGAATCTGATGTTCAACGGTTGAACTCTAGGAAATGGGTATGATTGATTTCATAATTTGCCATAGAGACCACAGGTTGGAAGTAACCTTCTGCCATTGCAGAGAAATTCATAAATTTCACTAGTGCTCGCTGCTATGTAATACACACGTATCAACATCAGAACTTCAAACATAGCACCATTGAACTGCAACGAACAAAATGGTTGAGGTCATTCGCAACAGTCTGTGAGTTACGGCTGGGCCAAGTATCTTGAAAAAAATTATAATCTGAACCGTCCAAAATATCAAGTTGATGAGTTTCGACTAAAACTAACCTCATTAGCCAATGAATGGTGTCTCTCGTTTCTTTATGCGTATGGGCAATTGGGACCCGTAGAAGAACAAAAAGACGAGTGGCGAAAGGTTGCTAAGGCAATCCACGCTATGACGGACATGTATGAGAAACTAAAGGATGAACGTTTGTCTTTCCTGTATCTTGAGGATGCACGTAAAAACATTGAATCTCTACGACTTGAACAAAAATCTATGCTGCTTAAGCAAGGTCAAAACTTTCCGGTTTCACGGGAGGTCCAAGGATCTTCATCCTTTTTGTCGCGGTTTCCTAGCTATCAACGTAAATCAGAACCGTTATTTTCACACAGACCAAGCTATGAGCGAGATTTCGTAAAAGACGAATATGAATGTGAATTTCCATACTATATTGAAGATACTAGTAACACCTATCCTTACGAGCTAAACGATCCTGTCCTTATGCCAACAACAGCAGAAACAGGAAATTTGACAAAATACGATTTACTGCAAAATAGTTCACAGCAAAATTTGATAGAAAGAACACAAAAGGAACAGAAACACACTGACAAGAACGATGACAGTGAAGACAGTGACTCCGACAAAGAACTTGCAACGCAACGCAAACTTGCTAAAAGCGAAAGATCAGCAACGAAGGTCTTAGAAAAGGAATTAGTAGTTAATAATAACAATGAACATGATGGGGAGGAATATAGTGAGGCTTTAAAAAGTGAACGAAGACCCCAGAGAAATTATAGTGAACAAATGAATATTTATTCAGAAAGAGAACGAAGAAGTCGGAGAAACGACTCAGAAAAGGCTCAAAAAAAGAAAAAAGCAGTTAATAATAATGATGAATATGAGCTGGAGGAGTACAGTGATGATTCACAAAGTGAGCCAAGAGGCCAGAGAAATGACAGGGACCAAATGTATATTGATTCAGAAAGCGAACGAAGCAAGAAAAAATATATAAAAAGTGATCTAAGAACCAAGAGAATTGACAAGGAACAAATATATACTGATTACGAGGAGAGAGATGAGGAAAGGCAAGATCCAGAAAAAATACGAGAAAATGGAAAGTTCCTAAAGCAAGGTGTGAATTCATTGGTGAATTGTTTCGATAAAATGTCTAAAAAAAGTAAAGACAGAGATAAAGATGAAACAAAAACAGCCTCTAAGAACAAAGAAAAGAAAGATAAAAATAGAGAAGGCCAAAACAAATCCAGGAGTCAGAAGGATAAAATATCCAAGGAAGTCAAAGCAGATGAAGGTATAAAAAAAAAGAGGAGCAGAAAATTATCATCAGAGAAGCCAGAAGATATAAACAAAGGACATCGTTAACGGTAGCAACGTTAATCTCCTTACTGCTTTTAACCGTCTCGCCTTTGTTATTTTGATAGTATTCTGAATATACCGTGACCATGGGTTTACCAATATTTTGCGCTGAGAATCGATGCATCTTGTCACCTCCCTCGCTGTCCAGAGTTAGCTGCACTAATGGCTTGCCCATTTCGTCTAGTCCTGATTGGGCATGTCTGATATGGTCACCTGTGAAAACAGGCGTCGGATTGACACGCACTTGCCTTCCATCCTCAGTGACAAATGTTTTACCTCTATTGTTTTGCAACTGATAAAAATCCAATGAAGCTGTGGCACCTATGATAGGTCGCGCATCTTCTGGGTTATTCGCCCCCGGTAACTCGATGCGAATCTTATCTGAGCCTTGTTGCTGCACTACCGCTTCAGTGATCCCCAACTCTTCAATACGCGCTCGCATTGTCGTTAGCGTTTGTTGCATGATTTCTTTTGCAAATGCTTGTTGTGCAACTTCTTGGTAAAACACCGCAATCTGATTCTTGTCGGTCCGTTGCAGAGTTAAGGTAGGGAATAATTGCTGAATTTGCTGTTTCAAAGCAGTGATATCAGTGTTGGTTTGGTAATTAATAAGCACGCGTTGAGACTCATCGAATTTGAGATTAATACCTCTGATTCGCTGTTCTCGTAACAGCGACTTTAACGCGTTTGATACGTGTTCGATTTTTTCTATAGATGCGTGCTCAATATCTACATCAAGGACAAATAACACACCGCCACTCAAATCCAATCCGAGTTTTATGGGGGCGCCGCCAATGGTTTTTAGCCATTGTGGGGTGGTGTCATATTGAGTGAGTGAAACGACGTGTGTGTCTTTTAACTCTTCAGACAAATATTGTTGTAACGCCTGATTTGAGGCGGCGGATTGCAAGGTGATGATTTGGTTGTTGGCAATATTATCGATTGCCACAACGTCAAAGCCTTGCTGAATTAAGCGTTGATGAAGATCAACCGCCAGAGTTTGACGTGTTTTTGCGCTTAAGGGCGAAATCTCAACTGATTCCTGAGCTTGGTATAGGTTAGGTAGTGCACTTACAACCATGATGGCAAGTGTGACAACTATCACAGCGTATTGCCAAATTGAATAACTATTAGTCTTTTTTATGGCTTTATTTGAATTAAAAATCATTGTTAACTATCTCTTTCATGCCCAACGAAGACGCTGGACATAGTTACCTCTGCGTGTATGACCAACGCAGCCGAAAAAATTGGGGAATTATGCGCGTTTACAGATAGCCGTTAGGACGTAATAGAACAACTAAACTGCGGTTAAGCGCATTAAGAGATAAGTTTGAATTTAAAGAAAAAGCCGCTTGGGCGACTCTCTCCACGGTAGATGCAGACGCCAGCAATTCGTTCTTGTACACCATCACCTCCGACCCGTCGGGCTTCTTCCAGATCTCGGGCAATCAGATCCAGGTCAAGGCCGGCGCAAACATTGATTACGAGACGGCGACCTCGCACAATGTGACCGTTGAGGTCGATGACGGAGCGGGCAACACCTATTCAGAGGTCATCACGCTCAACGTCAATGACCTCAACGACGAGACACCGACCGACATCACCCTGACCGGTGGGTCCGTCAATGAAGGCGCGACCACGGGCACGACTGTCGCCACGCTGTCGACCGTCGACGCCGACGCCGGCAACTCGTTCTCCTACACCATCACGTCCGATCCTTCCGGCTTCTTCCAGATCTCCGGCAACCAGATCCAGGTCAAGGCCGGGGCCAATCTCGACTACGAGACGGCCACAAGCCACAACGTGACCGTCGAGGTCGACGACGGTGCGGGCAACACGTATTCGGAAGTCATCACGCTCAACGTCAACAACCTGAACGATGAGACGCCGACCGACATCACCCTCACCGGCGGGTCCATCAACGAAGGTGCGACGCCTGGCACGACGGTAGCGACACTGTCGACGGTGGATGCCGACGCCTCGAACAGCTTCAGCTACACAATCACCTCGGACCCCTCCGGCTTCTTCCAGATCTCGGGCAATGAGATCCAGGTCAAGGCCGGAGCCAATATCGATTACGAGACGGCCACAAGCCACAACGTGACCGTCGAAGTCGACGATGGTGCGGGCAACACCTACTCCGAGGTCATCACCCTCAATGTGAATGACCTGAACGACGAGACCCCGACGGACATCACTCTGACGGGTGGTTCCGTCAACGAAGGTGCGACGGCTGGAACTACGGTGGCGACGCTATCGACCGTCGATGCCGACGCTTCGAACAGCTTCAGCTACACAATCACCTCCGACCCCTCGGGCTTCTTCCAGATCTCGGGCAATCAGATCCAGGTCAAGGCCGGAGCCAATATCGACTTCGAGACCGCGACGTCACACAACGTCACGGTCGAGGTCGATGATGGCGCGGGCAATACCTACTCGGAAGTCATCACCCTTTCGGTCAACGACCTGAACGACGAGACCCCCACCGACATCACCCTGACTGGCGGTTCGGTGAACGAGAACGCCTCAACCGGAACCACGGTGGCGACGCTATCGACCGTCGATGCCGACGCTTCGAACAGCTTCAGCTACGCGATTACGTCCGATCCTTCCGGCTTCTTCCAGATCTCGGGCAATGAGATCCAGGTCAAAACCGGCGCGAACACCGATTTCGAGACGGCGACCAGCCACAATGTGACCGTCGAAGTCGATGATCGTGCAGAGAAATAGGAAACATGTCACCGCCAAGGCTCGATGATAAGATCTATTTACCAAGTCAACAACTCAGGATTTGTCCAGTCATTGTTCTTTCTACAAATGATAAAGTAATTGGTTCGTATTGCCCGACTAATAATTTTTCTATTAAGAATTCCTATACCCATCAAGAATTCACAATCCTTGAAAATTCCAGCAATCGAACTCATACCTAAATTAATAAATCGTACATTATATTTTTTATTTAATTCTAAGCACAAACGGTTGTATTTTTCTGCTTTCCGCTCAAAATTTCAACCAATGTTAGTCTCAAAGTCAATATTTGGTTCCACAACATAAGTATTTCATAACATTGAATAATCAGGTCTGGAGAACACTGCCTGAGATTATTAAAGGTCAGAGAAAATCAAAAACGCTACATTATATTTTCAATTCTTTACCTGTAGAAAAAATGAAAGCTGCAAGACATGCTCAAGATTTTGGAAATTCATAAATTGATCTCAGATTTTTTCAATATTTTCAAGACTGGGTAAGGTGTTATCTAGATAACGATAACATTCGGTGCTTTGTGCCACATTTCTAAGTGATTTTTAAACTATCCTTAATCAAGTCCTTTACGATACAACCGTGGGACGTGAGCCAATTGGTAACCTTAGACTCTTTTGGATCCATTATTTCTTTCATAACATTTTTACTTGATTTGTAGTTATCATAGTGTGTGTACTTGTTTTTTTGTGCCGTTGCAAATATGACGAATATCAGAGCCTTTGACGGTCAGTAAGTTTTTACCCATGAGCAATGGGTATTGGATGAATTTAGCGATTGATCTACTCAGTTTAAGCCGAATTTATTTTTTCTAGAAGGACAATATCATTTGAATACAATTTGATGCAATTGAATTTCTAGCCACGAGAGTTTTGATAAAAGATATTGATGATGCACCAGTAGTTTATATTTTGAATGTAGAGGAAGTGGATCTTGCTTTTCTAAAATGTCATTAATCATGTCAACAATGATTATTTATGGTAAGTGTAGTCCATTTCAAAATTGAAATACCGTCCCAAATAACGAGAACTACCTGTTAAAGGAACTGCTGGTCACAAATTTACGCAAATTAACACATTGGGCAAAAATTGTTTGGAAATGGTTGCCAACTTCATAATGCCATTGCTATTGCATTTGTCGAAACGAGTAGTCATTCGACTTCACGTGTACCAAGCACTGAATGCATTTAATAAAATTTGGTTCTCATATTCTTGTTCTGTAAGAACACAAGTATCGTCAGCAAACTGATGCCCATGTCGGGGTCACAGTACTTTAATAATGAATACCCCAACTGGGAAAGTTTATCAGACTTTATGTATTGGATGTACAAATCTAAACAAAAACTTTGGCTCGTATAGAGTCAGTTTGAACGTTCAAGTTAGGCTTGAGCATGCAAATGTACAACATTTCTTTCACCAAACAATCGGATTTGTTACTGCACCTGGCAAGCACTTGAAAATGTTCAATAAGGAGACCTGGAATTCTGAAGTTATGCCTCTCAGCGTAATGCTTGTATATGAAGAACGATTTTCTTTTGTGTCCATCCACGCGCTGGAAAAGATGCTTACGTTTGTAACCTACATACCCTGCATCGCACAGGTCACATTTGAATATTTTATTATATTTCACATAATATACACGGGTAGACATA
This sequence comes from Alatinidae sp. Z8VKAUB7J3, assembly GCA_010016025.2. Taxonomy (NCBI): domain Eukaryota; kingdom Metazoa; phylum Cnidaria; class Cubozoa; order Carybdeida; family Alatinidae; species Alatinidae sp. Z8VKAUB7J3. The sequence goes on along the minus strand of JAAAKM020073195.1, from coordinate 79,194,918 downwards.
GCTATGTTTTTAAAAACTTTAATTCCAAAGTGCATTCCCCGTAATAAACAATGGTCCTGAATATTACACTGTTTTTAGTTATTTGCCTTTTTAAAAAGTAGAATGTTTAAAGGATATCGTTTCCAGTGTTATTCTCTAATACCTAGATTCAGATGTACTTGCATTGCATTTTTCATATCAAGGCTAATGGAAAATGCGATATATCTCATTGGATTTCTTTCTCCGTTTCTGATGTAAATCAAAACTTTTTATCCGACGGTGAAAACTGACTTTTTGATCCAACTTAAAACGTGTGCCGTCTTGCTCGACGCTCTAAATATAGTTTCATATCTCATGAGCCGCCTTGGTCTAGGGGATACTCCCCCGCAGTGCCAAAGGGTATGATTTGGTCCCTCAACATGATGATATCAGGAAGGGCAGTGCTCTGATACACAGAGCTTTGTGCTCCAATGAAAGTCCCGCGTATGTGTATGTAGGCAACACCATATCCCCTTGCCAAATTGGAGTACACTGAGTAAAACCGCATCAATATTTTATTAGAACATCACAAAATATCTCTTAGACTCTTTCATTTTTTGTCATCTTTTTCCCTTCCTTGGTCACCACTTGTGAATGGGCTACGTTTCCCTAATAAGCAAGTAAACTATATATGATCAATCTTCGCCATAGTTTTGACAATGTTTTTCCGAATAAAAGTTTGATTGTTAAATACATGAAACATACCATGCTAGTGGTTAAAAGATAGCTTATACTAAGTGGAAATAATTATTGCTAAAAATGACTACATCGTCACTTTTCAAACACTTCCACAAGTTAAACTTATAAACAAAAACAAAATAAATGAAAGCTATGCCATAAATATAAATCATATATTGAAATCAGCAATTATTTGTAATTTTGTGTAATTTATTTGGAGATAGTGAAAATATTTTTTATAAAATGGTCTTGCTGAGGACGAAGAGATTTTAGTTTCCATGGAGGGCGTGAGCATGTGTACAGATGTTTGACACGATAAATATATTATCTTAAGAAGTTGGATTTCCGCTGCGGCCATGCGCCCGGCAAGAAGGCCCATTGCGGCGCTTTCCACATACCCCTCGACGCCGGTTATCTGACCCGCAAAGCGGATATTGAGCTGTTTGCGGAACCGCATCTGCGCATCGAGCAGCGTCGGAGAATTGATGAACGTGTTGCGATGAATGCCGCCGAGACGGGCAAAACTCGCGTTCTCAAGGCCGGGAATCATTTTGAAAACAGACGTTTGGCTTCCGTATTTCATCTTCGTCTGAAAACCGACAATGTTGTAGAGCGTGCCAAGTGCGTTGTCTCGGCGAAGCTGCACGACGGCATAGGCTTTGACATCCGGTTGATGCGGATTGGTGAGGCCGACAGGCTTCATCGGCCCGAAGCGCAGGGTCTCGCGACCGCGTTCAGCCATCACCTCGATGGGAAGGCATCCGTCGAAATATTTTGCGGTTTCGCCGTCATGGAACTCGGTCTTGTCCGCCTCCAGAAGTGCGTCGATGAAGGCCTCGTACTGGTCCTTGTCCATCGGGCAATTGAGGTAGGCGGTGCGCTCTTCCTCAGTCTCGCCCTTGTCGTAGCGGGACTGAAACCACGCTTTGTCCATATTCACGGATTCGAAATAGACGATTGGCGCGATGGCATCGAAGAAGGCGAGCGCGTCTTGTCCGGTCTCTTTCGCAATCGCCTGGCCGAGCGCATCTGAGGTCAGGGGGCCGGTGGCAATGATCCAGTGACCATCACGTGGAAGCTCCGTGATTTCAGAGGCTTGCACGGTGATGTTCGGGTGCGATTTCAGCCGTTCGGTGACGGATTCGGCGAAAGGATCACGGTCAACAGCCAGAGCACCGCCTGCGGGCAGCGCGTGTTTATCGGCCATTTCCATAATGATGCCGCCTGCTGCGCGCATCTCCCAATGCAGGAGCCCGACCGCGTTTTGCTCGTCATCGTCCGAGCGGAAAGAGTTGGAACAGACCATCTCGGCCAGATTGCCGGTGCGATGGGCGAAGGTTTCGACCTTGGGGCGCATCTCGTGAATGACGACCTTCACGCCGAGATTGGCCGCCTGCCAGGCCGCTTCCGAACCGGCCATGCCGCCGCCGACGATGTTGAGAACGGGTTCCATGCGGGCGGCATACCCGGTGGCGGAGTGGTTTTGAAGACCCTAAGCGCCGTTTGAGACTTTCGCGAAGGGGATTGGCGCGATTTCGGGCGTATCTTCAGCTTCGTAGACCAGACGTAGGCCCGGCGCTTCGGGCCGTGGCGTGGTCTCAGCGCGCGCAGAGGAGAAGGTTAGGGCGGGTTCGGAGGTCTCGGGTGCCGCTTCCGCCGCTACCGCTGCAAGGCGGGGCCGCGCGGGGCGCACGCGGCGCGGGGTAATTATGTCTTAGGTAATCTTCTCTATATTTTTGTAGACTATTGACTGATATGCAAAAATTGTACAGTTTGTAATTTTGTTTCATAATCCTTTATCGACGAATTTTGTAACTGCCCCAGTTCATGTATCTTCCCGATCGAAGTAAATATCTGACATCAATGGTGGGCAATCGCACAAATGACGGAATATTGGACACACACTCTTTAACACAGCGCACATTCTCTTTGTCTCCATGCTGCCGCAGATAGTGCATCATACAATGATATTAAGCAAAGAAGTTGTGGCAAATATCAAATACTATTACTTGCAATTTTTACAGGTTTGCTCATCTTTAAAAGATAACCTCAGCACTTTACAAATAAACATAGCGTTCTTTAGACTGGTTAGGCTCGAAAAGGGCTTTGGCCTCAGAAACCTTTAACTCTCATTTGTAACTCCTAAATTGGTAAGGGATGAAACTTACTTCCTTTTTCTTTCGTGGTGTTTGTCACCGGTGCTACGACTTTTCATCACGCGACAATTCATCACTTCGCCAATTTACCACAAAGACAATTCATCATGCGACTGACTATCCATCACCTGAATTTATTTATTTATTCAAACAGATTACAACAAAATTTACCTGCAGACCAGATACTGCACTGCTTTTAAATATGTTTTACCTGACATAACCGACGTAAAAGTCTGCCAGTGACACTGAGAGCCGAACATAGCCGAACTAACAAATATAGATAAGGCAGTACAGTGCCGCTTGGTGTGCCTTCCACTGGGTCGAACAAAAGTTGATCAATAAACTCTGATGGGAGAGAATCGAGTGAGCAAGCATCGTCTTATGAGTATTTCTGGTAAATTATAAAGTGTGCTTACTACCAAAATAAAATGTTACTCAATAACACATTGGTGTAATCTTCAGGTGATGAAAGTCGTATGATGAATAGTCTGTGTGATGAATTGTCGCTTGATGAATCTTCGTGTGATAAAAAGTCACCCAATCTTTGTTACCATGCCATTGCAGCTTGATTGTACAAGTATAATCAAATCGAAATTGAAAAGGAATTGTAACTTCGTATGTACTCTTGAGTACATAATGACCGCAACTTATCATGTACCGGCTTAAAAATTTAGTTGGAGGGAGAGAAGGGGGGAGATGGGTGAATACCTGCAGGGCTGGAAAGGGTAAAATGAGGCCATTGCATATCATTGAGTAAGCGTGTTGTGTCCGTGTACGCATTAGTGCCAGACCACTTCCGGTTGGCAATCTGTAAGAGAGATTGAGATTTTGTAGGCTACGTGAAAGTTGTGTAGCCTATATAGACTTCGTAGCGCAATAGTCGCGGCAAGACTGTTTAATCCACGGCAGCGAACGCCCGCGGGGAGCGGCCCCGTGTCGTTGAGCGGCGTGACGTCGTCCCGGCGGTTCGAGTCCTGGATGTCCTCGCCCTGCGGGCCGCGCACGGCGAGGCTCGTGTCGGGCGCATCGCCCTCGCCCCGCCAGCGGTAGCAGAGCGCGACCTCGTCCGCCTCCGTGCGGTAGACGGCGATGAGGTAGTCGTCGAACGCCTTCCGGTCGAGGAGCTCGAAGTCGGGACGGCCCGTGGCGTCGACCCAGGCGTCGAGGGGATCGATGGGCGTCGGCGCGTCGGTGCGCCCGTCGGGCATGAGGACGAGTGCGCCGGCCGCGCCCGCGAGCACGACGACCGCGATCACGATCCACAGGGCGGTGTTGGACATCGATGGCTCCAGGGCCGCCGTGTACAACGGCGCCCGGAGGACCCCCGTGACGACCCAGGACCATGATGCCCCGCCCGAGGAGGTCGCGCTCGCCCCCGTCGTCGGAGGCATCATGGCGGCCATCGGCGTGGCCTTCTTCATCACCCTGCTGTTGACCTACGGGGACGCCAGCGAGGGGTAGGCGGCGCCGGGCTCCCGTTCCCCCCAACCCGGAGATCCCCCCATGCCCCGCACGCTCCTGCTCGCCCTTGCCGCCCTCGTCGTCGTCGGCGGCGCGCCCGGCGAGGCCCGGGCCAACGACCGCAAGCCGGACTTCAGCCTCACCGACGTCGATGGCCGCAGCCACCGTCTGTCGCAATACCGCGGCAAGTGGGTCGTGCTCGAGTGGGTCAACTGGGCGTGTCCCTCCGTGCAGGCGCACTACGGCGGCGTCGAGCGCACGATTCCCACGCTGCAGGGCACGTTCCGCGCCAAGGGGGTCGTCTGGCTCACGATCGACAGCACGGGCGCCGGCCAGAAGGGCGCCATGACCCCGGCGCAGGGCAAGGCCGCCATGACCCGGATCGCCGCGACGCCGACCGCGCTGCTCCTCGACCCGACGGGGGCGGTGGGCAAGCAGTTCCAGGCGAACGTCACGCCCGAGGTGCGCGTGATCTCCCCGAAGGGCGATGTGGTCTACCGTGGCGGCGTGCACAGCGTCGGCCCCGGTGCGGTGGAGCCGTACCTGCGCAACGTGCTCACCGCCGCGACGGGAGGGCGTGCCCTTCCCTATGCCGCGAAGCCGTCTCAGGGCAGCCGCATCGGCTACGCGACGACCGCCGCGTCCCGGGCCACGTTCAAGGGCCCCAAGGCACCCGACTTCCTGCTCGTCGACAGCAACGGGTTCACCCATCAGCTCAAGGACTACCGCGGCAAGTGGGTGATCCTCGAGTGGGTCAACTACGACTGCCCGTACGTGAAGAAGCACTACCACGGCTCGCGCCGCAGCATGCAGCTGAACGGCAGCACCACTCTTATTTAAGCAATTTTGTAGCGGTTTCTTCCTATATTTTTAACCAAATTATCTTGTTTGATTATCAAAGTATGTTCCTTATGATGTTTTATTACCGTCTATCAAACATATATCGCCGAAACATTTCAAATATATTTAAAATGTTTTTGAAACCAAAGAAGCCTTTCATACAGTTCTGTCTTCATTTCTTCCCAATTAATTCTTCAAGATACTATTATCTATTGGCCAATGCTTGATTTTAACTGTTTCTTCAGGTTATATACGTTCTTATTAAGGAGACAAGGTTATTTGCTTGCCAAAGTAGAATTTCTAAAAGTTATCTTACCATTTCTTCCTTTTCTATCATCAAAACAACACTATTTAGTTGCCGGAACAGCGTTCCGTTTTCAACTTCAAATTATAATTTTGCATTGTATCTTCGGAAGTAATAGGCCTTGTCGACATAGCCTCTACTCAATTGGCAATTCTGTTCGTAATAGTCATAAAGTTCGGCTTCCATCTCTTCTAACTTCGCAAATAATTTGGAAGTTTATATCAGTTACATACTGTCTGTGTCGACAAGTCTGAATGTAGAAACTACGTCTTGCCAGATGCTTAGCAACAAATGTGAGTAATTGAATCTGGTGCTTTGCCAGTAAATACCAGTCATTGACCCATAGATCTAATTCATTGTTAATAAATTCTATACACCTTAAAATTCATTCAAAAGGGACCCCCCCTTTTTTTAAATAAAACTGTGATGTTCAGAATGGATGGTTAATGAAAATCCTATTACTTTGGCGTTAGATTGATATTGGAGTAGTAGCAGGCAGTGGGTAAATATTCGAAATATATGCGCTTTGCGATGTTTTTGTCTTGAACTCAATGCCCAATGTTCTGTGTCTAACAGAACTAAACATTTTAAGAGGCTTTGAAATAACGTGATGTTCTCCAATTTAGAATAGATTAATGCTTAGCTGAGAGTACTGAATGCCCGAAATTTATACATCCAACATAACAAGTCTGAAAGAGGTTAGGGGGGGGGGGGTAATCGGTGATACATCACTGATGTATTCCTCAATCCAAAATGAGACTTAAAAATTTACTAAGCCAATTCGTGTGAAGAATTGTATATTTTAATTTGTAATTGATAACTAGATTTACGTTGCTAAGACAACGTGAAGTGTTTGATACCACTCTCAGCTTTAAACAATACTGATTGAAAACAATTTCCAGTTTTTACAATTTTGATTCAAGCAAGCTTTTAAATCCCTGAATCGAAACTACTGCATAACAACGCTTCTAGTAAGGTGCAGCATCCCTGTCTCTCTGCAAAAAAAAAAAAAAAAAAAAAAAAAAAACGCTTGGATCATGTATAAAGAAGAGCCAAAAAGCCCATGTAAGGTAGGGTTAAGACCAGGTAGCGTAACGGTCTTCACAATTCCTTTTTAGCAAGCATGACAGTTTTACCTTACGGCAGCCCTCCAAGGCAACCCTGCTTTTGGACCGCATTTATTTGTTCCTGTGATTCTAAATTTTTTGCTCCTTTAGTCAAACCAAGTGGTCCTTAAATAGCCTGGTTGTTTCAAAAATTATTATACCCTGATTATGATGTGATTAGAAAGTGGAAAGCCTGGTTACGTTTGAATATCATGTATCATGTTTTGAAATATGCTTCATGAGCGCATTATAGGCTAGGTGTTGTTGTTTATTAAAAACTTACAATTTCCTTCAGGTAGATCAATTGCTGAAATGCTAAGATATTAATATTTTTTGCAAGCACAGAATATCGTTGAGGTACTAGCACAGATAACTAAATATTGCTGAGCATTAAACTTGATTACGAACGGTTGGGTGACTTTGCATCACACGACGATTCATCACGCGACAATTCATCGTGCGACAATTGATCATTCGACTATTCATCACAAAGACAATTCATCATGCGACTATTCATCACCTGAAGATAACACCAATGTGTTATTGAGTAACATGTTATTTTGGTAGTAATCACACTTTACCAGGAAAATCTACCAGGAATACCCCTAAGCACGCCGGTTGTTCACGCGATTATCTCCCGTCAACATTTATTGATCAACTTTTGTTTGACTCAGTGCGAGGCACAACGAACGTTATTGGACAACCTTATCAATTTTTGTTACTCTATGGTCGGCTCTCAGTGTTACTGGCAATCTTTTACGTTGGTTATGTCAGGTGAAACTGACATTCAGGTGATACATTGACAGTATCTGGCCTGCAAGTAGATTTTGTTGTAATTTGGTGGAATAAATAAATAAATTCAGGTGATGAATAGTCGCATGATGAATTGTCGCTCTGAGAAAGTGTGGCATGATGGATTGTCGAAGTGATGAACTGTCGCGCGATGAATCGTCACATAATGAATTGTCGCGCGATGAATCGTCACATGATGAATTTTCGCGTGATGAACAGTCGGAGCACCATCGCGAACGGCTTCTCAGAAGGTTTTCTTGATGAAAAATGGTGTGACTGGTAAGCCAATCAAGTGAGAAAATAGCTCGATACAGGATTAGAGATTGATTCAGTCCGTACACGCCAAGCTTTAGCAGTTGCCTTTGGAACCTATAGAAGCGAACTAGTTAATCTCTCTGTACAACCACCTCCTTTACAAACAGAATTGATAAAAAATCCTCCCAATTCACAGGCATAAGAAATACCTTCACAGTTGAACTTGAAAATGAAGAAACTTTTGAAGTCATTCTGCCCTGTTATGCGTGTGCACATACATTCACTCTCATGACGGGGATAATTTGTTCCATATCGTATTTTCCCCATTTTTATTCCAATAATTGAACCGCCTCACCATCTAAAGCAGGACGAACACTTTTCTTCCAGATTGAAAATTTTCCAATACATTGATTGGACCAAACTTATACTCCTGGCATAAAAGCTCCCAACGAAACGTTGGTACCCCCTCTGTTAATGCAAGGGTACCCGGCTGGTGCTAAATCCCTCTGTTCACTGGTTCAGCATGATAGACGTGTCATTAGTTCTCGGCCTTTTGGCAAGAAATGGATACATCTTTCTACTGAGCAGGTGTTTTTCGAACATGCGACGTGGCATTTGCCACAGTTCTGCGTGACATTTGCAACGTGCCACTTCGGTGTGTAAACTCCCGTAAGCAAATCCCACCGGCGTCAAGTGAGTCTGTTATCGTTGTATAAAGAGATCCTATTTTGTGAACGATCATGTATTGTTAGCCACAGAAAACAATTTAAATGTATGTATGTGTATACTTATAAGTAGGTGCCTTGCGTCGTTGCCTCCAATCACTGCGGGCCAAGGGGCCCTGGACAAAAGGCCATAAAGCTAATACTTCCATTTCTCACTATTTTTGTAGAGAAGCTTACGTTCACACTGGGGAACCTTTTGTGTTAAAGTTACGTCTAAGCACTAAATCTCTGCTGATATCAATTTTTGTTCAATCTCCAAAAGTATTGTATTGTAAGCTTATTTCATTTTTTGTATCCATAAATTTGATAATCACTCTGGCTATTTAACCTATCTTTATACCAAATACTAATGTAGAAGCACAAAGTGTGGGGCAGAGTTGCCAATGAAAGAGGTAAGGGAAGGGATAGGTCAGGCGTTTAGGTACCTCAATCTGTCCTGAATAGCTGTCCTGAATAACATAGATGTCTTCACAAGTGGCTAGTGCGAAAGTCATGTGAACTTTCCTAGGTAAGGGTGGGGAGAGCTACTAAGCGGTAGGGTGTATAGTACCGCTTGGTCTTGCATCCAGTCTCAAGCAACCCTTTAGTTATTTAGTAAGCCTGTAAAGTGATTTAGGCTTTTGCTTTAGGGCAGTTCCTTGGGGCCCATTATCCATCACAAGTCCTTAGTTAGGAGACTACCATAGACCATGAAGAGCCCCAACAGTGTTAACACTGGTTATCTGAGGATGTTCCATCTTCTTATCATGACTTTCGCATCCATTGTAGATAATGTACAATACAGTGACAAGTGGAAGAAAAAACAGACCACGAGATCTCTCAGTATTGAATGTACTAAAGTCAAACAGGTATTGAACCCAATGCCAACTACAGGAAAAACAAAGTCGCTGAAAAGTCTATCCATGGATTTGTTGTAATCAAGCGGATGTTGTAAAGCTCGAAGAACTTGCAAATGGTATCAAAACTATCGATAAAGCAAATTTCAATTGCAAAACATGCATCATGAGTAAACACGCTCAAACAATTAGCAAGGTACCAAGCATGAGAGTTAAAGCGCCACTTGAATAAGTACACAGTGATCTTGCAGGCCCTGTTCATCCAATAGCAAATGAAGGCTTCCGTTACGCTGTCATTTGTAGACGACTATTCACAGGTGCTACATTTGTCTACTTTCTGAAGCAGAAAATGGACGCATTTAAAGAACAAATGCATTTCTAGTGGATTCTGGCCCTTATGGAAAAGTAAAACGGATGAAGACTGACAGTGGAGGTTAATATGTCTTTAAATATTTTTAAAAAATTTCTTGCACCAAAATCAAATTAAACATAAATTTACTGCTCCCTTTTCGCCTTTTCAAAATGGGATCGTTGAAAGGGGACGGAAAACCCTCTTCGACGTGGGAAGATGCCTATTATTGGAGTCGCAATTACCTAAAGAATTTTGGTAATGCAACAGCTGCGTATATCAGAAACCGATGTTATAAACAGAAGACAAGACATGCTGATAAATTATAGATATATTATAAAAACATTATAAATACGTTCTCATTTTACTATAAGTTCACTATTAATACATCATGAATCGAAATTATTAACACATTATAAATTCATTAAAAATGAATTATAAATATGTTATTAATTCATTATGAATATATTATAAATACATCAATAATAAAATTATTAACACATCATAAAAAATACATTATTTACTATGATGAATATACTAAATTATGTATTTCTTTTACTTGATGTTCTGCAGCTATTCTTGTAAACAGTAAAGTTTTACTAAACGAAAGCACTAAATAATGATATTGACTTTACCGCTTAGTGTATTCTGTTCAGGTGAGCAGTTTAGAGAGACCAATGGTACAGGTTGGATTATATTCCTCCACGAATGTTAATAGTTAGTTTCTCTCATTGCATTGATTCCTGATTTCTATTCCTAGATCTAGATATTCAAGCCAAAGACCTCTGACAAGATGCGCATTATTCCCAAAAACATAAGTTTTGAAGCTCACTCTTTCCTAGTTTCTACTGATATTCAATGAATAAGCTGTAGATAACATATGTGAACATTTTGCAGTCGTAGCATGCAAGGAGAATGGTTAGTTTTTGATCTTAACGCCGAAAGTTTGTTATGTATAGCTTGATTTTCATAAAGTGTTACTTTGCAAATATATTTATATATATATATATATATATATTCTCAGCAGACACATTGCAATTATACATAATTCTCAAAGAGTGGAGCCTAGTTATGGAAGTTCTAGTTATGTTCAGCAGTTATGCAACCTACTCCAACATTATATTTAAAAAGACTTGATACCGATAGATGCATGTTCTCAAATGCAGAGTTGTAATGATGAATTGACAGTATACTGCTCTTTCAACTGTGTGCATTTGTAAGCGACAACATTGTTGGGGGTAAACAGCAAATACACGGCAATTGCAGAATCTGTGACATTCCTTTTAAACTTACAATCCACGTGATTACACCCAGTGTTAGTACACAGCTTTAAAAGGCTTCTCGTAAGATGTTGCTTTATTTGGTTCTTCAAATCATGGAACAAAAATCTTTGGACAGGCGCACCTACAAGACTCTTGGTGAGTGGAGACATGTGTTGTTCCCATGTATTCTAGTTTTATTGCACGATAGGATGAATCTACTTTACAAGTGTTTCAGAGGCTAGGCCGATTCTTTGTAACCTCCCTTAGTAAGGGCAGTTGAAGTTTGCTTAATAAGTTTTGATTAATTTTCCAGGTGTCCCTTTGGAGACCACCCAACCACTCACTTTGGATATCATTTTTCTTTGAAGGTATGTTAGATGTAGTGTGTCAGTTTTGTGGGTAGAAATTGCTAAGAAGAAATTTTAAGATTAAATAAACTTAATGCCAGATTAATCTTATGCTTGTTCGAACCAAAATATTATCAACTCGTGAAAAGAGATATCAATGTGATTATTCTGTGACCTCCACTTTCGAAATTATAGGCGTTCTAAAAACTCTAAAATATGATTTTGTCATCACTTGCCACATTCATATTTGATAGTAACAGTTAAGGAAGGACGTTGACATTGTGAGTTAATTACATGTATTTGTATTAAATCTTATAGTAAAAACAATCATTTACATTACGCATTTAACATCTGGAATCAGTTCCATCACAAGTGAAAAGTATAACTTGTAATAGGTAACTGATAAAAATAATCGCGAATGTTAGCAAGACGACAAACATCTTTCAGGCGGGAAGCTATGTGAAATATATCTTTGCAAAACGTCTTTGCTTATAATGCTTTTCTGCCATTGTGCGCTTTCTTTTTTCAAATCAAGGCATGTGTTGAAGCCATATCAGCCTTAAAAATACAATTCTTACTTAAAGGGAGCTTCTGTCATAGAACGACACAAAAATGTTCTGTATAAATTAGCTTCAAGCTTAGCTAGCACTTATTGCTTAATGCTGTACAATTACTTAGCAAGTTCTTTCAGTGCTCACTCTGCCGTCGAAAGAATAGATTGCAACTGCACTTCTTCCTTGAACAGCATAAGAATGCCATAGTTGTCCTTAAATCTTTAAATTGTTGTCCAAATCTTAAACCACAAGATTTTTTTCTGATTCCCTTGTTCTTGAAAACACACTTTTTATTGATGGATACATAATAATTTTCAAAAAAACACTACAGAAATAGAAAATATGTTACCACAGGGACTCGAACCCATGACACAAGCTTGGTGATAGATATTCCATTAAAAAGAGTATACATTAGTTTCTAAGTAAAGCCCAACTGTTGTTGCTGGTTAAGATCATACGCGGCTCTCCCAAAAGCAGAGACGTCGTCCTACCGCCAAAATGTGTAAAAGATGAGAGGACAATCCGGGGCTGAGTCCAAAATCTCACCACCACATGCAGCCAAGTTCTCTTGTTTCGTTGTAACGCTTAAGGAGCGCCATTTCAGTTGCCCAGTACTCAGTTCGACTTAATACAAGCTTTGGATGAACAACTCAAAGACATGATTGCCTAAGAGCTGCTGTAGCTGAACCCCGCGTTTTTGATGCGGGAGGTCCCGAACTGATATAAGATGAAATTCAAAGTGGCGACAGATCCATTTGACAATCCCTCCATATATAGCATGCATATAAAACAGAAGGTTTTATAAAGAAAAACATAATGATATTATATAAATAAATAAAACTCAAGTACGGAAACTACAACATCGACAACGTTTCTTCTTGTTTTCAAGATTTCGTCAGCCCTACTTGGTTTCACCATAATGTTTACAAAATCAAGGAAAGAATCACGTCGAATGTTGCTTAACAGTTGATTATTTCCGAATAACGAGGCTTAACACCATAAATAAAAAGGCCCCTCGTTGACTTACAAGTGTGCATGCACTTCAATGGAAACATAAAGATGCTAAAACGCAACGTACAGACCCCCAAAATAGGAAAAAAATTTGAACAACAACAACAACAAATCTATGCATACCTTTGCAATATTCAGTAAGTGGTAATTTTGCACCAGAGCCGATCGGAAGATGGATAACGTTCCCTCGCTGCTTTCTCTTAGCATATAAAACAGGCGAGTACTAAAAGTGGTAAAATAAACGAAGAATAGTTACGGAACGTATTTACACTCCCCAAAGGTTGTGGATAAAATATTCTTTCCTACAATACTTTTTTTAGTGAGCTAACCGAACGATTGGTTGATAGGACAAGAAAAAGGAGTGGACCGAGCTTAACAAGTACGGATAACATCGTGTACTGGTGTGATGGCGGTGCACTTAATTCAATTCATTAGACGTACTACCGAACAAAACAAACGCGACTGTTACCAAACCGTTTAACTAGCTCACGTATATAAGAAGTAGTGGTCGTGGAGGCGGTGGTACCAGTAGTAGTAGCAGTAGTAGTAGTAGTAGTAGTAGTAGTAGTAGTAGTAGTAGTAGTAGTAGCAGCAGCAGTAGTAGTAGTAGTAGTAGTAGGTAGTTCCCGTATTAGAAACAGAATAAGGTGTAATCATGTCTTCAAGATATTACATATATAGTGTTTAAAGATGTGTGATAAACATGAAGAAAATGAAGCAAGGGGGAAGGAAATCAAGGGGTATTGGGAGCAAAAAAGCAGGAAAACGAGAAGCCAAACTTAACGCCTTCTCAAATGCTGCTATTCTTTATGTTACTACTAAATTATTCATGTACGGTCTGGGCACCACTTCTAGCCCTGCTCAAGTTCTTGTAATTTGCTGATATACACTGTTGAGCTCTAAAGAATGTATGACTGCGCGATTCATCCCATCGCGATGTGGAGACGTATCGTAATCCAAAGCTCGGCTAGTACAACTGCAACATGCTAGAAAATTAAAAATTTCTTGATTGACCTACCTGAAGACGTAATTGAATTGTTGGCTGATGAAGTATTTCCTGTATAATTTTGGGAAATAAAGAGTAAAATAATATTAACATTAATGACCATCGATTTATAGTTACAAGTGGATAAAGTCTCCAGCCTTTCATCAATTTTTTTGAAGTCTTGTCATCGGTGTGGGACACCAACCATGTACTCCTTTAATACAAAAATATCTGGCAAAAAATTGATTAAAGTTCCCGTATTTGTTCGAATATGAGGAGCCCTCGAACAAGGGGCTTATTGGAGGGCTCCTCTCAATCAATTAAGCAACCCGTCTTGAACAAAAAAGTTGATGGACGCATCCCTCGAGTAAGCATCACAATCCCAGTGCTAAGTTGTTCATGTATAAGCCATGTATATTTCATGCACACATCATGCAGAATAGTGATTGCAGCCTCCACGTCGGCGTTTTGCGTATCATGTTGACTCAACATGAACGAATGTAATCCAAAACACGGGTACCAATCTTCAGCGAGTCCACGACTTCTGCGTAGGTACCCAAACATGTGTTCAATCAAAGAAACTCCCTAGTCGGTATGTAACTACTCCAAGGAGTTCTGGAGGAGGTTTACCAGTTTACTCCACCAGAGTACATATAACTGGACTCTATGTTTATCTTTTACTAATTTCCCCTAATCTCTAATTTTATCTAAAACTCCTTGGTTAACATTTACATGTTCCAAGGAGCTCTGTGGGAGGTTGGCCAGTTTACTCCCCCAGAGGACGCAGAGCTGGTGTCCTATTCTATCTTTTCCATCTTGCTATATATTTTTTTTCTTAGTATTTTTGATATTATAAGCAGGTGATGTAGAACGCAACCCTGGACCGAGAAAGAGAAACCCCAACCCGGTAATATGTTCAACCTGTCAGAAAGGGATCAACAGGGGACCAAGCCTAGCCGCTGCCAACAGCTGCCAAGTACCTGAATGCCCAGTCAGATGAAATTGATAAGGCACAAGAAACTCTTAATGGATGATGAAATATGTTGAAATAATCAAAGTTGAAATAAAGGAACATGACTTTATAACTTTAATCCGACAAAAAATGAAATACTATACAAGGGCAAAGGCTTTATGCTTCACAGTTTGTAGCCTGCGTGATGACTATCCCACCTAAAGTGGGTACTACATCAGTAGTTTTTGTCTGCGGGCAGGCTATACAGTATGCTGTTATGTCTGAAAGCACTCAGTAGTGAAACTTGCACAGACTTCCATGTGTTGTCGAGCTCCCTTGGAAGTATATGCTATATGATGCAATGCAGCGGCCTTCAAGAGCCGTTAGGACATGGCTGTGCTGAAAATGTTGTTCTCCATTGTTACTTTTTACCTCTAGTATTACGGGCAAATTTCCTTGCGCAGTCCGAAGTAAAGGATCTACGGAGACACATCTTTAAATTCTTAAATAATATCAACAGAAGGAGAATCTTGCCATCTAAAACAGAGTCCGATACAACAGAGCATTTGACAGAGAAAGTACTAGTAGATATTTGGTTACAAGGCATTGGAGATCTCTATGAGGAGGCTCTCCAAAGCAAGATCACTCCTGAAGATCTAGTGCCATTTTCATCCTGAAAACTTTTAGAAAATAAAAGATATAGTAAAAATCAAGTCCCAAAACTATTTAGCAGGCCTTTAAATACCCATATCTACATTTTTCATTAGTTTGGGGAATTTTGAACCTTTCTTGAGGAACAGGTTTTGTCCATTACGAAAAAAGCAGTCGCCTGTGCCTACCGTCCATGCTTCAGTTACGCCAAAGCGCCATTGGCTGCACAAGGGATTTGCTAAAAGCTGATTTTTAAGGCCTGCAATTCCATGCCCAGAAACGGGCAGGATTCTAGGTAGTTTAAGGCACAGAGCAACTTGAAATGAGCGCACTCAAGGGAAGAGTAAGGTAGACCAGAGACCCGGGAGTGGAGGAAAGGTTTTGGAATCAGTGGACACTTAGCCCTCAAATCTGATTCTATTCACCATGTTATTAGACCCAAGCGTTACTTTGAAGGCTTCTCGAAATAAAAGACTGGCCTCGTGAATTAACTTGCATTAGGTAATTTACGAAGGAGATCTCTTTCAGCCGAAATTAATGCCGACTTGCACAATAACTGTGACAGAGCAGCAGAAGTTCGACTGACGATTCAGGTCAAGCCGACAACATGATCGTTCTCAATAAGACAGACAAACGTTAAGACCAAAACGTGACACATTACATAACACAAAAAGAGGGAGAAGAAGAAGATAAACATCGAATTCAGTTCTGTTTCCAAGAATCAGACCATTTGCACGTAGAGGAGAGTATGTGAATAGATTTCATAGGTAGTGATACCTATGCAACTACTTTAGCAACTCCAGGCCTGATTTTGGAAAATTGCTAAGCAACTCGAGGCCTGACCCCGAAAATGGAGTTGCTAGTAAAAAAGTGTACTGGCCAGCTTGCACTTCCTACAAATAACTAATAAAAATATTAAAGTTGCATATTACATTTTTCCTGTAACAGATTTAAGTAGTCGTGTTGATAACTGTTACTTTAAGTCTCTGCATATTGAGTATTTGCCGTGGGTCATTTCCGGTATCACTTAGAGTTAAACCTCTAGAGAAACAAAAGCTTTATCTTTTATAACTGCTATCATGACCACATTAACCTTCTGTCATTAATTATTTTAAAACCCTTACCAAAGAGACTGATGCTGTGCCCTGATAAGATATTGAACCTACGAGCGAAATTGATCATGAACATAGGAAATAAATCGGGGCTGGTCGTCCGTTTATCACAATTACTTAGTTTACTACTACGTTTCTCTTCGTTGGGTGTTGGATGCAACGATGCCCTTAGTCCCAAAGAGTAGGCGAAAACAATTCTCCGATGGTGTAAAAGCACTCTCTGTTATGTAGCAATTGGGACTTTTTGGCCTGTTATTATGAGTACTCTTGTCATGATGAGGTTTCCACACGACCGTTGTAGCAATATATTCAATAAATAGATTTAAGACACAGAAAATGCAGATGGGCTTCATTAGTTTGTTTTAAAAACGTGGCCAACAATATATTTTCCAGTGCCAGTGATTGAACTCAGAACCGCACAAACATTTGTTGACTTCGTCGGAAGGAACTTAAGAAAATACTACTTTTGCGAGGCAAATCATTACCCAAACGATTTTAACTGAAACATTTGCAAGCCAACAAAGAGAGTCGTAAGTCATTTAGCTGCTAATGGACCTTTATCACACAAAAATCCAGAACGAGGCCGGACCCGCAAAGAGCTCGCCAGGCCGCAGGTTTACTTTAAAATTAAGGTATAAAAAGGACGGCATTAGATATGTTTGCGAAAAATACTATAAAAAAGTGTGAATATTTTTTAGTTGTAGAAAGTATTCTCAATCCTTCATGGACATCTTTTAAGGGAACAAAGATTTGCAAACCCTTCAACATCTAGTAGTGTTTGCGTAAAATTGACAGTTTAGCAACAATAAACTCACCTCATCGGTCTATTTACTGGAGGGGAGAGAGTTGTAAATGACCAGAAATATTTATTGATATAAAAACACTAATTCAGTCGGTCGGAGCCAACCCTAGAGCCACGGGGGTATAGGGGGTCACGCCCCACTAAATATACCGTTAGTCCCGAAAGGTTTCTGTCAAATTTCAAACAATCATGGGCTTTCTTTAAGTATTTAGGATATTGAAAGACCGCACGTCTGACATACTTGACTTTGACGACGAAACACTTTCATTGCTTTTGGTCTCAACAGGGTTGAAACTGGCATGTTGGTATTTTCTCGAATGAAGTCAGTCCATCGTTTTCGGTGGCTGTCCAAGAGTCAGCTTGCTGGGAAATTCATCTTTAGAAGATTTACAGAGCTACCTTTCCTCTCCTCTTCGAGCTACATATCCATGCTTATTTTGTTTAGCTCCTCGAGCTACATACCAATTCCTATTTAGTCTCGTCCTCCTGATACTAAAAAGGTCGATTTCTATTCTTAGGTCTCTTATCGGGTGACGTTCTTTAAGTGTGTTACCAGCCGTGGACAGCGTACAGTTGATTTCAAGAACAGCAAGCCTTTGTGTTTCGTCTATTTTAAGAGCCAAGTTTTCACATCCGTAAATACAAATTGGAACTATCAGAGCATAATTCAGCGTAATCTGAGAACATTCTCTAATATTAACGGTCATAAACTATTTGCGGCCTAATCCTTCCCCTTTGCCCTTGCCTGACTTCGGAGAAAACATCAAATGTAGTTGGTGCCTCAAAAGATGCATAATTTTGATTTGCTCTTATTCTGTGATGTATCACATTTGGAAAGAGTTAGACGTGAAATACTTTTCATAAACTACTTTTAAATTTGGGGGTGGGAGTCTTATTAACATGCAATTACACGATTGCTTGGTGAAAAATAGGGTTACTGATAAAATAGGGAGTAATAATATATTAACCGATCATGCCATGACCATGAAGCACCTTCAATCTATTTTCCGCGGACCTTTGAGATCCTAGATTAGCGACATTTTTCGCGAAAACGCGGCGCGATGAAAACAGGAACTTCGATGACAAACCACCAAAATCGCTTAGTATCATTTTAGGCGGTTGCCATTTGACAAGGAATGGATGTATCTGTTCTCATTGACAACAGATAACGGATTAGTTACCATGATCCGTGACAGGCGGTTGACACTGCCTCGTGGCTTGCCTCTACCCAGTAGCCTAAATTGAGGAGCGCTGCCCTTTATTTATTAGTTAGCCAGTTTGATGATTTTACTGTTTATTAAGGGTAGTCTCGAAATTCGGGCCCTCTGCTCATCAGGGCCTTTGAGAGATCGCCGTCCATAAACAAATCCAATGCGAAATTCCCAACAAAAACCCTTTCCTCTCAAGTTCTTATGGCTTTAAGTTCATGTTTATGAAATTTATATTTTGTTAAGAAGCTCATTCTAGAAAGTGGAGCTTTGGTGAAGAATTTATGGTCTCCACTGCTTATTAGGGGTATACTGAGATACCAATGTTACAAAGAAGAGATATTAGCTTGTTTTACGGCTGTATAAGCTAACAGTTGGCTTTGAGACTAATTTACAGAACAACGTAAATAGGAAAAATATCAAATATCATGATTTATGTTAAGATTTTTAGTCAAGAATTAGAAATATTCGATACGTCAACCTTAGTATGAGCACAATTGGGAGGATGGCAAAGGAAAGTAAGTCATTTCTAAAGATGATGCAAGACTTGGGATTGAAAATAGACATTATCTGTCATTCAAAATGATATCATGTGTTATAAGGTCGGCTTATTTCATATTTTGTAAAAGAAATTGTGACTGGCCAAGTCCTGAGCTTCTAGCTTGGTGAAGACATGTATCATACAGTGTATATTCATTATGCCTGTAATGAGATTGATGAATTGTGTTGGATGAAAATAATAGATATTTGAAGTTAAAAACAATTACTCGGACAATGATCTAAGGTAACTGACCAACAGAATCAGTGCAACTGCAAATACTTTCAAATTTAATATCCTAGTTAAAGATTCACTTTTGGCCAGATTACAAAATCTAATGAACGTCAATGGTCACGAACTGGAGCAGATGGCGGACTTCAACTTTCTCGGTTCCTTAAACTCTGGATATACATTGTCCGGCAACGAGATAATTGCGCTTCTAGGAACAGCTAAAAGTTTTTTTAAGAAATTGGATGAAATCTGGAGGACAGTTGTTTGACAGGTCAGATTAAACTTCATCTTCTTCAGGCTATTTTAACGGTCACTGCACTTCCTGGAAATGAACCCTGACCTTTGACTTTTTACTAACAGAAATTTAGCAGATATGTCTCTTGCTTAAGAGCATGTTTAGCATTATGTGGTTCAGGAAATGTGCTTGCTTTGGGTATATCACGCGCAGAGGGAAGGTTATTAGCACTCTCGCTTGCAATTTAAGGGCACTGACCGGGTTCGAACCCACGACCTCATGATTACTTAATAAACGCCTCAACTTTTGGAACATCAGGCCCAAAAGCTAAGGCGGAGATTTTCAGTCTCGATCTTTTGCAAATTCTTCTCCAGTCAGTGGGTACGGGGAAATCAATTAATTGATATTTCTTGTGTTTCGCCTTTGAGCCTTCATCAGTGCCAGACATATACATATTCTCATGTACATATTATATATATACATATATATATATATATTCTCAGCAGACACATTGCAGTTATATATAATTCTCAAAGAGTGGTGCGTTACCACAGTAGCTTGCAATTTATGGGCGCTGACCGGGCTCGAACCCACGACCTCATGGTTACTAAACCAACGCCTTAACCATTAAGCCATCGAGGCTCAAAAGAATATGTATATATCTGGCACTGATGAAGGCTCAAAGCCGAAACACAATAAATATTAATTAATTACTATGTAAAGATCTGCACAATCAAATGTAAACATCACGGAAGGTAAAATCGTACTTCAACTAGGCAGTTTTGGTCTTGCCAAACTCGCATGCTCTGTTTTGTGGTTCTTCGACCTTTTCTAAGTGCGACACCTTTTTAGAAGATCCGAAAGTAAATCATCAAATACCCTCATATACATTCCTTCTTTCAAGGTATATGGTCTGATAAGGCATGCACATCCACAGAGGGTGTCAAAGGGGGCACCTGTTTCTTAAAAGAGTTAAAAAGTAGCGATATTGATAAAAACCCAGTCTGTTATAACTATTCACAGTCCCTCATTCCCCCACAAAGTACTGCTGTGGACGTCCATTAAGAAGCAACCAGCTATTCCTTGCCAAATGCCAGGATTTCTTTCAAGTTAAATTGAAATAATCATTTATACATTTTTGAAAAAACACTAGAGAAATATGCCACCACCGGGGGACGAACCCGTGACCCACGCTTTTGCAGCGTGCGCTCTACCAACTGAGCTAGGTAACCTCCCATGTTAACATACTCGTCTGTAGTCGTCACATTAGCTCCCAATCATCCACCGGCGGACATCGACATCCTGCTCCACGCAATTGGAGACCAGCCTCTCTGCGCCTTGTGACTTGGCCAAGGAAGACTTTGGAGTGATGACGTGCGTGAGGGCAGTTCTTCCTCGGTCGCATAACTTTTAATTACTTTAATTAAACACTTACTCCTGTTCAATAGAGCAACGCTCGCCTTCGTTTATTGTAACCCTCCGTTTATCGGAGACCAGCGAGTAGCTTTGTAAGGGGCGAGTCATGCGTATTACGTTCATAAGCACATTTTATATTTTTATATGATGGGGAAATTTGCTAAGAGATCCGCCAGTAAAATTTAATATACAGGAGGGGTCCACGGGAAGAGAATGGTTGCGAACCACTCATTTTCTGAATAGCACTTATCTCTTATCGATTCCAGCTTCCAGGGTTTAAAGAGCCCTATCCAATCGATTATCTGGCGTTGGAATAATGTTCTCAGTATAATCATAGAAGAGAAATTGGTTATTAAATAGGAGAGTACAACCTTGCTATAATTTCATAAATTTGGAGATCATAAAATGTGATGTTAGGAGAAAGCTTGAATAAATACAACTTAAACCTTTTGCAATGAAGCACAGAAGAGTACATTAAAAAGTCTTATTTACGTTTCACTTATTGGACCAATCAGCGACTCAAAAAAACAACACGAGCCATTCAGGCAGTCCAATTTCTGATTGCCTCCTTCATAAAAACAGTTGGAAATACTCTTTCACACGTTTCATTTTGGTCCTTTTGACGATTGTACTCTAAGGAGTGGAAGACCGCAAAAGCTTTGACGTACATAATACCACTAGCTGGGGTGCCTGGCCTTTGGTTCAAGCTTTGGAGAATGGAAACGAGACTTGGTTTTCTCTAATCAAAACTTTCCTTGAATGTGTTTCAGAGGTGTTTTAATTTTGAATCTTTAATAATTTGGTGATAGCAGCTATGAACCTAAAATTACTTATAAGCCCAAATTCTACCTCAACTAGTCAAGGGTTGGTACATTATTGTTTTATCTTGTCAATCTTCTAATCAAAAATTTTTAGTAACTTTAACCCCTTAACTGGCACTACGCGAAAATCAAGTAGTTTTTTACTCATACCTGGTATACATAACTATTGTGGTGTTACTAAGAAAACCTACAAATTTTGTACGTCTAGGTTTACGGGATACTGAGATGCGGTCATGTTCCCATATGGGAACGTTGCCAGCTTTAAGTACATATTTTTTTCAAAATAATGACATAAAAATGATCATTGAACCCATGGAAAACAAAATGGTTAGGGAGTTAGTGAGTCTGATGGAATAGAAGGCACTTGTATCCACCTTATACCATACTGCAAGATAAGTACATCAACAATCTCTATCAGCATTTCTACACGTTCTTATGATACATTTCATAACAGAATTTGCCTTTGCTACTGAGCAAACTTCATAGTTTGCAGCCCCCTCCCCCCTCAGGCAGATTAGTTGTCAAGCATTTTCAAAAAATTTTGTCTAAGTGGGGGCTGGCTCCAATCCCATTAACAGGTTGGGGTTGGCCCTGTTAAGGTGGGGGTTGATACTTGCAGGCGGGGGGTTGTAAACCAGTCTAAATTAGATTTTGTACACGGTGGTATCCATTTCAAATTCAAAGTTGAACTAGTAATTCTGGTTCACCTAACTTAAGTTTTTCTCTTAAGGAGATGGGCATTCGGGTGATTTTCTTCAAGAAAGTGACATTGTGAAACCTTTCAAGTGATGAAATGAAGTGGCATTGTGTAACCTTTCAAGTGATGAAATGAATTGGCATTGTGTAACCTTTCAAGTGATGAAATGTTTCAATGAAAGAACTCTAAATTAGTGTTCCTTTCTATTTACATTATTAGTGGGAAGCGGCGATTTGAAATTTTGGAAATTTATGCCCAAAAATTTCTTCCAGGTGGGGGTTGGCCTTTAGGGTTCTAGGTGGGGGTTTTCTTTGTAGATGGGACTTAATTTTACCAGATGGGGGTCAAGACCCCCTTGCAAACTATGAACTAACATTGCACTTACTGCATTTGATTCTCGTATTCACCCCACATATTTTGCAGCGACCCTGAGTAACAGGTAAAGGGTGATTCCATACATGTCGTACGGGACATTTGGACAGTTTTTGTGAGAGTATCAAAATATCATGAGGTTTAGACAAAGTCCTACAAGCGGAATGCAGGTTCCATGTCATTTAGGCATTCCTGTAGGCAATATGACGCAAATCATTATGTTTATGTAAACAAAATTCTGTATGTTCATTTTCTTTTCTACACGTAGGCCTACGGGTATACCTACCCATGGAAATATGTCTTTGTTTGTACATTGTCTGGCGGATACCTCCCCCTGCATCCTCCCTTGGCAGCGTGCTTTATTAGTAGCCCAAGCGTAGTGCTAACAGATTATGAAATAACATGAGGGATATATGCATTTTCGAGGGAGTGATGACCGCTCTACTATCGCCCCCCCGCTCACTACACATAATCACAATATTACTTTGAAAAGTGTACCGGAAGTAGCCAAGTACCGATACTCTACAATTCATTAGAGCTTCACAACTTTGTCAATTCACATTTTCTAGTATTGATGACGAAAATGTGTCGATTTTCCCAGGGTACACAAGTACACACCGGAGTAAATCGTTCATGGCAAATACGAGTTTGAAAAAGTGCGCCTAAACGACGTTCGTGTCGAGCAAGAAAGGCTTTGATTATAATTGCTAATGCGACACCCGTGCAAGACTGCCACATGTCAACACTCCTAGAGTGGTGGTGATAGAAATCTCTTCGTAAGGAAGCAGGAAATTAGAAGGAAACTACCGTCATTGGTGTTGACATGTGCTGTCTCGCACGGGTGTCGCATTGAGAATCAAAGCCTTTCCTGCTCGACAGAACGTCGTTTAGGCGCACTTTTTCAAACTCGTATTTACCATGAACGATTTACTCCAGTGTGTGCTTGTGTACCCTGGAAAATCGGTAATTTCTCGTCATCAATACTGGAAAATTTCAATCGACAAAGTTGTGAAGCTCTAAGAGATTGCAGAGGATCGGTAAGTAACTATTTTCGGTACAATTTTCAACGTACCGGTAATACTGCGATTATGTGTAGTGAGTAGTGGGCGATAGTAGAGCGCTAGGGCGGTCATCACTCCCCCGAAAATGCATATATCCCTCATGTTATTTCATAATCTGTTAGCACTGCTCTTGGGCTATTATTATCATTATTATTATCAAATTTTTTTCTCTCTCCCTTAGCTATTTTTCCTGTATATGTGTGTTTATATTTTATCATCGTTTTCATTATTTTAAAATTTCTTCGGAATAGATACTCCTGTATATCAATCCTGCTGTCCCATGTACCATGCCAGGGAAATGTTTTTGTAAAGAGATCACCAATAAAGGCATCGAGTTAAAAAAATATTTCCGAAAGGTCGCTGTAGCACTATCTTTAAGATAAAGACAATCGAAAACACGACAACTTTTAATCTATTGGTACCAGACATGTTTCGAAGAACATTCTTCATCAAATTATTTTCCCGCCTCGTACCTAGTACTTTAAATTAAAATAGGCGGCAAGTAAGCCTAATTTGATTGGATAGAAGACAAACGATATTGTATTGAGCACATACCATTACATCGCGTATCGATACCCGAGAACGGAGGTTTACTTGAAAAGAGCAATTACGGGGGGGCTAAACAAAACTTTACATGGGGAGACGGCGTGTTTTTCGGTGTATTGATATATTCCGTTTTAATGTACAAGATTGAAAAGCAACTTTTTAAAATATCAATTGGGTTAGAAATTGATTTTAATTCGTTGAATGAGAGAAAGACGGTCAAATCAACATTCATAAGGGAAACCTATCGAGCAAGATGTTTCACGTATGCTCATTTTGGCGGCTGGTCA
The DNA here is from genome assembly GCA_010016025.2 of Alatinidae sp. Z8VKAUB7J3. Taxonomy (NCBI): domain Eukaryota; kingdom Metazoa; phylum Cnidaria; class Cubozoa; order Carybdeida; family Alatinidae; species Alatinidae sp. Z8VKAUB7J3. Next base: position 79,170,310 of record JAAAKM020073195.1, on the reverse strand, counting down.
ATGTTTCCGTAATGATTGCAGGGAGGTGGGCTGTCTTGGATTTTGTACCTTAGTAGGGGATTGGGTAGCTATGGTTGAATGTCATTAATTACAATAAAATGCAAAAAGTACTGAATGCAGATCAATATCTTAAAATAAGAAGAAATATTACAATGCACTGATCTACAACTTTTGATTTGATTTCAGCTTAATTTCATTTCCTATAGGCAAGTCTCCTTCTCTTTAGAAGACCTAAATAGAAATACACCAAACGTCTATTAAAAGAGAGGGGGGCTGGTAGCATTGTGAGGTAACAAGAGGGGTGACACTTATAACATGATGAGGCAGTACAAAGAGGGGGGAGGCAAGTTGAAGTGGCCAAGTTTGTTATAACATAAATATAGAACGCTCACTGTATATCAAAAATTGTCCTTGGAACAGTTGGTTTATAGTTCGTTAAAAGATGTAGCAAAACTGTACAACTGGCCATTGTAATGAAAGAGGTACTGCTTTAGCAAGAAGGAACTTCAGTATAAATAGAGGAGGGACCCAGCATACGGATTTCAGTTACACAGATAATGAAGGAAGAAGAAATAGTGTTTATAAAATTGTGCTTATCTCCTTTTATTTGATTGTTACTCTATTGTTCATTGATGCAGTAGATACCCATATAAGCATCTAGTCTGACCAATGACAAACAATATTCTTGAATCTCTTATTTTCATAAACTTTGCATTATTGATATCAGCTTTCGTCGTCGATACTGGAAATGAAATGCCCAATCATAGTGAAGCTCCGCTGGGTTGTACCTGAGTGGCCTTTACTATGTTTTGGATCATTCCCCGACACGTAATGTGTGAATGCGAACAGCATAATTGCCCCCCATTTCAAATATTCTATAACTTTCTTTTGGTTTGTATCGATTTAATGATTTATTTTGGCATTAATGTAGTTTAGATGATCATCTCCTGGCAAAATTTGATAACCTTGTGTTCATAGTTTTAATGTTGTATTCCTAAGAGCGATTCTTTGATTTTAGTAGATTACTTCATAACTTTCAAGCGTCTTACCTTTTAAGCGCAAGAACCTGATTTTGTAGACTATTTAATGAAAAGAACATCGCTAATGTTTTTGTTACGTGGTGTTGAAGTCACTCTCTCATTCCAACGCAGAAGTACCTCTACAATTGTTTAATGATCTGAAAACTTGTTGTCGTAGCAAATGCTTTTCAGAACGGGTTAGCGACACCAGGATTCTCGATATTGCAAATTCGTTCATGATCCATAATGCCCTGCAGAAACTTGGATTGCTTACGCTGATAATTTAACGGTCAGAAAAATAGTTCACACTGAATATTCTTTCATAAAGAATATTTTTTCTAAATTTATATATTAAAACATGTTTCGTTAGCGATGCCAATGTCATGTAAGTAGTAGCACGATTGTTGTGGTTTGGGGTGTTTCAAATACGCAGTAGGTACACCTACAGATTGTTACTAAAAATTGGCTAAATTGGCTGAATTTACTCAGTATGTTGTCCATGTATATGATTATGGTTATTGCTTACAAGACTTTTAAGGCGCTACAAGGCCATACGATGAAATCCATCTCTTCCCAAGTAAGCGATGCAATTGCCTTACTGACCCCTATCAATTGGTACCTGTTTGAAAGGTTATGAGGGAAAGTTATATAACAATCAGTTGAAAGAGTATAGCGCAAGTAACATTTGCTATCTATTATTGTATTTACATTCAAGTATAACGCTGTGGATGTGACCGCCGATCATGTACTGTACATGACTTTCAATTACCACCTAATTAATTATATCCAAAGGGTAAGTAATTGTAGATTCCTAATTAAGTGATGTTCTGTCATTAACACTCTGAACAAAGATACTAATACTGGCCTCCTCCCATTATTCTGAGAGAATTTCATTCCAATCTTCGAAGGTGATAATGTGGACAGCTAATTAACGAATGCAAACATCCACTGTTTGGACAATTTGCAAGACTTTCAAATTTTCTCGGAGATGCTGAACTAAAACTATTTTATCCATGCAAATTATGGGCTAAAATAGTGTCAATTTGAATCTTCTGGACGGGATTCAATGTCGAGGCTCCAACCTGATAAGCCCTTAGATTTCCTGAACTCTTGAAATATATTCACATTGTCGGGGTATGTCTTTCTGCACAGTTTTATATCTGTACTGTCAGTCTCTGAGTTTAGTTGAGCCAATTTTCAGTAGTGACCTGCAGAAGTCTGTTAGACGAGACGTTGTGAATGAAGCTTCCACATTTGGTGGTTCACTTATAATATTTCTCAGGCTATAAAATTGATGTATGTTTCATGACCCCTTCTGGTCAGCTTGATGATACACAATGTACCGTCACTGACAACTTGCACAAATCGAATATAATAAATAAACAAAGTAAACCAAAGACAATCAATTAACAACGAACTATTAAATATCATTGAAAAGGTTATGCATTAATTGCAATTTATCGTATTCATTATGGAGGAACGAAGGAGACAGTCTAATCAATCTTAGCATGGCAGCTTGAATTGTGGTAGGAACCCCTAGGTGACGTCGTTAGAAAGACCTTTAAAGAATGTTTGATACCATGTTATGCAGTATTTGCAGTAGCCGTATTCATCTGTACTCGCGCGACTGGAGGCACTTTATAGGGGATGCGAACCCCCAATTTGCGATATTTTTCGACATTTTTAGGCAATGCTGCCGAATGAACGAACAACACTTTGATATTTACTCTTTAACGACAATTTATTGACCAACGTTTTTATGTCTTCAGTTGTTAAAATGTTTACGTAAGTAATAGTGTTTTCTTAATTCGTGAAGACTCGACCTTGTACTGACAAAAACCTAAGCTTTCTTCTACGGTTTAGCTAGTTTCCTCCAGTAGAAATGAGCACTTTTTAAAATGCTGTTTCTCAGTGTTAAAATGTGCAGAGGACAGTAACAACAAAAGCTTTCTCGTTATAGTTGCGCTGTAGACTGTAACAATTGCACTGGTCTAGTACCTAACGATCAAGTACTTGATTTAATCGTGGAGGGTCAATTGTTTGATTTTTGGCCGATTAACTTTTTCTACTCTTCGATCACTACTTATCCGCAGCTCCCTGTTGCTTCGTGGCTGGATTATGTTGGTGATTGAAATTTGTTAATCAAACTTCATCCTTACAACGTTTCCTTTTGGCCCCTAGGCTCTGGACTTACTGAAGCCAAAAGATTGCCTTCAATGGTATCCTGTTTCAACAGTGGTTAACAACATTAGAAATAAAAGCCTGGATTGTATCAAGAAAATTGATATGTAAGTTTTGTAGTGGTATTGAAACCGTTCATAATTCATATTACCTTTCTTAAACTGAAATATTCTTGAGAAAGCCAAACCATTCAACTGTAATTGTCATGACAGTTACTATTTTAAACGGTACCATTTCGGATCTTACCACCACTAGCTCGTCACCATTTTAATCACCATAATCGATCGCCAAACTTTGAAAATCCATCATGGAAAATATCGTTATAATACCTGACATGCCCTCTATATTTTTTATGCACGATTTGTTATTTGACAGCATGCACGAACTTCGTCGGTTGTTTGGTTCTTTTTGCTTTCAGTTGCTTGGTTTATGCATTCATGCAGGATTCTTTCATGGTGTCAATGTTTTCGCAACTACATTTCTTTTTCGAGTTTTGGTTTTGTTTCTTTTGAAGATTGTTGTTACACCATTCTTGAAATGTTCACTTACAATAAAGATGAGCCTTGTTTTATCATTTCTAAGTTTACTTTGAGATATAATGCTGTACCTCGTTAAATAGTACGCTCTTTTTAAGTCATGGCCTGTCAATATTTGTTAGAAGCACTGCGCCATGTATTACGCTTTGCGTCTCCCTTCTAGTATTTGGTCATAACATCTACCTTACTGCGTAAATTTAAATTGACCTGCGTAAGGTAATTTTCAAATGCCCTTCTAGGCTCAAGACTTCCCTTTAGTGACAGCCTGAGTCAAGCCCTAAGTAAAAAAAAACTATTAATGCCTTACCATTTGAAAACGTGAACCCTATTTCCCCTCAAGTAGAATTTGTCTGATACATTACTGCATACTGTCTACCAGCAAGAAGCTAGGGAAGCGTGTGTACGCAATTTGATGTCTTTGTGTAAACTTCGATCAAATGAACATGCTAAAAGAACAGGATTTTTCGGTCTGTTGTTTTTTTCATACTCTAACCGACACCATCCGGCTTTTCTCAATAAATCTGCATTTCTCTTTAAACTTTAAAAACTAAAGGAAATGTTTCATTTGTTAAAACAGCATAAGAAGGCCTACAGACCTACGAGTTCACATAATGTCCTCAAGAGTGAATTTTCTTTTCATTTTTTATTTGATATACCGTACTCACTGCAATTCTTTTCATTTCATTACATTCTTGGCTGAAGATAGGAATGCCTGAAGAAACTTTTGGCGGGGTACCACGGTAGATGGTTACTACGACCTTACCGTTTGGTTGTGATGATACGATCCCAAAATACAACACCATGCATGATCTACCGCCATACTTCCTAACCTTGGCTGACGAAAAGGATCATGTATGTCATATGCGGCTATAAAGAAAATTTTACATTGATTTTTGCAACTTAAAGTAGAACGACTTATAAGTTATGCCACCTTTGCAGCTTCTATAATTTCCCTCAACTCTTTATCTACATTTCAGACGAGGCAGGAAATTTAGGATGCAGGATCATTGGAGTTAGTGGTAAATATATATAGGCCGAGTGATATAGGTTTATTAAGACTGACTTTCGGGTGATTTATTCGGAACATCACTAAAGAAGTTGCTCTTCTTCTGTATGCCACGCGGTAGTACTAAAACACTTATTATATGCGTATCACCTAGAATAAAAAAGCCTAAATACAGAAATAAGTTGAAATATGACAATTTTAGAACAAAAACCTTCAAATTCTACAATCTGTTTAACATTGTGGAATCTGTTAGTCTCTTTTGCTAATGTCAAAGAACCTAACATGAACATATTTCTAGTGATCTTTAAACAAGTACGTTGCTGTATTATAACTCCCTTACCAGCAAGGCTAGGTGTTAATACTTCTAGTTTTAGAAACTAAGAACACTGGCTGCACTTCTAGGGAAGATAGAGAAGAAGTCTGGCAAAGAGAACAAAGAATACAATGAAAAAGAGGGACAAGAGGAATAGAGACTTCTTTGACAAGCGAAAATATCAAAACATGCGAAATCTTAACTGGATATCGCTTGCAAAAACAAACCCCGAGAACTTTGATTATTTTCCATCAGTCCCTCTCCCCCGTTTTATGATTTGGTGGCTCCGCGCCTATGCCATATCACATGACGCAGGTTAAAGCCCAGTGATCCCCTCTCATTTTCCTCTGTTAGAACTTCTTTGTACTTACCTTGACTACATGAAACCAAGAGGGAAACAGATCACCGTACGCCCAACATTCTCCTCCAAGATCTCGCGTCCAGTTTGAGCTGCCAATAATGCCAGAATCCGCCCACTTTTGAGCCTGTCGTGACATGGCATCCTCCAAGGCTAGCGGTTTTGCCCCGTGATTTTTTCGGTAAACATTATGAACAAATAAACAATTTTGCTGGCATTTTGGACCACAATCTGAAAGAAACCGAAATAATACAATATAGGGTGGTGAGACGAAGGATACCATTGATGCTGCTGCTGTTGGTGATAGTCGTGACGATGATGCTGGTGGTGGTGGTGGTGCAAACGGTGGTTATGAGGATGATGTGATCATGATGATGATGATTACGATAATGATGATGGTGTTAAAGATGATAATAATGATGTTAATGGCGATGATGACGAAGAAGAAAACGATGTTGATAATGATAAAGATGGTTATGGTGATATTAATGATGATGGTGATGATGATGATAATGATGATTATGATGGCGATGATGGTGTTGATGATGACGATAATGATGTTGACGGCAATGACGACGATTAAGAAAGCGATGTGATAATGATAAAGGTGGTTATGGTGATATTAACGATGATGGTGATAATGATGATAATGATGATGTTTATTAGGATTATGGTAATGATTTGATGGTAACGCTGATGATTATGATGATTATGATGGTAATTATGATTATGAAGATGATGATGATAATGATGATGGTGATGATGATGATGACGATGATGATGATGATGATGATGATGATGATGATGATGATTGTGTTAATAATTTTACTAAAAGAAAGGACATGCCACACGGAAAGTGTTGATGGGAAGGAGTTTTGAAGGCAACGCTTTATATGCAATATTTGAAAGTAACTAATCTCGATAGACTAAAAACTGTGGCAATTAAGAATTTTCCAACAATACTTGAGAAAAAGTATATATGAACAAGAAAGTATTTAAAAGCTCACAATGGCAGTGATTAGTGTAGAATGGATCTGCAACAAATATGATAACAGGTAGGTTTTTTTTGGACGGTGTAGGCCGTAATGATTGCATGGTGGTCTGGAAAATAAAAGGTATGAAAGAGAGAAGGCGACTACTGAAAGAAGATGGAATAAGAGACTTGATCTATTTGAAGATATCATAGTTCGTGTTTGCTTCTTCTCTAGGCTATATAACAAGGTATTACCACTGATTGTTATCTGTCATTTGAAATGACAAAACTTTATTTTGTTAACTTTGTGGTGTTTCAGGTAGAATTGGATGGTTTTGATTCTCTCGTCGAATCATTATTATGAATTTAATACTTAGTACGACAAAAGCCTTGTGAATGAATTAACAATTTTTTAAAGTCGTTTAATGTTAGAAGAGATGGCAACTTGCTTTGTGAAATTCTTTGTTGGTTGTTTCGTATCAAGGTAATACTGGTCAATCCGATTCAGTCCGTATTACATCTGAGCTAAGTACATCCTTTCTTACTGAAATCCGTTAATTTGATGAGTTGGCAACATGAGGCAAGCTCCGTATGAATATACACAGAACAAGAATACCGGATAAGTGCAGAAACACCCCGACTTTCGTGTCAAATACAGTAAAAGAAGGAAAGAGAATCTCGGTATCAAATAGGACATACGGTGATCCATTTGTGGATTGCAGTTCGTAGTCATACTTAGAACAGGGGTTTTTCAATTGGTTGAGTGAACACCTCAACTCAAAACACATAAGAGACACATAATAGCCTTGGAAGCTACTAGAGAGGTTTAATATCATTGATGAAAGAGCGTAATACGGCTTATTGCACCTAAAAGCACTCATTTTTGGCTCCAGTCAAGAATCATCAACTGGAAAAGGCTTGATTTGGATGACACACTCGGAACCCTGATGCAGGTCTCAGGATTTGAATGTGGTTTCAAATAATGGATTTGCTTTGTTAAGCGTTTTCGCCAGACACTGGTCATACTAATCTTCTGGAGTGAAATGTGTAGTATTGAAACATTTTACACCACTATTGGAGCTATCTGGTTGGTTCCACCTTCCCACATTTACAGAAGTTACGTTGATGAAGTCATGTACAAACTTCATATGACCGCCACACACTTTTCATTAAATACTTATTAGGCGATCAGTGGTTTCAAAGAGACTACGAGAAAATGGTTATGCAGTAGACACGATCCCATGGACACATTTCGATTACAAAAAGGTATGTAAGCAGACATCAATTAATATACCTTTGCGATAGATCTAGTACCGTATAGTACGAGGTAAACCATTCAACCAGGGCTTCTGTATTTAAGACCAATATATGATGCAACTGAGCTGGGTTCTTGATTGATACCGATGCACCTCTGACAAAGATTTCTGGCCTTTTGCTCTTTGTAAGTTTTGCAGTTGTGTAAATTTGCTTCCAAACAAACTGTGAGCTCTATTAACAGTGACTATGTTACGCTCAATTAAAGCATGGTCGGTTCGTGAAGACTTAAAAAGTACACATGGATTTTTGAAATCCGGTAGGTCTACTAACAATTGAAGACGTTTTTTATTTACTCTGGCCTGGTGATTAGCCATCGTTTTCAGGACATTGCTTTGTCTCCAAAGATATCTACCCTCTGTGACTGCAGATACGCAATTGCTAAGAATACGAGTGTCCCAGGGGAGAGAGAATAGAGAGAGCAAACGTTTGTAGATACCATATTTCAAATTTTTAAATGAGCGTTCGTTGGCATGCCGAGATTCAGCTCTTTTCTGCAAAAGGTGTAGACATTAGCTGGTAGTCTGACTGCTACATTTTGCCATCTGCGACAAAACATTTCTGGAGATTTATCGGTTACAAATTTTAATATGATGTTCTGCTTTTTTAACTCACAGTTACTAATGATCATCATTATAATAATAAAAATAATAATAATAATGATAGTCATAATAAAGATGTAAAGGAGCTGTCCAAGTTACATTGGCTCTTCGTCCCCCTTAATGAATAAAAGTAGATTTATGCAAATAACAAAATAGAAGTGACAAACCAAGGCCACCAAACTATAAATATACAAACAAGTACGTTCCAAAAGGCAGTAATCCGCAATCTTGGGTCCGGAAAGTATGCCAAGGGGTATGAAACCTATTAACCAGGATGATCTTAATCAATAAAATTATTAGAATGGATAAGAGAGCTGTCTGGCATGACATGCTATCGAATATTACGGTGACCAACAAAGGAGCGAAATTTATTGTACTGAAAAACTATAAGACATGAGAAAAGTCATATCATCGTTGTGTTAGCTACTGAAGCCAACGGTGAATTTCTAAATCTTCCATGGTCTTTCCTAGACATAGGAGAGAGATAAGATGTTGAAAAACGACTTAGTTATTAAGTTTCTATTATTTGATTAGTCTACTTTCAATTGATGGATGAATAAGACTGCAGTACATTTGATTGACAATGTTTTGAAGGCTGGCACATGTAGTAGCAGTAGATTATTCGTATTGGATAGTCGTGCCATATTTAACTGTCAGTGTAAAGGAGCTACTAAGTAAGGGAAAAATAGACCAAATTATTATTTGGATTGAGGAAACAGGTCCTATCCAAGCCCCAGATGTATCCTGGAATAAGCCTATCAAGAATAACCTGAGGATGCTCTACGACCAATGGATGGAATGAGGTCCTGATTCTACAACCAAGAAAGGAAATATATGAGGCGCTCCGTTGAAGAACTTTCTACCTGAAAACTATCAGAAGGGTCATATGTCCGCTGATTCCAAGGCGATATCTCGTATCGCTTATGATGTTTCTTGGTGCAGTTACCTTCGTACCTTTCCGAGTCAATCTGGGTGTAACCGTTGTTGCTATGGTGGGGAATCAGACGAAAAGTGGTGACAGTGGATCATCAGATAATGTAAGTAGATAAACTGATTTAGTTAAATAACAAGTTTGTTTTAGAAAAGAAGCAAATGATAAAATTATGTTTACAGAATTGGTGAACACGGGAAGTCTGATTTTAAACACGGCACTAGGTCTGATAATGTAGTTTTATCGAGAGGATGTGTGACCTTCATCACCAAATTGACTTTTAAGTTGTAGCTTTTAGTAGTTGACATTCTAACTAAATAGACCTCGGTCTTACAACAGATTTCAACCATATGAACGTAGAGTGTGGCCTACTGTCCTCTATCCTATGTCATTCCGGGCTGCCTTTCAGCAATCAGGGTAGCGTAGTACTAACAAAACAAAGAGAAAGCCAAATAGTGTACGTCTCTCTTATTCATGGCGGAAACTTAATTGCATTGTACTTGCTAGGGGTGATTTTGAGCCGCTGTGCGGCTTACCTCTCCGCAATTTCTCCTTTTTTGCTCTAAGCTTTACTTTCATGGAGTAAAAAAGAGTCGCAGCAACAAACAGCGTGCAATAGACAAGACATTTAAACACACACCCTCTTTAGGTTGTGATCTTTGATCATGAGCATAAGAGTTTAGATTGATGAAGTTAATTATTTCTGTGCTTTCCACTTTCTTTGTACTTTTAAAATACACATGTGGTGGCAAAGCCAATTACAGTATTAAGAGGCAGTAGACTGGGAGCAAGATCTTACCAAGGGAAGAGCCTAGGGAATGTGTAATTTTATTAAATTGGCCGTTAAAATATTTTCGCACGCCTTTACAACTAATATTTTGACCCACTACAGAAACAAATTGTTGGCTCCACTATTCCGAAACCAAAATCAGGTGGAAAAAGTGACGTAAAATGTTAAATGAAATATTATGCGACGCTAGTCAATTCTATCCATTACCGGCCACCGTAGACCAAGTTGTATGAATAAGGAAGACTCATACTTTACTACACTCTTAGAGATATTTTATAGACTTTTCTGGATTTCTAAGGGAAAGGGGAATGCTCCTTCGTTCCCCAAACGCGGATTTCTACAGCAGAGACAATGTTGTTTCACAACGAAAATTTATCAGCTGCGTAGTTGTATGGAAACGAAGATCATTTCTCTTTAGAATGGTCTACGCCTGTACCATAAGAAATTTAGGAACTTCAGAGATAAGATCGTGTTTTGGAGTTACTAGTGAGAACACTTATACTTTAAGCATGTTCCTGCAATAGTACGACGGGGAAAGGGTGCCTTGGACAGTAAAACACGCGGTTGTAAAGACAACAGCAAGTTATTCGATCTTAAGGTTGCCTCTGCCATCAAACAACACTTGTTGTAAAATCCCGATTGTTGTAAGGCGCTTACTGATGATAGTTTTTCGGTGATTTACCAAGAAAGATCATCTTTTTATCTTAGAGTATTAGAGGCTCTTTGCATCAAGCAATTTTTGCCTGAACTTTGCCGCCAGAAAGATTTTGTTTATGATATTTCTTTGTTTAAGTAGTGTCGTCCGCTACGTCCGCAGTTTCCCGTCCATTCAATGTTTGTTTGTAACCAATCGCGTACTTAGTTTTTCAACATCTTGAAAGAAGAAATAAAAGAAAAGGCAAAGGAAAGGAGTAAGATGGTAAAAAGGCGCAGAGCAGGTAAAATTAGCGCGAAAGAGAAAGAAAAAATGGAGAAGAAAAGGCAAATAGGAGAAAGAAAACGAGGAAGAAACAAGAAAAGATAGGCAAGGAAAAAAGGGCAATAAAAAAGAAAGAGAGAAAGAATAAGACCGAGAATGGGGTACAGCAAAAGAGGAAGAACGTGAAATGAGAAAAGGAGAAAATGAGGAGGAGAATAGAAAAGAGGAAAAAGCGTAAACGAAAGCTATCCAAAAAAGGGAAGAATAAAATAAAGAAGAAAGGGAGCAGAAAAGGACACTAGATATGTAAAGAAAAGAAGTTAGAATGAGAAAACGACGAGCGTAGTAAAACTAAGGGAAGGGGAAAAGAGTAAAGCGAAAGGCAGCGAAAATAAGCATAGAATAAAGAAAGTGAAGCAGAGAGAGAAAAAGTAACTAAAGATTTTAAACCATACCTTAACATTTACTTGCAATAAAATTCGTTCTTTTGCAGCATACAATTGTAAAAGTTTTTGTTTGATTTGCCTCTTCCGCCCCTCTTCGTCTCTACCTTGTTAGTGTCTATCGGTCTGACCCATCTCCTCACTTGGTTATGCCTTTTTGAGTGGTTAGGTACATATATAAATAGTTTGGACAATCATAATGAAGCCTGGAGTAATAGTTTTTGTGCGGTGGCACATATACAATCTAGGCAACCTGAGGCCTGAGTTTTAGTGGGGGGGGGGGGGGTCATTGCTTATCTGTAACTGTTCAGGGACCTAGCTGCAACTATTTGAAAAGAGAACAGTTAATCACCGGAAACATAGAAGCAAGTCTGGCTTGCAACCAATAGCTGCTATGGGACAACTCTTGTAAACAGTGACTGTTAGGGGATTCTCTCTGTATACACCATCTGCGTACCCATTGTACTATACTACAAAAATGGAGATTCGTTGACAATGAACAAATATCATTCTAAGATCTGGCTAGGTCTTCCCAGCTCAGATTCTAGTCAGTTATACAACCCTGTTAGGTTTGTATTAGATACATTTTGATCCCATATAAATCTCTCACATAAGCAGAGCCTTAATAGTTTTGTAGTAATTAGCTTTTTTATCCCAGGTTAGTTTCTCACAAACAGTATTATACTAACTAGCTTTTCATCTCAGATAGTACTTTCACGTAAATCTGCATTTAGCTATTTGGGATGTAAAATTCACGACAGGGATCGGCACTTCAGAGCTGGAGAGCACCTTAAGGCACGCATCCCTTGGCATGTATACAAGGTTGAGGGTCTTGAGAACTGGTATGTTTTCCCTAGTTTGATGTATGGCATTAAAATTCGGACCGTAAAATGTTATATGACAAAGCAAGTTTTTGAAAAGACACTGGAGATGTGGAAAATACGTCACTATTGGGTCGAACCCGTAACCAACGCTATCGCAGCGTGTGCTCTACCAACTAAACTAGGTGACCTCCGATGTTGACCCACTCTAATCGCCACATTAGCTTCCAATCATTCAACGGTTGACATTGACATCCAGCTTCTATGCAGTTGGAGACCAGCCCCTGTGCGCCATGTAACTTAACCAAGGAAGGACAGCCCATTAAAAGTTAGAAAGTATTAGTATTCTGTTTCTCTAGTTTCGTTTTAAAGCCAACCTTTAGATAGCCTTCCAAGGGCATAATCAAGCAGCCACTCCTCTAAAGATCTTGAGAGAGCGAAGTCAAAGGTGGACAATGTCTACTCAGAAATCCTCGAAAATAAAGTAAAAAAAAGACAGAAGAAATGTATGCTTTACTCCATGCACACAAGCATGCAGCAACTTGGCAGATTATTAGGAAAAGAACGAAAAGGGAGATCCCCCGGTAGCACGCGTTAAAGGAAATACACCAGAACAGAGACGCAATACTTGGCTAGCCGACTTTAAATTCTAGCTTGGGAAACATAATGAGAACTCATATGACCTTGAAGATGACTTCTTCAGATGAATTGCAGATATTCTACCAATACGAACTGACCTTCGATATGAAGGAATTAAAAAAGTGCACCCTGAAGATTTCTGGTCCTAATAATGTCCTCGCTATTATCTGGAAATCTCCGCTTTTTCACGAACAACTGCTGGAATTTTGCAATGAAACGAAGAAAGGAAATAAACCAAAACCTGTCTCGATTTCCTCAATCAGCCCCCTGCCAAAGATGGGTGATCTGCCACTACCTCCAAATTACGGAGACATCACTCTCTCTGTAAGAGCGTCGAAAATTCATAACTCAGTGCTTCTTAATAGAATAACTGTACATGTAGACCCAATTCTAAGAAGAAACCAAAACGGTGTACAACTACAAGCACTGTTTCGATTACTCACGTGTGAGTATTTAACAGGGTAAGGGGAGTCTAAATTGAATCCTGGTGAATGTTTAAGTGTTAAATAGATGATGTTTATAAATTAAGAGGCTTCCTTTTTAATTCGGAAGACACGCCAAAGTATCGGAGGTGACTGATTGAAAACAATTCGTAGTAATTTAAGGCAGGAGGATAGATCTGTGTGGACAGACACTCCAGCTGACAGAGAAAGAAAACGAAAGGTGTATTTGACAAATTCTTGCCTTACTTTTCTTATTCAAATAATACTTTTTAAAATATTCTTACGAGATCATTAAAGTCAAATGCCCTACCATTTTTGCACCCTCACTAAATGTTATAGTGTTTACTACTGTTTACTTTAAGTTCCTTAATGCGCAAGAGCTATATACTGGATTTATGTTTGTACTAAGTTTCATTTTAAAATACTGCTTATGGACATGTCCAGCATTTGCACGTAAAAAGTGGCACTATTACTGAAGGACCTGAAGAAGTTCTGTTTTTAACGTATATGAGATTTACCTGTCGACATTTTCAGAGATCATGTTTTTCATATATTTAAAGGTATTTTAAGTACGTTTGTGATACTTACATCTTACCACATTCCCTACATGGTCTTTATTGTGTGAACTGGACAACAGAATCACGTTATACTCTTTCTACATTGCAGAACCACATCCTGTGGTTATGACTAGCAAATGCCCCAAAAGCTACGCCTCTATCAATAAACTTCTTATCATCGCCAATGTCAAATCTATCACTTTAACTATACAATCAATTCATGGAGTTAGTAAATCACACCTAGATAATCCAAACAATGGCTCCGCAGCGGCCCACTGTGGTCAAGACTGAACAGTCAACAGCTGAACAACGTGCCCAATGATATAATTTGGTGGCAGGTCTGAGCTGCAGTATCAATTTCAGTTGTTGAGTACCTTGGAAAATATTTGTATAGAATAAGTGATGTACAAATGGGACATGTTTTACATTAATCTTCGAATTTCATTTTCCGTATTTTACTTGACAGGAAAAAGTGAACGAGAAAGTACAAGAACAGAAAGTGAAGTTGCCTCACGTAAAAGATAAAGAATTGGAGAAACATGTTGCAGATTATAATGTATGTTCCTTGTCGTGATTGCTGACAATTTACGTATTATTTAGCAATACTTAACGTGGGCAAACCAGTACTTATGGTCCCACTCTACTTTACAGGAAGGTTGTTGTTATTTTCTGTTAGAGATACTCTCGTTCTTTTACCCATGTGTTGACGAAGTCAGAAAGTGTTCAAAGAATAGAATTGTTCGTCACCATGTTATGTACAACTTTTCTACACAAACAGTAGTAAAAGTAGTAGTAGTAGTATTAGTAGTAGTAGTATTGGTAATAGTAGTAGTAATTGTAGTAGTAGAAGTAGCAGCAGTAGTAGTAATACAAGTTTTATTATTACTATTTTATTATTATATTATTATTATTATTATATTATTAAAAGCCTGGGGCTTATGAATCATAGAATACTAGTTATATTCTTTGTTGAATAGTGCGCCCTTGTGCTTTTGTGTAATTACCCACCCTGCAATAATTATCATTAATTATGCGATACAGTGTAGATTCTTAGTTAGTAGATGGAGACAATCAACGTTTCATGTCTTTAACAGATCTTACATTCACAAGTATTGATCTATCTCTTTGCTATAAGGATAAACTTTATATTCCCCCGTCATGACATTAAGCGTGTAAGCCACATTCATACTCCCATTTTTGAGTACTTAAGGATCTTCATACTTATTAATCATTTATTTGCTATATCAGTGTTTAACAGCAAAGCGCCGTCCATATCCTGCATGCTAGATGATCACCTCTGACCGCACCATGATGCTTTCGTTACCCCAATCTCAAACATGAACTGTCTCTCTTGGAGACACTCACCTGAGCACCATTGTTGCATTAATATTTGAAGGGTTTGTAAATGCTTGGCCAGCAGAGTGGTAAGAGATCAGAGCTACTCTACGACTGGTAATCCTTCGTTATGGTAGATAGATTACCGCAAGGGGTTCTCTGAACTATCAAGGAGAGTTTAAGGAATATTGTTCGTAGGTTTAATAAATAGATCACGATGGATTTAAAATCTGAAGCATTAAAGAGATCTGGAGATTGGGTTTGGAGAGAAGGAATACTTCATGTGTCTGCGATTTGGTAGTCACGACAGAGACTAAATCATGTACGTGTTTCACAAAGGTCAATATGCAGGATCTGCAAAACCCAAAGGCAGTGGAAATCTTCTAGAATTGAGGAGGGGGGAGTGGGGGTGGGGGCAGTTCTACTCTTTTATACCGCAGGACAAACACAAGTTATATCAGTAAATACAGTACCAAGCCTAAAGCTAAAGCAGCCTTTGTTTCGCGGTGACAAGGATATGCTTAGCACAGTATCTTTAACAAATGCTTATGATATTCCTACGGCTTTAATATTATCGCCGATAAATGTTCTGTCCACCAATTGTACTTGGAAGTTAATTTAATCTTTTAATACATTCTGCCTGGTACTTCCTATAATGTAGACATTTTTTACAGCGTCATTAAGAAACACTGTATTAAGAATGTCGTTGCCACCACGTAACCAAGGGCCTAACAAGCGTTTCCCGTTTAGTCGTGTATAGTGCGCAAAATGCATAGAAATGGGCAGACGGTACTTCACATGAGAACATTTAACTATCTACCACCGGCATGGCGGTCCAGTGGTACTGGATTTACATTACAAATCGAGCGACCGAAATTCGAAGCGAGACTGCGGTGCTAAGGTTCACTCAGCCTTCCATCCTTACAGGGTCGTTGAAATGAGTATCAGCTACGCTGGGAGGAGTGGCCAAAACCTGACTTGGGATAGGAGTGGCGCGCACCCTAACGCAAGTAGCGGTAGAAGCTAAGGAAAGAGGAGCAATCGTGTTGCCTCCGAGTGCAGTCGAACTATCTCCAGCCAACACTGCATCAGAGATTATGTTCGCCCATCAGTCTTTACGTTGAGAGACTCGAACATTAGCTTACTCTAAGGACCCAAACAAGCTTCTTCAATGGTCTACGACGCAGCTACTCGAACATCAGATCTAGAGGCCCCCATCATGACACGCGGTCTTACCCGATCGTCTCATAGGTTTATCAAGGTTCCACGCTCTTTATTGTCCATCCCTAGATTCTTGTACACCTACCCTGTCGCCACTGCTCCCTTCCTACAGGAGGCAAATGACTTCCTCTTGGAGAAGGCGTTAATTAACAATAAATAGCTTGCTAATCAAACTTGTGTGTGTTTACCTTTTTCCAATGTTACAGCAGTGTATTTTGTCCGATTTACAGTAAATTCTTTTCTTTTGAAAAGAACACTAGAGATATAGAAATATGTCACTACCGGGGATCGAACCTATGACCTACGCTTTCGCGGCATGCGCTCTACCAAGTGAGCCAGGTGACCTCCGATGTTAACTTACTCTTATTTCTCTAGTCGCTACACTAGCTTCCAATCATCCACCGGTGGACATCGACATCCAGCTCAACGCAGTTGAAGACCAGCCTCTCTGCGCCACGTGACTTGACCAAGGAAGAACTGTCCTCCGGCCCGTATGGGCTCCGTACGCGGTATATCGTGGGTCACGGGTTTGACCTTCAGTGGTGACATATTTTCTATTTCTCTAGTGTTCTTTCAAATTTAATATTTCAAATCCTCTCTTCTCGACGAAATTGTTTTCGAAAATATGGAATGGTAAAGCTGCATTGAACGCAGAAATCTAGTGATACAGTGCCAGATCATCATTGCAATTGGGACGAGAAGATTATAATGGTTTGGGCATATAATTAGAGCAGGTGATACAAGCTACGTCTCTTAAACATGTTAAGAAGTCCCAGGGAAAGGGCCAAGAGGTAAAGCTCCTTAACGCTGGACGAAACAACTTCGCACAAAGTAAAGCAATGAATTATCATCAATGGAAGTCGTATGTGGATAAGGAATGCACAAAGATCCCCCGGCAATTATGGAATGAAACGAGGAAGAAACAGACGAAACTGTATTTACGACTTCATGATTAATATGTTGCTACCACAGAAGTGTTACATAAGTCGATTGAAAGATTACAATTTACAAACACCATTACACTTTGCTGCAAAATCTGGGAATGAGTCTGTAAGTTCTGACAATTTTGTCCAAAATTTATTGAAAAGTGACCAGTTTAATTGATTATTACAAGTAGACATCTTGAAAGTATTTCTTTAGCCCTTCATTTATTGACTTTTTGTGATCATCATAAATCCCAATCTGATTTCTGTATCACAGAATTCATGGAACTTCTTAGCCTGTTTATGTTGCTTATCTTTCCAATCTTGTTAAAATGTTGCTGATTTATTGCCACGGTGACTTTTATTGTTAAGTGTTTTTAGTGTGTATGCCATTGTTCTTCAATCGGGGAGGCAATAGACCCAACAGGGTTTTTTAGTTTTTTAATTTTTTTTAAAAAGCAGCTTTACTCCTTATACTCCCCTTGACAGGGGCTACGACGATGCCAATATGTGTGGGACTTTTGCTGAAGCATAGAGCACTTTATGACCTGATGCTCCTCCTGTTGCCACCAATGGCCCTTCGTGGAATCAAACCCATCCCCTCTAGCGTAGAAGGCGAGTGAACTACCCACTGGACAACGGCGGTCCTGATTGATTTAGTATCTTGGAGGGGAGGGGGGAGGGGTGCATGAGCGTTAAGGGTTGCGATGTAGATGAAGTGCTGAGCAGGTTGTGCAAGGTTTACAGTGGTTGCAAATGGTTGTTGGCATCTATGAATGAAATGGGTTAGTAGATGTCAGATTTGTGACACTGTGCTCACCTGTAGCCGAGGGATTACTCTAGTAGTGTTGCAGAGTTACAAAAGTGTAGTATATATATACGTTTGATTACTTTTGCATTTTTGTTGAGTGACAGCAATGATTTGAATATAGCAATCTTTTGAGATCCATCGTGATGCCTCTAGTTGCAAAGGGTTAGCAGTAGTGATAAGCTGTGAATCTTGATATCACGTAGTAGCAATGAAAAACGGCTGCTTGATATTCGTAGTCCTTGGAGCGTCAGCAGAAATCTTTGCATTGACACCATAAAGTTTGTCATTATCATTACCATTATCAGATTAATAAGTTCCATAGCCCTTGTTACTTGTGCCCTTCTCGTAGCCGTAATGAAGTACCATGTAATCAAAGTAAAATACTAATTTCTAGCAACAAACTGTGCAGATATTATATTATACTTTTTTTAGCTTCATTTTCTGTTAGTTTGATAAAAGTTACAGGGAATTAGGACACTTATAACGGTAGGTAATAGATTCAAGCTTTATCATTAGATATTGTCAACATTTGGGAAGGCCAACATTGCTCTTGTCCACCTTTCTAGCAGGTTCGAAATCCAAGTTGTCCTAAGTGCTAAAAACGAACGAAAAAAAAAATCTAACTGTTCGAAGTGAGTTTGACAAGAGGAGAAAAGGAAATATGGATTTCATGTTGTTAAAAGAAGACTTAGCTACTCCAATTCTTTTCTTTACCTCATAACCACACCTACAATCTGAAGATACCTCATTCCCAAGATGATTGAAATGACCTACTTACTGCATCTCTGTAACTTGATGTGACATTGGGGAGGATTACTTTGCTTGGAGGCTACCATTACGAAGGTTTTTTATACTTTATTGAAAGACCTTTCTTCTCACTTCCCTCAGCTACACTGGTCAAAATTCTCTGAAGTTTGTTCGCAGAGTCTGCGATCAAAGCGGTATCATCTGCGTACCTAATATTGTTGATGTTCTTCCCTCCTATTGATATCCCATCTAGATCTTTTATTTCCCTAAGGATGAATTCACCTACTATTGAGAAAAGTTCTGGTGATGCTACGCATCCCTGTCTTACCCCTCACTTGATGTCAACCCACTCTCCACACTGACCATCTACTCAAACTGTTGCCTTCTGATCCCAATACAAATTTCTCAGCACACTAAGGTCTTTTCCATCTATTTTTATATCAGTTAGTACCTTAAACAATTCTTGATGTTTAACTTTGTCAAAGGCCTTTATGTAATCGATAAAACAGATGCAAACATCCGTCTGCATTTTTATTGCTCTTTCACACATTGCTCTGAGTACAAAGATTGCCTTTCTTGTTCCCTTTCCTTTCATAAAACTATATTGCTGACTTGCCATCTCATGTTTGGTGACTCTCCTTACTCTTTCTAGCAAAACTGATAAAATGATCTTGATTACGACACTCATAAGACTAATCGTGCAGTGTAGCTCATATTCGGTGGCTCTCGGCTTCTTGGGAAGAGCTATAAACACAGATTTGCACAAGTCTTCATTAATTACATCAAGAAATGCAAGTTCAAATACAGTGGATGTAACAAATGTTTTGAGGAATCTGACAGACCTGGAAAACTTGTAACGGTAAATGTGCATTTTGCAAAGTTAGGGTTTATCATTGCACGAGTTGAAGTCTCTTTCTGTACTACATTTTGAGAGATACTTCTCCCATCTTAAGGATACTAAAATACTTAAATTGGATTATCTGATGTTTTCATGAGATTGGGTTCCAGACCTCCAAGGAATCGAAATAGATTGTGAGGTAGCGTCATGCTGATCTTGTGTTTGTTGTGTTTCTTCCAGGGACGTGCCGTGAGTAAAATAGCTACGCGTGCAATAAAACATTACAATAACGTACGGAAGTTGTCTCTTGTACCAGAAGATCATAAAATTTAAGATACTATCATATTGTACCCTATTTTTTATTCAGTCAACAAGGAGAGTATTTGTATCTAGAAAGAAAACTGTAACTGAAAGCTGTATCGGATGACTGGCTTATAATCTCTTTTGTACTTCCGCTATGATCCGTGTAGATTTTAAGAAGTTTAGGACAGGGCATGACAGGACATCTTCAGGCAAAAGGAATGGACAATTTTCATTTCGTTAACTAAGACCAATAACAACTATAAACACATGGAGATGCACTCTTAAGCTCCGAAGTCTCCAATTTATGGTAAATTTAAATCAAGAAACAAGAGCTCCAAAAATCTACGCAGAGGTATAGTCTGATAAGAATAGGTACGTAGTGCTCTTGCTTTACGTATCTCCTTAATGGAGTCTTGTGCAGGGTGCAGGGCTACGCTGTGACCTTCTTTTGGGTACACAGGAGAGCTGCTTTGCGCAATTAAAAAACACTGTTTCAAAAGATTGGCTCTACATTTCTCTTTTAGCCCTTAAGTTATAAAGGTGAGTATTGTAATAAAGCTTAACCTTGAGTGTAGGTTAATACTAAGACAAATATCACTTAACATACAGAAATGTAATCACAACTCTCAAAATTATATCACATGCTGTACAAATCATAAGGCCATACCGATTTTAAGAAATGTAAGTCCAAAGATATAAGAAAGTGTTACAATTCGACGATATGTATAACACGCACGAAACAAAAACGGGGGTGGATGGATTGGTGAATGTGTTTATTTTGATAGGCAATTCCCGAGTCATATTGTTGAAAGATATCTAGAAAACAATAAAATGCAAGTAATAATGTCACATACAAAATCTTCTCTAGGTGTAGATTCTCAACCCAGCTAATCCAAAATGGCTCCCTAAGATTTCTAACCGGAATCAAATCGAAGCCTCAGGTCTTTAAACAAGAAAAAAATAAAGACAGTAATTCTTTACCCTGTTGACTGTGCCCTTGGAAGAAGTTTCACCTTTTACTGATACCTGTCCTCATTTTATCCCCAATTCTGATAGATTTTTTCGGGCCTGATTGCTGTGTATCACAATTAAAAGAACGGTTGGGATTTGTTGATAGGCTTAAGAGAAGTATTTTTAATAGGAGTGTCAAACGTGTGTTTTCACAATGTTCACAGTATCCATCAACTAAAGCGTAATTCCTGAATAATTGCAATCGTTAAAATGCCGAATGTTAAAAAGGCACAATGGAGAATAAAAAAAATAATGAAAAAAAATTCTCAGCAGACACATTACAATTATATTTAATTCTCAGAGATTGGAGCATTAGCACAATAGCTTGTAATTTAAGGCTTTCCCTGATACAAATTTATCTTGCGTCGGTGCAGTCTTGGACCCAATAGTTCTGGTGTCCCCTCGTCGAAGGTATTTTGTTCTCCCTACTATGTTCTAAATTTATTTCAAAAGAAGATTCTTCAGCCTGCGGGTAGACAAAACTACTGAAAGTAGTCGCCCGTAAGGGTTTTTTTATCATTTCTGTGTTAGTTGATTTATACACTTCTTATGGAGTAATTAGTACCGTAAATTCTCTAATAGAAAACTTCCTCTTTTACAAGACCACCTCTGATGTAGGCCCCTTGTTTTAGGTTGATAATTGGTATAAAAGACACACTCTAATACAAGACCCCTGAGTTTTGAAAAGTAAAAAATAATTATCCTTTTTATACAGTTACATATGTTTGACAAGAGGACGTGACATATTATATCATATGCTATACTCTACTATACCATACAATACAATACAATACAATACTATACTATACTATACTATACTATACTATACTATACTATACTATACTATACTATACTATACTATAGTTACTATAGTATACTATACTATACTATACTATAGTATACTATACTATACTGTACTGTACTATACTATACTATACTACGCTACACTATACTATATTTTACTATACTACGCTAATACTATAATGTACCAGTACCGTATCCAGGGGGATACTTGGTATGCTTAGAATCCTCTAGGGGCTAGGGGGCTTTAGGCCTCCCCCCAATATTTTGAAAATGTTGTAATTTTTGTTAAAATGATGCCAATTTTTCAATGTTTAGTGGTTAAAATATGGGTTGAGACCCCCAATTTTTTCGCTCCGCCACCCGTGCCCCGCTTATAAAACAGTTCACCGATTTTCCAGAAGTGGTTACACAAAAATTACGTTAATTGGTGAACAGGCTGGCCCGTACGCCTTAAATTTATAAAGCATACCCTAAAATATGCTCATGAGTAATAAGCATGGCTACGGCACTTTACTGTACTATATTATACTATACTATACAAAACTAAGTAAATGTTGGGTATTGTTGACCTTTAAGCCACTTTTAGGCAAGCATTACGTAAATTTTAGGGAAAGAGAAAACACTTCGATTTAGTCATTTATTATCTCATGCAATAAATTACGATGCCACTAATTATTGTTTGATCGTTTGAAAAACGTTAATCAATGTCTCTCAAATATTAAATTGCTGATAAAACGTTAATTAATGTCCGTCAAAATGCATTTCTAGTCTAAAAAACGTTAATTAGATCAACATTAATAAAAGCCGCGTTAATTTGTGCACGTTAATTTTGTGTATTAAGGTATACAAAACAGTTATTACCAAAACCTCCACATGTATACTTAAAAGTTGAAAAATCTAAGTTTCTCGATGGGCTGTACTCACGACACACTACAAGACGTGCGATCGGCAACCAGTAGAGAACTTTTTTAAATTGACAGTTTACTTTCACTGGTTTTGAGCACAAATTTTAACCAAAGATTTAAATTTATGTCCTTGGAAATTATGTTGTATAATACAGCATTTTGACTCCTTTACAAGCGGGATATTGTGTTTGTTTATTTTTTGGATCTTCACACTTGTAAACATGTATAGTTATCTGCTAAAGTTACATTTAAATTTATTGATAAATATGTGATTAAATGTTTCCTTATTGGTTGATTAATGACATGGAAGGCATTATCCATCAAAAACGACTTGAATTGGTAATGCAGTGAATATACAAGCTGTTTGTTTCAGTTCATTAGTTAAACTTGCCATTAATGAAAGCATGTCGTGTACACAACACGTAGTTAGCACCGAGGAAGGAAATTGATTACTGCATCTGTGGCTTTTTTTGCAAATTTTATTGGTTGCTTACCGATCTACGGCAACATCAGGTACATTGCACTTCTTTCTTGGCCAAACGCTCTTTGGGAACAAAACCGCACCAGGTGGTGTTTGATGCAAACCTCTAACACTGTTGGAGAAAAGTCATTGAATGTAAACAACTGTCTCAGTGAATTAAGTTCCTCTGCCAGTTCACACTTGATACAAATCCTTAACACTCTGTGGACGTGCGAATGTACCAAACTAACTTTCAGTTTGTACGGGCAAAAAGAAAACCAATTAGAGCATAACCCAGAAAATGCAGGTATTTGTATATTTTGTTAATTTCGATTACCTATGTTACAATCATGATGCCATGTTCTGATGAGAGTCATACGATAAAAGCTTTTCAACCTGATTAACGATCATTTCTTTTTTAGAGTAAAATTTAAAGCAGTCACCGTCGAGATCAACATAGGGCAATTCCCTCAGAAAATACAAGATGGTGATCCATTGCCCCAGTTTTACTACGCATTCGTTTATTTACTTTATAATAATTTTGACGCTTGAGGATATTGACTCCATATGTGTGTATGACATAATAGACACTAAAGGGTAGATCACGATGAAGATAGCAAGAAGCATGAAGCGTTTATTTTCTTGATACATTAATTAAAACTCATATTGCAGAGCAGGTAAGAAAAAATACACAACAGACAAAGCTAACTAGCTTTGACACCTGTTAATTCTCTTACAATGCTTTTTTATCTCAGATTTCAGTGCCACTCTAATCGCTGATCGACAGGTATGACAGAGCTGTGTCTAGAAAACGTGTCCTTCTAATTGCTGCCCTCCCACCCCCTAAAGACTCGTTTTCTGTAGATATGATTTAAAGATTTTCTGAAAAATATGCTCTAATTACATCTGTATCACTTTTTATAGCATTCTTTAAAAGATTCCAAAAGTACGGCGGAATTTCAAAAGTTGAATGCAACTTGCATACTGGGGATTGTACCCCTTCATACTTTTGAAGATGTTCTTGCATGCCCGGCTGTAGCGCTGGATTTCCAAATTGTTAGAGAGGCTGGAAATAAACATAGGCTGAGAGATTTGGGTATGTGTTATCTGATAAAACGCGGGCATAATCTGTCTCGTAGCTAAACCAGCGCTAATGGAAATGTCATAGGAGCATCTTTATGAAGGCCTTTGTACTCGACACAGTATAATCAAGAAGAGAGGATGTCAGTTTTAAAAAAAACACTAGAGAAATCGAAAATATGTCACCACCGGGGATTGAACCTATGAACCAGACTTTTCGAAACTGACATTGAAAATCCTCTCTTCTCCATTATACTTCCTACTTTCTAAGGGCTTTGGACAGATTGACGGGCTGGATAGCAGTCCTTCCTTCGTCAAGCTACATGGCACTGAGAGTCTCCAATTGCTTTGAGGTGGATGTCGATGTCCACCGGTGGATGGTTGGGAATTAATGTTGCGACTAGAGAAATAAAAGTTTGTTAATATCAGAAGTCACCCATCTAAGTTTGTAGAGCATACGCCGCGAATGTGTGGGTCACAGGTTCGACCCTCGGTGGTGATATATTTTCGCTTCTTAGCCTTTTGGCAAGGAATGGATATCGTATCTGTTCTCACTGATAACACATTCTTTCCATAATTTGCGAAAGGCGGTCCTGCTTGTAGGTTGAGCCTACCCCATAGCTTGCTGCTCTGCCCGGTAGCCGAAATTGAGGGGCGTTCTTCTTGGGGACCCCAGCTGCTCTTTATTTATTACTTAGCCTGTTTGGTGGTTTTCCTGTTTATTTAGAGTAGTTTCAATGTCGGGCCCACTGCTCAGAGTTTTTGATTGAGACATGTTTTCTATTGCGTCCTTTTCAAAACTGACTCGACAGTGTTAAGCAGAAAAACGAGCACAGGCATCTCATCTGTGTCATCTCCGCGGTCGGCAACATTTAGTTCTCATTTACGCCAGTTTCACTATTAGGCACAGTCAGTTGACGAATAAACATGAATAGTACTTACATCGGTACACGAAGATTCCGGGGGCTAAAAGTGTGTACTTGCACCGTGGGCTTGTAAATATGAGCCTTAATTTGAAGGAGTGTATATTCAAGTGTGGATGATGTACTTTATGAAGAAAACATGTGATGCAGTATTTAGCCATTCCTTTGCCACTCTTGGTAGATGCCAATGGAAAGCTCGGGTGAACGTCGTTTCCGCAAAGTGAAACAAAGTGGACTCTGTTCGGCAGAAAAATTACGTCGTAGCTTGAGAACGAGACTAATTTAACGCATTTCATAAACAAAAGCCTTTTTTCTCTGTCTTCTCTGAGGAAAGCCAGGCCACTTTTGCTATTAGTACGTGAGTTTTGAAGTAAAATTGACAATTTTTGATAGCTTTATGCTTAAGACACCACAAATGATTGAAGACAGGACAGGAAATGTGTTTTTGATAGCCATTCGTCGTGACAAACACTTCTATTAGATGTTGGCTAAACGTCTTCGTGGCCAATAATGGTTAGTGTGGCCAATTTCCGTTAGGCCAGAGGAAGTCTGTTTAAAGAGGAAATAATAGTTAAGAACAGTTTCTTGTTATTATCTTATAATTTTACTGATTCTTTCTTTTCGAACTGTTTACAGCTACGTCAGCAGATGATTTTGTAATGAAAGCTGTCAACCAAAGGGCAGATGCAAGGAAGTGTTGGAATCCAGATGGGAAGACACAAGTTGTATCGATACTTCAGCACGCTGAGCTGACTACCGGCAGCACGGTCGCAGGGACGATGATAACGACGGGAAATCAGGGAGAGCCGAAGTCACCAAGCATTCCTTGGTCAGCGTCACCAAGAAGCCCAAATAAGCCTGCCAATTACGCATTTTATGTCGGCGTAGAAGGAAATGTTCGAGACAAGCCTGGTTCACCGAGGAAGTCCTCCGAATTAAACCAGAAAAGTGGCGCCTCGCCAAGGAGTAGCATCGGAGAGACGTTTAAAGTCTCGGCATCCAATAGCAAGTCTGGCAACTTCGGAACAACGGTTATCAGAAGACCGTTACCGCCCAGGCCGAAACTAAGCGAAGAAGAGGAGGAAGGAGAGGAAGAGGAATTTAAAGAAATGAATGAGAAGAAAACAGACCTTTCTCATGCCAAAAGCGCCTGGGGTGCAGGTTAGTAGGTGTATCCATAGAAGAAAATGAAACTAATTTGCATTTTGATAATGATTGTTGTCTTACTCCACCTCCTGACTTTTGTCTATTATCTTATGAGCCTTTCTTTCGGTACCCTTTATTTTCTGAAACACCAAATTTTGCTAAGCTACTAAGATAAACTTACTACACTGCATTATATTGTGGTGTATTTATACTTTAATATAATGCACCAAGTTACCTCATCCCGCTTTAAGGCAGCGAGCCACTGTCGCTTTCCATTTTAACCTATTCTCTGTGTCAGGTTTTAGTCAGTTGGTGCAACACTTGCGAAGGCTGTCTTTAACTGTTTTAAGCCTGCCTGTTGGCCTTCTTCTTTTCGAAGAAATATTATATACTCCACCGCATTACAACGTACTACACTATGCTACTCTACACTATACTGTGCAGTTATGTACCTCTCTTAACTTTATCCTACTGTACTATTAACTTATGCTATACTATACCATACATACTATACCATACCATACTATACTATACTATACTATGCTCAAATGGAAAAAGAAGCTTTTGCAATGGTTCAGCGCTGTTAATGTTTCAAACTTTATTTAAAAGATACTTCCTTAAACTTTTACACGAACCACAAAGCAATGGAGACAATTTTCAGTCAAAGCACATATTAAAACATAGATTCTTAAAGTTCAGACCTTCATTGTCAGATTAATACGTTTACCCGCTGCTTAAAATCCTGCGGATACCCTATCTCGTCTACCTTTGCCGTATGTCTCTCAAAAAGAACACTTGAAAACGAAGACTTGCATTAATTTCCTTATGTCACACTTTCTGAAGCTACGATACCTCAAGAAATCGCGGCTTCCTCCAAAGATTATTCTATTTTTTAAAGGCCACACTGTTCTTTCTCCATCAATAGACCATCATACGCAGAACATGCTCCTGAAAAAGTGTCAAGGACGAAATTTTGTCTCAAGATGATATTCTTTCTCAAGATTCTCGTCTCGTTGTTCCACAGTCTATACATGTTCTTACAGAACGTTCTTAAAATTGCATATGAATGTCACCAAGGAGTTGCGAAGATGAAGCAGCTTCTAAAAAAGTTTGGTTTCCTGACATTGATAAAGATGTAGAGGCTATTGTTTGCCGTTGCATTCCATGTTAAGCTCCAGGTTTAAAATCTGCACCTGAAAATATCTGTTTTTTCCTTTTCAGTTACTCCTTGGCATTCCCTAAAGCCTGATTCACATATGAGTAAAATCTGTCGCTAGGTCTGAGAGGAGGAGCAAGCAAGGAGATAGTTTGACTTTACTGCTGATTCATATGCCCGATTCAGTCATTGCAAGCGCAAATAACCAAAACGGAGCATTTTACGACAGAATTTTATTGACCGGGGTTTACATCCATCTTGCTGATTGTGACACTTAAGTCTACAGACTTCAAAAAATAATTATCACGCCCAAGATACAACCCCCGCGCTTGCTAAGGAACCTGATCTCCCCTTGGTATCAAATAGCTGTCACAATTTGCACCTGTCATCGTCATCATAGAATTTCCGCGTCAGAACAAAAGCCGCCAGCAATCTTCAAGTGATAGTCGGAAACCACTAGAGAAAACTCTTCGGAAAAGAACAAAATTTTTTGTTACTTTCCGACGACTTTTGCTTTGGCATATGTCAATCAAATTTTAACTTTCACCGCCAAGTAGTAGCGTTCACATACAAGAAAACCTGCCTTTAACATGCGAGACGCTTGTCTGAAAGCATTCTCCATCGCCTTAATCTTCTCTTTGGTCATTTTAATTTTCCAGATGAAATGGTTATCGGCAACGGTCCTCAATTTACTTGAACAAAATTCAAATACTACAAGCAGTCACCAGGCATAAATCACCGCCCTATTGCTCCACGGGTTAAAGTTAAACGTCATGACAATAGATGGAAAGATGGTGTGCCGCACTGTGAGTTTCAGTATCAATTCTCATCTTGGCAGTTACTTACTGATCTTTGAAACAGCTGCCGCTAAATTTCCTCCTCCTCCTCCTCCGCGTCTTTATTGCAAACACAAAATAAACGTGATGGTTGTATGAAAGTCCAGGAGTCTACCAAAGCCAAATCGTCTGCCAAGATATCCAAGAAGTCGCAAAAAGACCGACCGAGAAAAAACGGATCCTTTGCAGAGGCATATAAAAAAGCAAAGAGCTATGTAGAAAGAGCCGGGAAAGATGCCACATAGGGACATTGTAATCATCTGGACAGAACAGAAGGAGCAGAGAAATCGACATTAGAGCAATTACAAGACATCACTAAAAGCAAGAATTTAACCTGGTGACCACCATTGAAGACTATGATGTTGACCTTATTGAAGACTTGCTGAATGTTGAGGATAAAAATGAACTAACATAAGCAGCAAAAGCAGTGACTACACCAAACTTGAGCAATAAAATTGTCTTGCCGATGGTCACAGATGGTAGCTGTCTCTCGCAGTTAGACGTAGTCAGTTTGCTTCTTTCTTACCATTTAATGGGAACCAGGATAAATTGAAGTCTGGATTCCATTAGAACATAAAAGAGGTGCCGTCTGACTGCGAGCTTCGGTGTAGTCTTCGAAACTTTATCAAAACATGTCTTCAGAACGGCCATCTTCATCAACGAGTGGCACCAGCCGAGAAAGTTCAGTGCAACGTTTACGTCTCTTAGATCATTCCAACTTAGGAAACCTTTAAAGGAAGAACATGTCACGTGAAGTCATGATCACATGAAGTCGTTCATCCAATAAGAAGATCGAGTAAATCGATCTTGTAATAATGTTCTATATACGCTTCATCAGAAGTAAATAATAAATTCATTTAAAAATCTCTGATTAGCAATATAATTCTAACTATCAAAACAAGCGCCTTGAGGTGTAGGACTCTTGTTTAAATTGAATTTAAAAACTGAGACAAGAAAAAAACCTGTTTACAAAAATCCCACTCCCTCCTGCATAAAATAGAGTAACTACTTGTTATTACCTAGAATTTTATAGACATATTCAAATTGTAATGATGATTTTTTTTTCAAACTTCATTGCCAATTCTTTCTGTTAATTTACAGATAATGAGCTTTACAAGATATTTTTTTAAACTTCAACATTTATTTCGTAATTTCACCCAGTATAAAAATACTAAGTCAGACACACTGCATAGGCATATCTTTCATGGTAAAAGCTACAGAAACACATACAACAACTACAACAACAACAACAAAAATAAAGCCTAACTGATAAAAGGGTAGATATCGCGCTGGTTACGATACAATGTAAAGATCATATGACGCGGTACTACTACTGATTCTATTAACCTTACATTATTGCACACGCACTCGTAATCTATACAAAATCTTCTCTCTCTCTCACTCTGATTGTGGTAGAATTTAATGTAAGAAATTACGCTAATTTATGTCAATGAAGAATAGGGGATTCCTTCTATTTGCATATACTACCCGTGTATGCAGAGTAGGCCGTTACCTACAAACTTTCTCGGGCCTACAAATCAGATAGCAAAAAGCCGCCCAGGTTTACGACTTTTATCGATTGACCGCACACATAATATCAATCAAGAGTCATTAAACAAAGGGAAGCTTATTTGATCAATTCGTCAATCGATCAATACATTGGTACCTTCAAGCACGTGACACTCGATAGGTGCTAGCCTTTTAGTTTGCCGGTCCAAGAAAACAAAGTTGCAAACAAAATCACGTGCATCATGACTGTGAAAGCCTGCACTAACTTTCGCTGTCTGCTACACAGACCATAACAAAGTACGTATGGGTCTAAGTACAGAAAACTCTGGCTCCAAATTTTGTCGAGCACGATGGCACCCTAACAGGTGCAAGATATATCAATGCCATCGACGGCGTTTAAGTTCAGTTCATTGCCACAACAACTTGTTGGCATGTCTCTAGATTCAGATCAGGGTAATAGCACATTTTCTCCATCCATCGAACTTTCAATACAAAGTCATGTACTAGATAAAACGCAAAATATGAAAACTCTATTGACAACGCTTTGTTTTCTGAAAGAATTCCACAGGTCTCCTACATGGTTACAGAAACTCACAGACGTCCAACACAGATCTTAAACCTAAACTCTGCAATAAAACCTGCACCGTAGGTCTCCCAGTTCACTTTAGCCAATTTTCAGTAACAATCTGTAGGTGACCTGATGTTTTTAAGAAGACGAATCGTTGTCAATAATACTTCCCTATTTGGCGTTTTATCAACTTCTCTGAGTTCATCGTGTTGTCTGCACCAACTATTCAGTTTACAGTACCAGCAGCTCCAACTTCATCAGAACTACTACTATATCATAACTATTACGTCATCATAAATACTACTTCATCACAACTTCTAATTCATCACAACAACTACTTGATCACACCTACTACTTAATCACAACTATTAGTTTATCACAACTACTACTTTACCAAAACTTCTACGTCATCACAACTACTACTTGATCACGACTACTAGTTTGCCACAACTAATACATTACCAAAACCTCTACTTCATCACAACTAGTACTTCATCATAACTTCTACTTCATCCCAACTACTACTTCATCATAACTACTACTTCATCACAATTTTTCTACTTCATCACAATTGAGGCGACGGAACTGGTTTCATTAACAGTTCCATTTTCCCACTTATAGATGGGTGATTCTCTGGGAAAACGAACTTAAATTTCTTCAGCAGGAATGCAAGTACTACTTTCATTTCTAGCAATGCCAATTTCTTGCCGATACAGCTACTTGGTCCGATCGAGAAAGGGTACGATGGACTGAAACCTTTCTGTATAAAGTCGTCTTCAGCATCTACAGGGGAAAGGTCAAAGAAAAGAGAGCAAAAATTAACCATTTTATATTTATACAACAAGCTGATATTATGCTTCCTTGAAATACTATCTGTAACGTGGTTATCACGAGGGGAACAGGAGAGTGTACAAAGAAAACAAATCCTTGGTAGAGAGGTGGCCAGGCGGGGGTAAAAGATTGTTTCGGAAATGCTGTTGATAAAGAGACATTGTGACGAGAATAGAACATACTCCGTGTTGACTTTGGAACAGTTTCAAGTAAATGAATAAACGAGCAAGTACAACTGTTTTCCAGAAGGGAGGGGGGGGGGGGTAATTAATTACTCAAAAAGAAATTAGGGTAGCAATACCTCCAATAAGTCTTCGCTTCATAAAATAATTGCAAACCAAACATACAATTCATTCTTCCTCAAGATTGGCAGCCCTTTATTCAGGTCTTACACAACATGAACCTACCTCTGTAGAATCTAATATGACCTTTTTCACAGCGATCGCAAATAACACTGAACCTTTCCTTAAAAATGACGGGTCCATTTTTGACATTGATATATATAAGAAAGTTGCTTCTCTACCATGCTACCGACTGTGTGCGAACTTGCTATTAATACTTATATTATCTTCGAGCATTGTGGCTGATGAACTTTTGTATCAGTATGATCCAAGGGTAGCATAAGAGCAACAAGTAGTGAGGATATCTTGTTAAAGAATTTTGTAGTGAGGCGATACGGGGATCCCATTACGATAGCGTTACGTGCATTTTCCTCCGAGTAGTCAACCATGCCACGTGAATGATGAGCAAAAAAGCAAGCTAGTGGTTATTGTCTTTTGGTCAAAACTCTTTCAGCATTGAATTAAGTGCCAAGGCAACGAAATCTGCGATGCACAACCTAAGTAATGACATCGCCGCTGCAATCTTTTCACCGTAAGGCCATGGCTCTTTGTGTCGCGTTAACACAAATTCGACATTTCAAATATTTGATTAATGCTGATTACAATCAAAAGGCTTTCACACCGCAGCAACATATGGCACAGGGCGCGTCGCTACACTACATATATGACGTGACACAGTGATTTCAGGACAAACCTGCAAATGCAACATCTCACCCATGCATTAAGAATGACGTAATAACAACTAAGTCTGCTCGAATGGACCCTATAAATTTTATTTAAATACGAATACATTATCGATGATTTTGGAGGGGGGGTGCAGATCTGTATTAGCGCCCTCTAGTTTATGGTCTGCTAGTTAAAGTTGACAAGTTTTCCATTAATTTAAATTGTAGGTAAAGAAGTCCTCCAATTATCCCGCTACTTCTCAGTGCTGACACTGGACTAGTTGCATTTCATGTATAGGCTATAATATAAATGGAGATCAGATAGTCGCTGACTAAAATATGGGTTTACATTTTCTGTACCCCTCTCGCTATTCTGGATGTAAATATTTTTGATCATGATAATACAATTTTACACCTTGCACTCCTATATGCAACCAGAATAAAAATTCTTCTAAGACAGAATGTCCTAGGTTATGTAATGGCAATAACAAGACAAGTACAGTAGTTTCTACAAACTGGATAATGTACACAACTATTTTATCACCTATGGAGATATACTCGAGGCATAATAAATGAGTTTGTTATTTATTCTATTAAGATCTTTGCTATATGCATCATGTATACATAATAACTCTAGACCTGTTAAATGTTTTCAGTATCTTGAGGAAGATATAGTACTAAGCATGCTTTTGCTATCACAGAGGATCATAGCAGTTGTATGTCTTTTGTACACTTTTGCACAATCTTTAAGTGTCCTAATAACAAGCTATAATCCCCTCAATCATCGTCTAACTTGGTTTTGGTTGAGGTGCTGTAGGCCTAATCTGGACCTTCCGTCCATGGGTCAATAATGGTGGGAAGGTAAAATTAACTGGATTTGCTGCCCCATTCCCTGTTTAACAATAATTCCCATTTGATTTTGGTTTTGATCTTGCATTGCATGGGCTAGGGCAGTATCCATGTTTATGTATGAGACTTATTTATGCACATGCCAAGATGCCCTTCCTGATATTACCAATTATAGCCTTTTGAGGAATTGAAGACTGACCTTGGGCACATATATTTTTTTACTTCAAAGCTTTTGAACCTCTATTTACATTACATTTTTACATTAATGATATTGTTTTTCTTCAGCCTAGTGGAGCAAATATTTTGGAGGTTGCAAGCGAGAGAACTGTTCACTCTGACTTCTTCAATGGTGAGCCCTTAGAATCACTATATATTATATACAATATAATTAAATGGCACATTTCATGCTAAATTGTGTTTTGATGGTTTTAGAATGTATCTATACTGAAGGCAAGTACAGTGTCAGTGGCCCATTCATTTTCAGTTTTCCACACCCCCTTTAGACTTCATAACCTACTAGATTGAAAGTAAGGATATATATATATATATATATATATATATATATATATATAAAAACTAAAACAGACTTCAAAATAGCCCTCAGTTAAAACGGTAAAAAGGAGACATCAAGGCAGAGAAGCAGCTGTAAGAGAGATAAGGACAGAGGATCAAGAGAGACGGTATCTGCATTTGAGACAATGTGTACAGCAGTGGTAGTGACTTTGCTGTGAGAAGCATGTGGTAGAAAGGAAGATTTGATGGAATGGCATTTTGGAATGGGAAGCTGGAACGGCGTCTCTCATCAAAGTCACCTACGATGCAATGCCAACAGCTGCAAATCTAGTATGATAAAAGTTTGATGGAAGCAACAAGTGTAGATGCGGTAAAAAGGGGACATTGCGGCATATATTGTCCTCTTAGAACTTTGCATTTGATCGATACACATTGCGACATAACCAGATCCTCACTGTTGCGGTGAAAGTCTCTTACGTGTAGAATCAGCCAGTTTAAAAGTGGGCACCTATCCCAAGTCTGGAACAAATTACAAACTTGAGGTTTTGCAAATGGGGAAGCGTAGGAGGTAGCAGTACTTTTCACCGTATAAAAACCAAGGACAAAAGGTGGGAGGGCATCTGAAAAATAGATGCTGGCAGCGGGAAAGCACTGGTGCTCCAATTGATAGTGACAGCTCACAGGCCAGATGTTGTAGTGTGGAATGAAAGGAAGAAAGAAGCAATCCTATTAGAATTGACCGTCCCGTGGGAAGAAAAGTTTTCTAGCGCAGAGGAACGGAAGGAACTAAGGTGCAGAGAGTTGATAGAAGAATGCGAGGAGCAAGGGTTGAGTACTACCAGCTGGAAGTTTGAGCAAGAGGGTTTTTTCAAAAGTAGCTCAGTTACTTCTTCCAGAATCTACTCTGCTTTGCAACGAATGAGAACAGGAAGCTAATCAATGAACTCCAAGGAACAGCTGGAAAGGTATCGTTTCGTGTGCGGTTGAAAAGAGATACTGGCAATAGAGAGAAGCTGACAGCAGCAGAGGCCAGGGAACTAGCAATGAAAACCGAAAATGAAGAAACTAAAACTACCCCAAAACAATGTATGGCAGAAGGAGAGAGGAAGAGAGAGGAAGAGAGAGGAAGAGAGAGGAAGAGAGAGGAAGGGAGAGGGGGGAACATGCAGCAGCCGGAGTCACAGAAATAGTAGTAACAAGAAACCCCAAGAACAACTTACAATCGCAGGAATCAAAGTGTTTGTAGTAAAGTGTGTGTAGCAGAAAGGAACCAACTACAATCAGAGTTAGGGCTATTAACCTCCACCTCATAGTTACCACAAAACACATTTATAACCATCTCCAACAAATGCAGTGGGGCCCCACCTACTTCATTAAAACAGTAGAGGATCAGAGGCCAAAAGTGTGAAGTGGTTTTCTCCTGATGATGGTTTGAGTTTTGTTCCAGTAGTGGGGTCGGAAACTCATTGACTCATTGACTCATTGACTCATTGACTCATTGACTCATTGACTCATTGACTCATTGACTCATTGACTCACTGACTCACTGACTCGCTGACTCACTGACTCACTGACTCACTGACTCACTGACTCACTAACTCGCTGACTCGCTGACTCGCTGACTCGCTGACTCACTGATTCACTGACTCGCTGACTCACTGACTCGCTGACTCGCTGACTCGCCGATTCACTGATTCGCTGACTCACTAACTCACTGACTCACTGATCCACTGACTCACTGACTCACTTACTGACTGACTGACTCACTGACTGGCTGGTCGACATACCGACATACGGTCTAAGAGCAACTGACTGACTAACTGAAACAGCTACTAACCTATTCAGACAAAACTGACTACCGACAGACTGAACTGGCTGACCGACTAACTGACCAACTGACACGCTGACCGATGGACTGAAGTTCCCTTCTCTATTAACCTGGTCGATAGATCACTGAGTCTGTCAGACGGCCAAGCAGTCACTAAGCAGATCAGTTAGAATTCAATTCAGTAGGCTAGTCAGTGAAAGCCAACCAATGACGCATATCAAGCAATTAATCGATTTGTGAATATCTTAATATTAGTATACTTATTTCCTTGATTGTAGACGGAGGGGAAAACTGCTGGAAAATATTTCATTCATTTCTGGTTAGGAAAGTCAACTTCTAAGGTACTCATGAAGACTTAACTCGTACTCTTATGGTAGTTTTCTTCTCGTATATAAGACTCTAGTTACACGGTATCAGATAGCTTCAATGTCAGAAAGGCCGTTCAGTTGCACGGTACTGAGTCTATTCGATACATATGTGTGAGGTATCTAGTACAATTTGGATATCATATAACTGCTTAACTCAAGGCCATATGGAAGGCTTATCACTTCAGAGCCTTTCTATAGTTAAAGATGGAATGACGAGGCTTGGTTTGGAATATGGCGCAATAAAGTATGCCATGGTTTGGAGTGAAGTTGAATCCATAAATCGAAAAAAAATCCTACACCCATCAAGATTAGGAAGCCATGTAAAGATCAAACTTCATTCACAACAACATCCACAGAAATAGAGGGAAAAACGATTGAGATTTTGAGACATGTCAAATTTGTGGAAGGGGGCATTTTCAATGGCATCTGGATGCGGTTTAAGTCTCCACCCCTACATATGGTACTATTTCGAGAAGCAGGGAAACGATTAATTGACGAAGACGCATTATAGGGTAAATGATTGGCCAGCTTAACAATTACTTAGTTAGTAAATTACTACTTTAAGAATAACCAAGGCGTACAATGGCAATCGTTAAATCTTGTTACATCGGATAACATCGGGTTACATCAAGCAAAACAATTTCCAGCTGTTTGTGTGTCGTTGTAATGATCAACTTATTGGCTTAGTAACACTATTATCTTTTGGCACCCTTTTGTTAAACATGGCCTTCTTCAACTGCATAAAGTATCTTTCAGTGTGGCTAGCCTCGTAGAATATCAGCAAGAAGCCAGTAGAAAGTGAACCTTGGTGTACTCCGACTTAATTGTTAAGCTCCTGGACTTCTATCATCTGCACTGCTAAAAATGTTACCAAACTAGCCAAATGGTAAGTAATACTAGTTATGAAACATCAAAACCCCACAAAAAATAGATGTCTCTTTCCACTGTTGGTAATAGTGTCAAGGCTGTTTTGTTCAGATACACTGTTGCTTCCTGTTTTAAAGCACTCTTAAGAAAGAGATTATACCAGTTGTACTTGTATTTTTGATGAAAATTTTAATCACTGTGTTCCTATTTCAGCCATCAGAACTTCTCTCTCAGTCAATATTTGGAGTGAGCACCGTACAGGCAAGCTATGCACAAGGGTTTTCAAGGTAACTGATTATTTATACAAGTTGTTACAACAAAACTGTGGGAAATGTTTTGCAAGCATCATTTTCATAACGAAGGACATGTTAAGATACGGTTATGAGAAGGATAGTGATGATGGTGAAGACATTCATAACTTCATAATCAGACAACCATAATCATCAGTGACAATCATAGATTTAAAGTTATCAGTAAGCTAGTAGCCACACCTTACTGCTGACAAAGCAAGGGTTAATGGTTAGCTGTTCAAGTCCTCACAGTTTTGGTATTTCGCTTGCTGTTCCCACGAGGGCACTTCTGGTAGCACTTCATGCCAAGTTTAGGCTTGACTATTTTAATGATGCTGAAATTCTCACAGGACATACAGTCTAACAGTCTTACTTTGGCTTTATCTCCCAGAGTTTGATTTCGATGATGCACATCTTCCCCTCTTGTGGAATCAGGGCCCTAACTGCTAATGAGTGCAAATTTAAAGTTTATAGACTAAAAAGTGTAGATGATAGTCCTAACAGACAAACAGACAATTATTACTCAAATGTATAGTAGATAACAATAATATAGTTTATATGGTAGTAAAGTGAGGTGTCACAATTTTTTTGTGTGAAATCCCATTTAAAACAACATCAAAGTGATAACTCTGCCTCCAAATACCCTTGTATAAAATATTATAGCATTCAAATCTGATACCACCTGCGAGAAGCGGCTGTTGAATTTGTGACAGAAATTAAGAAAACTAAGTAAATTTTGCTCGGATCATAAAATTATAAACTGGGGCTAAACAACACAGTTTTAACAGGCATAATTCAATTTTTTTAAAGTGTTTATCTCCACGATTAGCCAAGATCAACGTAAAAATAAAAGTCGTGAAAGACATGAGATAGGGGCCTTTGCTATATTCATGGTTGCTATAATAAAACAGTTTAAATCTCTTGAGGTCTCTTAAGGTCAGTAGCATAGAGATCTGTCGTGAATCTTACGTCATCCATAGCAATATGATGCAATGATTGCACGATAGGGATTTCCCCTCCCCTCTCTCTATTTTTAACAATGATGTAATTCAATTTCATGTGAACGTATATATAACTCGATCTTGTAAATCCTTTATACACACTTTCACTTCGACTTCAACAAAGCTGTTGGTAATGATTTTAGTTGTATACGGTAGTTTCGTTGCCGCGGTTATGACAGTCTTGCCGCTACCATTGCGCTACGAAGTAAGTGTAGGCTACACATCATTCACGTAATCTATAGATCTACTTGTCTTAAAATGTTCTGAGATAGGATTAGAGCGTTATAATTCATGAGAAGACTTGCTCCACATCTTCTAAACTCTTTACACCAGTGTGCTATTGTACCTCGTAAGCTTTTGCTAAACTGAAATGCCCTCTCCACTTCACCAATGTATCCTTGTGATACGTCCTTACTCGAAATAAAACTACGATCAATAGGATACTACAGAAACAGTAACAAGCTAGTTGTACGAAAACATGACTTGTTTCTAATCATAGTATAATGTTCGCAGCCGCAAATTTTGTGAAATGAGCTTGACTATCAGTTGAAAGTATGAACATTATTAGAATGAAACTATAAAAACCAAAATGACTTGTTGAGAGCTTTAATAGCAGCGGCATTTTTATGTCATATAGGTTTACTTATTTTAGTTCAGTTGGAGATTAAGTTACTGCACTCTGTCTAATTAAGGTCTGTTCGCATAAGCACTATAAAGGAATGATTTGCCTATTCACTTAGTGTCCTATTTACCCCAATTATTGATAGTAATGCTACTATTTTTAATTAACTAAAACCGTTGCGAACCACCAGGAGAAAACCAAGTTTGCTATGAAACTTTTTAAAATTATGTAGACTAACAAAAATTTGGTTTGCGTTTTCAGGAGCTCATCGGTGGAAAATCACAGCATAACTTTCAAGTCGTTAACGTTTTGGTTATGGGTGATTTACAACCTTGTTCATCAACGACTCTTCGAAACAGCTTTAGAGAGTACCGAGTAACTTCAGAAAAACAATTTTGAATGCGCTCCCTTCGTCAAATGGGTTGTGTGGAGAGAATTTCTTCTGCAACCGAGCCTACAAAGAACGAGGGCGAGAGTAGCCCTTTATTTAGAAGTAAAATAATCCGCCACCTTAAGTTTTCTTAATTTATTTGTTAGTAAGCGATGATTGAAATGCGTGAGTAACATTTGGTTTGTGATAGTGTCTGGACCCCACCTAGAAAAATCAACCTTCAGCTACAAAGACAACCCCAACCTAGAACTTTAAAGGCCAACCTCCACCTGGAAGACATTTTTTGGTATTAATTTCCAAACATTCAAATCATTGCTTTCCATCAATAATGTAAATAAAAATGGAACACTTATTTAGAGTTCTCCTATTGCAACATCTCATCACTTGAAAAGTTACACAAAGTTAGGTGAAACAGAATCACTAATACAACTGTTAATTTAAAGTGGACACCATTGTGCAAAAAATTTAATTTAGATTATGGTTGACAATCCCCACCTTAGAGGCCACCCCCCACCTGTAAATGGGATTTGAGCCAACCCCCTTCTAGACAAAATTTTTGGAAAATGATGGAACCCCCACCTGCAGGGGGGAGGGGGGGGGGGCAAACTACGAGGACTCATAAACAAAAGTATGCTATCATTATTGTGAT
This sequence comes from Alatinidae sp. Z8VKAUB7J3, assembly GCA_010016025.2. Taxonomy (NCBI): domain Eukaryota; kingdom Metazoa; phylum Cnidaria; class Cubozoa; order Carybdeida; family Alatinidae; species Alatinidae sp. Z8VKAUB7J3. The sequence goes on along the minus strand of JAAAKM020073195.1, from coordinate 79,130,674 downwards.
CTGATCTCAATCACATTATAATAAATGCATAACAAGGCAAAATAATAATTTATCATACGAAAATTAATCATACAAGGTATCATACATAAATACATACATAACATACATTAACAATCAGTCCTTGCAACCACTTTCACCTACCAGTTGTAATAAGTACAGAGCACTGTCCATCAATCATTCTCTCTGCCAATGAATCAGCTGAAAATCCTGCAAACTAAACATAGAAATGAAACATGATGCAGAAAAGGTATCTCATGGTATTTCATGGGAGATATGGTCACCTACGTAATTGAAAATTCAGTCTTAAAGAGTTGCTTATTAGTGAGAGACTATGCCACATTACCTTCTCAAAAAATATTTCTATATTTACGTCAAACTATCAGACTCTTACAGCATTACTGAAATAGCAATACTTTCACAAAAATAGTTATAATGCTGAAAATACTACTATTTTACATACAACAAAGACAGGTGTGAACATATATATATCCATTTTTCGAACTTACCACAACTGAATGGATTGCACCAATTCTTGCACAGCTTAGAACTGCTATAACTAATTCAAACACCATCGGCATGTAGATAGCGACCCGGTCACCTTTCTTTACACCTAAAATAAATATTTTGATTCATATTATAGTGCACTTAAATGAACAAATCAGACATATCTTCAAATCAGACAAATTTGATGGCCTGCATATTCAGAAGGGTAGCTATCTTAGGTTGAAGTTTTATGTCAGTAATTTCTTTGATATAAATACATTTCAGTACATAAATAGCTCGGATGATGACAATTATCAGCTCCCTATACATCATTCTGCAAGTCCCTTAATGTCAATGGATTTGTATCCATCTAAACAAGACCAAGCTTCACAAAAGTTATGTATAAACACATGTATAGTTCAGTCTGGGAGACTCAGTAATATTTTCCTACTATTGCTGAAAGGGATTGAAACGTTTTGAAGTTTATTTTCTGTGTTTATTGAAGCCATGAGATAAGATATGCCTACTGCTAGCAGAAGATGAAAACGTAACCCTTTTTGTTACATTGTTCGACAATTTGCTTTAAAACTCAGAGGAAATCAGTTTCATATTTTGTAAAGAAATCTTAGCCCCAGTACTTTGAAGTCCGACTTCGTGATTATGGCATGCCATGGCCTGCATACAATGAACGTACGATTGTCATGATACTTGATGACGTTAACGGACGGAGGAAAAGAGAACGATAATGTTTGATGTACTAATTGTATGGGAGATGGAGTGATGCGCAGGGTATGTTTGTAACCAAGATATGGTACAACTGCCATTCTAGGAGGCGCTATTCATGGAAACAAGCAGGGTGACGAGTAAGGAATCAAACAGACTTTGTTTTGATCAAGATTTAGAAATGCAATCCAAAGCTCTCACGCGCACCCAGGAGCGGATGATTGCTCAGACATAATCCTGTGATTGCAATAATCAAATTGTTTCTTAAGGCTATTCCAAAACCCCAAAAGAAGAAAAGGCTCGATCATAGAATACTCACAGGAAACCCAATGGCTGAAGAAAGGTACAAGAAGAAGAACGTTCTCGAGAAGATACCAACTGAGATGCCTCAGAGGGTGCATTAACATTGGGAGACCTTGACTTTAGCAATCAAAAGGTCAGCCCAGGAGAATTTACCCGAAGAACAATCAAGACCAAGATTATCAAGCTGGATGACCAACGAAATCCTGAACTTAATGGAGCAGCGGCGAAAATTTAAACATCAAGACCAAGAGCAGTATCATGCTGTCAACAGAGAAATAAGAAGGACATGCACTTAGGCAAAAGAAAATTGGCCGGTGGAAAGATGTCGAGAAGTGGGAAACGCACCAGGCATGCAAAGACATGCTCAAAGGAATAAATGAAATTTTAGGCAAAAGATCGCCAACAACATCAAAATGCATCAAAGCTAGTGATGGTAGACTATTACAAGAGCATGCGGAAGTAGTCGCACGATGAATTGAGTATGTTAGAGAGTTATTCCATAATAACGAACAGGTTGAATGAGAGTTGGAATCACGTTAATGCAAACTGATCCGCCTATACTCAAAGATGAAGTACGTTGGGCTCTAGGCACAATGAAAGCAAGGAAGTCGCCTGCTCCAGATCAAATCAATGTTGAATTGCTGTAGGCTTTAGAAGGGGAAGAGGCTGAGCTGCTCTCGTAGCGTTGCTCAAAGATTTATAAAACCGGACAAATTCCAAGAGAAGTGCTTCTGCCCATGTTCGTGGCTCTTGCAACTACATGCTGAAACCTGTTCTCAACCGTTCTCTGCCTCTGAGGTTACTTTTCCCGCCTCAGGTTCCTCGGAATTCGAACTCTGGCTCAAAGAAAGTCTTTTTTTGTTCAGACATACCTATTCACTTAATGTAAACAAAACTTCAACTCCTGCCTCCCTCTTTTAGTATGTCTCTTGTTTGTTATTAATGTATCCTATTGTTCATGTTGTGGTCTTAACCCAACGTGTTCTATGATTTGCCGAAGGTGATTGAATACAACGAAAGCTCATCAAAGAATGTTTAGTAACTAAGTTTCATCTACGCGTCCTGTGTTGGGCACTTTTCTTTATATTAAGAATTCGTTTTCCGCCTGGCTTGTCGATTGACGAGAGTAAATATTGGTACGGTATAGGCTCTATTGGAATACTGGCTATGTTTTATAGCAGTTATTTTCTCCTCACGATACTATGTGAAACCCTATATGACGTATTTGTAAAATACATACGTAATAACAACGTAATAATAGTAACAGTTCCACAATAACATAGCAATAAAAACATTAATAGCAATGATAGTAATAAAAATAAAACAGGGTAACAACAAAAAGTTTCCTTGTGGTACCGAACATCAGTGTACGAAAATAGCAAAGTAACTTTCGTCTTAAATTTCCCTAAGCACAAAACGTGAGAATAAATCGGAGAGTGCGAAACTCTACACACAACCAAAGGCATAGGCGAGAAATTTTTCGGGGGGGCGGGGGATGGGGGCATTATCACGTATGGCTATTGTTATTACTAGTGTTCTAAGTTTTCTGAGCCGCCGTGGTCCAGTGGATAGTTCACATGCTCTCTATGCTAGTGGGTACCGGTTCAATTCCCCGAAGGGTCATTGGTGACGACAGGAAGGGCATCCAGTCTTAAAGTGCTCGAAGCTCCAACGAAAGCCCCATGTATATATGGGCACCACCCCAGCCACTATCAAGGGGAATACAAGGCGTTGAAACCTATACATTTCCAGGGCAGGTAAGTGGCCCCTCTGACATTCCATACGGACGCCTGTGCACCCAACTGCGCGATTAAAAAGCGCCAATCAAAACTTGAACATTCTGATTTGTAATATGGTAAAGCCGAATCAGTGTCCCTAAGAGTTATTAATATCAACGGAGTAGGCCAAATGACAAGACAGTATGCAACACAATGGCGCCATTTCAATTACAAGACCCTAGAGCAAAGATTTTAGGTGCCACAATAACAATATTATCATTACCATTGCATTTACTTAGTTGTAATAGCACAGAATTTCTTAAGGAGTACATATTTGAGTGTCACTCTCTGCAAGGGTCGAAAAAATTCCTCCTCGACTTTGCAGCTCAAAAAATGTTTCTTTTAGGAGGATTAGTAGCACCCCAAGTCATCTATATTTACAAACTTAACAAAGCATCTCCATATCTTGTATTTGGCGCTATGCTCTTAGCTAGTTCTCTGCTGTGCCTTTGTAATAAAGACACGTATTTGACCGCTCTTGAAGACGAGGTGGAGCCAAGTAGCAAGAATCGGTAATAATTCTGAATTGCAATATAAATGTCACTAATTTTGCGACAGCTTCGTAGTTATAGATACAAGCGGCACTAGGTCTTTTCGCAACTTCAAATTTGTTTTTAGAAAATTCTTTTACTCTTTGAATTTTTTGATGTTTTTGATAATTTTTCAAAAGTTTAATGGCTTTTGCTTCGTTTATTGAAATGTTGCCTAACGGTCTAATTGTGTGTGTTTTACTGTATATCTTAGAGTAAACCTCTATGACCACAAGAAAGATAAACCATGGTTCCCAAACAGGCGTGCAAGGTAACACAATATGGTGCGCGAGACTGCTTTGTGTGTCTTGTTTTACTACGTTGTTGTCAATGAGGACAGGTAGACATTCAGATTATAAGCAGCGAGAAGGTGCCACTGTTAGAGAAACATTTAAGCAAGAAAGAGGAAAAAAAGAGCCATATATTTCAACTGGCTTATAAAATTTCAAACATAAGTGATCTGATTTATTAAGGAATTGACATGAGTGGATGAGAATATTACATTCTTGTAGTGTAAACGCAACTTTAGCACTGGTGTGATATTTATTCGCTGACATATTTTTCACATCTGTTTGCTCATTGATAAAATTAATTATACGAATTTATTTCGTAGTATGACGTAACGTAAGCTTAACGGATGCGAGGACATAAAGAATGTTTTAAGGGCATCGATGCATAATAATGTTGAGAAACCCTGAGTTCAGCATATGTTTTACCACTCCTTGTTCTTCTGACATATACGTGTCTCACCTACATTCAAGCTGTACTTGTAAGTACGGACTTCCTATGTCTTACTCGCAAGGGCATACAGCTGAAACCTAAGGTCCAGTAGGTAAATTCTATAGCTCATGTCCATTGTGTCAGAAACGAACGATTCTTCTCTGCGATCGGAGCTATGGTTGATCATACATTCTCAAGATCGACAAAAGCTTGCAAAACGTTTTAAAATTATCGCCCAAGAATTGTGTGTGAGAAGCTAGAAACCGCACTATGGTCTAGTTCGAGTCGGCTGTACAAGTTTTGGGTAGATAGGTTTTTCTAATCATTTTTCCGTAGCAGGCTTAAGTTCACTTGAGAAGAGTTGTGCAGCAAACCTATTAAAGTTATGAATCCTGAAAAAATAAGGTTCGAAAGTCAAAGCTTGTGACTGTTGTATCATAAATAAAATTTTAAGTAAACATTGGAAATCCTAAGAGCACCCTCCCTCTCATCGATTATGTAGTATATTAATGTTCCCTGTTACGCTTACTTAGTTCTGCTTGTAAAGTGGCGACTTAGAAAAGGCCGTCTGACTCTTCGTTACAAACTTACGCAACCTTTAGCACACTTTCGCTACACTTTAAACCTCCTGTTGTTCCAGGTGGTAAGGCACTTTGCTCTCTTAAATTAAATAAACTCTCTTTAACTTAAATCTTACTTTCTCTACTTAGCAATCAATTTCAATGTCTTAATCTTCGTAAAGTAAATCTATACTTCTATTTAGAAAAAGCCGTTTGAAGATGCGCTGAGTACGTCAGGGGGCGGGGTCTATATGTGACGATACCGCAAACTCTTGTTCAGCATAGCGTATCGAAGTGATGACGCGACAAAAAACGTTTTCGTGGAATCCTAATTATAACTACATCACAGTGGTAACCCTGCCACCAAATGCCCGTATACATAATATTGCCTTCATATCTCGTATCAACTGCAAGAAACGGTAGTTTAAACGTGGAAAAGGCCTTACGCAAACACTGTTAATTTTGCTCAGTTCATAAAATCATGAACTCGGTTCAAACAACAAGGTTTTGATAGGCACGATTCCAACTTTGAAAGGGTTTATCTCGATGATTGCTCCAGATATCGTTCTCAAATGTGGACAGGATATCTATATTTACAAGAGGGATACAACGAATGTAAAAAAATGATCAAACTTCTGATATTCACGGAATTGTGACGTCAAGAGACATGCAAAAACATGCCAAAATACATATTAATCAAAAGCTGCCGCAAAATTTCACACCGCCTGAGTATATACGCAAGACTACGTGAAGAATTCTGATAGATTGAGTTAAGTAACCTTTCATAAGCGCGGCAATAAACTTGTAGAAATATTTCCAGCGGGTTTTAGTATAGGCTCTGTTGCGCTGGCCGTTGCCACCATGTAACCAAGGCCGTTTCTAACATCCGGTTTTGTCGCACATTGGAAGAAATCTGGTACACAGTTACTGGTCAGTCAGTCGGCCTGTCAACCGCTCACCAAGTCCAGTCCGTCAATCGTTCAGCCGGCCAGTCAATCCCGTCGGTCGGTTGTTCGGTCGCTCGGTCGCTCGGCTTGCTGTCTAGCCAGCCAGGCAGCCAGCCTCTTCAGTCAGTTAGCCGACAACCTGATATGCTGATTAGCCAGCCGGTCCTTCACTCAGTCACTCCATCAACTAACAACATAGATACTCTCTCAATATAAAACTAAAGTTTGTTTTCGAGTTACCTTCTCATGCCAAGATAGTAAGATGGCACTGCTGTTATCTGAGGGCTCTCCAAAGCCTCGGTAGATGTATTTCTCGTCGGTACAAATTCAGGAAAGAAACTTCAAGCTTAAAGATATAATAATGATGTTTTCCAAAGAAAAGTAACAAAACGGAAAGGTAAAAACTCTACTATAGGTCAACAAAACGCCACTATTGGAAATTTTTTTTAAAATTTCAAAAAAAATTATTCATCGCAAGAATTCTCAGTACATTTTAGGAAAAGTCACAAAATTTCATGTCAATCCGGCCAGGCATTAAAAAGTCATGAACTGAAATGTGTAACCGCGGGCCTACTAGCCCCCTTGTAAGATAGGATTAAACGAGTCTTACGCGTACTAAAATTAAATTTTATGCAAGATCCACTTACTTAGTTTGCATATTTTCAAATAGTTTTGGTGCAGAACGTTCTTAACATTGCCAGTCCTTCTTTGGCAGATTTGCCAGGTATTCCATTTATATCAGAGCCTTTTCAGACCATGGTTTGTACGACACATTCTATTATATGTCCACAAGGATTCTGTTCATTTTCAATTCCAACTCTTTCAAATTAAATGGACTTGGTACATTCTTTACTTCCTATAATTTTTACAATGATCTTTCCATAAAGTTTATCATTAGTAGCATTGTTATTAATTTGTGAGTCTGCAAAGGGTGGCGAAATGGTTTTAAAAGTGAGGCGCCAAGACATTAGAATTATTTTTCAAACTTTATCACAAAAACAACTACGTAAGGGAAAAGGGATCAAAATACATGAAGGGGAAATTTCTAATGCAAGCAAGAGTGAGGAGTCCATATCAATCAATTATACAATAAGTGCCTACATTAGTGGCACTAATTGTATACACATTTACACTAATTAAATACACATTTGGAAACATAAGCAGTTCCTAAATGTGCCAACAAAATCAAAACGTGCAAAAGTTATTATTAAATTCTTTAAATTCCTAAAGTACCGTACTTTATATCATAGGTCTCGCACTTTGTAAAATAATGTTCCTGGATAATGGCGTCAAGATAACTCTGAAACGTCGGAAAGTAATTGTAAATTTTATATTTGCTTCTTTGAAACATTTTCTTACATTACAAGCTTTTTTATCACCTTGAGTTCAGTATTACTTTGGTTTCAATCAGTGTAGGATAAAGCAGCGCCTTAGACTAAATAATTGGTGTTGCACACGGCTCAGTTCTAGCTCTAATCTTACTTATATAATGTCTATAATACAGACTTTCCAATCAGTTATCCAAGTGATTCATGTAGACTAATGACATTGCACCCAGAATCTCTTCCATATAGATCAGACAAGAAGACTAGAGCACAAGTGGACAAGTGGACAAGTGGACAAGAGGACAAGAGGACAAGAGGACAAGAGGACAAGAGGACAAGAGGACAAGAGGACCCTGAAAAATGAATCGAATAAAAAGTATTACATATACAAGAGCTACTCTCCATGTAGGGTTATTAGTCAGATTTTTAACACATTTGAATTTTTTTTTTTTTGCGAATATTCATCACAGTCACTCATTTTAAAATGGATAAATTCGAGGCTAATTAACACAATCAGTACTAGAATGGATTAAACTATAGAAAAAAAAACTATGTTATTAAAGCAATAAATGGGCTTATCAGAAGAAGGGAGTACACTGTCAGGGTAAGAAGTTTTATTTTGAAAACGAGCATAGACTAAGTGATTCATTAACCACAAAAACGACTTTACAACTACCCCCCCCCCTGGTGTGCAAATATATACCCTGAATTGTATTTATGCAATAGATTTTCTATTATAATGTCAGAACAATACGTGTTGTAAAGAGTTGTTAACAAAATATCTGACAAATTATATATTACGCTACCAAACCCTGTAAGTAATTACAGATCTCGTTAAGCGAACGCATAAAACACCCCTTAAAAGTCCTATTATTTCAAAACATCATTTTTACAAAAATTAGACAATTAACCAGGTTTAGTAATACTTTCTGGAACATTAATTTTGATCTGGATATTGTAAACATAAGTTTCACTGAGTCAAAATCTGGTTTTTCCTACGTTAACTTCTGTTTTTTACAGAGCCTTTTTTCTTGATGGGAACATTCTGAATCCCACAAATAAAAGGAGTATAGTATCCATCAGTATCTCTGAAACTTTGTGCGTAAGTGAATGGCTCTATGGACCTCACTCCCATGAGAACCGTGACTGAAAAAATAAACTTGAAAATACCTTGTAAATTGTATGACCGAGATGTTTTCTTTGCAGATCTAATAATTCTCCCAATGGATTGAGATATATGAAGCTATGGTACACATTATCACAATTTAAAGACTGCGAACTCTGTTTTGAAATAAAGAGTGATTTCTGAGACTGAATTAAGTAGTTGACAGCTATGAACATAAAACCAGATGTAAAAAAAAACTTTGACAACTTTAAAAGATAAGAAAAAACTAGACTTATATTTGTCAAGGGTAATATGAAAGCATTGTCCAGAACGAAGAGATACACCCAAGTAAAAGGTTAAAAAATAAAATTACTAATAGAGGTGGTAAATGAAAGGGGAACCAGGTGGAGAGGAGGCTAGAAATAGAGAGAACAAGAGCTAAAAGGTAATTTGGCACTTGTGACGAGGCAAGAAGAGCTAAGAGCCAAGAGCTCATATGATATGAGTTCAAAAAAAAATTCTAAGAATCAATAGATTGATTTAAAAGGAAAACCAGATGCTTAATCCCGGTCAGGATTTAAAATAAGAGCTCTGAGTCATGATGTCCTTCTGATTATGGAAAGCATCTGTCATCAATGAGAACAGATACTACATCCATTCCTTGCCAAGAGGCCGAGAAGCGATTTAAACTGGCACCCCACTCGACCAGTATTAAGTAAGCGAGGTATCCTTGTTCTTCTTTGCGTAAAACAGAGTCCAACGAAAGTCTATTGATTGTTGGAATTTACATTATTTAAAAGCAGCGACCGCATCAATTTAAGTACGTCTCGTCTCGTTGCTATCCCATCTAATGCCAGTATAATCATTAAGATCAGGCGCCGTTCAAATTTCAATATAATCATGTCTTTTAGTCTAATACAATCATAGTCTTTTAGACGCCAGACATTGTGTCGTTCAGCGCAGAAGTTCAGCTTCTGCTTTGCTGTTGCAAATTAGAGGTAAGACATGGGTCATGTCAGAATACGTTTTGCAATATATTAGAATCACCGAACACTCCGCCAGAGACTTAGGCTACGATATCTGTGTGAAAATAAAGTAAGTGCACTTTGTTTGGCATTAGACATTGCGTCTATTAACCCAGATGTTCAACTTTTGTTTTGCTGTTACAATTTCACAGACACACTATAAATCGTTGAAAGTGAACTCGTGCAATCATTTGAACCTTGTTACTAAGGTTCGCAAAACTCGCTCCTGACAGCTTCTATTGGTTTCATTTAATTTCTTGTCACTATTAGCAGTTACCTACCGCCGTTGAATTACTTTTATTTCTTGCTTTATTTTCTTTATTTATTGGTGACTGAGTCGTTTACTTCTAGAAATCTTCTCCTAGAGAGTCTTAAGGAAACTTGATAAAAACGTAACTAAGCGTCAAGACGAGGCTCAATTGTCATATGCACCTACATCAGCTGCAAATTCTTGTATGTGGTATTCAGAGCAAGAATAAGGTAGAGGTTGGGAAACCGAGATAAAAAAATTCTTCCCTCTCCAAAGACATTTGCTTTCATCTGATGAAGTTGTGTAGGATGGTTGCAGTGGTAGTGAGGTTAACCAAGATATGTAGTTTCCATAAAACAAGGTTCCCAGCAAAGTTTTAAGGCTTCCAAACCACGCCTTATTCCTCTTAACAAGAAATGTCTAGTTAAAAGTCAAAGGCATGCTCGCTCTTGTTTTGCTCAGTAAAAAATTCCATGGGAGTCAGTATAAATCTGTGAAACCTGCCAATGGCTGATGTCTTGGGTTCAATTTTTTCTCTACCTCCTACAGCAATTTGCATTACCTCTGTCGGGTATGATCTCAACCTGACAGGAAAGCATGTTGCTGTCTGATGCACAACCGCAGTTGATTTCTTTCAGTTTACGCAAGCTTTGTATACATACTGTATGAAACTCAATCAAGCCGTGGCAGGTGCTTCTTGATAAATAATATGCTTTCGGGGAAATCCTTCTCGTGAATGAATGAAATAAAAACCTAGTCTTTGGATAAACAGCTAGTAGGTCTTGTTCCGGGACGTTTAAAGACGTTACTGCTTTATGCTCTGAAGATCGTAGCAGACGGCAAACTGAGCTGGGTTTTGGTCCATTGAATACAGTTTCTACGCAAAATGTTCAAGTAAATATACAATAAAGGGAAGCACGATTTCCTTCAAGATGTTCCTTCGCGCATAACATTTTTTAAAGTTTTCAAATTCATAAAAATGAAGAAACCGATAACAAACTACAAAGAATATTATTCTTTACGCATGATACTCTGCATCTTTCGTACTTTTCATTTGCAACTAAAGTTGGGCCTAAATTAGACGTCGAGCGTGTTTGAGATCCATGTCTAGTTAAATTCAATTCTATAATAAAATTTAAGAAAAATCTGTCGTAAAAAATCATACTAATTCATAACCATCGCAATAAAGTCACTTAATAATTCTAAGGACCTCTTAGAACCTAACCTTTGTTATAACTTGTACTCTTGGGTGCCTCAAATGTTTCCCTTATCCTCCTTTTTAATGACAGTGTTATCGCTAACATCTATAATGCGCGTTTTAACACTTCTTCGAGCCTTGTAAAAGGCCAACTTCATCTTTTTAATGTGCGGTTTATATTTTTTGATACAGATATTTTCTACTTGCCCACCAAAGTACCTCCTCCAAAAATTGCCATGGGTGGGAGATTATTTAAAAATAAATAAGCGGAGGAGGTTTGGAATAAGAATGTTCTGGGTGGAATTTTTTTTAAAATTGATTAGCGGGGGGTTGGGGGACGTCTATCAGGCACCCAAGAGTAAGTAGCACTATGTTTAGTTTTATTGCCTTTGTTGTAAACAGAATAAATGTGTGGATAGTTCGTAACGTAGATAAATTGTGTAGAAAGTTTATGTAAAATCATTTAGACTGAAGACGGAATATCCGAAATATATCTTTGAAAATTAAATCGTTAGTCGTTTGTTTCAAATGTGTTACAAATTTGCTCTTGCAGAGAAATTTTGAAATTTATCGTGCCTGCATTGACCATTAAAGAGATAATTCAAGAATCGACGTGTTCTATAGGCAACTCTGTCCTTGCGGCCAGCTTCCTTTTAAGGGCAGCTTTGAAATACAGACGCAAAACCAAAGTCCCAGCAAAAATTTGTAGTAAACTCTGCATTGAAACTCTGCATTTAAGGGGCAGCTTTGAATTGCGAACTACGGGCAGTGATCTGTAGTCCGTGGAAAATGAAAACACTGTGTGATACGGGCAAACAATGACAATGACTAGAAGTGTCATCAACATGATGCAACGACCGATGGACCCATTGTAAGTCTGGTTATTGAGGATTTGGCAAGATGTCCAGATGTACTACATTTACTTGAAGTCTTCCCTAAAAGATAAAAAATAGAGGGCGGCTTTCATTACTCGCAAATACTACAGTTGGACCTCAATACCTCGTTATTGCATAGAATCGGGGCATTTGAATTCAGTATTCAGTCCTAAACAGGTAATAAATATGTGGAGATATCCTATTGATATAGGTAAGATAAAGAAAAATCACTACTTATGACTAGATTGCTTTTTAAAACGACAGTCTGCCCATTGTGAATCACTGTAAATGACGGGTGCAACAGCTGTCTTTCCTGCATTCAAATACTTCTCTGTTCACCGCTTTCTCCAAATATCATTACCCAATTATTGGTATTAATATCTCTACTTTGAAAAATGTCGAGTTTCTTTCGTGCTTCTCGAAATGTTAGTCAACATAGCGGGGTGTGAAAATCGGAAAGGTCACCCTAACAGGGTATTAAGAAATTAAAACTATTAAGGGGGTGCAACTAAAACAGACCAACAGAGCAGCCACTCCTAGATAACAAAACTAACTACGATCTGCATATTTTTCCCTCCTTAGTTCTTACAGGTGATATTCTCGGTTACGTGTGCAGTATACTGGATATAAAAGTCGCTCACAGCAACACCCTTGCGTGCTTTAGCTATTCATATTGAGATATTTTGAACAAAACGTAAAAAATCATTATTCGCATAGAAATGAAGAAGAAAAGATAAGCCAATTGAGTTGAAGATCCTCTTATTCTTGCTTTACGTTTGTTATACATATACCTTATTCCGACATATATTATAGATATATATTCATAATTTTAAATTACTTATTTACTTACTTGTGTCGCTTTTGCTCGGGAATCTTATAGTAACTTTGGTTTTTTCGGTTCTCCCCAAGCACTTCTGTCTAGCATGTACTATTTCAGGTGTAGACATTTCTCAAGACTCTATCCTTGTGCTGGAAGGCGTATTAGGTCAGGTATTATCTTCCTCGTGCTTTATATCCATGTATTGGCTACCAAAGGGTAAGTTTGCTTGCTGCCAGGGTTGGGTCTCTTACGGAATATCCTGTCTTCGCCATACCGCCATTCAAGGTCCAGGCTTAAAGTCAGTTGAGGTTTACGGTTATCTAACAAAGAGAAATGGGAAAGCAGCATTAGTGGCGCCGGACGTATAAAGAAGGCATAGAACAGACCACTCTTTGCCCCGGTTGCCCGACTACAAAGGGTATCATAAGAAGTGCCTACTCGCATCGTCGATTTGTAATCCTTTCCCTCGTCTGCCTTAGAATCTTCAGTGATAAAAACTATTCATAAACATAATAAAAATATTTTTCAAAAATGTTTTGTTTCAAATGATCTCTTCATACTATAGAACCATTGCTTTAATGCACTCCTGACTATTTTATGAACGATCCCCTCAAATTGTAACCTTGATTACAAAAGGTCAGTGATTAGGCTTCAAAAGTGTAATCAAAGACAAGGAAATATATTCTACTTTTATATATTTATATAGATATATACCTCTTGCATAGATAAAGGCTCAAGGCCAAAATATAAATAGGTATATACATATGTACCTTTAGCCTAGATTGAGTCTCAGAGCCAAAACATAAATAGGTATATACACATATTCCTTTGCCACTGATGAAGTCTTAAAGCCAAAATACAAATAGGTATATACACATATACCTCTGGCACAGATGAAGACGTAAAGCATAAACACAAATAGATTTATGTATAGATACCCTTTTCTCATATGAAGGCTTAATGCCTAAATACATATCAGAATAACTAATTTCTCGGTACCCACTGAGCGGAAGAGTGACGACAAATAATGACTTGAACATTTTTCACCGTAATTGTTGATCCTGATGATCCAGTAGTTAAGATTTTGGATGTTTAAATCATGGAGTAATGGGTTCGAATCTCCGCAGCTCCCTAAAACTACTAGCTAATTTAGTAATTCTCAACCCATGAGAAATATAATTGAATTGTGACTGATACGTTTCCTGTGTATTCTCTCCATTACACTAAACTAAATGTTTATGAAGCCGTTGTCTTTCATTCTGTCAGTTCTTGTGACCCACTGTGGAAAAAGTTTGGTTACTCGTGTCCTGGTGCATTAATGACTTTCTCTACATCATTCTCGCTGACCAAAACTTGCAGCTTTCTGTTAAAATAGCATTTAAGGGTAATACGATATCAAAATTCAAACGAAATATTTTATCTTTTTAAAAAATTTCAACAGATAAAGAAATTTCATTGCCCTCTTTAATTTCTATTTGTATGGAAATAGTACTTTGAATATCGTTTCCTTGGAAAGGAACTTCTAACAGATAATGCTTATAATGTCAATGAGGTAAAAGTCTTTTAAACCTCCGAAATTAGTAGAAAAATAGAGTTATCCCTAATAAGTTCAGTCTAGGTTTTCTCTTACAATTAAGCAATGTAAACTGTGATTCTGCCCCAATTAAATGGTAATTTGGCCTCATGTTTTTAAAGTAGCCGTTCGTTTATACTTGGTCTCTTTGTTCTTGACCTCAAGAAACATGGATTTTGTTGCGGACAAGATGGAAGGACGTGGGCGACCACAACACAACACACAAAACTGTCCTTCGTATTATCTTCTACTCCCTTTATTCCAAAAATCAACTGCAGCCATGATAGTCTGTGCAACTATTCATAAGTAGCTTCAATGAATTTATATTCTGAGCTTTCAAAATTCGATAAAAATCGTATGATATCTAGATCTAAAAAGAGCACCTCAGAGAGAAGAAGCTCAGGGTGATAACACAGAGGCAGTTTTTCACCTGAAATGTGTATTTGAAAAGAACACTGGAGAAATGGAAAAAATGTCACCATTGGGGATCGAAACCTTGACCCACGCATTCGCTGCATGCGCTCTATTTCTTTTTCTATTTCTCAAGTGTTCCTTTCAAAACTAACATTTCAAATCCTCTCGTCTCGATGATACTCAGAAATGTGTATGTTGGGGTACCAATGTTAAAAAGTCACTAAATCGTGTAACAGTAGTAGTAAGTAACAATGCTGAAAATATTCGAGTTTTTAAAGATCATTAGCGAGGCCCTAATCTTTTAGACCCTACGGTTTTCAAAAACTATTGTAATATTTGGGTTTGTTATGTAATTTTGTCGTGTTCCCATCTAATCATCTCTCAGTGTAAAATGGCATTTACGTAAGTATTTATTATGTATTTATTAAAGCACGAAACGCAACAGAAAAAGTAATATGGAATCAGTTTAGAATATTCCATATGTTATGAAATAGGACTGGAATAAACTGGAGTGATTTCTTATTAAAGATTTCGATAAGCTCTTTGCATGTTACATTGAATATTCCAAAGATTGTGTGAGACCTGACTATGGTCATCTCCAATGATGATGTCAACCATTCCTTACTAGTGTTCGACGTCAAGAGATTTTCCCATGATAGGTATCCATATCTACTACTTTATAAGTACGAGGAGGATATGCAGTTTCTTACTTTAGCAACAGAGTGCGATAAATTAGACTGACAAAAGGTCCCAGATGCAGGAGGAGAAAAAGTGAGGAATCCAATTTTGATGCTGGTATGCTAGGCTCTTGCAAGCAACGCGACATGCAGGGCCTGAGGCGAAACTTTGTTGGTCCCCCTAAAACAGCCACTGTCTTGCCTTGGTCTTAATAGAAACCTTAATACGTCAAATTAAGCCGCATACTTAAATAGGCCGCACGTTCAAAAATGCGGCCTAATAAAAACGCGGCTTAATTAATGGCGCGGTTTATTAAAATGCGGCTTAATGTATTGAAAGGAAAGCAAGAAGTGAAGAGAAACTGTCACTGGACCCATTTGCATAGATTTAAAAGTGGCGTTGAGGAGAAAATAGAGAGGGTATTTTTAAAAAGCATTATATCTCCAACTGTCCGTTGACTCCTGCGGCCTAATTTAAAACCCCTAACATGCTAATCCTTGTCAAGTGCGGCTTAATTAAATCGCGGCCTAATATAATGCGGCTTGATTACATACGCAGCTTAATATGACGTAATAAGGTAATTGATTATTTTCTGACCTTTCCTGGCAGCAGCGAATTGATAAAAACACAAACACCTTTGTTTTACAAACGAGAAATATATAAACCATTCCGTCCGGAAAAAATAAGGTATCTTAAATCATTGGGTGGAGGAACAGCGTTGGCAGTTTTAGAAATTTGATCCACGAATCTCAATAGGTGCCAAAGGTGGTAGTTTGAACTTACTGTTCATTGAATCTGTCGTGATTGGGATTCTTTTACTCGCCTCAATCAGCGGGGAAAGATAAAAAGGTGAAAGTACACAGTAATATTTTGGTTCATTGACTGTAGGTCTATACGGTTTACTGAAGCGCAGGCTTGTCATCAACTTCTTCGAGAAAATTAGAGTACTATGTTTTTTCTCTGATGGGAATTGTGTGAACAACGCTGATTGAGTATTATCATTAGTAGTGATTTCTTTTCAACTTCAATCAGAAGATGTGAGTTCAAGACGAAAATATTCACATAGTCTATTAGACTTTTCATTATGCTTTGTTGGCACTTAATTCACATATTATTTTAAATCTGTTGGTATTTTATTACGAGCTGATTATTACCGTCATTTCTAAACAACTGAAGCTAGAAATTACGCTTTGTTACACATGTTTGGAAACATGCTTCCTTCGAATAAAGATTGGACAGCTTTACTAGGGTAGGTATAAAGCTGGGAAAGAATAAATCAACTACCAACATAATATCCCCTACTCTACTGTAACTGACCTTGACACTTATGGACATGTGTCCATATGGAAACATATTTGTCGCGGAATACCGGAATCGCGGAATCCCCTTTATGGGAATATTCGTTCCGGTACGTCACCTGCTCAAAACTGAAATTTCAAATTCTCTTCGTCTTTGTTTAGTAACGTTGCCCCCAAATATAGTAACACTAAATATGCAAGTACATGTTATACAGTTAACAAGAATTGCATGGGATTGTTAGGAGAATTCAAAGGTCACAGAAGACAAGTAAACTTGGCGGTCACCACAACATCAACGAAAAACAGCCAACCAAAATACAAGTTCTTTGTGTTTACATAGAGTAGGTTAACGGTATATGTACGGCCTCTACGACAAAAATATGAAGTTTTCAACGCCCTCTTTCCAATATCTTAAACAGTTTGTCGTTGGTCTAAACCACGGGTTCTCAAACTTTTTGGCTCGTCGACCCCCTAATGAGATTTTAAGATTTCGATCGACCCCCTAGATTTTTATTCAAGGAAATTATTACAATAGTAAATAATAGTAAAAAGTGTAAAATAGTGATGTGGTAAGTAGTAGTAGTAGCAGTAGTAGTAGTAGTAGTAGTAGTAGTAGTAGTAGTAGTAGTAGTAGTAGAAGTAGTAGTAGTAGTAGTAGTAATAGTTTCTGCCTTACCGAATTAGATTCTATTTAATCCATGACACAGCTACGTTCCAGTTAATAATGCCTTCAAATAAATATCAAAGACATCTTCTTAGTGTAGAAGGAAGGATAGAGTGGGGGGAAACATAAATGTCAATATACAAAATATGTGTGCCGAAGAAATAAAATACTTACAAAAAACAATTGAATTGAAACAGAAGGGAACAAAAATTATTAATTCCTTCCATACTCTTCTGTGAGGAGTAGCAGGCTGCGGCCATATACTTCTGTTTATTCTATTTCTAACTTTTACTTCGTATATTCTACTACTGTTTGTAAATAAATTGATTGTAAACATGCTGCTGTAATGCCATTCGGTTGCATCATCTTTGAATTGATAAGAGTTACCATCAAGATACTACAAACACATAAAAGATGTAAAAATGCTGTACAAACAAAAAATTGAACGGCTCTTGCTAATTTTAAAGATTTTGTGATGTTACGTAATATTTCATAGCCATATATAACGCTATTGACACCGGATTAAAAAAATGTTATTTGTTGTAAAAGAGCAAAGCCCTAATTCATTCCAAAAATATTTGCTACAGTAAGTCGAACATCTGCGTACCTATTTGACCCCCCGTTAAGTATGATATCGGCCATGAAACATGAAAAGTACCTACAAACCATAGCATAATTTTTTAAAACGACTTCTACGTTTAGTACATTTTACAAATACTGGTGTTTCAATATTTGATGATTACAATTGATACATACAGTGTTATGGTTTTAAAGTGACGAAGGATGGGAAAGGGAATGATACCATCAGCGTTTTATTCCAAGTTTCGTTTCATTTTTCATTTTTGCCGGCCAACGGATCTAGTCAAATTATTTTTAACCATGTCATTCAGAACAAGTCAAGTATCAAGTAAATTTGCTAAAAGTATGAGAGAATTATGACAGATTTTTGGTATAACCTAAATTGAACTCGAATACGTTATTGAGTTTCAAAAGATCAAATGTTATACTATTTAGTCCAAATGATTAGACGTTCAGTTTATTTCAAAACTTGTCTTAACTTCATTAAAACCAGAGTTTATAATGATAACTGGGACTGCACGTTATGAAATCCGCTGCCGAAGAGGAAAAAAATAGTCGGCATATGAAAACCTGGAGAACGTAAAACACATATCAATGTCGATGCTACAAAATTTTAAAATTAGCAGAGAATAATCACTTACGCCAAGGAAGGCCGGATTTCTAACATTTAAAAGTGGCACAATCGCTTAGAGGATTTCACAAAACGCACCGGTGGGAGACACCTTCAACAGGACAAAATCGTTTCATAATTTGGCGCACAATGATTACTCTGATTATGATGATGTGCCAGGTATACTCTGAGGCCAGTGAGAACGTAAAAGTAGAGGCGGGACGCAGCAACATGCAGTCAACTTATAGTGTTCACGTTATCAAAGACTCATTAATTGAATCAGCAGAAACTTTAGCTACTGCTATTGTGAAGCCCAGTGAGGACGACAGCAAGGTCAAACTAATTGAAATAGGAACATTAGAAACTGTAGCCTCTCAAGATGCGGATGCTGCAATAGAACAGAGTGCATCGGATTTCATGACCCAAAAAGCTCACAACACACTGAGTAGAATTATAACTGGTGCACGCGAGATACCTATTGAAGAAAGACATCATGTTAGCTTAGAACATATGGAGTGTGTCAAAGTAAATCCGAAAATAACCAACATACCATCTGTTATCAGCACAAATATGACCAACGACGTATCAGCGGATAGAACAGATAATGTAGGGACGAACATTGTAGAATCCTCCGAATTAGGCAGCAAAATCGTGGTTAGTACAGACGACGCTTCAGCATTTGACGTCTCTGGAGAGGTGGGAGTTGCAATAAACGAGGAAATCTTTGATGGTGATACAAGTAAAACTCGCAAGACACTGAGTACAACTAATGTTAGTGCGTTAAAGGTTTCTATTGCAGATGAGACTGGCAAGTGTTCAGAAAGCACCGTTGAAGTGACATCAAGGAAGGATGAAACACAGAAACAGCTATTTATAGACCTAAAGGATAGTGAAGAAACGTTTCAGCTTGTGGCAGATGAAGCAGAAACCAATCCTAAGGCTATCAGAGAAGAGGCAATCAAAAGCGATACTGACCACGAAACACGTACACCCCATGCTGGACGCGTCTCTATTACCGAGGCAGATGATTCTGAAGTCAAACATTCTGACTCACTCGAAGATAAACATCCAGCAGATAAGCTATTTGGAGTTTCAACACTTGCTTCCAAGGGTTCAAAAGCTAACAAAAAACGGTCAAATCGTAAACTTACGGCTAAGAAGGTGGTTTACAGAAATGCTATGCAATTCGGTTGCCCTGTACGTGATAAGAGTATATTTAAGGCAGAAGGCCTTATCGTAGACAATTCTACCACGTTCAACAATATCTCTAAACCCATTCAAATACTTTCCGGAGACGAGCACCACGCTGAACCACCAGTGGTTATTAAACAAATAAATAATGCCATGAAAACACCTATTTTGGCTTCTACAATAAATAGCACTCCGAAATGTAATGACAGTACTAACAACAACGACCGAGTTTGGGTAGTAAATGTTGCCAGAACAGATGATACTGTTGACGGCGCACCTAATGGTCATGGAAAGTCAACGGATCACTCAAGCTCAATAGTTCAATTGACTCCTTCCATAGCAAAAAGCCTATTGGTTCCGATATTTGTCACGAATACTTATGTTTCTCAGATATTTAGAATCGAAAACTATTCTATTGCTCAAAATAGCTTTCGAGGTAACTCTTGCTGCTTTTAATTCATGAAATAAGGCGTTACAACTTCCATTCCATTTCGACCAGACTTCCGGTAAACATTTTTTGACACAACTACCTTACCTTATGATACTAATAAAAACACATATTTTATCAATAATTTCGCGATAAAAACGTTTTAATTCAACTTCTAAGGTGTTGAAGTAATAACAACCTGAATGTCAAAGCATAAAACCACGTTTATTCATGCCAAATGAATCCCCATTACCCATTGTCTTTTGACATTTGCGGTAATCCATTTAAACCACATCTTCACTGATTCAAGCCGACTTCCCATACTTTTGCTTAGCCTTCATGACTCACAGCCATGTTATAGTACTGAAGAGAATTAACACTTAAACGAACGCTTTCTAACTCCAAGGCTAAGCAGTATCCTCCTTTCACACAGTACATTCTTCGTGTACACAAATAATTTATTTGCTTGTCCAAGTTTACAATTGCTATCTGTTTCAGCTTTTCTACCTAATGTTATCGTACTGCCTAGCTATTTAAATCTTTCTGCTTTCTCTATCTGTATGCCATTTATGGTCACATGATACTCTGGGATTGGTGCTTTCTTGCTAGTAACCATCACGTAAAACTTTGAAGGGTTTGTCATTAAAGCAATATTTGCATTTCCTCCTGATACAATGTCCAACAGACTTTCCCTCACTGTCTACAATCAACTCTCTATCAAATGCGTATCTAAAGGTGTTGTAGATTATCTCTTCCATATCCGTCACACGTCTTAATTTTACTGAGTGCTTTCCCGCCATACAGGTAGAACAAGTCTGATGATAGAATGCAGCCTTGTCAAACTCCTTTTTTTTGTCCAATGTCTGCCTATTCACCCAAATCTCACAGAATCCTTATGGCAGCCTTATGGTCAAAGTACAAATTCCTTATTAACCAGAGATATTTCCCATCTATCTCCAGCCTCCCTAGCAATTCTATTAGCTTGTAATCTTCACACAATCAGTTGCTTTCATATAATCAAATTATAACATGTTTTTAAATCCTCTTATTTTCTGTGGCTTTTTCTATCAACATTCTTAAACATATAATTTCCCTTTGAAATGCAACATTCTTGAACAGATAAGTTCCTATGAAAATGCAACATTCTTTAAAAGAGAATTTCATTTCTTGTACCTTTTCCTGGTCTGTATCCAAATTGCTCATCCAATAGCTTTGCCCTAAGGGCATTCTTATGACGATTTAACATTACTGTCAAAACTATCATCGCTACATATCTCATGAGGCTTCATGACCCTCCATCTCGAACGATCACCCATTACTTCAAATAGATTTTCCATCGTAGTGCCAGTCCATCTTTTCACACTACCTGAAAATCTATAGCGTGGTCGTCCTCTCGTTCTTTGTCCAGCACACTGACCAGAAAGAATGGTGTTTTCTAGTCCTTCACATCAGACTAAGTGGCCTAAGAATGATAATTGACGAGTTATGATCGTCTGCATCAAGTCCGGTTTCGTACCCATTGCTTTCGGTCTGCGCCAGATCTAATCGTTACTGATATGGACAGACCACACAACTCTAATAATGCGTCGTATACACCATGTCTCTGCGCTCCTTAATTTACCTTCAAAACTTGTCATGATAGACCAAGTCTCGCACTATGTACTTCCAAATTTATCGATATCAGTAAACATCGAGTTAAATAACACATTTTTCCCTGGGCAAGGAACTCAGTGGAGATAGTCCAGAAGGAATCTTTTGGGCATCAATTGCTGATTTTGAGGAGAGTTTTTCGTAAAATATTTCTTCGGAGGCAAGGTTAATTTGGTGTAACCCTTGCAAACTAAGACATTGGTTCTTGGCCTTTTGCCAGAGATTTTGTGCCGCAACTGTTTTCGGTGTTCGCTATGATCTGTTAGAGGCATTGCTAAAAGTGAAGTTTATTTTACCAGATGGCTTGTTTCTCCGTCTGGAAGCCCAAATTCCGGGGCGTCGCCCTTGGATGCCCAGGCTACCCTTTTTTAGTAGTTAGCCTATTTGATGTTTCATTTTCAATAAAAGGCGAAGAGCTATGGAGAAGCACTGCAGACCCTTGCCAATAGCAAAACCCAGTTGACAACTTTATAGTCCTGGGAGAGAAACGGACTTCATCAAGGGCCTGGATAGTTTAGAAGCTATGGAACTGTACGAGCGTAAAATGTTTATGTAAGCATTTTATAAAAATGAACGATAACAGTACTTATGGGGAAAGGTAAGGCAAATTGGAGAAAGGGGGGCAAGTAGGCTGGGTTCAATTTTTATTTCACGTTGCCCTAAACTGCCTTAGGTCATTGTGTGGAAAGAGTGTTTCGTGTCGATATGCATTTCTTGCTGTGAATGACACAATGTCTTTCGCAGTCACTTTAAAGTTTGCTATTGCTGAAAAGAGGTCACGGAAAAAATTGAGATTTGGCAAATCTTTGGGGGAGGCCATTACCGCCCGCCCCCTCGTTCTCCCGTCCCTGTTTTGGCTCGTGATTAGCAAATGTAAATAGTCTTTTTTTTCATCAGTAATAAACCCGTCATACAATCATTTGCAAGCTACAATAATCATTCAAAAAGTCCTGGGATTTTACAATGTTTAACCCATAAAATGTTTTGAAATAAATGAGATATCTTTTGAATAACATTATAATTATATTTTGTGCA
Source organism: Alatinidae sp. Z8VKAUB7J3 (assembly GCA_010016025.2). Classification (NCBI taxonomy): domain Eukaryota; kingdom Metazoa; phylum Cnidaria; class Cubozoa; order Carybdeida; family Alatinidae; species Alatinidae sp. Z8VKAUB7J3. The sequence goes on along the minus strand of JAAAKM020073195.1, from coordinate 79,107,913 downwards.
ATGAACAATTTTCATTTTCTCCCAAAATTGTCCACTTCACCATGGAATCACCCTAATAACTTATATATTTACTGAAACAAGTTGTTGTACATAAAGCAATCCAGATACCCAATTCATAACAAGTATATATCGGCATGTTATGTACCATCAAATGAACCTATACTTTGGATAATAAATGCATAACATATAGGAGATAAAAAGCTTCTAAGAATGTTCTTACTTCTTGGACACTGCAATACCCCTGACACGGACAATACCCTTTTCTTTCTGGCAAGTAAAAGCAAGCAGTAATGATGTAAACATTTAAGTTGTAACTTTACATTTTAAAATTAAAAAATTAAGCAGGGACTTTCTTTCTTTTAATTGCTATGTCTGACTGTGACATATTGTCACATAGCAGGGGAACATGTCTCTGCCCTGTAGGCCTATTTACAGTGATTTAGAGTCACATTCAAGATACCTACAATCTAATATTGCCTGTACTTTCCCCTTTTACCTCTTTTTATCAATCAATAAAACAGGGCCATTTACTACTCCCATTTTTGCAAACTTTAATGTCTCCTTTCAGTTTTTTGCACAATCCATAACATCGCCCACAGTTGATTAGGACCTGTGCCCTTTTGGGTAAGAGCATTTCCCCATCATCAGTAATAATTAGTCTTTTCTGTTTGTAGTAATTCAGTAATCCAGAAAATGCCCCCCAAAATAATACTGGTAATCCACCCCATATTTAATTTTGTAACTTTACAAGTAGAGTTATAATAGATCTGAGATCCTGGGCTTTGATTTATTTTTCATCCATTTATTGACTTTAAATAAGTCTGAAAAGAAGTAGTTGGCATGTATCAAGATTCCCGTTCTGCATTTTGAAGTAAGGGAAACTTGAGTTTGACATGTAATTCTCATCTCTCGGAATAAGCTTTTCAAGTGTTGGAGCATAGACATAACAGTGGTTTCTCTTTCCCCCTAATATCCCCTGCTTCTACGTCAAAGTAATATATGCCAGCAGATATGCTTGACCATTGTTTGAGTGAATTGAAATATATCAGACACATGACACACACATAACTGCACCCTTTTTGTGTTATACTACTTAAACTTGATGATATTAACAACTATTACAAATTTCCTAATAACAGTTTTATGACTCAGTAGTAAGTCAACAACAATTTTGTAGCTAGAGTTACCGTACGTTCAATTTGCAACAGTGATATCGATTCATGTGTTAACCTTTTAAACTCATTTTTTATAAATCACTCACTCACTCACTCACTCACTCACTCACTCACTCACTCACTCACTCACTCACTCACTCACTCACTCACTCAATAATTTAGGCGAAACGTTGTTAGTAAAGTTTCCTCATTTGGCGTTTTACCTATCATAATTTGTCGCTGGATAATTTAGGCGAAACGTTGTTAGTAAAGTTTCCTCATTTGGCGTTTTACCTATTATAATTTGTCGCTGGATAATTTAGGCGAAACGTTGTCAGTAAAGTTTCCTCATTTGGCGACTTACGTATCATAATTTGTCGGTGGATAATTTACGGAAGACGTTGTCGGTTAAGTTTCCTCATTTGGTGTTTTACCTATCATAATTTGTTGGTGGATAATTTAGGGAAGACGTTGTCGGTTAAGTTTCCTCACTTGGCGTTTTACCTATCATAAATTGTCGGTGAACTATTCACCTTTTATTCATTCTTTATTTGATGTACCATATGCAATAAAAGTCTTTTAATATTTTCTTCCTTTTGCAATCGTTTTGGGTTTTTTTCACTTTTGTTGATGCGATTGTCAACGTTTGTGCACTTCATTTGCAAATACATCTTACAAAATGCGTAATTACAATTTTTAAGTGACACACTAGACAGAAACCTCATCATTGAGGCTGCTGAAATATTCTCCCGCCACTGACAACTTGCTTATAAATAAAAAAATGAAGTATTTTTTTGTTCCAGACAACCAGTATGTCAAAGTTGTCGTGAGGAGGAAGGATCATTTCCGTTCTGACGAGATAATTATTTCCTGCTTGATTTTTGTTTTTGTCGTGCAATAAAGCCATAAAGACAATAACATCCTCTACGGTGGACTACCCAAGGTCTAATGCCAAGGTAAGATTTGTAGGCTTCAAGTGGTTGATCATGTCTACCAAGACAAGAGCTCGATTGCTTGGCAAACCATCACGTGGTCACCAGTTCACTCACGTGTAGCAAGGAGGATACCTACAATAACATTTTTGGATATGCTCCACAGCGTCATAAAATTAAAGAGTCAGCCTTCGTTGCAGACCCCCCAAAACAGACAAACTTCTATGTTAGGCAGACACGCAGCCAAGAGCAGGCGGGGGAGGGCCGGTGTCACCCAACAGGTAAACATTGACCCCTTTTGCCCTCCACCGAAAAATTCTTACCGGCATTAATAGAAGGATCACTTTGGTTTTTCAATTCACTAGACGAGCATGACGAGACGTTTAGGCCTCTCAAATGCGATTTGAGCCTTCTTGGGACTGTAAAATATCAAAATTTTCCAAGCCAACACAAACGTGGTAGGCTGGCGTAGAAGGAACGGAGGAGGAAAAAGGGATCGTCTCGAATTGGCGTCAGCACCCGCCGTCGCCACCAAGGCCCGCCCCCGCTGACGCGCTGGGCCAGATTTGTCGCCCCTGAGGAGACCTTGATTACATCCTTCCTAATCACTAACAAAGATCTTTGCCGTGGCGTAAGATGCGCACGTCCAAGGGGTTTTGCCCCGGAAAAGTTTGTTTCCCATTAGGGAAAGTACAATGACTGCCTAAGTAGACTAAAAAGTGCCAAATCTTTGGTCAGAAAATCACTGGCTGACTGGGATTGAAGTCGCTACTATTGGATCGTACGTCCAGTTACCCTGAAACATTTTGGTGGCCTCAGTAGAGGGACTCTTTGTTCCCCCGAATAAGAAAGGGGTAGCATCTACGTTCTCGTACTCAGTATGAGGTTTGTCTCACACATTTCATGAAGTATGTTGATATGTGGGCCAGGCTTACGGTTACAGTAGCGACACTGTAACGAATTTTATCTTGAAAAAAGTTCTATGTTGGCTCCCTGTATCCTTTATTTTGGTGAAACTTTTTCTTGTTTTGAGATAACATTTGCGTTGTCGTGCTACACTTTGTTTCCTTAATTACACGAGTTTAAAGTATGGAGACGTCTCACCTTCATTTAAATCTTTGAAGTCCCATGGAATCAGTTGAGAGCGTTCTAAATTTGATTGGATATGACGTGCCTAGTATACACTTACTTGATTTCTTTGACTGTAGAAGTTCTCCCATATTTGCGGCTTGAATTGCTCGTTGTAGTATGCTCACTTATCAAGCTGTAAAAGGACACTGTCAGCAAGTCTTTCCCAATGAAATACAAATAATGAGCTAAAGAATATCTGTCAAACTTTAAGACCTATTTCAATTTTTGGATAGTCACTGAGAAGACGAAACAGATCTTCGCTCTGCAGACGGCTCTCTTGCTATATTTTGTTGAGTGAGGCGTTCCCTTACTTTCCACAGCAACATTTTTTTAACATGATTTACATGTTGCTACGATCTATTGTACATATTTTCCACGCATAATCAAATATTGTAGATATCAACGTGTAAATTATGACGTCTTCTTTTCCAGGCTATGAAGTATTTATCGTATGCCTTGTATCCGCTGCTGCTATGTGGAGCTATTTACTCGCTTGTTTACCACCCACATAAGAGGTATGTTTATTCCAAAGCGCTCTTAGTACATATACAGTTGTTTGCTTGTTAGTAAAACGTTCTTTGTGCAGATATTTGTGAATAGCTTTGTTTTGATGTATGGTTATTATATTTCTGTACAAATATGTTGATTGGCTGTAAGTAAACAACAAGGTAGATACCTTAGATTCTTCTTCTTTGGGTTCCCCTATCCGATCCGGACGTTGGCGACCATGGTTCTCCACACAGCCCTGTTCTTGGTGTTGTTCAGTAGTTCTACTTCGCTCAGACCCATACCTTTGCAGAGGCTCGTGATGTAAGTGAGTCTTGGTCTTCCTCTGCTACAAAAAGAACGCAAAATGCGTGAATGTTAAAAGGTCTACAGCTACAAACGACAGTGGGATCTTAGAAATTTTAATAGTGTAATGGGGTTATATACTTTCCGATGTTTAGAAACACTGAACTTTAGGTAAAATTTTCTTTGTAAAATCTTACTTAAAATCTTGTATAATCTTGCATGAAGTAAACAGGTGATTGAAACCTTTGTTGTATTCCTGTACTATTCTTATTGAGTCTCCGACTTTTCTTTTCCCCTTTCAGTAATCGCTTTCTTGTGTTCGAGTCAGGGTATTTAGTAAAGAATTCATTAGTTAGCATAACCCTTTGATATTCGATTAGATGATAATTATGAGATCTAATATGGACGAAACCCTACCCAACATCTACCAACAACTTCAAAGTCAGCACTTACAAGGATACCGTCAAAGTAGTCATATTTGTAAACTCATTTGAAATTGTTTCACCACAAAGTAAACCCTTAATATGAACCACTCTAAGTCCTTGTATATGTTCCTTCCTGATAGAAATAAATATTTGTTTGGGTGCGATGGGGTGCGGTCGCTTCCCGATATTATTCCTTCTACAGTAACAACAGATTTTTAAATCATGCAAGTGTAAATATGAAATGCGTCATTTTACGTCATTTGCACTTTGTTTGTTTTCTTATCGATACAGCACACAGCCGTAGGGAGTGATCAACTCCAGAAGTATAATCGAAAGTTCAGTTTCGACAGTTATGGTCTATAGTCAACATCCACCGCAAATTTCGAATCATCTATCTTCTGGTGCATGTGTAAACGAAGTAAGTGAATCTTTCATTGATTACATTTGATTATTGCATAGTAACGTTTACTCATATCAGTTTTGTTGCTGTTTGTACCGCTGGTATATTACCACTTGATTTATTTCATCAGGCTATGTCTAAGTACCACTATAAAGACCAGATTAATAGTTTACTTTAATAATTATTTCCTATGTTTTAGATGTTGTATTTCAGTATATAAGCTAGACGATTGCACTATTCACCATTAGTTCTTTAGGTAACGTTGTTTCTTAGTTTAGGCGATTTCTACCTTGTGCGTTTTTCTCTTGTATTCTAGTTCGGACCTACATCTACATCTACATCAACTTCAATCTACTTCAACCTACTCCTACCTCTACGATTTGTTTCTATTTCGATCAATTCAACTTCTACTACTACGATAACCTCTCCCACGCAATCTGCCACTACGCCGTCTACATTAGCTACTTCAGTGCAATCTAATCCTGTGCATTGTACTTCGTTGTTATCTTCGATTGTAAGGAAGTAGCATTGTGATACGTTATCGAATTTGGAGTTGGGAAGAGACTGTGATTTATATATTCAGTGTATACATCAAGAATGTCGTTGTCACCACGTAGCGAACGTGGTTATGGCCTCACGGGCGTTTCCGGTTTAGTCGCGTATAAGTAACAGTAAACAAGTATGGTCAGGATTGAACACGTCACATAAACCAAGAAAGATTGTAACGATGGCCTGTTCAACACAGAAGCAATTTATGTATTCTGTGGCAGTCTTGTTATCGCATCAAGTATCACAATGTATCAGTACCTCGTTCTTTTCTTTGCTAGGTATATTTAGTGCTAAAATAATAACTGTCATTATTCACTACTAGTATTGATTTGTTTTGAGGGTATATGATAGAGAAGAGTAAGATAAGGGGAGTGGAAGTTTCATTTACAAGTCCCTGCAGATATTTATAAATGGGATTCGGTTACACCATCGACAGAGATCGTCGTTTTTTAAAAAAACAAATTCTTAGATCAGTTATAGTATTCGTTAATGATATAATGGCCTTTAAGGGGTATTAATACAGGTTAAAGGTTATAAAAACGGTTCAACTTATTGTTTTGCTGTCGAGGTTAGATATTTGGACTTGCCATGTAAAAAAGGGAACGAAATGAGTTTCACTCTTAACAGACTGTAGAGTGTTGTAATGTAAATTTATTATTATTCGTTTGTAGGGAGCAGTTGGATTTCCAGGACCCAGAGGGCCAGTAGGTCTACCGGTAAGTGTACACACAACATGATTTACAAGTCTTTAGCTCATTAGATCTTTAACTTTAACGGTTACAACAAGGGAAGCCCAAAACGAATGAAACAAGAACAAAAATGGCAAAGGTATGCCCCCCCGTTTACCACCCACCTTCATTGCTGCGTTTATTAGTAGCCATTTAGTGTTATAAACTCTGTGCGTTCAGGGAAAGGGTGGAAAAACGGTAAGTTTATTACATGAACTAGTTGGAGGGAACCAAAGGCCGCAGGCTCATTCGCCTGTATTACTTATCGTCCCACTTCTCCGTTATCTAATTTTAGTTCTAATTCCTTCACGGTGTTCTCTTTCCAGCCTTTTTGGTTCTTCATAAGGTCTTTTTTCGACTCTTGTAACTTTTTTGCTGCAGTTCTTATTCTTTTTTCCCTGCCTTTTATGTTTCCTTGACAATATTTGACGTTTGTTTTTTTCCCTGTTTCTGTTTATTGATTTTGCTTTTTGTCATTTGTTATATATTCAAGACCTCCTATATGCCCATTGGCTTATTCTTAACAGCTTTTTATGATGTGGATGGCTATGCATGGGAGAATTGGGGGGGGGGGGGGGGGGGTTGTGAAGGAAGGGATAGGATTATTTGACGTGAGAAACAGTTTTATTGTTGAGCATGCCATGTGTCACAATTTTGTCACATTGTTTGGTTACCTTGGTCAAAAGCAAAATTTAATACTTCAACAAGATCACTACCAAGAAGGTCCCAGAAGGTGATGTAAAACTCAGCCGGTAGTCCATCACTACCAGGACTCTTATGAGGTTTCATACTTTTAAGGGCTTGTAAACACTCGTTCATGGTTAACTTATGTTCAAGGGATTCACTTTCATCATCTGACAATCTCCTGTCAATATTTGACAGCAGGAGATCTTGACAGGTAGGATCAGTATACTCTTCAGTATATAAGTTCTTATAAAACTTAGCAGCAACATTCAAGATATCATTCGACTTGGTATACATCTGATCATTAGACTTTAAAGAAGTGATACATTTCTTTTGTTGACGAAAACGTTTTTACAATGTTCAATACACATGTGTTTCATTTTCTTTTTGCCTAAATCCCGCCATGTACATAGGTTGTTAACATTTTTCTTTTTAGATTGCCACTTTTGCCAAAAGTTCTCCATAGCCTAAAGAAACTGCTGGTCTTGGAGAATAGAAGTATTTAACTTCCAATAACCAGGACCAGGCTTCGGCGTTGATGGGGGAGCAATTTTTAACACAACCGCGTCATGATCAGAGAAAGAGAAACATGAGTGGCATACACTTTCAACATCTAGAAGGCAAGATTTTGTAACATAAAAACGATCTAATCTGGTATACACCTGTTTGCTATGATTGGAGTACGTGTACTCCAACTTGTTTGGATGCATAGAGCGAAAAACGTCTGCCAGAGACAATGATTGCTTCAACTCGTGTAAAGCCGAAGCAGATCCAGTGTCCACAGCAGGGTCCCCTCCGGATTTGTCAACAATGATATTCGCGATACAGTTGAAATCACCATCCAAAATACAAGGGCAGTTGCCCTTAATTTTCGAAATAAGGGATGGAAAAAAGGACTTCCTTTCACAAGTCGAACTAGGGGCATACATATTGACAAGTTGGACAACTGAATCACCAAATTCAAATGGCAATATAACAAGGCGACCCTCCACATCTTTGACTACTTTGGGGGGAGAAACCGCATTTTTCCATTTATTGGAAACCAGAATACCCACACCAGCTGCGTGGTTCGTCCCAAAGGACCAGAAAGAAGGACCATTCTAGCTTTTACAAATTTTCTGGAATTCAACGGAGGAAGAAATATATGTTTCTTGAAGGAAAATAACATCAAAGTTTTGGTCTAATAACCAATGAACAATATTTGAATACTTTTTTCGATCTCGTAACCCATGAACATTAATAGAGATTATTTTTAAATTATGCATAATATGTAAGAATGGTTTACATCACCTTATTGGGACGCTTCTTTTTCTTTTTCTTCTTGGTATGGCCTGGGATCTTAACCGGAGCCCCAGCTGGGACAGTAGAGGGAACAACGGTCACGAAGCTGTTCCCCTAAGAGAGGGGGGGTGGGGTGGTTGGGATTGGTAAAATATGAAAGGGGGGCGGTCATAAGTTTCATCATTCTCCGGAGGTAGGTCCAACATTAATATTTCCGATACATTATGATATACTACAGTGAAAAATATATATGCCGATCAGAATGTCGGGGGGGGCGGAATACGCAAGTGAATTCTCTCAGGGGGGCGGTGCCCGCCCTTGCCCCCCTCACCTTCGTGACTGGGGAACAAGGTGGCTAGGGAACAGTCGCGGCTTTGCAAGGGAGTCAGAGGGGACAACTGCTCCCCTAGACAGCTGTATTTGTGGGATATGGGAGGCGCCAAAACAAAAGCGCTTCGAAAAAATCTGCAATACACGAAAACCAAATACTCAGAAATTTGTAAAATAGGAAGGAATTCGTAATTGAGTCAAATGGAAGCCCCAACTTTTGAAAATCACAAAAATACTCGTCATAGTGTGTCCCCTCTTAACATGTTAAAACCAATCCAATTATACACATAGGGTTCAAAGGGCGCCACACAGAATCCTGTCCCCGCTGCGGAACTCACCCCAAGCCGCTACTGCTAGGGAAATACAAAGTGCACGATTTTCAAGTATGATGGAGAAGAGTGATTTGTAAAGCGGGGTGGGGCAGCACCTCTTTCTTTGACTTTACTTTATAGACTAAAAATATTTTCTCAATGGGGATGCGTAACCCCGTCCGCCCCGCCTCTGCTTTGGGCCTGGACGGGGGGGGGGGTGAATTCTGCTTGCTACGTCTCTTTAGATTTACAGTACTTGAGCTTTGAATTTTGGAAGAGATGTTCATCTAAATAAAACACAAGTTTAAATTCAAAACTAACAATCTTTTGCAAGCATTCATGTACTTCTGACGTCACAGAGTTACGCAACATGTGATGTATGTGTTGATTTTTGCCCTCGTTCTTTCTTTACTACGTGACAACTTCTGGAATTGATATGGGCAAATTCTTACCAGTTTTGGACAAAATCATCAAGTTGCCGAGCCTATCAGCATATGATAAATTAAAACTGTTGTCACTTGTTGTGCCACAACCAACAATACTCGATATGAACAGCAGTGTGAGCTGCTGTTGTTTCTGGTGTGCAGCTAAGGCGGGAAAAAGTTAGTTCAATTCAAAGATCAAAGGATCATTATGATAACAAAATATATTAACCTTTTTAATGCAATACCTTCTAACTTCGAACGGTTTTAGAATATCAAAGTAAATACCTACATAGATACATATATACATGCAAACATACATACATACATACATACATATATACATACATATAAACATACATATATACATACAGGGCCTTTAAACCCCAGCTTGGGTGGTGCTTTTTGATGGGCAGTTGGCAACCCTGGCAAATTATCTCACCTCACAAATGATGGTAAAATCAAGAATCTTGTGTACTAGGAAGTACTTCAAATGACTAGTACTAAGAATGTTATTAGTGCTTAGTTAGTTCAATATGTATTGCTTAATATATTGTCAAATGGAAACTTTCCAAGTATTATTTTTGGGGTTTTTTTCTTGTAACACCAGGTACATCAGCTAGTGCTATGTGCGTGTCGCATATACAAATATAAATGTGTAGATCAGTGGTTATACGTCTTTTCCTTTCACTTCTCCCTTGGCTCCTGAGGTACATCCATAACACTCAAGACTTTTAGATGAATCAGCCGTATGAATTTAGCTTGATACATAGTTGTTGTGTGCAAATAAAAGAAAGTACATAATTGAAACATAAAATCCTAATCAGTAGCCTAAGATCTCGTACTTGGTCTTCTTGTACCACCTTGTCCAGTGTTCTCAATGGCACCCCAGGGGGGCAGTAAAGCCCACTTTAAAGATCACTGATCTAGACTGCCTGAAAACCAACAGACTTGTGATGTATGGTGTCCTTCAAGTATAAATTATACAAAAACTACTTTTCGTATTAGGTTTACTTCAAATTTGTTTTTGGTGTCCATAGGATATGTATATGTCAAACAATGTAAGTTACATATACTGTTTGACACTGATGAATATAACTTTATATATTAGTTATATACATACTGTTATAGTTGAACTGGTTCATACTCTGATTTTTATTCATGTTGCACTTGAAGCATTTTATAGGAAAGACATTACAAACTTGTTAGACTGTGGGTGATTTGATTAAAACCTAAATGTGGTGTATATATGTAAAATATTTATGCATTCATAGCATTGTTGGTACTGCTACGGACAGTTAGCATTTCATTTGGTCTTGTCAGAGAATGAATAGTTTTAAGTGTAAGGAATTGTGCATGAGGAATATTTTGAGCTGACACAATTCAAAAACAAACTGATGGAGACACAATTTGTGAAGGAATCTCTCTCAGACTTACTTGGCAATTCTCAGATGTGTTTGCATATATGAAAACTAGTTAACCCTGGTTCTCATCATTCTTTTTCATGACTATTGTATAATGTATTGATGAATTTTGATAAACATGTTTTAAAAAGGGACTATTGTCTAGAAATCTTCCGGCTATCATTCACTTTCACAAACACAGCTGTCATGAAGTAAGACACCAAAGAACTCTTAAATGACAGTAGTCGATGATGGGGAAAGAATGTGTTGTTCATAAATTTCAATTGAGATCTCTCAAAAGATATATTGCAGATCCACTTTTAAATTACTAAGTGTACACTTGTTTACAAGCATCATATCTCACTTCCAGCCCATTGCCGACACGACAAGAATGAAAAATAATCAGTTTTATACTACAGGTCTAAGGTTTGTGCAAGTGTGAAAAAGCTATTAAAGGATACCCTCATGACAAAATATGACATCTCTTTTCATTTCCTAGGAAAAAGGGTATTAAAGTATAGGAAGCTTATTTTCAAATGCTGCCATGATAATTCTCTACTATTTTTTGACTAGGTTCTGTTAATTACTTCCCGAACACCGGGGTCCCATTAAAGAGATTTATTTCACAGCGAAAACACTACACTAAATGATATACTTAACTGTACATCATAAAAATTGTCCATCCATTTCGGTACGTGTGCACATACTTCACAAAAGTAATCAAAAGGTTCTTATTGCTTGCATAGACTATTATACATACATACACATGCACATACACTTGTTTGAGCTTGTTCGGTAAAACTAACATTTGTTTGCATAGGGACGATGGGTTGGCTGTTGTCCATAACGCTGCAGCTAGGATAGCTGATACGTAGCGCCAGGAAATAATTAAAGTTTTTGATGAACTAGGATTCAAGATTACCGCTGAAACACATTTAGCATCAGTTAACTTTTTAGATATAACTCTTAAGCTGCTTTACGGTACCTTATACCCATATAAAAAGTCAAGAAGCGAACATTTATACATCCATAAGGATTCTAACCACTCTCTATCTGTTACCGTCGCGATATATCGAAATTATGACCTTTGGCTTACCCGGTTGATTGTTTCCTACTATTGGAGCGAACGATGGCAGACGTGAAACGCCTTCAGCTTACAGCACACCACCACCACACTTAGATGTTTCTTGGGTGACTAAAACACAAACGTTTGATACTTACCTTTGCAAAAGCCAGTAGACTTTAGTCGCTCCCAAAGCATTTAGCAATGGTCTTTTCTCTCCGATGTTCTTCGTGGTCTGATATTTCTTAAATACGTAATCCCACTCTCTTTCGCCTCCGTTTTGGACACCGATGAAAAAAACTAAGGGTTTAAAATTGGCTGGGACTGGGGCTTTTCTATCCATCCAGTTCCTAACGTAGAGAAAAAAGGAAAACAAGTCAATTTCCTTCATCAAGGGCCCTAAATATTCTGAAACTTATTAGTGCACCCTTCACAATATGCATTTATCCTTTGCATAGGATTGCATATCTGTCTGTACAATTACATGGTCACTTGGATCTGTTGGCTAAAAATACTAAAAATCTTATTATCTGTTAAATTTGAAAATATGTTAGATGATTTCCCTTTCTTTATTGTTAGAGTTAGGCTTGTTTTGTTTTCTTCCCTCAGTTACCAAATCGCATTGATTTGATGTTCTTGTGACTTGCCTTTGGACGTTTAAGCGTACCTCGTAGTTTGCTACGTAGCCTAGTGGACGAAATTGAGTTGCGTCGGCCGTGGATGCGTAGAATGCCCTCGGAGTAAATTCAGTATCAGACCAACTTACATCATTTCGCATCATCTATGGCCGTGAAGTTACATAAGGTTACCGAAGGTTGGCAATTGTGACGTCTCTACTGCACGTTAGGGATTTCCTCTCTCTTTCTATATCGTAATATAACATCATACGTATTCTCCTAACATTTATAAAACTCGATTCCTTATAAAACTGACGAAAGAAGTATGAACGTTACGCTGACCTGTATATAGCAAATAATCGCTTAATAATCTAAACTGGAGTCTTGTTGATCAGCGCACTAGAAGGGAAATTATTATAAAGTTTTGCGTATCAAGAATCATCAAGTAAGATGTAGGAGATCTTTTATTGAGAGACTTACAGTTAATTGTACTGGCAACGCACGTACTGTTAGGTGTCGAACGTTGACGATGTACCCACGCCACCGTTTTCTCTTCATGGCACTCGTCGTTTTCTACGGAAGTCTACACTCGTTGCGAGATATATATGGTAATGTTTCCCATATGCAATTGCAATTGACCGAAACCTAAGCATTAAATAATGGGATGAGATCGGCTCTGACAGCATATGAAGCTCTCAATTCTACTCGAGTAGGGATCTCCTACCTTTGCTGAAGACACATCCTATATTTCTTCATGGATTAAATAAGCAAACATGAGTTCTGTCCGAATATACAACACTGAGATCACACTTTTAGGTTGACTCTCTTGATTCATTGTTGGGTGAACAATTAAGGAGTGTACAAACAATTTGGTATCTCGTACTTGTTAACATTAATAGTAGAAGTCGTTGAATGTGAGGTAGCAAGACCCACTGCCGGAAAGACAACGAGAATTTCATGGACTTGATAGGGCTCATTATTACATAGTAGTAACGTCCTCAAGGTGAAATGGATCGAATTTGGATTTTCGCCCCCGACAACACCAGCTCTGATTTCTCACAAATTTGTATATGGTGCTTTGAATACTATGTACAATCGAACAGGCCCAGCACATCTGACCTGTATGGTTCCCTCTAACTGTACAGTATTGTGACTACAAATATGGACCACCGTTGGTGGGCCATGGCTGCCGCAGGCCTTTCTCCCTTTGTCGATCTTCAATTGACTTGAAACAATAGAGGGACACAAGTTGCGAAACTAATTAATTTTTATCGAAAAGAATTTGAAACACATAAAGTACGAAAAGGGCTGACGCATGATTGCTGATAGAAATCTTCGAAGTAAATATCACAAAGGCGAGAAGCACAGTTTTGTCCAAAATTCAAGGACTTTCTTATAGTAATATTTAATTAAGAAATCGGAATTGTCTTTATAACTTAGACGTCAAGGAAATGTAAGTGTTGCTGTTGCTCCTTGTCGTACATAAACTGAAGAGCAAGATGTAATTAACCATTCTTTATTTTTGAGAAATTGGTTGAAGGTATTTGTGCCGAGGAGAGCGGCAACAGTATCGTGGATATAACGACAGTCAACGTCACCAGTATTGCACAATTTAATGGTACTCATTCGAAAGTTTAATTTCTTTCTTTTGAATCAATATAAACAGAGCAGCAGTTTCTGAAAGTTGGTTTGTGGCACAAAATATGAATGTTGCATTAAGAGGCAAATTTTCATTTTCTAAAGAGAGGATTGGAACACCTTGTTAAAAATAATAGATACATTACTGACCTATTTCCTGACACTCGAATCATTGGAAAATGCGTAAGTTGTTGACGGATACTTTTTCATTAGAGCGTCTGCTTCTTTGATTCGATGTGTGCAGCTTTCTACGAATCACGGTGGAAAAGGAGAATGTCGTTCTGTGAATACCCTAAACGAATCCCCTTGTTAATTGTCGACAATAGTAGCGTTTTCAAATTGATGGCTTGTGTTTCGGATTTACGATCCTCTAGCAGATACGGCATGTGTCGACAAGCAAAACCAATTTTCCTTCTTCACTTGGGTATTCAGAATATTGCACTCATCAAATCAAAGAGGCAGACGCTCTGTTGAAAAAATTGTTTACAACTTACACGTTTTCCAATAATTATTTATGTCCATTAAGAATATATCAATATCATTATATACCGTTTGTAAGACATTGTCAGTATACTGCTCAATATTTCAGTTCAGCCTATGAGGTCTAAAGAGAAAATGATAACTAAGAAAGAGGTCGATAGAAATTACCTGGAATGAGTCAATTTTTACAAGAAACTTCCTGGATTCTGGAAAATAACAAGTCAAACGTATAATTTAAGAGGCAAACAAGATGTGCATTTAATATTGTTGAGAAAAATACATAGAACAGTATAATGAAAATTAAAAGAAATTAAGATTGAATGAATTCTAATTTACATAGTGACTCACAAATATTTTAACAAAGACAAGAGTTCTATCTGCATCCTCAATACACCTAAACGTAATTACGAAGCGGAACAAACCACAGTCCCTATATTTGAAATCGTTTCAATTCAGGCATTACGCGTAATACCTGACAGTAAATTTCAGTCACTACGTGAAAAGTAGATTGTTAGTGGTACGAAACAAGAATATTGTATGAAATAGCGTAAATATATTGTACTGAAAAGCTTTTTTTGTCTGAAACTCCTCAGAGTACTCACGTCAGAATGACCGAAATGGAATGTGTATACAATTCCTTTCTTTTCCTTGTAGGTTCTTTCTGTAGGTTCTTCCATGATCTCTCTTCAAGGATCAGAGGCATATAAGTCTGTATTAGCTTTGTACAGTGTCCCTTTGACTTTAATGCCCCCTTAACTTAATCTATTGGGATGTGCACACAATTAATATCTTTTTCTATTGATCACCAGACTTTTTTTTTCAGGGTGATGAGTATTTGTTATGTATATGGAAGAAGTAGAAAAGAGAACCATAGATATGTGTTAATATAGTCCGTTGAGAAAGAGTGCGAGTTACCAATATGTTACTTACATTTCCACCTTTATTGTCTATGCCACTATTGCACAAAATGCCAGACTCAACATTACACTGAGTCCTTTGGTTCCTTGAAATCCATTTTACACAACTAAGATCTCTTATCATATTATGATAATTTTGAACTTATCACTTTGTAATTACCATGAAGTGATCAAATTGAAAGTCAGCTGATCAGTATGAGGCACAAATTTCATGTTTCCTTCCAAGAATTATTGATCAGAGGTAAATCTATTTGGTTAAGTGTGCCAAAATTTTGAGATATGAAAGCCATTCATCTGTCATTCTTATGAACAGAAATTGTTTTGATCAATAATAACAAGGCAACTCAAGTATCATGTAGAAGTATCCTCTCTCCTTGATGATACTTTCTAACTTCAATGAGCTGTGGGCAGATGATGGGCCAGAGGGCATTCCTTCCTATGTCAAGTCACATGGCGAAGAGACGCTGGTCTCCAATGGCATTAAGCTGGATGTTGATGTCCACCCGTGGATGATTGGGAACTAACATGGTGTCTAGAGAAATAGAGTATACTAACATCGGAGGCCACCTAGCTCAGTTGGTAGAGCGTACACTGTGAAAGCGTGGGTCACAGGTTCGATCCCTGGTGGTTACATATTTTCTATTTCTCTAGTGTTCTTTTCAAAACAAAAATTGTAGAAGTCAAAAACACTTGTCATTTAGATGTCCAATGTTACAACTTCCAACTAAATGGATTATTTTAATTCAAAAAGTTTAAGCAGTGAGATTGGAGTATTCTTTCAATTAAGATTACAATGGGGATGGGAAGGGGTGAGTAATGAGCTTTAGGCCTTTCCAATAATTTTGAAAGCATTGCAAATCGCAATAGGAGTTATGAAAACTTCAAATCATGAGTAGAAAGTGGAACAATATGCAAGAAACAAAATTACTTCCTTATCATCATTGATACAAGTTGCTTTTTCAATAAACGACAGGCAGGACCAAGTTTGTTATAGCTCCCCAATGGTTAAACCCCTCCAATCAAAAAAACCCTTAATGGCTCCTGTTACCTAAACTTTTCTATATTTCATAGCCTCGAGTAGAAAGAGATTACTTAAGTGCAAAATTTATCATTCACTGAACATTTATGAAAACTTTGGTATGTAATTTGCGTATTTAATGCCTACCGATCGGCAATTATAAAATGTTTTCTTGTGAAATGTTTGTTGCAAGCACTACTTTTGTTTATACCTTTGCCGATTTAACCTCGTTTTCGGTTATGATGATGCAACCTAATTAAGCAGGGTCTATAGTCGTCGTCGCTGTCGGACTCGTCCTTCACACAGCTTCACTCAACTTTGTCCATCGGTTCATCAGTTCATCGATCGTCAATTTTCCCGCCAAAAAAATGCACTTCATGAAATGCGGACCCGCTACCTCCAACAACAATGACTTGGTCTTCTGTAGATCTTGACACTGCTATGAGGAAATTTTTATGCACATGTCCCCTGCACTTCTAGGGACCTCTCAAAGATCTCGATGAGGCTGTTCAGATTAATTATTTGCATATTTGGACCGGTTCTGAAGGCCAAGACATATGTAAGGCTGGCGCAAGTGGAGCCGTAAATTCTTGGAGTGCAAGCGGCGCGAAAAGTTTGGAAAAGCACGAAAAACAACGGGTAGTTCTGAATTTTTACAGCAACTAGCAAAGAAAAACACTTTCCATTGAAACAAGCAAAACAAAACGAGTAAACGGGTAGCAACTAACAAACTATGTCCACATCGCTTGCCATGGGATGATCTGCAACTTTCAGAACCTACTTGCCTTGTCCGAACGACAGTGACAAGTAAAATGCAATAGCCCTGCAACAGCTTAAATATGAAAGTGCTGAATAAAGGTACGTATTCCTATTTGACCGTATATAGAAAATGACAAGCTTACCAACTGTGGATACCTAAGTTTGAACCAATTACGAACAGGTTGGTAGCTGACAAACGCGTATTCCCGTATACTGTTCGTATGCTGTTGCCAATTTTGCTCCATATATAGTCAAGGAGACTTACTCGAATCGTAACTTAGAAAATCATTACTTGTGCATTAACGTACACAACGGTTTTGCACCTAACATGACCACGAGTAAAAACGAACTAAGAACCTTTTACCAAAAAAACGGCGAATTAAAAAGCCTTACTTTAAAAACAGTATTAAACCAAAATATCATAACGATCGATTTCTAAATTATGACAGTTTACTGTCACCTGCTTACATATAGACGACACCTTCCTCTTCGCAGATGAAGAGCAAGGAAAACTTGATTACTAAACATCAAAATTTGCTGCCTGTGTCAAACCTCTGACGTGTTTGCATTCGTACCATCGCCCAAGCACTACGGGGGCGTCCAGCACAGTAATGGTGCATTACATCATAATAGTTCCAGGCCCTTATGGCCACAAATGTGCTAGTCCGTTTCGTTCTCCTTTTACTTTAATTTCGTTTTAAAGAAATAGCGAGTCTGTCCTGCTCCATAACAAAATACACGATTATTAAATGTATCCAATCTTCCCATCCATTCAACAGTTCTTCAGTGTCAGGAGAGAACTGATGTTGAGGTAATTATCACTGCCCTTGAGCAAGCTTTAGAGTTTATTCCCAATTTCCCATCTACAACTGGCTTTTTGAACATAAAGACTTGAGGTCATTCTTGACGTCATCCATGGCCATTGCTTGAATCGAGTTTTGATTCTTTGGCTGGCATTGCACCTTTTTTTTTATAAGCAACTCCATTTTCGGGGTCAAATCTCGAGTTGCTTAGCAATTTTCCAAAATCAGGACAGGAGTTGCTTAAGTAGTTGCTTAGGTATCACTACAGGTTATTGTCGATGATGGTTGGATCTTTGATCTCTTTGCTTGACACATTATCAACAGTGTGATATTTGTTATATATCAACAGTTTGTAATCAATTCTTGATGAAAAACGTTTCTTGATTTGTTTTTTAGTCGTTTTAAAAATTGTCCCTCCTGAACTTGAGGCCTCGAGTTGCTTAGCTTGTTGCTTAGATTTGGACCAAATCGAGGCCTGACACCTAAGCAACTGAGTTGCTTATGAAAAAAAGTGTGATAATCGCTTGTGTCACTTGTGTAGTAACGTCAGTCAAACGGGTAACGTCTCAAATTCCTCAGCATCAATGATATGAGACCATGCTGTAATGGCTATCACCTCGGGGTCACACTTTGGTTTAGTTGAAGAAAAACATCGGATGAAAAGCGTTTGCAATGCAACACCGCTGTACTAGCCATTACACAACGGTCCCATACTATCGAAGCAGAGGAATTTGAGATGTTAGTGGTTTTCATAGGAAATAGACTGGGTCTAGCAAATGGAACTAAACCCAGAGGCCACTTCTTAATGATCCTCTTTATGAATGGTCTAAGTGGATTTTAGGCTCAGAGTTCAGAGTTCAGAGTTTAGAGTTCAGAGTTTAGAGTTCGGAGGATGGAGTAGAGTTGACCAGCGGCTTTAAATTTCAAACCAGCTTTGATTGACGTCACTACATGCATTGCAATATACCTCTCCCTCCCCTCCCTCAAAGAGTTGTTAAAGTAACACCCCCATCGGTAATACCTTTGTTACCAATATGAAGTTGTTTCATTTTTAGCTGCAAAATTTATTTTCTTCTATTTCTTTCAGGTGATTGAAAAATTGTGTTCACTCAATAAAGAGGACTGACTACGATTTTTTTCCAAAATTCAGCAGTAATGTCGTTTTTTAAAAACGGAAATCGGGCACAAGTCAACACTTCATTTTTTTGCCTTATGACAATAATAAATACTGATAAATGGGGATTTGAAATCAATATTGAAAATTAATAAAGCAGGGGGTATTTTAAACACGGGGTGTGGATCATTTAAAATCAATTTATAATATTTAAGTTTCGTTTTACGTATCTGCATATAATAGACACTTGAGTATACAAGATGTTTCTTCATGCTGACGAAGGAAATCTATGTGACTAATAAAAAGGCTTGGTTTGATTTGAATGCATGATAAATAAAACTATCCTTTATGACAGACATCTTATGACAGACATAGCAAACCGACTGTAAGTATGATCTGCAGGCTCTACACTCGAGTACAACTCACTATGTATACCCCCTGCTTATATACAATGCAGATTTCCCAAAAATAATGAGCGGGGGTTTTCTAGTTAAGTCAGGGAAAAGGGGAATTACAAAATTTAAAACCCTTCTCCCCATTTATTACAGATTAAAGAGTGTTTACAACGGGTTTAGATATATATGCCAGACTTTGTATATGATAATTTTGGGATAGTTGGTCGAACAAGACATACCTTGAATCAATAAAACAGTTTGATACACGAGAATTCAAAATTGATAAGTTACTTTTATTAAAGATGGTCTCAATATAGTCTACAATCTTAAGCTTCCTTCTTATCATCTACATCGTGAGAATTCCATTTGTAACGCAGCAGATATCATGAAGAAGTAGTTTTACTAATGGTAAGATGAGTTCTATTCCGAATAAATCACGTTATATGTTACCTGTTATTTATCAAGGGTGTTCTGACAATAACAAAACGTAAATGACGAACGCGTCGTCGTGAATTACTACTTTAAATGCACCTGTAATTAAAGTTCTCATAATACGCATGCACTACGTTTCACAGCTTAAGAAAAGAACAGTCGAGGTCATTTTCACTAGGTATCTTCTGTTTGAGAATCTTCCTCGACGATTTCTGCTTTTTCTCCAAGTGTTTCTCGTCTAAGTAGACTACCTTTTCCAGGTGTCCTTCGTGTGAAAGAAACATCGAACCCTCACGTAAAGATTTATAATGGTTTGTAGACAAGTCATGCTGCACTCTTTAGCGCGGGCCCATCGTGGTCCGCTAGGATACAACCCCAAGTAGAAATGGCATCAGAATTGGCCATTGATAATTTTACGCTATCGTCAATAGGAATGGATCTTGAATCGTGTTCGTGAACTTTCTATCGTATCCTCTACCAAATCAATGATGCCCGTTGTGTTCGCTGAGGGTACCCATCAACCGCCACGACAATCCTTGAAATGAAATCTTTTCGTTTCGTTTTGTTTTGTTCCTACTTAAGTATTCGGAAAATACTCTGATGCTCTGAAGGAAACCGTGGCATAATTTGAGTGCACGTTATAGATGGGCTGAGTCATTCAGTCCTACCAGGCATTATTGTGGCCTATGCTTTTTTCAGAGACCGAAGTTCACCCTGGCTGGTCATTTCTGCCGGCTTGAGCGGAATGTTAATGGTGTGGTTGGTCAAGGCGATCACGCTTACTCGAAAAGTCGATCGGGATGCGGCGCTGGGAATTGTTTTTTCCGGTTTGTTCAGTATCGGAATCATAGCCAGCAGCCTGAATTTGGGTAATACGCACTTTCACGCTCATTGTATTATCGACGGCAATCTGTCGTTTGCGGCGCTGCGAAATTTTGAGCTCTATGGATATTACTTCGGTCCAAAAGCATTTGTGACCATGTCACTTTGTTTGCTCGTAATCGTCGGCTTTATCTGGATCTTCTACAAAGAGCTGGTCCTGACAACTTTCGACGAGACTTCGGCAAGGTTGCTCGGGTTTTCTCCTGCCTGGCTTCATACGATTTGGCTAACAATTGTATCCATGACCACCGTTGCAGCATTTGAGACAGCGGGAACGATTCTGGTAGTCGCTTTGATGATTACATCTCCTGCGACCGCCAATCTGCTGACACACCGAATTCCTTCAATGCTATGGATGAGCGCATTGATTGCGGCGCTGGACGCCGCGATCGGTATTAGCTTGTCATTCTGGTTGGATATTTCGACAGCGGGCCCCATCTCATTGGTTGCGGGGGTCGTCTTTTTACTGACCCTGGCTGTTACCGCGCGAAGTCCCCGATCTTTATCCTAAGTGTTGGGCTCTACCCAAAGTGACGGGCTGCATCCTAAATATCAGGTTGTTATGTGATGTGTCCGACTCGATTTTCCGCAGCACCTCCGATAAAATCATGAGCTTTACTTGAACCGTTTCACGCAATTTTAGGCGGGGATCAATTTGGAATTTGTTGAGCGGCTACGCGAAATACGCAACACGTTTGAGGCCGGTGACACGCCTCCTGAGGTGATCGAAACACTGAATGCGAATGTCGATCGGCTGTTGGAGGAGAATATCGCACAAAATGCGCTCGCGGTGGGACAAACTCCTCCCGTGGATTTTTCAATTTCATTAGCGGGCGACAAAATAAGTCTGCTCGATTTGACTCAGCATAAATTACTTGTATTGACCTGGTTCCGCGGCAATTGGTGACCCTACTGCCTGGTAGAGCTGGAAGCTCTCCAAGAAAACCTGGAAGCATTTCGCAGTAAGCAAGCCGCCGTCGTGGCTTTCTGCCCTCAGAAAAAAGAATTCAACGACGCGATCATGGCTGAATTGGGATTAGATTTTCCGGTCTTGCAGGACTCCGACAGCTGGATCGCGGCTAAGTTTGGTTTGAAAATGTCCACCCCGCCAGCAGTGATTGAGGCAGAGATGTCCACCTTTTCAAGTTTTGTATATTTCAAGTCAGATCAACTGAATTTAGCTTACTACAAACAAGTATCAGAGGTTAACTACATTATAGAGCTGCAAAAGCTTCCGAAAAAAGCTACAGGAAAAAAGCTGTCAGCGAGAAACAAAAAAGATAAATAACCATATAAATAAAAGCAGCATAGTCAATCGCCTGTTGGTCCTTTAGAACTACGAGCCAGGCCTCTATGACTTTCTTTTGAACAGCCCTAGATGCCCATCCGTTCAAATATTCTCAGGAATGGAGCTTTAGGAAACCTGGTATGGTACCCGGTCTGGGTTTCACTTCTATTGGATAAAAAATCAATTTTTTGTTTAAAATAAATTAAATATATAAAATTAAATTAAATTTATTAAATTAAACAGATTAACTTTATGTAGTTGTCTATTTATGTGTATATATACTAACAAATTTCTGTGGTTCTACAAAAGAGTTTAAACTTGGACTTTGTAGAATTAGATTCTACAAAGAGTTGTTGGACTCTATTGTCAAGTATGTATAAAATTATTTATTAAATGTGAGCCACAGCAGAGAGAATACACAGTAGCGACTTCTTTTTCCCTGCATGACACATACTTCATACCCCGCGTAAAAACCCTGAAACGGGTCGTCTCAGCCTTGTTCAGTTGCTAACTAGCAAAAGCAAGTTTTTCATAAATTTATCGTGATATAAACATCGGAATCATGAGTGCTTGAAGGCGGGGTATGAACCCTGTGTGGTTTTTGATCTGTGTCACGTATTTTTATGGAGAGTATAGCCTTTGTCGCCAATGTATCTTCTCTCTACTGCGGTGTGAACTGTGGTTCGTCAAGTCCATCATATGATTCACCTGCTTCTTGAAAATTACTAATAGATTGAAATAAGTACATCTTGTTGTTAATTTATGTTATATTTATGTTATTAACGATATTAATTTAGTTAGCCTTATCATTACGACCGGTTGCTATGTAAAATAAATTTATTGTATTAAGTTGGTATATAGTGTATTTTTTCCATAAAAAGCTTACATTCACTCTAAAGACACTAAAAAATACGAAAGAGACTAAAGAAACTAAAAGATATTGATGACCTTGAGAGATGTCATTACATACTAAAAGATACTAAATTAAGGCCGTATTATTAAGCCGTAGGCCGTATTATTGTTAAGACCGTAAATTAAAGTCGTATAGTTGGTGATTGATCTCAAGTGGTTTATATCTCGTTTTTGCTATGCATGTGCAAATATTAAAAACGTTTAATCCATGGATCGCATTAACTCTGGATTTCAAAGCTAAACAACAAAATCTTTTGTGACACAGCCGATATAGGGGAGGGAGGTGCCTGCTCGTATTGTGGTGGGTGATGGGCAGGACGTGCACCCTTCGGCTGACTATACTTTCAGCCCTTAATTTAGAAAAAAAAAAACACTTTTCATATGAATGAGTGCATATCCATATGCATTTAAAGAGCAGAAAAGATATATAGTAGTATTGCCATGATGACATGCAATTTATAAAAGGTGTTTTATATAGACACTATTTTCCATTAACATAAAATGTGCCTAGAGAACCCCCTCCCCCAAGAAAATACAAGGTTAACGGCTTTTTAAGCTTCTTTCAGATGAATGCAGGTTAAATTTGAAATAACAAAATTTAAACATCAAGAGGGGAACATAAGGATTTTAGGATACCTAAAATCCAGGGTGGATTTAGGTTAGGTGGTTTACCTAGGAATACCTAGGTAGAGCATGGTCAAAAATCGACTGGAAACCACTGCGTCAACCAGTGCTGCAACACAATAAATTCTACCTCGTTTACTTCTTCTTCTTCTTTTTTGTTTCTAACCTTGCAAATCCTTCCTTTTTTTCTAGAGCATCTAGGAGCTCCTATAATATTTGTAGAAAATCCTGAATAAAAGAGCCTGCGCAAAGAGTGATAAATTGTCGCACGCCGTTTCTTTCAACACAACAACTTCTAATGACAAAAGAAAACTTTCAAATCGCTCCCTCCTCTCAAAACTTTTTTTAAGGTATGTTTACGACTGTCAATCCTGTACCTGCCCATCCATCCATCTACAAACTGATAGGTAATCAATTAACCTTGGTTTAACAGTATTAAGGTTACAAACTGTATTGCTGAGAGGTTATGGCAGTTTAAATACTAAGAAGGATATTGAGTAAGGTTAGGACATCTCATTACACAACACACGAAATATATCATTTACCATTATCGGAACTCTAAGCATACACGGAGAGGAAATTCTAACTTGGCCCGATTTTTGCATTTTCAAATTTTACGTTTCTTGGAATGATGTCCCTTTTTAAAAATATTCAGGAGGAAGTGAACGGGCCTGGCTTCACTGCAGTTTAGATTTAGATTTAAGTGCATCAATTTTCCAGAAAAAAAGAAACAAATAAAAAAATGAAATTGAAATGTTAGCGTACTTTTTTTTTCTTTTCTTTTTTTTTTGGCCTACCGGGCTATCAGAACATCATAGAGAGATCTTTAATGGCTCACTCAAAAGCTATTTCTCATGTCTACTAGCTTTTTATAAATTCCGCCATCTGCAATCGCCATATGGCACTAAAATGGCACGTTTTGTGCTATTTCTCAAGGGGTGGCACTAGCAGGCTACCAGAACATTGGAGACATATTTTTTATAGCTCATATAAAAGCTATTGATCATATCTACGTTTTTTCTATAACTTCAACCGCCCAACAACTATGCCTTTGGAGATAACATGACCCCCAAAGCTCCTATGGAAAGATTTTTAGGTTGTAAAATTTCCTCATTGTTACTGTATACCATTTGTTATTGGGAAGTATGCATACATTTTTCGGGTCTTGTGAGGAGGACGAATTTTCAGCTATGGTGATTTTGTGCGGAGAACATTTTCAAAGGGGAGGAAAGTTTCCAGGGGTGACTTTTTCAGGGTAGCCCTGCTGAAATTTTCCTCCATGGAGAATCTCCTTGGAAATTTTCCTCACATTTGGAATAGATATAGTATTTTCAGTTTAATGTGGTCAAAAAAATAGGTGATTTATTCACTTGTCGTGTGCAATGTTTGATTAAGAATATACAGAAATTCCTAACAATTCTTCGCAGCAATATGGTAAAAACCTTATTTTAATTTTAACTTACCAAGAACACCAAATAAATGGGAAATATTGATGCCTAAAGTTTCAAAATAACCTTTCCCCTTATATTTTTGTCAAGAAAAATTAAATCTCGAAAAATAACACAAACTTAAGGCTTTAAAACTTAAATCAACCCAAAGTTATTCTTTATATAGGGAATAATCACCCTTATCTTAATATATACCGTCCTTTCTTTATTAATTTTATCATTGTTCTAAGCCTTTTCATTGCGATTAGTATAATTCATATAGTTAAACATATTCATTTACAACATACCATTCATATACAACTAGAAATAAATTTAATCACACTGTAATTAATTCCAAAAAAATTATGTACCCAATAACTGATTGTTCACAAGTTTTATGCTTTAATTCCCTAGTTCAAGCAAGTATCCAATTCACCTCCTTGATAGTAGGAATAAATCACCTGAGCTATTGATAAGCTACTAAGGGATGCAATCCTTTGCAATTCTGGTCCGATAAGTAGGGGGGCATCTAATTTTTTTGTGTTATTTATTTCTCAGCTTACGTGGCCAGCTACTTATATATTATCCTTTGTTTTTAGTACCAGCAAGACAGAGAAAATGTCAAAAGACCCGAAATGAGGTCATACCAGCCGGTTTCAGAAGGAATTTTGGCAAAAAAATAAGTTTAATTTCCAATACAGGCACATACTGGAGAGGAGGCTGGGTGTCAGCCACTGGCGGGGCGATTTTGCCAGTACTACTAAGCTGAAACATAAAATGAATTAGCAAAAGTAACTAGTCACATTTTCTAACGATATTCGTCAGTGAAAACCCAAAACCCAACAATATGTTTATTCCTGGAACCAACAACACCTTCAAAGAACCCCCCCCCCTTCTTAAATTGTTTGGTCCCATGTATTCTTAGCCTAATTTTTAGTGATTTTTATCCTGGAGAAAGGATTTTACTCAGCCGCGTACTATGCGCATGAAAATCTGAAGATAGTCGAGGAGTGACAACCACCTCAGTTTATGTGTAATTACTTCCTTACCTATGTCCCATTATATTAGGCCTGCATATAAATAAATAAAAAAGAGACGGTCGTCAAAAAAGGCTTTTACTGACTTACCTTAGGCTCACACAAAGGTTCATACAGGAGCGAAGTTCGCTCATTTGATTTCGTAACACAGGAGCAACTTCTGTTACTCAGGAATAACTGGCAGTTTTTAATCCCGATTGCCGTAACGAAAATGCAGGGCCATAATCCAATACAAGTTAGAACCTACCTTCCCAAAGAAAATTTGAACTTGCAAGAGTTAGATCTTCGGCAATTTAACCTGAAAACGTAAAGATGAAGGTAGAAGTAAGGCAAAGAAAAGGTAAATGTAAAGGAAACCACTAGCACTACTTACAGTGTAGCGTCTGGCAGCCCCTGACTTTTGAAGCATCTGAAAAGACAAGTATGTAGTATTCTCGGGTAAAAAGAAGTAACCAAGCGATAGATGTCGCTCGTAATTTTGTTTTCGCCGATAATGTCAGTTGCAACATTTTTAAGCATCCGATACTCTTTGATACGGAAGATATTTGAATTTCTACTTCTAAGATGTTGATTTTCCAACTTCAATTTATGAACTTTCAAAAAAAAATCGATACTGGATATAAATGGTCACAAAGCAATAGGATAAAACCTAAAATTTCTGTTTAAGTGTTTACTAATAAACATTTTCATTGTAAAGAATTGTTTAAAGTCAAAATCGCCTTTGCACAAAATAGGCCAAGGTTAGCTTGGTATAAATATGGCAGGTTAACTAGGGTAGTTGACTTTAAGCTGATAAGCCAGCCGGTGACAAAATGCTTTCTCTATCCTCCAAAACACTTCAAAGTACCTAATCGGCAGGATGGGTTGAGATAAATAAGAACACTATTGCCAAACGCTCGATGGCGCTGATAATATAACTCTTGGATGCTAGTGCCAGTTTCCACTCTTACATGTTTTTTTACGCTTTTGCATCTTTAACCCTGTAAACGGGTCTTTAAACAACAGCACAATCACATATTTCGGTGCTTCTTCAAGACTATTGTGAACACGACGAACCTGATATTTTTTTTTAAATAGTCTTTATTTATTTTAGCATCACATTCATAGCATTTGACGGTTATACTGTTGGATCTGGTTACAGAAACATTACACTTCTTATCAGCACTTGATATTTCAAAGCAAATATCAGAAAACTACCATTCAAGCAATTTCACAAAACCACGAGAACATTACTCAGAAGAAATATAACTCTGCAATCAATTCTACTTCACCTTTCTTTTCAAATCGAGTTCAATCCGGCCCTAACAGTTTCTTAGGGCCGATGAATTTAACGATTTTTTAAGGAAAACTCTCTTCTCTAGAGACGCACATCCAGATAAAAAAAATCTTTCATGTCTCTCTGATAAATATTGAAATGTTATTTCGACTTACCCTGAGTATTTTTCCCGTTGACATTCATATTAAGCTCTGGGAATGAAAAATTGCCATATTGCTGAATCATACACTGGGCTCGTTCTAAGTAATTATCTTTTGTTGAAGGCTCCCACCAGTCCTGCAAGTTGCCATCTGGGCCAAATGTCCGTCCCTATGAGTTAAATAATGTAAACAATGGTAATGTACCCCAAACACACAGGTACGCAGGTCATATTTTTGACCTGTTTTTGAAATTAAATAAAGACAACTTACAAAGTCAATACTCTGATATTTGAGCATAATCACTATCAAGAAGTTAAGTGAAAAAGTAAGTTATTCAAAAATCGAACACGCTTCCAATGTCATTATCAGTTTTAATGTATAAACCAGCATTAATAATTGAAACTAGTCGTTATCTTAAAAGGCTATCAAAAACGCTATTCATTTGTTGAAGTAATTGATAATAACAAGTAGAAAAGATTCAAACATGGGAATTTCATTAAAGCCATGAGAATAATCATTTGAATATAGTGCCAAAAAGAAAACACCAGCTAGAGATACGTTCCATTAATGAGCTCAATTCGCTTTTTAAATCTCTCCAACCGCTGTCTTGTCACAAATACCGGTATGTCACCTTTCGCCTAGTCGCGAATATTAGAAACAAGGGAAAGCAAAGCTGGCTTCACGGTGCAACTCACGACAGAAGGTCTGAAGCCTATTTGAGGATGGTTATCTTGACTGTTCAATCTCAAAACAGGGTATATGCATTTTTTGTACATTTATTGCACGATAAAAACTACAATTACGACTAAAGATTAGGATATACTATTAAGAACACTACAGAGGCAACTTTCCTATCACCATTTACCAAGCAATAATCTTTACTATACTACGAATCAGAAAAGTTAAAAAAGGGATATATCGAGTATTCAATATCAAAGCAGACCGGGTCCATGGTTTTTCACGGAAGCTAGAGACCCCACTGCAAACAATTTTAATACAAATAACGGTACTTACGAGCTATCCCGACCACACTTAATTTCTTGATCTGAGTAAAACCAGTTTCTCTGTCTGCATTCGGAGATAATTAGCTTAGTCTCAGTGAAATACACTTCTATCCAGATAAATTTTAATCAAATTTTTAATATATAGGGCTGGTTAGGTTAGGTATTTAACATAATGCGTTCTGGGCGGCCTGCTTTCCATTTTTCCAATTTGTTAAATAAAGTATTATATTTCCGTCATATTTTGATATCGAGGAAAATGTGAATTAATTGTGACTGAGAATGAAAAAAAACCGGCAATTATGTTATCTTATAGGGCTCTTCCGAGATATCATTCAGAGAGATTATTTCATCAGAAAGATAGCATCAGCCTATAGTGGTTTTGGTTCTTTGAATATTTGCTTTTGTTTCTCACATCACTGTATATCCATGCTCACAACTTTATTTTGGCCAACTTTTCTTGTCGTTAGGGTTCTATTAAAAAGATGGGAAGTGATTCCACCTTTATTCAAAATTTAGGTGTTATACGTAAGCTACCTTTTCTGCTCTTAATGCTTATTGGTTGCAAGAATACGTCTGGCTTTGGTCTGCTTGAAACCCTTACACAATGACAACTACGCACACAATTTGAAATCTTTAAGCCTCCCTCCCCAAGTTCTAAGAATTTTATGTCCTCGTTGGTCAAGTTTTCATTGATCATTTTTTTCACTCAAGATCTTTACGATTACTTTCTGCATTATTTATCTGTCATACCCCAAAAAATACTCCTAAATATGTGTCAATTCGATGCTGCGGTTTGGTTCAACGCGAAATAGTTAATCCGCTTCACACTGCTGTTCCTATATTACATTCCCTCAAATTGTATATTGGCGTATCTATCAGAGGATCAGCAATAACTTACTAACTACCTGATTTGATTCCCATAACGTTCCGCATTCTTTTGACAGCTCTTAGCTGCAAATTATAATTTTAACTTCATAATCAGTTCTAGAGATATCGTTATTGCTGGGGCATTTTTTCTAAGACACTTTGAATTACTACCCATCTTTTCCATTTCCGACTAGTAACATATTTAGCCTAATTACATGTTAAGTTATCTAGAAACATTAAATCTGCTTATCGGCAAGTTTGTTGCACCATACTTGCTAAATGATGTTGGGTTGTTAAAGCATGAATAAAATAATGAAAGATACCACACACGTTCAATTCAGATCATTCTAATGCATAATCTTAGCTTTAAAAAAGTAATAAATATTATATTGTTGCTAAGTCTCAGTTAGATCATCGTTTCTAAGACACGTAGGCCGTTGGTACATGCGTAAAATATTTATAAATATGGGCCTTCAACGTGTCGAATGGTTTATACATCATCAATTTCTTGCAGGGATATCATACAAGCACATATTCTGAGAGAGGGTGTTTTAACCCCACCCCCGCGGAATTTTGAGAGTAGGTCAACCTTCAGTAGGTCAGCACACTGCCAGAGTTCTCAGACTTTTTCTGGCTGAATGAATGGGATTTTGTTTGTGTTTTGCAACACAACTCCGGAGGCGTTTGCCCTGCCACCGTGACAACTCTCAACCAACAACAGTGCCGCATCCAACCGAGAAGCGTTACTAGGAGCCCCTTCGCCGGCTTCTACCCACTCAAGGATCGCAGTAGGAGCGGCATCGCCACGTCGCACACCCAACTTGATGATACGGGTGTAGCCACCAGCTCGATCCTGATGTTCGGGTGCCAACTCGTTAAAGAGAATCCGAACCGCATCTTCCTGGTGCAATCGGGCGGCCGCCAACCGACGGTGGTGGATCGTGCCCTTCTTGCCCAAGGTCAACATTTTCTCGGCGACCGGACGCGCGGCTTTGGCTTTTGCCAAAGTCGTCGTCACCCGACGGTGCTTGATCAAGCTACAAACCAAGTTTGCCAGCATCGCATTCCGATGGCTGCCCTTACGACCAAGCTTTGCCGTGTGTTTCTGATGTCTCATCGATGTGTTCCCTTACCAACTAGCCAATCACAGCACTATCGTCTTCCTTACCGGATTCCAACAGAGCCGCATCAATATTCATACCTAGAGTCAGACCGAGACCTTGCAGTTTGTCCTTAATCTCGTTCAGTGACTTCTTACCAAAATTGCGATACTTCAACATCTCCGCCTCGGACTTCATGGCCAACTGCCCCACGGTGGTGATGTTCGCATTGTTCAAACAGTTGGCAGCACGAACGCTGAGCTCGATCTCGTTGACGCTCATATTCAAGAGCTTCTTCATGCGAGATTTCTCGTCGTCCTTCTGTTCCTCAACTTCTTCAAACTCAACGGCGTTCTTGTCGTAACCGACAAAGACGTCCAAATGCTTCTGTAGAATTGCCGAAGCCTGGGTCAAGGCATCGTCCGGAGACATGCGCCCGTCCGTCCAAACTTCCATGATCAATCGGTCATAGTCCGTGCGTTGTCCGACACGCGCACTTTCCACCATGTATTTCACCCGGCTCACCGGCGAAAAGATGGAGTCAATGGCGATCACCCCAATGGCCTGATCCGGCTTCTTGTTTTCGTCGCCCGGACAGAACCCACGTCCCACCTTTACTTCCATCTCGATCTCGAATTTCTTCTTCTTATCGATCGTGCAGATGTGTTGGGACGGATTCACCACTTCGATATTTTGGTTCTCCGTGATGTCGCCAGCCGTCACCGCCCCTTCCTTGTTCACACTCAAGAGCACGGTCTGAGGGTCACGGGAATGAGAGCGAAGCTTAACTTGTTTCAGATTCAGGATGATGTCCGTGACATCTTCCACAATGCCGTCCACGGAGGAGAACTCGTGCATAGCCCCGTCCAATTTGATCGACGTGATGGCAGCCCCTTCCAGAGAAGAGAGCAAAACACGGCGGATGGAGTTCCCGATCGTGTGACCGTAACCGGTCTCAAACGGATCGGCGATGAACTTGGCGTAGCAATCAGTGGCGGTTGACTCATCCTGACCAATAGAAACAAGAAACAATGTGGGCCTGTTTTGGGGAAAA
This sequence comes from Alatinidae sp. Z8VKAUB7J3, assembly GCA_010016025.2. Classification (NCBI taxonomy): domain Eukaryota; kingdom Metazoa; phylum Cnidaria; class Cubozoa; order Carybdeida; family Alatinidae; species Alatinidae sp. Z8VKAUB7J3. Next base: position 79,076,524 of record JAAAKM020073195.1, on the reverse strand, counting down.
CAATTGTTTCCCAAGACTTCCCTGACTGAAAGGCCGAGGGTCCTCTTGACCAAAAGGCCTGGAAATAAATGCTTCGAACTCCAAGTTTTGTTTTTGTGCATTAAGGTTTTCGTAGCTCGAGGACTTATAGAATAATTTCAAGCGGACTATAAATTAAAATCTTGGGGTCCATTTTCGAGGGAGATGTACTCATTTTGTACATCACAGTTCAATTAGTCCTGGGAGTTACAGACGTAGACTTCAGGTTCTCTAAAAAAAAACTCTTTGACCTTCCTCCACCCTTGAGGGCTCAACCTACGTTTATTTCTGAAATTTTACATTATAGATTCATCTTCGTCTTTGACAGGATGTAGATCTTTAGCTACATCATCAAAATACAATAAAAAAAAAAAAAAATCCAAAATTATTGATCCGCAGGGAACACAAAATTTAACATGGCGGTGGCAAGGAATACTATTTTAAATTATCCGTTTTCGTGACAATTTCGCCAGAAATTTGAGAAGTATGCATACTATTAACCTAAAATATGCCATAACACAGATTAATAGTCGACTGGTTAACCAAGCCATTGAATAAAAGTGCATTGCTCAGAGTCCTGCAGTAACAAGGTCACCAATTTTTCTTTTAGATATTCTTATTCAAAATTTAATTTCTTGAGGGGAATCGAAACTTATATAACTGCTTTTTTTTTACATAAAGACCCGGAAACTTCAGTTTTTTATCTTTAAATTTTTCATCTATGTCTTTATTCTTTGTGTTTTCATGGATTATTACAGATCAAGTGCCAACGACTGCTCTAAAGCTACAAATAGAATACTTACGTTTAGAAAAAAAAAGATAAGATGGAAGTTTTAATGTTGAAATTATACTGTTGATATATCCCACACCTTTTAATGTATCTTGTGTTTCTAATTCTTATAATGTACTTGACCTGATTTTTTATTATTGAGTGTATTCCATAAGTTTTTTGTTTTAGTCCTTTCTTATGAATACCGTAATTTTGGCCATGAAGTCGATTTAGAGTTGTTCTTTAATTGACCAAACCATTAGTGATAACAGGCTCTCGTTTTCGGTACCTCCATTATTGCCACAGTTGATATGGGCCTCTACTGGCACCTCTTTCGGCCAGAGTCACGGTTTTTTTATTAATCAGATGTCTCGCCGAAGATTCGCATCTTTTACCAAAAAACTTTGTTCCAAACGTTTTCACCATCCTAGGTTTTACAACCTGTCGCAGAAATCCACGATAAAACTTCATTAAGCAAAATACCGTTCCACCTTTTTGTGTTTTATCAAATGTTTGCATCACCTCCAACTATGGTTGGATTGTCATCAAAGTAGTTTTATAGTCAGTAGTCCGGTAGTTCTACACTCAGGAAGACTAAGCACAGTACCTGAGCAGATAGTACAATTTTATGCCCAATCCTGTGTTATTTATGATGGTATTGATGTTATTTATGACTATTTGATATTAGTTTATTGTTTCAATTTTTACATTTATTCTACGAAAAACCAACGAATTGTTAGAGAAAATCAAAGTCAGCAGATTTTCAAGAAAAACGTTCAGGGAGTAGCACTGACAAAGTAAAGAGCAACGTTTCTCTGATGTGATTTATTCCATTTACCTTTCCTGACCAGTTCGTAAAGACAAAATCGTCGAAGAAACGAATGATGGGGTCCATTCTATCTGAAATTGCAAATTCCTGAGCTCCTTATAAGGACCGAGAGTCCGAGTTGTGAACTGACTAGGTCCAAAAACTAGGTTAGTCCTGGCTTAGCGCAATAACGAGCCAAATCCTCAGTCTGGACTAAAATGAGCTAAGACCTAGGCTATCTCAGTGTGAAACCAAGTCCAAGCTTAACTCCTAATTCATTGCAGAAACAGGATAAGTCTTGATTCGGTGCAAAAAACGAACCAAGATCTGACACGGTGCAAAAACAACCTAACTTCTAACATAATACAAAAAAAGACAAACAAAGCATTGAATCGGTACGAAACGAACTAAAAGTCGGTGCAAGAATTGCCGAAGTCTTAACTCTGTGCAAGACAAACAAGCGACGTCCTGACTCTGTGTAATAATATAATAATAATAATATTTACTAAATAATAATATTTGTTTGGTAAAAAACAATGAAAACAAAAGTGAAATCCAAGTTGTAATAGGTACAAAAACTGAAACTAGTTAGTAGTGACTGGATGCACAAATTAGCAAAGTTCAAGAAACTAACTGACTTGGTACAAAAGTATTCAAGTTCTGAATTGACGCAAAAATGAGCTCAGACTTGACACGATCACAAACTTTCCCGGATACACTAAGCAATCGCAGACAAAAAATACTCAAACAAAGTCTTCTTCAGACCTATCTGTTTAAAAGTTTGTCTATTAGAATAAGGAGCCGACCACGGAATGACCAGCAACAAGGAAGGTCAAGTGCTAAGTGAAATACATTTTAAAACTAAGTAAAATAATATTTACCAAGTACGCTATAACTTAAAAGCCAGGGTATATTAAAAGCCCATGTAAAATTAAACGAACGGTTAAAGATCAAAATGCTCGTCAGTGACGTTTTTTTACTAATCCTCACATGAGCGTACGTAGCTTCTTGTCTAGGGGGGGGGGTGCATCCAGTTCTGTGGTGAAGAGCGGAGAGTGGGGGGCTGAAGTTATATTGGCAGTTCACGAAGGGAAAGATGTTTTTACTTACTGCCAGTTTTGATCCAAATTTCATAGCGAGATGTCGCAGCAATAGCGGATAGATGCCAGCATTTTGAGTGAAATAACGTATCACAGTATCTTGAGGAAATAACGAAAAACCAAGAAACAGGCCAAGCCTATTCAGTTGGATTTTTATTCAGTTGCCCTTTCAACGTTGCTTGAAAATGACCTCTTTTATTTGTTTTTTTTTTGTTTTTAATATTTGTCAGTTTATATTTTCCTGTTGAAGTTTTTCTTTTTTTTTATTCTTAACCGAAATATTTGCACAATATTCTTTTTTTTTTTCACTGGCTTTGATTATTTTGCCTTTTTTTCTCTATAATTTTTTTTTTTATTTTGTCAAACAATATACTAAATTTACGTAAGTGGGACATAAGCTGTAGTTTATCCTAGATATTGCTCATTACACCTTTTGGATCGGCAAAACCCCCTTTACCGGGAGAAGAAACAAGGGAAAAATAAGAAAGAACAAAACTAACCTGTTAACGGTTTTTATCCGAATTTCATAGCAAGAAACAGCATCGGTGGCCGATTGCTTGGCAGCTTGTAGCTCGGCTTCAATTCCCAGTTTTTCTTCAGTAATTTTCTCCAGCTTAATTTCAAGATCTGCTATTTTTTCTTCAAGCTCTACTGGGACCTCAACTAACAAAAGAAAATATAAATACATTTTCTTTAATTTTTGTTCTTGTTCAATGCTAGAAGGGTACTGGAAAACCATAGATAGCTGTTTAAAGGCTCATTTTAAAGGAATTATTACCATCTAATTTTACTTTTATAATTCTCGTTTCATACTTCAAATTCATTTAATTTCTCATTTTCCATTGATTTCAATTTAGAGAAATTTATTTTTCTTTTATGCTACTAGTTGTGGAATTTAGTTAAGGTACATTTCTAAAGATAAAAGCACAGGGACATTTCTGGGGCACAACGTCAATAAAAGGCCAATTTTTGAATTTTTCAAACAATTTTTCTAGAAAATAGATAGTCTGAAAGAAGTAGTACCATACTAGGCAATCATAAGTCAATGAAAGTTAACACTATGGTTGCAACAGTAGTTGCAACATAAATAAAGAGCAAACCATAGCATATTACCCAAAAGCTAACAAAACCGAAAAAAGCTGAAAAGAGTTGAAAAACTACCCGATGAGGAAAAATTGCCATTTGACACTGATTCAGGAGTGTAACTATTTCGGTTAGACCTAAAAGTAAAACTTTATTGCGAAAAAAACTTATGGTCGTTTCGAAAAAAGCCTGAAACCCATAAGAGATGAACAACAAGGAAAATAACTTTTTTCGCATTGGTAGCGCTGATGTGTCTCCTTTTTTATTACCAGCCATTCACAGGGCATTAAGGTCCTTTATTTGGGTATTCCTAGAATTTTCACTGCCAAGAACGACCTACCTTCCCGACATGCAACTATTTTCTGGTTTATTTTTCTGTAAATGTTCTTAAGCTTGGAATTCTAAAACAGAAAATGGTTGATAGCCAACTATTTCACGAGGACCTTGTCTAATATCAGCTTCATTTGAAGACGTGGCGACTTAAAATCTTGCCAACTTTATTGTTATGTAAACAAAAAAGGAAAAAAAAGACAAATCTTATTTTTTTCTTTTCTTTGGAATCTCGGTCTTTAGAATCTGAGCATTCTTGAAGTCCTATCGGAACCAGCAATCACATCGGAATCGAAATACTGGAAATAAATCGGGATTAAGATCCAAATCAGGGGGATTTTTGCAACGTTGTATCATCAAGCCAAGTTGCAAGTTGTCAGGATTGTGCTAAGCCAACTTCTCGGGTGGAAAACTTTATTGTCCTAGAGGGATGAAGGGGCAATCAACCAAGTGACTTCCCGGTCAAACAGGAACCGAACGTCACAACTAAAATTACCATCTACATAATCATCATTTTCATCGCCATTGTCCAGGCGACGATCATTAACTCTCTTAATAAAGCCATTCATGTCCATGCTGTTTTTGTGTTCCATTTCATTCTGTTTTGGTTCCTGCACGCTAAAAAGTCTTAATTTGCGGAATTTTGACATACCCGCAGAAATAAAATTTTTGGTATTAGGCTAGTGCTCTAGATCCACATTACTTTTCGGAAAAGCTTCAAACAAGCTTCAAACAAGTTCAACTTGTTTGAACTTCAAACAAGTTCAAACAAAACAAGTTGTAACAAGTTCAAAAGCTTTTTGTTGAAAAGCTTCAAACAAGTTCAACTAAGCTACACTTTTTTGATGGCTTGAACTTTCTTTTTTTTTTATTTGTTACTATTTGTGTGCTCATGGCTGTACTGAGAAGGGTTGTGTTTTCATGTCTAGGCCTCTTTTTCATGGATGAAGGATTTTATAATACAAAAAATTGTGCTTTTTAAGCATTAATCTGGAGCCAAGCAAAAAGTGGGTCGTTCCCAAAAGAAAAGTTTAAAGTCAGAAAAAAGGATTGCACTGACGCGTGCACTAATAGAACACAACTGTTATATAATTAGATTCATTAGTCCTAAGTTTATTCGTTCATCAAGGCAAAATTATGACATTATTTAGACTTTTCATTAGAAAATGATATAAACTTAGTTTTAAAAACAGGAAAATTTCATTTTTTTTAACGATTTCCAGCCAATTTTGAACGTATTTTTCAGCATAAAAATAAACAAATCAAATTCAAAACATGCAGTTTTTATCACACCGAAAAACGTGCACAATGCGAAATCCGCGAATTTTGACCTGGTGATCCAATCTGCCAAGGAATTCCAAGTTCCCGTCCGGCAACCAACGAGCCCGGTCACCCGTTCGGTACAACACACCGCCGGGATGAGGTGAATTGGGATCTGGAATGTAGGCTTGCGCCGTTGTTCGAGGTAATCCGAAATAGCCAAAGGACAAACATTCTCCGCCAATCAAAAGATCGCCGGCAATGCCAATGGGTGCTGGTGCCAAGAAAGGGTCCATGACCAAATACCTGGCATTGTCGATAGGCCGACCATAAGGAATACTGTTCCAATGGGGTGCAATATCGCGAATGATAAAGGAATTGGACCAAATGGCCGCTTCGGTGGCGCCGCCAAGCCCAATCACGCGAACCTTAGAGAACTGCGCTTTTAAGGCAGGCGCCAAACTCAGGGGAATCCAATCGCCACTAAGAAAAACAATTCTTAAATGGTTACTGCCGGGTTGGTCTTTCGGGAAAAGCGGGACGAGTCTTTGCAAAGCTGCCGGTGCCGAGTCCCAAAAAGTAATGGCTCGATCATTGAGGTAAGCGGCGCATTGGTCAGGCTCATTGAGTACTTGTTTTTCGGCAATGACCACCGTTCCACCTGCCGCCAAAATACCAAAAACGTCGTACACCGATAAATCGAAACAGGGGGACGTTGTGAACAACAGGCGCTCGTTTTGGTCTACGGCCTGGGTTTGGTTGACCCAGTGGATGAGATTCATAACCGGTCTGTGTTGCAAGACCACGCCTTTGGGTTTTCCGGTTGAGCCGGAGGTGAAGATAATGTAAGCAAGTGCTCGGGTTGGTATCTCTTTGCCGAGGTCGTGATCGGGTTCGTGCGTGGCGAGTTCCTGATCGAGCGCGATACTGGGACAGGGGAGTCCGCTCATTCTTCCCAAAATCTTGGTTTGCGAAAGGAAGACCTTGGACGCCGTACTTTCCAGGATGTACTGACATCGGGCCAGGGGATAATCTTCATCCATGGGGATGTAGGTGGCGCCCGTTTTGAGAATGGCGAGCAATCCAATCACCAAATCGGGGCCTCGTTCACAGCAAATACCCGCATAATCTCCTAAGCCCAAGCCCTTTCCTGCCAGAAAGTGGGCTAATTGATTGGCTTTGCGGTTGAGGGTTTCGTAATCCAAAATTCTTTCACCGCATACCAAGGCCGGCGCGTTGGGCAAGTGCTGGGCTTGCTGTTCAAAGGGATGGTGGAGACATGAAAATGGGGGCCAGGCAGTAATCGTGTCATTCCAGTTATGGAGTGCTTGATGACGTTGAGCCGGACTGAGCATGGTCAGCTTTTCCCAATGAGCGTTGGGTGATCCAACTAATCCTTCCAACAAGATCAGCAGCGCCGGGTTTTCGAGATCGCGATAGAACCGGTAGTAAATGCACCCGTCCTCCAAAGCCGTTGCACGCATAACCTCAATCGCATGTTCGACAGCGGAGTCGGCGTTCTCCGCGTCCAGTTCGATCGTTCCCGTCACCACAATCATTATGCGTCCTTCCGGCTGCTGCACTATTGCATGATCATGCCGCCATCGATCATGAAAAGCTGTCCGGTCATGTAATCCGATTCGCTCGAGGCAAGAAATGCCGCGGTGCCGACAACGTCCTCCGGATAGGAGTAGCGCTTCATAAGGATCATGTCTTCGGCAAGCTGATCCATCGACTGACCCTCCTTCTCGAACTTGCCGATCGCCACCAGATCCTTATCCAGTTGTTCCCACAGTTCGGTGCGAACCACACCGGGACCGTAGCCGTTGACCGTGATGTTGTG
>JAAAKM020073195.1:79041971-79068717 GCA_010016025.2 Alatinidae sp. Z8VKAUB7J3 | reverse complement strand
ATTGGAATCAGCCAGATTGGACATATCCATTGTTCATGGGCGCTCAAATCTCCGGCAACATTGAAACCGGCTCTGAGATTTGGCCAAATGGGTAAAGGGAGGACGTTATGTCATATCTGAAAAAAGCAATCGGCCTTGCGACAGCCGCCTGCCTGACCGTCGGGATGGCGCTTGCACCGGCGGCTGCACAGGACAAGAAGGGCTCGATCGTTTCGTTCAACGGCCCTGCCGGCGAGGCCTATATCGGCCGCTTCATCAAGGGCATCAAGGAAACCGCGGCCCTCAAGGGTTTCGATATCAAGGTCTACGAAAACCAGTTCAACCAGGCAGAGCAGGACCCACTGAAAACAAGGAGTAACATTTAAACTTAAAACGAAGAGAAATCATTACGTATATGAGGAGGTTCGTCTTCTCCTCAATACCTCCCTCTTTAAGCTAAAGTATTTTTAGTAATTTCAAAAGAGCTATTTATTCTAATTAAACACTCTTTGTGGTTCAATGGTTATTCTTGAAGAATTGGAACAAAATTCAAACTTTGGTGTAAAGAGCAAGGTATTGACGAGGGGAAGAGCCCCTCTCTCTCCATATATGTAATAAAAATATGGGAATATACAGATTCGTTACGTAAGTTAATTTGTAAGTTACTAATATTTATTACAAATAAGAAACGTTCGTAAATAAAGTTAAAAGCTCTTGTGGCCTTTTTAAGTATCCAAAAAAATTGGAGGGAAACTAGGCCCCCTCCCCGCGCCTTTTTTCCTCAAAATCGGCCGATCAAAACATTGGGAAAGCAATTTAGCCTAAAAAAGTAAAGTTAAGAGGCAATTTTTTTTAATTATTCATGTACGGTGATCTAAAATCAACCCCTGCATTAATTCAAAAACGTTCAGAAATTAAATAAAAGAGTTGTTTTAACTGAAAGCAAGGAGTCACATTAAAGCTTAAAACGAACATAATTTATTCCGTATACGAAAAGGACTGTCTTCTCCTCAACGCCCCGCTCTTTACACTAAAGTTTGAAACTCTCACAACTCTATATATATGGATAAATATGGGCTAAATTTCACTATAACGATATATATGGGCTAAATTTCACTTGACAGAGTTGAGTCGCTAGTGTTTACTCTCAATAACCAAAACCAATTTAGGACTTGTCATCTTCATTTGTATTGGTATTATCTTGTATAAAAACAAGTAATACTTTGGATCCTTCAAACAGTTGTGTTCCCTTGGCTCAGCTATGGCTCAGCCTTTGCTGCCTAAGATGATCAAAATGTTGTAAAACCACAAGATTGACTTTATACAGTCGTTGAAAAAAGTATACAGCTTGGTGATTGGCTTTGGGTAATATTGAATTATAACTATACGAAAAGGTTTAATATATTAGACTTAATAATACTTACTTCTTAATAATAATACTTAATTCCTTGCTAAAGATTCTCCAAAACTAAACCCTTTGAAGAAAACCGGCACGGGTCCCAGGAGAATGTTCCAGGAGATCAGATCAGAAAATGAACTCCTTCAGAATTAGGCTTCTTTAAGTAAATTGTTGGAGATGCTTGTGAATAGCCCTTCCTGTGTGAATGTTTGATGTGTAAATGTCGAGAATTAAATGGAATTCTGCTTAAGCTATTTTTAGTCTGTTTTGAGAAATAAAACTGTGCAATTTTTTTTTATAAAAATTACAAGGTTTGATTAAACTGTTTGGTGTGCTATGACAGACTCCACCAAAAGGGACTGTGAAATTTGTTAGAACAGGCTGAGAAGAAGGACGGACAAAGATTCAGTGCAAATGTTTCAAAGGTACACAGACTGGACGAACCCCATGAATATACACATTTTGTATTTGCTTTTGTATCGAGCCAGGAATTGTATTTTTCTTATGGGCTCACTTAGTCTCTGAGAACAGACTAATCACTGGTAAGATCAGTAGTAAGATCTGACTACTAACAATCAGTGGTAAACTCAGACGGGAGGAAAAAAATGGAAAAAACATGCTTTCTTGTGTGTACTGTGTGTAACTACACAGTAGGCTTAGGCTGCTTAAAAATGAAAGTCATCTCGCACCTACCTTCCAATCTTCTTTATTGGTGTTTTGAAAAGGCTTGTATCTTTTCCCTTTATTACCAGTTTATTCTTTACAATTTTCACGGGTGTTTTACACTCTGTTTTCTGTTTGCTGATCGTGTTGCAGAACAACACAATTGTTCTAATAATTTTTCTCTTCTTTTGTTAAAAGTAGTTGTAACTAGGAATTTAAAACATGGGAATTAATTTTTTTTTTCAATATGGATATATTCTAGCTAAAATTCTTATTCAAAATCGCTTGTCGTCACCTTATTCCTAACGAGCTAATGGAATTCATTTACTAAAGCTGATCAACAGTTACTTTGAAATTTTCAAGTGTCCGTGCATGATCAGAACTCTAAAAGGAAAGGATCACATTCTTGTCATCCGTATCCACCAAAAGGCCTTATCTGAATTCAATTTTGGTAGGTAATAGGAATTAGACCTGTAACTACGCCCTTAGTGAATTCAACTCCGATCAGACGAACATACTCACATTTCTTACTTCGCCACTCTAATCCAAAGGTCACAGTTGCTGCAGCCCATCAAAACTTTGGCACCGGTCTAGTTTCATCTCAAGTCATGGACTGTTGCCCTGTAGGAGTAAGAATTTCTTAGATAGTATTTTTTTTTTTTTTTTTTACGAATATGCCTAGCTTTGATCCAGAGTAAAAAAGTTAGCAATTCAAAATTAGATCAAAGAGAAGAAATCTGTGCATAATTTTCACCGTCTTATCTTTGTAGGTACTAGTCCTAAAGATCACTTGAAATATTTTATGGTGTTAACATTACCGATGAATCTTTAGGAAATCAATCCAATAAAGGTTCCAGAGATATTATCTTAGAATTCTAAAATACCTGAATATCACTTTCCCCTCGACTCTCTAATCTAAGCCTTAGGCAATAATACTGAAGTCACTTTTAGGGCTGACTGTAGCCATTGTAAGGGGATTACCGGAAGTGTTTGATCTTTCCGATGGCCAATTATGTCAACGCCCTGTCTGAACTGGTGAAGGCCGGTACGTTGTGTCCACACCAGGACTACGTGTGGACCGTGGTGCCTTCTGTTACCGAAAAGAAGTACCTGGATGAACACTTAGAGAAAGTGAAAGCCACCCTGACGGAACTTGAACAAGACGAGACGTTACGACAAGCGGTCATGGCTCATGCATGGGTCCAAGCTGAGGTGGAAGCGGAGGATGCGCTCTACGGTCGGGTTGATGATGCGATAGCGCTCCTTGTGTACATGAAGGATCAGAACATCAAACTGCCGAAAGAGCTTGTTAACGTTCTAGCGCTCGACGAAGACGATGTTCCCCGCATGGACGAATACTGGTGGCAGCTGCTGATTGGCGTCTACCTGTACAAGCCGTTGGGTTGGCCTGAGAGTGAAACATTTGATGAGCATAGAAAGGCGCTGTCGCGTCGTCTGCGGCAACGTCATCTGCTAAGGCAGCGCGAATTACAGCTGAACAACGGTCGCCTGATGAAGCGCCATATGACGCAGTCCAGCGCCAAGATAAACGCCTGTGTCGAAATCTACGCACAGGAGCGACGGGAGCGCGGGAACGAGTTACGACAGGTCGTTTTGACAGACTACATTCGCTATACGGAGGGCGCCGTTGATGGCGATCTCTCGCTGGGGGCGTGGCCTGTTTTTCAGGCGTTGGTGGAAAGCGTGCCGGAAGCGGAGATGCGGTGTATGGCGCTATTGACAGGGAGGTTGGTTCTGCTACCCCGATCGATCGCGGAAAACCTGGACGATGAACTGAATGTCGAGACAGAGCCATTTCAGCACTTGGAGGGGTTTGTGCGGGTTGCCTCCAAGGGTCAGCATCCAGTCGCGTTGGTGACTTCGTTGCTGGAGGCGGGTCGGATTCAGGTGTTGGTGGGGACACGGGCTCTTTTAGGTGAAGGCTGGGATGCCCCATGTATCAACTCGTTGATACTGGCGAGCAGCGTAGGCTCTTACATGCTTACCAACCAGATGAGGGGCAGGGCGATCCGTATAGATAAGCGTGACCCCGATAAGGTTTCGAGCATCTGGCATATCGTCGCCATCGTCCTGGATCAGCGCCTGATGAATCTGTTGAATGCCTCACCCATCTTCTGGCCTGGGCTTGCTGACCTGCATGAACTGGATCGCCGTTTTGATACGTTCATGGGTTTGAGCGAAGGCAGCGCCTATATCGAGAACAGTCTGCTCAGGGTGGAACTGCCTTATCTTGAACGCATAGAAGACAAGGTGGCAGGGTCTGATCTGGTCGCGTTCAAGCATGCTCACTTTGCCTGCAATTGTGTTTTCGAAACATTTGGTTTGCATTTGCATCATATGCTACAACAATTTTGAAAAGTTATTGACAATGAGTATAATATGAAATTAAATTAGACAGACTGTAATTATTTAAATAAATGGCATAAAAAAAGTGCAAGGGTCTAATATTCACACGTAATGCGAGTTCTGATTCCCTTTCAATAGTTAACAAGAGGGCATCAGCCCATTTTGTAATGGGCTTCCATTTGTTTCCATTTATGTAAAAATATGACTGTAAAACACACAGACTGACTATCAACAAGAAAAAAGCGAGCAAAAACCTTTTTCAAGGCCAAGAAAATTTCTTTACAAGTTGAGAAACGGTTATAACCACGGTGTCTGAGCTTGTCATCAGTCCAGCACATTTAAATAAATTTGGAGTTTCACTCAAAGTTGGCCATTAGAGCCATTGAACAAACTCCAGCAATAAAAGCTATAATTTCAAAAATAGACTGTTTGAAACTGGACTTTTCCATTATTTCTGGAATGACTGAAACAGTTGCGATGTAAATAAACCCTCCGGCTGTAAATGGAAGAATCCAAGCAGTAGCAGTATCATCAATTCCTTCAGCAAGAAGAGAAACAACGGTGCCTGACAATGCACCAAAGGCAGTAATCAGCTGCAAGAACATGGCCTTTCTTCTAGGGCAGCCAGATTGGATAAGAATTGCAAAGTCACCGATCTCATGTGGAATTTCATGTACAAGAACCGTGGCTGTTGTAATAATACCAATTGGTCGCCCGGCAAGAAACGAAGCTCCAATTGCTAAGCCATCAATGAAATTATGTGTAAAATCTGCTGCCAAATTCAAGAATGCAGCTACTTTGATGCTCCTTTCTGTCTTCTCAGTATTTTCTTTGCTATCACTATTCTTTTTAGTGTCCTTTCCATTTTTGTCACTATTCTTGTTTCCATCTTTCTGAGCTTCCTTGGCTTCTTTTTCCTTTTCTTCGATTTTAAACTTTTCAGAATGAGAATGTCTGTATCCTCCTTTTGCAATACGGACACATTTATCAACCATCAAAAACGTCAAAATCCCAAATATTACCCACAATCCAACACTCATATCATGAGGCTTGTGTTCATGATCGTGACTATGTGAATGGCCATGTCCTGCTCCCTCCATCATTATCATTCCAGGAGGAATAAGGTGAAGAAATGCATCTCCTAAAATTCCACCAGATGTAAAACTGATCAAAACCTTCAACAATGAATCTCCCATTGGTGCTAAAAATAAGTAATAAATTTTTGTAGTAATAAAACTAAAAAATAAGCTTTTATTTGAGATAAACGCTTTCAATTCAGCTGCAGTGGCAGGGAATGTCTCAGGTTTTCCCCGAACTACTCCATCAGTACCAATAATAGCCCCTTCTGAAATGTCTTTAGAAAACGATTCACTTTCATCCTGATTATTCCGGTGACGGCGTTGTGCAACTGCGGGTGGTCGCGGTACAGGGTGCCGAAGTCGTTACCGAAGTGTTGGTGGGTGGCACGGTACGCGCCCGGGCTGGTATCAATAAAAAAGGTGGCGGCTTAAGCGCGCCTGCGCTTACCGACAAAGACCTTGATGACCTTCGGTTCGCCTGTGAGCAAGGGGTCGACTACATCGCGGTATCTTTTCCGCGCGACGCGGAAGATATGCGGGTTGCTCGCGCTCACCTTGCGCAGCACGGCGCCCGATGTGGTCTGATCGCTAAGCTGGAGCGGGCGGAAGCGGTGGCCTCTCAGGCAGTTCTGGATGAACTGATCCTGGCTTCGGATGCGGTCATGGTCGCCCGGGGTGATCTGGGCATAGAGATCGGTGATGCTCGTCTGATGGGTGTGCAAAAACACATCATCGCCCGCGCTCGGGCATTGAACCGCAGTGTCATTACCGCCACGCAGATGATGGAATCCATGATCGACAATCCGCGCGCTACGCGCGCCGAAGTGATGGACGTCGCCAATGCGGTTTTGGACGGTACAGATGCGGTGATGCTTTCTGGTGAAACCGCGGTGGGTCGTTATCCACTGGAAACGGTGCAGTCTATGGTGCGCATCATCGAAGGCGCGGAAACCTCGAACTTTGTCCACACCCAGCCTGAGGTGGTGGAAAGTTGTCAGCACATCGATGAGGCCATCGCCCTGGCGGCCATGACGCTGGCGGAAAAGCTGGTAGGTGTGCGTGCGGTTGCTTGTTTAACAGCATCGGGTAACACGCCACGATTGATGTCGCGAATGCGCTCGAATTTGCCGATATATGCGCTGGCGGAAGACCCCGCCACCCTGGCAAGAGTAGCACTGCTGCGCGGCGTGCACCCGGTATTGTTCGATGCCAAAGAAATCGACTATGAATTGATCAATGATGCGGCGGTTAACTGGTTGGTGCAGTCCGGCGTGGTCAGCCCGGGTGATCTTGTCATCCTTTCCAAAGGTGACTATCGCAACGTGCAAGGTGGCACCAACACTTTAAAAATTATGGAGGCGAAATGAACCCGATCAGAATCGGATTGATGGGCTTCGGGCGGGTGGGTCGACAGATCTATCGCCTGGCACTGGACGATGAACGCTTTGAAGTGGCGGCCATCTCAGATATCGGCAAACCGGAGATTCTTAACTATCTGTTGAGTAAAACCCTGGGCAACCAGAAACGTGTGACCTTGCGCGACAACTATCTGGAAACGGAAAAAGGCAGAACCAGGCTGATGCCGGCAGACCACCCCAACGAGATTCCCTGGGATGTTTTTGGCGTTGATCTGGTGGTGGATGCCACCGGCAGATTTCGCAGTCTGGAAGAGTTGATTTCCTATGTTTATCTAAAGGTTCAATGGGAATTAGACTACTTGGGCACTGAAATATTCTCTTCTAGACACATGGAATCCCTCCCCCAGCCTACACGATGACCTACCGTCCCTCTTCTATTGTACCTGATGCGTAATTATACATCACCAAACATTAGTTCATGAAAAATCTATAGGAATTTACCTTGAGATGGGGAGGGAGTATTTTCCAAGGAGGATAGGGTATTTTCTGGGGAAGGGGTAAGCGCCTAGACCTCATTGAACAGACAAGGTTTTTATTTTGGCTAAGTGTATTTTACAACCTCCAACTGACAGCACCAGGACAAAGTTTCATATGGCATGGAGTAGCAATTGTTGGTGCCCTCTCTTAAATCCGTGGGTCTTACTGTGGCTAAAAAGCGTCGGCTGACTGCCTCGTAGACAAAGGGTCCATTAGCGAATTCTTCGAGGCGATTAGCTATCCTCGAAAGCTGTCAAAAATCCGCGGTTTGACTGTGAAACTGGGATCTGGACTAAAAAGATGGTGGAATTTACCTCCTTTTGTGGGCAAATTTTTTAATCGAAGCTGGAAGCTCCACACGGAACTCCCAAAGCGGATCAATTACTAAAAAACGAATGGTAATTAACTTAAACAGTGGGGGAGGGGGGGCTTTCGCACGAATTCTTGCCATTAAAGTGTCGCTTGCGCTCTCGGAAAACGGAACCGAAAACATACCAAATAATTGCAGAAGTTTCATTGATTTGCATATCGGTAAGGTTACTTTCAAGTCTTCAACGTTTTCGGCACTATCTCAAGCGGGGGGGGGGGTAGCCCCATCTGGCTCGGGTTAACTTTGATTTTTTGGTTACCTTTATTGGGAAAACATTTTGAAAAATTAAATATCAATATAAATCAATAAATAATCGCTTTAGAATAAAGAAAATTATACTCGAATATAATTATATTACAATTATATTCGAATTTTAAAAGAGGGTGATTTTCTCTCCATCCAAACATATTTCTTATCGATTCTGCTAATCCCGTGGTTTTGGAAAAAAAATATCCTAATAGTCATATAGCAAAATTAATGACACAGATGCAACAATTGTTCATTTACACCTGGCGGAAATCCGTCCGGATTTAGCAATCCATTTGGAGATTCCGTTCGTGTTCGTGCTTGAACAACACAATAAATACGCAACGATTTTAATCCAGACAGATTTCCACAACGTGTAAATGAACCATAAGCTTATGCTTGTTAAAAGTTCCTATAAAATATTTAAGCATCAGGATTCAGTTCAGGCTAGAACTTCTTCAGAATGGACAGCAGATAAAAGATCGTGCAAACCCCTTTTTTGCAGGACACAGTAAAATATCTCCATACCTATTGTGAGCATAAGCATATAGAAAATGCATGTCTAATTTCTTATTGTTTTTTAATGAGCATTGGTAGCCCACTTTTTGAAGCAATCTTTTTAGTTTATTGAAGTTTTATTTTGAATTGACGAGCCTATAAATGATTTAACAATTGATTTGCTATGTATGTGAAAGGAATGTGTATAAAACGAAGAAATTATGGGTTAAATATACTAGTCAGATTAAGGAAAGTAGATTGGTGCTTTAGAATATAATGATACTAATTCCTGGAAGTCCCAGTAATTTTTGATTGTTCAATATTGTAATGATAAAAGAGCAAATATTTAAAATGTATTTTGTTTTCAGTAAAGCGCAAATGACATTCTTGCCTTTTGAGCTGTGGTTCCCAATCGATTTTGGGCCATGCCCCATGAAGGCATTTCTAAAATCCTGGTGCCCCTACGTGTTATAAAATTTTTTCAAAATTTATATGTACTCACCTGAAGGAAGCTTAAAATGCCATTATAATTTTGTACACCAACTTGATATTTTTTAGGTCGTTTTATATGCATATATTATGCTAATATAATATAGATTGTGCATTAAACACCTTTTATTCAATGAATGTCATACACGAATGAATTGAGTATCTTTTTTTCTTTAAATGCATTCGATAAAAATTTTGATATAGCCCTTTTTTCAGCATAATCCAAAGGCCAAAAAAATAATTTCTTCGTGATTGACAAGACGCTCCACAGCCCCCGGGATAAGAGCTGTAGGTTATGCATGGTGCCCATTGTTAAAATATAAGGTTTTTAAGGAAGGGATAGCAACATAAAATTTGGAGGAGACTCATTCGATTGAAAATTGAAATTTCTTGTTCCCATTTTAAGGATCAAAAGCAATCAGGAAGCAACCAGCCTCCCCCTCTCAACCGCCATTTTTTCCCCTAAATTTGTCAGATCAAGATTTCGAGATGTTCATTTCACTTATATCCGGCCTAAGGTTAAACAACCTTATTTAATCTTGTTTAAGATAACACAGGCCTAAGTTATGTAGATTAGAGGGCATATTTGATCCTAGATACCTGAAAAGGCTTGGAGTATTAAGATTAAACTTTAGAGACATGTCAAGAAGAGCGACAAACAATCAAAACACTTTTTTCCCTATTGGTTGTGAAAAGGAAATACCAGCATTATCTGAAAAAAAGACTGGTGGTATCAGCCATTACCTCGTTCGGGAAGTGTTTAGAGGCTGCTTCAATGAAAATCAAAAGACACTATGTGCATCAAGTTTTTCATAAGACGTATATGCAATATGTGAAAAACACTGAGGGTATAATCTAAACTTTTAGGCCCATCGAAGGGAATGTTGAAAAAAATTTGGGATGCAACCACCAAAATGTCCTCGCCAAAGGGGCGCAGGGCAGTGGCATCGCCGTCCTCCGTTTCCAGGCGCCACACATAGCCCTCCGACGCTTCGGCCAGGCCGTTGATGCGATCCAGGTTGGCCACGAACTCTGCCATCTGCGGCGATTCCAGCGGCGCCAGCATACGGGCCAGATTCAACTGAGCGAGTTCAAAATTCGACATGGGCGATCTCCGGAGGTCTTGGTCGAAGCATAAGGCAGGCGCCCCGAGACTGCATGTGCCACTCAACCCAATACAGTCTCACCTGCACAGTCAGCCGCCGCGCCACCAGGCCTGCCAATAGAGGCCGCGCATCCAACCACAATCAAAGGCATCCAGCGCCAAGTGCAGGCACAGGCCCAATCCCAACAGACGGGTTTTGCGATGAAACAGCAGGGCCGCGTACAGCACCGCGGGAACTGCGCGGTGCAAGGGGTGAAAGCCGATGCTGCAGCGGCCTGGATCGTAGATTGGGGTCGCCAACAGGTGGTCCAGATCAATCAGCATGCCCAGCAGCATCAGCGCGTACGCCTTCAGCCAGCGCTCCCGGAAAAACACCAGCGCAATCAGCAACGGGCACAACGCGTGTAACACCATGTGGCTAAGGCCCACCGATACCTCCTCCGCTGAGGCTCAAAAGGCGAAAGTTTTCTGCGCGCAACACGGTCAAGGCTGGTGGTGTGCGAATTTTGGAGAATGGAACATGCGAACCCTGTTGATTGCGCTGCTGGCTACCGTACTGAGTTGGAGTGCGCCGCTCAACGCCGAACCCGCACCGGCGTGGCAAGCGACCGACGCCAGCGGCGTCAATCTCGACTTCCCGGCTGACCTCGACAAACCCACTCTGCTTCTTTTCTGGGCCACCTGGTGCCCCTATTGCAAAGCGCTCATGCCCCATTTGCAGAGCATCGTTGACGAATACGGGCCAGATAACATCCAGGTCGTCGCGGTCAGTGTGTTTGAAGAGCCCGATGGCGATCCGACCGCCTATTTGGCACGCCAGGGTTTTCAGTTTCGCCTGATCGACAAAGGCGAAGCGATCGCCAAACAGTACGAGGTGCATGGCACACCGGGCCTCTTTCTGGTCCGCCCCGATGGCGAGATTACCTGGTGGCTGGCCCTGGCACAGCAGGACGAGGGCCGCGTGAGCGGCATCAAAAACCACACGCGCCGCGCGGCCCGTCGTGCGCCGTTCTGGGCCGCTCACCTGCGCCGTGCGCTAGACGACCTGCCGCGCTGAAATGGCGCGCTTGACCGTGCTATCTTAGCCCCTCGCCGGCCGGGCAGATGATCTGCCTGGCTGAAGTTTTGCTAAACGGAGTTTGGGGATAAATATGGGGCTTTTCAGTTTTCTTTAGATGTATTGATTTTTTATAGCTCTAAATTCGATTGAAAAATTTATCAGCTTTTAACATTATATTTTTGCGAAGATTGCTTAAGTGCAAACTGACATAATCTTTTCTCATTACTCGGATGATGGTAGGTTGAGTTTTCAAAAGTCAGTGACGCTTATTTCGTTTTGATTGGTCCGCAGCCCCCTTGCCCACGAAAGAAGTGAGTTTCTGTTTAACTGTTTTGCAGTTAGTTCGTGTTGAATTCACGTTGAGTTCCTTTAGAGTTTGTCTTGAGTTTTGTGGCCTAACTGTACGAGTTGAAAATTAAAGTGAGTTTATTTTTAAACTCACTTAGACTCACGATTGGCTACTTTTTAACCCGAATTAGGTGGGGCAAGGTTGTGAGACTTGAAGGTGTCAGCTGTGTTGAAGATATTTCCCAAAGAGAGGGGGGACATCAAAACAGCGGTTTGACTTTGCCGATGTATGACCGGGTAATCATGGGCTAAAGAGATCTTAGACTTTAAGAGAACGTAGATTTTAGGCGAGGTCTTAATCGTGGCCATAACAGCTTTGTATGTAATATTTGTTAAAGTGTGGTACCCGTATGTACCTTAACTAGTATCACAGCCAAGTTTAAATATTATCATTTGTTTGTAAAGAATTGCTACGTATAATAAAAATTAATAATAAAAGTTATTATTCTGAAATGTGCTAATCATTATGCCCAAATCAATATGCACAGTAGCTTTAAATTTTAAACGCAAATCTGATTTTATCCCTAAAATAAATTTTGTTATTTGGGATTGGCATTTAAACAGAATAATTTTATATTTCAGATTATTGATTTACAACCGCAAATATGCACAGCTGATTTTTCGACTATGGCGATAATGAACCTGTTAGAGTTGTTATCAAATGCTCTTGTTAAACTGATGATTTTTTTTTATATGGTAGAGCTTTCTGGAATTTATTCTCAAGAAAGACTCGCTCTCAAATAATGATTTCTTTTTTTTGGGGGGGGGGATTTTAGGATGCATAAAATGAATTCAATTCCTTTAGGATACGTTTGACTTAATTTCTTATGCCAGATATATATAAAAAAAAAAATCACAAACAAATAACAAAGAAACACAGACAAAGTGATTGCATTACTAAGTTTAGCTTATAGATTTAGTGTATAAAGTCAAGTACTATGGGTCTTATGAAAAGTTTAATTGCATTATTAAATTTAGCAGATAAATTCAGAAATAGCAAACTTCCCTAAACAATAAATTTCTGCTTATTTTTTTTTTTAACTGTGAGTGATCAAAGGCTGATCATATTTTCCATTCAGTTTAAGAATTTATCTTATCATTTATGTACTGTAGTCTTTATGAATACGAGTGAAGTCATAGGTATAGCCAAATTTCGTTTGAAGATATACACTTTTCAGCAAAAATTGCTTTTAAAGAGCAGAATCATTTACTTTGGCCAACAATAAGATTCCATGAAGTGTCATCAAGAAAAACTCATTTTCCTACATTTTTTTTTTTAATATTAAAAACGTTTACTATCCAGATCAACTTTTTTGAAATTTTAAAGAAAGTAGCTGACCATAAAAAGTTTCGTTTATGTGGCTCTATTACTTTAACTCAAATATTAAGGGGGGATGTACGGACAGCGGTTTCGTACATTGCCTAGTAAAAGCTTTAAAGAATTATGAAATATAGTGTTCATTTGTGATTGATTCTTCAAGGTTTTTAAGAGTTCTGAAACAAATATTGCCTAGAATAAGGGGAGAGGGGGAAGAGCGATCCTGCAAATACTTTAGAGGGAGGTCAAGCTAAAATAAAATTATATCTCGTTATTCAATCTCGTTAAACTTTGCACTAATGTTTGGATCTACCATCCCCTGCAGACACTTTGCATCTTAATCAGTATTATGAAACAGTAGAACAATGAACTAATTGAAGAAAAATGTATCATATGCATCACAAATTACCGCATACTAATTTTCTAATCTGATTAACCTATGAGTCTTATTAATTGCGCAATTCAAGTTGGATTTCTTAAGCAAGAAAGACAACAATACGAGGACTGAGAAAAACTAGAATGATAAAACTTATTCCTGTCACTTAGCTTTTTTTAGAGTCATTGTACTTCACATATTTGAAAATAAACTTCTTGAAGTACGCTTTAAAAAACTTCAGATTTTTCATTAATTTGCTCCTTTTTTTTCCCACTTTTCCACACCAAAATACACACCAATCGTTCGCCTTCATGAACATTGCTCTAGTCTAAAGTTACAGATATCTTGCAAAAAGCAGAACAAACAGACTACAAAGTGGATCGTTGAGATCTGCAAAATGTAGGAAGAAAAAATTACAAAAGAGCCATTGTGTATACTGTACACGGGTTTCTTTGCCCTTGAGATTTATTTCAAGACTTCCACACGGCTACGAAGGTTGAAAAACACTGTTTTATATGACAGTTGTTAGAAGCAAAGTTCATAACATAAGCAAAAGCAATAGTCTTACGTTTTTCTATGTAATACTAAATAATTTACACTCACTTTGGCTGTTTTCAGGTAGCTGCAGCAATTCAGTTTCTTCTTTCTCCGTGATTTGGGTATCATCAGGCTTGAGCGGGTCAACAGCTTTGGCATTGATTACGAGATTCTCAACCGACTGTTTCTGTACCTGTATTTCAACTCTTGGTATCGAGTTTAACTAGGAAATAGGAATTGTAAGTTAACAAACTTTGACATAAAAAAGAAAACGATATTATATTATGGTAGGCCAATGTGGTTTAAGAAATTATCTTCTGCTATAAAAGTAATCGCAAAAGGAATCAGCATATCTTTAGAAGCTGTTTCGTACAGCCTTATTTTCCATTGTCGTGAAAACTTTCTAAAAGACGAAGGGTTACATTAGCATTATACTGCCGGGCAGAATAGAGACGGTTTAAATGGTTCTTGTTGGCAATTCCTTATAATTCTCAAGGCGGGAGCAAAAATAGCGAATCCTATACTTTATGTAATGGTGGTAGCTTTCTGAAGGATCCTGATGCTTGTTGATGGCTTTGAAATGAAAGATTAGCCCAGTGTATGTCCAAGTGTAAAGCCCAGTTAGCCCCGCGAGCTGACTCGCTTCAGTATCTGACTTTCCTTTTTATACAAAAAAAGAATTGAGGGTCTAACATTTCCAGAAATAGAAATAAAAATTTATCTTGGTAAATTTTGGTAAATCTATCTTGGTAAATTTATCTTGGTTCTATTAGATTCATCATTGTTATTTTCCGATCTAGGTTTATTTTGAGAAAAGTCTGGTTCTAAACTTATGACGTTCTTGTTGCATATGATTTTTAATCATAATATTCTAATTGAACGACACATATAACATATTTTTAAAGCTTCTGGAATTTTTTTAATAATAAAAAAAAAAAACAATTAATGTCTAAGACAACAACCACAATCGAGGGACTTGTCAAAAGCCCATGGTTTCTCATGGGAAAGCTCGAATCTCATGGAGTGGAACGTTCAGTTTTGTTAATCTTGAGGTGTCATCTTTATACTTTCGAATTGTATTGTTGGCTCTTGTATTTTTGACAGATTTTAGCGTCAAATGGTCAACTATGTTTTTTGGTATTCTTTTGTCACTATAAAAAGAATTGCGGGTTAAATATTCTTTATTTTATTGAGAACTGATGGTTTTCCCTAGGACCCTAAAGTTAAACCGGTTGAATTTCAAAATTCTCCCAATTCTTAGATCACCATTTTTTGTGTAATTTTTACTTATTATTTCACTAACAAATCCTATTTATCCGAGCAAATTTTTCTTATCTAAGAATTTCTCACTTTCAAAATCTTTAATTTCGATGATTCAGATTTTCGTTCATATACAAGCAGTTGTATTACTTTAATAAGACATAGATTAATTTTTCAAGAGTTCTCCTTCTTTGGGAACAACTTTTTCCAAAACCTTCCAAATAGAGGCAATGGGCCTTTGTGACCTGAGTCTCAATACAGTTTAGCAAGACCGCCCATAATAAGACCCCTTTCTCTAATTGGAGAAAATTAACCTGAGCTAACTCTTCCTAAAAGTGAAACCTACACAGAGAAGTTCATAAAACAAGACATAGAAAAAGGAAACCAGACAATACAAAATATTTTGTTTGCATGTTAGAGATTGAGGAATGGGGCCTCAATTAGTAACAAGGCAAGTGTTAAAGAGAGATGGGTTGAACATTTTGAGAATGTATTAAACTTTGATCAGGCTGTAGGAAATAATATAGAAAAGAATGGAAAAAATTTTGCGAGGAAGAATTAGAATTTATTTTGCGGGGAAGAATTAGAGATTGTGTTAAAAGGATTAAAAAAATGACAAACCCTCAGGTGCTGATAGTGCAGTTAATGGGATTTTAAGATATGGTTGTTGTGAAGCTGGAGATAGATTCTTTAAGACAATGAACGGAATTTTTTTAAGGGGAGTGCACCCAATGATTCAGCCTAAAGACAAAAGATCAGAGGTAAAATTAGCATTCCTCAGGATGTTCATTCAATGCTAAACAATTATGAGAAGTTTCATTGTTTTTAATAGTGACTTAAAAATTCTCATGCATTTTGAATTTCATTTCATAATTCCCGGGAATATCAGACCCCATTTTCGGGGGAGTTCTTTTCCTCTATCTAAAATTTTACTAATTTTACATGTGTTAACATTAATGATGAGCAACTTTAAGGTTAACACACTTTTCACATTTAGAATCAGCATGAATAATATATTTTGTTGTTACATATATTATAATCGAATATTTCCTTTTTAGAGTTCGGGTGTCTATTAAAAAGAGCTGCTCTTTATTTACAACTTGTTACTGAAAGGTGCTTGATCCAAGGCTCCCCTAACTACTGTCCCCAATTTCAATCCCCGTCTTATATATTAAAGTTGAATATTCGATTGACAGTTCTCTGAGACTGACTATCTTTCCTGAAAAAAAAAAAAACACCACTCTGAATGATTACTCGGAAGGGGGGGGGCAAGTATAAAAAAAATTATAGGGCTATCATTCCACGCTTTTAAAGACGAGTTCTTCGAACACGCTTTCATAATGACCCTCTCCTGCTCACCTTTTTGCATTTTGGAGCGCTAAACAACACAGAAAAATATTGTCTATACTAAAAGGTGCGCTAGCACCCTGCAGCACCAATATTACAAGTACCAATATTACCAATAATACCAATTGCACCAAGTACAAGCACCAATATCGTGATTACCAAATTTTGGTAATAACGGGGGATTGTAGATTAATTTGTACTCCTGACTCAAGCCTTTTTTTATTTTGCCTGATGGCTCAATGAAAGGTGGGAAGTCTGGGCGCAACAAACCAGTTTTAGGGGTCAACTGAACTCCCCTTATCTACACAAAAACCGAAAGTCCTTCCTTTATGATGGTTGGTGTGCAATTGTATACTTCTGTGCATAACTTTACCAAATCTCACAGGCCGAAGTCTTCGCTTCTCAGTTTGATCCCGATGGTGACGGTGAAGTCACCATTTTGGATTGGTTCTATATCTGTAATTTCGACATCTCTCCTCCGAACACGCCGCCATCGCTGATGGTGGATGATCTGATCGCCTTTGAAAACGAAACGACCGTGGTCCCCCATACGATTCAGGACGATGAACAACAGCCGTTTTTGGTGATTGCCAGTCAACCCAGTCACGGTACGCTCATCCTGCTTATGGGTGTTTTGCGGTACATTCCCAATCTCGATTACGTGGGTTTCGACCAGTTCGAAATTCAGGTTAGCGATGGTTTCCTGACAACACCGCCTCAACGGGTGCAGGTGGAAGTGCGAGAGCCCGATACCTGGGACGACCTTTATAACGACATCTTCTTTGTTGAATGTAAAGCGTGCCATATCGATGCAGTTTCGGGCGGGCTCAGTCTGAGCACTTATGCCTCGGCCCAAGCGGGCGGTAATAGCGGCGCAGGATTTATTCCCGGTAGTCCCGAGCTCAGTCCTATTTATCTTCGCGTTATTGATAATTCCATGCCACTGGGCATGGATCCTTTGAGTGCTGAAGAAAAGGAACAGATTCGCTTGTGGATTGCTCGTGGCGCCGATCCCTAACATTTAAAAGGATGGAGCTGAGATGGAACTGAGTAGAAGCGATGCCCTATGGCAAGGGTTTGCGGCAAAAGAACGACTTTTGGCGATCGTTCTGGTATGTTGCCTCGCCCCAACGGTTTTTGGGCAAATGGAACCCTGCGGTACTTATGAAATAGATGGCGTCCCCGGCTACGGACAAGCCGATCTTTGGTACACCGCCCAGTTTTGGACGGAACAAGGGAACAAGCCCGATGTCCCCGATTTCAACGGCGATGGTCAGGTAGATATTCTGGACTTAACCCAGCAAGCGTCTTGTGTCGGGGATTTGAGTCCCGGACTCCTCGGCCGCTATTACGGGTTCCAAGATGGTACGGACGACCAAGTCCTGAACTTTCCCGATTTTAATAACCTGCCTGGTAATCCAGACCCAACGGTGGTCCGTGCTACGGAAATCCTGAACGAGTTGGATGGCTGGAGTGGCGTGCTCGATTCCTATATGCGCCGATATTACGGCGCCGTTTTTGAAGGCTATCTCCTGGTTCCTGAAACAGCCAATTACACCTTGCACATTTTTGGAAATCGGGGGATGCGCCTCATTCTGGATGGCAACCAAATCCTTTCCTTCGATGGCTGGCCCAATGAGGAAACCACGCAACTCAACCTCAGCGCGGGATATCTTGAAAAAATGAAGATATTAGACTATGTTATAATTGCAAATGGTAACGAATGTGATTAAAGGCTCTTTTCCTAGTTTCATGTTTGTTTAAATACGTCCCTTGTTTTAGAGCCAGGGGATATATTTTTCATTTTTTTTTACACATGGATTTCTCAAGCTTGTTATTTATTCTATGTCAATATGTGCAAGGTGATTAAGCTGTTTGGAAAAAGAAAGAGAAACTAATTCGAGAGATGTGGCAGATGCAGGAGAAACTTGTTAAATTAAACCTAAAAGTAACCTTCTTGTTTAAATTTTAACTCACCAATTCATTAGTATCATCATCGTCAAGATAGATAAGTGTTCCTATTATAGTAAAACGTTGTCTAAGAATTTAACGGCAAAAATTGCTTGGAATTAGCAATGCATTCAAAGTTTTGTAATGCATTATTTTTATGTATTTCTACTACAGGGAATAAGGTTAAGGGGAGAAAAAAAAAAGGTTTTTAATTCATAACTAGACAAGCAAAAATTTAGAGACAAGTAAACAGTCGCTAGCTGGTAATTTAAAACCAACCATGAAGAGGTGTGGCCACTCAAGTAAAAAAGCCATTCTTATTATAGATACACCTAACGTTGAACCTTATTATGTTTTTTAAAATTAAAAACATGGCCTTAATGGCTGGAAAATCCAATATATTCAGAAACCCAGAAATAACCACCATTGTCTTTCTCATTTCAAAAACAAAAGCTTTAGCTACACGTCTATAACCTGTGTATTAAAATTTTTTTGTCTCGTTTTTTTTAGCTTTCTATTTTTCGTTGATCATTCTGTTATAGGACACTGATGAATTTTTGTGTTAGATTTCTATTATGGGCATTCTTTTCCTCCTCGCATGGCATGCGTGTTTAGAGATATTTAACAACCTTTCTTCTCTTGGGATTTTTAAGGTGTCAGAACAGCAAACTGCATTGGAAAAGGCTGGAGTCCCTGGATTTTATGCATCAACCAACCCTCAAGAAGTTCAATCTCAAATGTACTTACTGGGTTTTATACAAAGGCTGAGTGAAAAATATGGGCCTTCGCAGACTTCTTTTTAAATGACTTGTTTTTGAGTATTTGCTAGTTTACTTTCACTGTATGCAAAACTCGTAATGAATGCCTTCGTAATGAATAACGAATTACGTGCTCGTCATGAATAACGACAGGTCAATTTATGAAATTACGTGCTCGTAATGAATAACGACAAGTCAATTTATGAAATCAGATAACAAATTAATGCTAATTAGAAGAATAGTAAAAACCCGAACATGGATTTACTCTTTATAGCCAGTTACAGGTCGTCGCTAGTCTCTCCACGAGACATCTATTCCAGATGAATGGAAACAACAGTATTCCTTTTATTCTAATCTGAAATTTTTTCTTCAAATAAATTTCTTATTTTTATTTACTTTCCAAGGGGATTGTAGCTTATGGCCATACCAACAAAAAAGAACTTGCCAAAATTGAAAAAGACCTCACGACCGTGATGAGAAAAATTCGCGACGATGGCGGATATGACCTCATTTTGAATCGAGTTAACGGCGTGGTTATTACGGCCAATGAAAAAGTAGATTTAACTTTAAAAGTGATTGAAGCGCTGAATCAGTACAAAGCTCCCTAAAAAAAACGATCACTTTGGTGCAGGATCACAACCCAAATCTAAAGACAGCCCGCACTTTGTTTTGAGGATTGGGTAATTTCGAAATGCGCGTAATAAATAAAATTCGATGAGTGATTGTCGTGAACACCGGCAATCGGCATCGTTTTTTGTAGGGGAGCCCTTTTTGTGGCTCGTTTCTTTGACCATATTCGCAAGGCACCGGGGTGTTCAATTCGAGCGCGAATTTGGTTTGCCCATATATAATTAAGGTATAGGGTTCCAATTCTTGTCTGCGAAACCGAAATCTCGAAAGGGTCGAGAAGCGATTCACCAGTGTTAGAAAAACAGGAGAAGCAGTCGTTTAGGCGAGAATTGGCATGAACAAGGAGTCTGAAAATTACTTTTGCAAGTTATTACGTTTCCGCTTTGTTCTTTTTGTTGAATTTACTCTGGTAAAAAATCTTCGCGATGAGAATTTTCTGCGCGATATTTTATGTGGGTACGCAATCGTTGTGTCGGATTGAAAATTTAGTGAAATTGCGATTTGTGCAAATGATGAGTAATCGGAGATGGTTGTTAATTTCTTATAAAAAGCGAAAAAGTGCTTGCAAAAACGAGCCTCGGATTCAATAATTAATCAAGCCCGGAATCTTTGTTTAGGCTTTGTTATCCCAATTGATGATCTATATTTTCTCCAAACGCGGCCAGGGAGATTTGAGACCATGAACAACACTATGGAAAGAAGGATCGGCAATTATGCGATCGATGCCTTCATCGGATACGGCGCTTCCAGCGCGGTATTCAAGGGGCACGATCTTCGTTGTCGTGCCCACGGTGTATCGAAACAGGTAGCCATCAAATTTATTTGGGACCGAGAAATGGCCTTGGAAGAGGTCCGTCGGCTAGAGCAAACGCAATCTGTATTCGAAATTTGTGACTTCATCACCTACGACGAGATTCCTGGCAAAGAAATCAAGAGCATGATTGGTGAAACCATTCTCCAATTAGAAAAGGCCATGAATTGTCCTCTGCCCATCAAGGACGAACAACCGGTCGGTATGTTGATTCTCAAGCTCATCAGCGGTGAGCATTTAATTGATCGGAATTTGTACCAGGGCGAGGAGTTGAACCCCAAATACGAATGGACCTTGACTTTTGAACATCCAGAAATGGGTCAAAAAGATTATACAGGGAAAGCCAGCATTGGCCACTGCATAAGTCCAAAGGACCAATAGATGTCTGACGATACATGGAATAACATAGGGAAAAGAAAAATAATAAAAGCATCACTTATCCAAAGACAAGACCTCGACCACCAGATCTTCAGAAGTAAAGAATATAGAGCCACGGATAAAGAAATGAAAGACAGTGTCAGAAATGATCAGAGAAATTTGATTGAGTGGCAAGTTGTGCTGGTAGAAGAAGCAGTGGAGAGAGGTAGCTCAAAAGCTGTACATAAAATCACCAATGAGATAATTTTCGAGAATTCCTCTATTCAGCATGGACTGGGAATCCTCCTCGGGCAACCTGATAACCAAGCTGTCTGTGGCGAGCAAATTCTGGGATAGCCACTTTGAAAAGCTGTGGAACAGACCTAAGGCAAAAAACCCCCAGAGATTCAAGCAACAGTTTTGTTCTTCTTAAATGTCAACAAAGATCCTCCGTCATCCAACGAAACTGCTGCATCGAAACAAAATCTGAAAATATCAAGTCATCTGGCGAAGACCACACTTCCGCAGAAATGATAATGGTATCGGTCTTGACATTCCTAATTGTCTAAACAGCTTTACTTGGAGCAATAAGGGTAACCGTCAAAGTACTTTCTGACTGGAAATACAGTATTCTTTTAAGGTTGTTCAGTAGTGTGGACGCCAACCTCAAAGACAACTGGCGTGGAATCTTTCTGCTTCTTATGCTCGGCAAATTGCTGTCACACATTTTACGGCAGGGAATCTGTTCACAGTTTGACAGGCACCTTGGTATGAAGTAACACGGATTCAAAACGAACCCTTTTTAGGCGGATCTGAAATTAAGTTTACAACAACTGGTGGATGAAAACAGAGAGTGCTGATCAAATATCCATATGATATTCATCGGTTTTGAGAAATATTTTGACTAAATGATCCGTCAGAGCCTGTAGATGATCCTACTGTACTACGGAAACCCCAAAAAGATAGTCTTGCTGACCATTGCTTTCTTTAAAGACTATGAGCGATGTGGAAAAACGACAAGTGGTGAAAACCATTTCTTTCATATCCTGTCATGAGTCAAACAAGGCTGCGTCTTGTCACCACTACTCTTTGTAATCGTAATTGATTATAACATGCAAAGCACAGCACAAAAAGCATTCAGCTTAGTCTTGAAGTACGCCTGAGCATAAAAGGCTTTGCTGGTGACATCGTCATACTAGAATCATGTAAGAAGTGACTTCAAGACCTATTAGAACAAGTGAAGGAGAAGTCTGCCAGGTTGGCCTAGAAGTAAATTGAAAAACAAAATGCATGGTTACAGGAGACTCACCCCTGAGCATCACTTTTGGAGACTAGCGCTTTATCTGATTTTTGATGTTTAATATAAAACTTTTTTCGTTCAATAAAAAATTTGTGTCTTATAAAGCAATGTTTAGGTCATGTTAGGAAACTAATAATATTATAACAAGCAGGTGCATGTCAAATTTATGCCAATTTCTAGTGATTGATTCCCCCTTCCTCCCTGCTTGTCAATTATTCCAGACACAGGAAACCGCGTGATCCATAGTTTTCTCGAATCATCTCCACTAGAATGCTTTCCCCGAATCATGATATTAGAAGGGTTTTCTTGACCCAGCTGTCTAGCGTATAGTTTCATTGGAGGTGTGGAAATTTCTTTCGATTTCTAAAGTTGACAAAAATCTTTGGATTATAATGGTCCCCTGAGGAAAATAACCACGACGAAGAAAAAAAATCCTGAAGGAAATGATATCTCGACGAAAAGAAAAACGCCTTGAAGAAAAAACGCCTTGAAAGACAAATAAATACTGAAGAAAAAATCTTTAATATATAACATCCCACTTGTGTACCCTCCTCAGTTACATTTGGAAATTAACCGATTGACTGCCGGGCCCTGACCTCTAATACGTCACGTGAGATTGCTTCAACCCCAGTTGCAACCGGGGGTCCCCAATTGACTATCCCCCCCATGGAAATTGGTTGCTAGGGCCCCGTTGAAATTAGTTGCTAAGGGGCTTTGTTGGAATAGGTTTCCTAGGGGACAGGTAGAATTGGATGCTATGGGGCCTGGCAAGATTTATTGACATGACCTCTATAGAATTGACTGATAGGGCCCCTGTTGGAACTGGTTGCTAGGGACCCGATGGAATTACTCGATAGGGCCCCCATTGGAATTGGCTGCTAGGGTCCCGGTGGAATTTACTGCTTGGGCCCTGGTGGAAGGGCTGCTTGGAATAGTTTGGTAGGGCCTTAGTGGAATCGCTCGCTAAGGAACCCATTGGAATTGGTTGCGAGGGTCCCGGTGGAATGGGATGCAAGAGGCCCCGTTGGATTTGTTTGCTCTGGCCGGTGTCTTGAAAGCTCCCCAATAGCGGGTCCTGAAGGTTTTTCCTGGTCCTCATAGGTTTTTTAAACATAACAACCAAAGAAATCTTGAAGAAAATATTCCCTATTATGTAGCAAGCACCTGCATTTTTAACATCTGTGTCATGAGGTAATCGCCATTAAACATCTTCGTGATCTTAAACCATTAAGGAAGAAAAGAGTAGCGGCTATGAGTGTCGTAAAAACTGGAACCCCGTCACTACTTGGAATTTCTGTTGGTTTTGAGTTTTATTTATCTATTGATGGTGATTTTTGGTAGTCTTACGCTTCAAAGGAAGGACCGTATCCATGATTTTTTTCGTGTTTTTTCTTGGGGGGGGTCGTCTACGCCGACATCAACGGCAACTTTGTCTACGATCCGGAAGTACAGGACAACGACTTCACCAACCGTGACTTCACCTTCAACTTTGGTGAAACCACCGACGCCCACTTCACCGGGAACTTCTCCAGCGTGGCCACCTCCAGTGGCTTCGATAAGCCGGCTGTCTTCGGACGCTTTAACAGCGTTTACCAGTTCGTGCTGGATACCAACGATGACGGTGTGGCCGACCTGGTCACCAACTCGGCCTTCCAGGTCAACATGATTCCGGTCGCCGGTAACTTCTTCAACAGTGCTCAAGACGACATCGCGGTGGCCAACGGCCAACGACCGCGAGATGAAATCGGCGGCTTTGACGGAGAAAACTGGTACCTGGACGTCAACGGTAACAACACGATCGATGTGGGCGAACAGTTCGCGACCAACCTGCGTGGTATCCCGGTCGTGGGTGATTTTAACGGTGACGGTTTCGATGATTTGGCCACGTTTAATAACGACACCGGCGTGTTCCAGTTCGACCTGAATCGAGACGGCACCGCCGACGATCAGATCACCTTCGGCTTCCCCGGATTCAGCGAGAAACCGGTTGCCGGTGACTATAACCTGGATGGTACCGATGACATCGGACTGTGGGTTGCCGGTCAACAAGGCGTCTTGCCACGAGAGTCCGGTGAGTTCCACTTCCTGATCAGCGACAACGATCCGTTCGCCGCTCCTCAGGCGGTCCCACAGGTGGGCGTCGGTCCGAGTGCGATCTTCAACCCGTTCAGCCCGGCTCCGCTGGGTAACGACATCAGCGCCCAGTTCGGTGACGAGTTCGCATTGCCACTGTTCGGTAACTTTGACCCGCCCGTGGCCAACGACGGCGGCGGACAGGTTGATATCGGTTCACTGCAGAACACGCGTAACCGATTCGATGTTGACGGTAACGGCATCATCACCGCTCGTGACGCACTGATCGTGATCAACAACCTGCCTGAAAACGGGGAAGCTGAATTCAGTAACGCGCTCAGAGCCGTCGCCTCGATGAACGGACACCAGCCCGATGTCAGCGGCGACAACAAATTGACCGCTCTGGACGCGCTGCAAGTAATCAACGCGCTGAACCGTCAGCACAATGGCAGCAGCGCAGCCGCCGAAGGCGAACAGGCTAGCTGGGCCGCATCGGCTGACAATGTGATCGCTGACTTGGACAGTGACGATGACGATGATCTGCTGTCGATCCTGGCAGCCGATCAGGAGCAATCGCGAGTCAAGTCGTAAGGATCGACTGACAGATAACGACTGACAATCACTTTGAAACAGGGTACGTGCTGACCAATCACGCACCCTGTTTTCGTTGGCGATCGGCGGAAAAACACTCGTACATAAGTGTAAAGACATTTATTTTGACACTTTTGTTTGTTTGTCAATAACGCAACGTTCTTCTCACCAATAAAGTAGTTGCTGTTGTTTTCGTTATTCGAATTAATGAAGCAACACAACAGATAATCAACCCGAGTAGCAGAGCTTGTCTATCAGGTGAAAAAACCTAATTAACATAACTTAAAAAGAAAGAGATAACAAAAGAATAAAATAAGATAGTTGTTTCTTGTAGTCCAGATGGAAATCTAATCATAAATATACCAAAGACTAATTAATAAATATACATCATTATAGGTACATTTATAGAAGAAATATGAAATCAACAGAGTAATAATTAATTTGTTTACTTACTTGAGCAAAAAGTAAGAGATGTTAACTTCTCTTTCTGTGAAGTCGATGCAACATACTCCATTAGTTCCAAATCGAGAAGTTTCAATTGCCCATTGGAAGCAAGACAAGCAGCAAAACCTCTGTGAAGATCATCATTAAAGTCAAATTCTTCCACACAAAGAAAATCACAAGGCACCATACAAATCTGCTTAGGAAATGGATGCAAGCTAGTCACTGCCAGGGGATCCTCGTGTAGTTTCATCTTATTCTCTGAACGATACACATTAAATTGCACTAGCATACCTTCGTTGCTGTCTGTTTCTTCCTTCGTTTTCAGAACCACAAGCACTGTCCTCCCACTCAGAGTCGGTGTTATACTGTGAATAATCCAGTTTTGGCCATTTTCTTCTTTGATTATAGCAGACAAATCGATTTCAGATATTCAACAGATCAAATTGAGTTTTTGGGTGAAAATTTTCTCCCCATGGGCAGGGCGATTTTAAAAATAACCACATTCACTGATGTAGGGAGAAAGAGCGAAATTTACTCAACATAATGGCATGAAATGCATTTCAAATACTGCATGTTACAAACAGTCACTCTGTCCCTAGAGGTTAGAATGAGGTCCGTCTTAGGATCCCAACCGATTTCAGTCCATCCCCCCCCTAGGTATGCCGAAAATTTTGATGCCCCTTCTTGATATTTAAGTTTTCGCTATTCAGAATTCTACGTGTATTCGCTAAAAAGGCCATTAATTTGGTGTTTTCTAGGGGGTTGTCATCTAGGCATATTTTATACTAATGAAAAACATCGTCTATATATGCGATGTATAAAGTCGTTGCAATATTATCATATATCTTTTTGCTCTTTAAATGCATTTAAATGTGACGTTATTAACAAGATAATTTTTTTTTTATATATACTAGGGTTCTAAAGTATAGTCAGTCGTATTAATTAATAAATAACTTCTTAAATAAAAAAAAGCTCGTGTAATTTTTGACCGTCTACATTAAATAACTGGACATTAATTCCCATAAGGAAAAGTTGGGTGCTCGAGAAAAGAGATCATTGCGGCCATGAAAGAAGCAAACAATTTCTACAAGGTAAGTATGAAGGGTAGCAACCTAACCGGCGCCTTTGCTTCGCTCGCAAGAAAAAAGAAGCTGAATGAACTGCATGGTGGGAACTACTCGCTGACTGCAACAGAAAAACAAAACGCTGAGACTCAACTTGCTGGAATCGGATGAACTCAAGGTTTGGCTGCACAAGGAACTAAGCAGATTAGACAAGCTACTACTCGTTTTAGGCAGCTTTGACGGACCTGCACAGCTGGCAAAAATAAGAGAGCGGGCGCAAGTCGCGGGGTTTAGGGTTCCAAGCAAGTGGAATGAGTCACAGATACTAGGCGCCAGCAAAGGCAAGGCTGTACGCGCACCAGATGGTTGGGAACTGACCGAAGCAGGAAAGATGCACCTGCGAAATCTGGGGGTATCGAAGATTAGCCCCGC
>JAAAKM020073195.1:78930807-79041961 GCA_010016025.2 Alatinidae sp. Z8VKAUB7J3 | reverse complement strand
CTAGACGAAATCGCGGATGTCCAGACCCGCGATTTCGTAGAGGAAGCGATCAAGTGCCATGAGGCCGAGTTATATCGTTCCGCCATAGTTATGTCGTGGCTTGGGGCTGTCGATGTTCTGCACAAACACGTCCATGCGAACCACCTTTCTGCCTTTAACGCAGAGGCATCTCGTATCATGGGCAAGAAGTGGAAGGTTGCAGTTTCAACGGATGACATAGGCAAGATGGGTGAAGGCGATTTCCTCGACCGGTTGGAAGGGCTGTCGATAATCGGCAAAAACGCCAAAGCTCAATTGAAAGCGGCTCTCGATCTCCGAAACGGCTGTGGCCACCCAAATTCGCTACAGGTTGGAGTAAATAAGTCAGCGGCCCACATCGAGACTTTGCTTCAAAACGTGTTCGGCAAGTTCTAATCCGTCACCGTCAAATTGCTTCATGGTTGCAAGGCGGGCGCGGCGGACTTTGTGGTAAGCGGATTTAATTGTCTCATACCGTTCTGGATCAAGGTCGTGAATTTCAATGAAATCCCACAAGGCTTGGTCGAGATTGACGTCTTCTGCCCGCTGCCAGTTATCTACCCAATCGAAAATATGCGCGTAGTTGTGCGGTGACTTCGCGCCGAGCACCTTCCGCTTCTTGGGCCGAATAACAGGCGTTTCAAGGTGATTTGTCAGTGCCAGTTCGTCGTCCTCATGAGGGTCGAACTCGTCGATCTTGGCGCAGAGCTTTTCAAAGTATCGCCGCGCACCTTGTGGCAACAATTCCAACCGCGAGGACAACACGGCCCAAGCGTCGTAGGCGTCCTTAGGTTGATCTTCAATCGAGTTGAGAAGATCGTCGTTTTGCTCAACTGCCAAGGCGTAGGCACTCCCTTAGTTTCGAGATACAGCTTGAGACAGTATGTCACTTTTTTAGCTCTATTAACTGTTTAGCAGAAGCATTGTCGAAAATATATGATTGGCACTTTCATTTTTTTTTTCAATCACTGAACATACCAATCGTTTTGGTTTCTTATTAATTTGAAAAATATGTTTTTCCAACTGAAAATAACGAAAAGCGTATAACTTAAAACGAATAAATTTTGCATAAAATATGATAAGAGTTCCATTTTCAACACCTAGCTCTTAACGCTTAAAAGTTTTTAGTATTTTTAAAAACGCTTCTTAATGTTCTAACTAAACAACCTTTGCGTTTCAGGAGTCGTTCTTAAAAAGGGTAACGGATTCAAACTTTAGAGAGAAGACCCAGTTGTTCAGCAGGGGGCAACTCTCCTCACATACGTAATAATTTTGCTAGTTTGAAGTTTTTATGTTGCTCCTTACTTTCAGTTGTAAAAACTTGTATTTTTATTCTAATTTCTGATCATTTTTTAAGTTATGCCTAAAATTTGGCTCCACATCCACGGAAAAATCTGCCTCCCCACAGGAATATTTACTATGCGATTCAATCCCATTGAAAATTTACTCCGGACATTGCATTGAACCGCTGCAAGTGTAAAATTGAGTCGGATATGAGAGAAGAAGCCATATAAAAAGAACTTCGTATCAGAATTCTGGCAAATTCCCCCACGGTAAAATTGCCCTTGAGAAGTTCACCCATTGGAAACTTCCCTCCACACGAAAAATTATTCTCGTGGAAAATTCCCCAGCAGAAAATCGCCCCCCCCCCTGAAAAATATATGAATACTTCCTAATAACAAACATAATGCGTACGAGATTTGGCAAACTTTAAAACTTAAGAGCCTTTCTTCAGGGGATCTGGAGCGTGATCAAATGATTTTCGGGACAAAGGGCGTAGAAGGGGGTCTAGATGCCTTAAATCTTTTTGGTCACTTAAAAAGAGCACTGTGACTATTATTATCTTTAGAATGATCCCTATCCTAATATTTTAGGACTGATGATATAATTACCCCTTGGAGAGGGGGAAAATGTGATCTTTCTTCTGGAATAAAAAAAATACTAGTGTTAAGTAGGAGCTTGTAACGTCTACAATATGCTTTTCTGATTCAATGAATCGGATGTTTTATTTTCATTCAGATTCTCTAATTTTTTAGGGGTGTTTACCCTTTTTTTTCAGCAAATTTTTTTAGGCTCATAGTGTTTGAAGGGCAACACTTAACTTAATAAAACTTAAATATTTGGAATCAGCATAATAAGCAAAATCTTTCTCTGTATCTATTGGTATTAAAATTCAGTTTTTAGAGTTTTGGTAGCAAATGTCTGCTATTGAGCCGCATCACTCCTTACAACATCGCCCGATTTACCCGGTTGCTTCATGAACTGAACGTTGGGCGAGTCGACGTTTTGGCGACCGCTGCCGTTAGGGACGCGGTGGATGGAGCGGCGTTAGTCGATGACCTACAAAAGACGTTGGGCCGCGAGGTTACGATCCTCCCCGGAGAGGACGAAGCCCGCTTGGCGGCCTATGGCGTTTTGTCGGGTTTTCCGGATGCCCATGGAGTAGTCGGCGATCTAGGGG
The DNA here is from genome assembly GCA_010016025.2 of Alatinidae sp. Z8VKAUB7J3. NCBI lineage: Eukaryota > Metazoa > Cnidaria > Cubozoa > Carybdeida > Alatinidae > Alatinidae sp. Z8VKAUB7J3. The sequence goes on along the minus strand of JAAAKM020073195.1, from coordinate 79,039,482 downwards.
GCGGATCGCTTGAGCTTGTGGGCCTGAATGGCGGCAGACTAAAAGAGCAAGTGACATTGCCGCTCGGACCGTTTCGCATCGGGCAAAAGCCCCGGGATGAAACTCGAAAGACGATCGATTCCGTCTTCAAAGGTCTGGATTGGCTCGAAGAGTTTCGTGGCAGAGACTTTTACCCGGTTGGCGGCGCATGGCGGTCAATTGCCAAAGTTCAGTTGGCTTCATCGCGACATCCGATCAAAGTGATCCACAACCACACAGTGGGCTCGCGCGAAATTCGGCGGCTTGTACGCCTTATCGCTCAACAGGGCGGGTCTTCTTTGGCGAAACTTCCCGGTGTCTCCAAACGTCGGTTGGAAACGCTTCCCTATGCCGCGCTTCTGATGGACAGGCTCTTGGATCGATTGCGCCCGTCGCGCGTCGTTTTTTCAGCATACGGACTTCGCGAGGGGCACCTTTATTCGTTGCTGCCTGCCAGTCTGCAAAAGGTCGATCCTTTGCTGCATGCTGCCGGCAAAGTCGATGCTAGATCCGAGGCTTGGACGAATGGCGACGAAATCCACACATGGCTTGACCCGTTGTTCACGGGAGAGTCAGTCGCAGAGTCGAAACTAAGGAGAGCGGCGTGCTTGCTGTCGGACATCGCTTCGGGGGAACATCCTGAATATCGCGCAGAGCATGGGTATTTGTTGGCATTGAGGGCACCCATACCCGGCATCGACCATCAGGGACGCGCGTTCGTAGCGGCAAGCTTGTTCGTTCGATACGGCGGCAAGCTGGGATCCGGCCTGACAGGCGCCGTCGTTTCAATGATGGAAGAAACAAGCGTGACCAATGCGCAGATATTGGGAACTGCTCTGCGGTTGGCTCATACGCTCACGGCCGGCGCAACCGGTGTCCTTTCGAAATCATCCCTGGGTCTAAAGGACGGCACCGTTACGCTACAATTGCACGAAGATGACAATGTATTGGACGGGGATATCGTCCGACGCAGACTGGATGCTTTGGCGCGGGCGCTCGATCGACCCAGCCAAACGCAAGTCGGATTTCCCGCAGCGGCGGAGTAACCGCCGGCTATTCGATTTCGATCGTTTCGATCTGTGATTTGCCGACGGTTAGGCCTATTTCACCGCGCTGTAATAGTAATAGTAATAGTAATAGTAATAGTAATAGTAGTAGTAGTAGTAGTAGTAGTAGTAGTAGTAGTAGTAGTAGTAGTAATAGAAGTAGTAGTAGTAGTAGTGGTAGCAGTGGTAGTAGTAATAATAGAGCGGGTAGTAGTAGTAGCAGTAATATTAGTAGTAGTAGTAGTAGTAGTAGTAGGAGGAGGAGGAGGAGGAGTAGTAGTAGTAGTTATAATGATAGAAGTAATAGTAGTAGTACTACTACTAGTAGTAGTAGTAATAGTAATAGTAGTAGTAGTAGTAGTAGTAGTAGTAATAGAAGTAGTAGTGGTAGTAGTAGTGGTAGTAGTAGTAGTAGTAGTAGTAGTAGTAATAATAGAAGTAGTAGCAGTAGTACTAGTAGTACTAGTAGTAGTAGTAGTAATAGTAGTAATAGTAGTAGTAGTAGAAGTGGTAGTAGTGGTAGTGGTAGTAGTAGTAGTAGTAGTAGAAGTAGTAGTACTAGTAGTAGTAGTAGTAGTAGTAGTAGCAGCAGTTGCAGTAGTACTAGTAGTAGTGGTAATAGCTGAAGTACTACTACTACTACTACTACTACTACTACTACTAGTAGTGCTATTAGATAAACTTAAATATACTAATTAAACACTCTTATATGTGGAATCCTGCTGTCCCATGTACCATGTAGTGCAAGAGCGGGAAATGTTATTGTATCATGAAGATTCCTATTGAAGGCATAGAGTTTTAAAAATTAATATTATTATTATTATTATTATTATTATTATTATTATTATTACCCTTTTCTCGTAACACTCCAATGTAGTGGCTATCCGCTATTGGATACTTAAACGGCATCAATAAATGCACGCCTTACATCGATCTAGTACTAGATAAACAGGCTAAAAGAGAGAGTATATACAATTCAAATGTAAATTATATACAGTTTAAAAGGTTAAGGTTAAAAACAACATATTTTCTACAATCAGTAATTTTTATCTACTTGTGGGATAAGCAGTATTTCCCTTCTTACCTAAGTCTAATGTCTAGTCACATGAACTAAAATTTGGTAGATGTAACTTTTGAAGGTCTTTCTTTATGAAAATCCTATAACATTTAAAATTTCAAAGGAAAAATCGTACTAAAAGCTTATTTGGAAATCAGCCGAACCGAGTGCGGAACAAAGAAAGCGGGGTTTTTTTTGCAGTCACAAAACTTGATATGATATTTTGAAATTAAAAATAATTCCTTGAAACGAGTAAACTTTAATATATAGTTAGGACGCGCAGAACATCCAGTTTTTGAGGCACGTCCGAACTTTAGCTATACGAGCCCTAATGTGGCTTCATATAGGTTAAGTAGGAAATTTTTGATAAAATTCTGGTGGCAATCCTGCTGAGGACCTCTCCTATTCTAAAACTTTTTCCTTATATCTACTGCTGCTACTACTATTAACTACTCATTGCAGCACCAAGCCACCAGATTCTAACACAACTGCGCCCACTCCTCCATCATAATCTATTCAAAGTCTAATTCTTTGCACCCTTCCGAGAAGTTCCCATTTCCAGCAAATCTGTACGACGTCCTCCCACCCCAACTGCGGACAGATTCCTTTAAAAGGACAATCTTCAGGAATCTGTCATCCTTCATTCGCAGAACGTGCCCCAGCCATCTACACCTTTCTCTCACTATAGCCCTAGAAGGCGAGACTGAACCGTATTTTTCTACTTTAAGTAAACCCTCGAAACTACTATAGCAACCTATACTGGTCAACCTAGAATATATATAATACCAACTTGCTAATGCCTCAAACCAAGGTAAATATCATTGATTTTTTGTTATTCGGCAATTCACTGGCTAGGGGAATATTCCATAGGATAAATTTGGTCCTGGTTCCATAAACTGTATAACAATTGTTTGCTTCATTTTAATTTCGTTTATAGTTGCGGTTTCCCTAGTGAAAGACGATGGACATATACTGCCACGTACATGTTCACACTAGTAAACATTAATAAACTCAAATAGACATTAGTAAAGGCAGTGGTCCCTTATTCCATTACAAATTCATTGTTAAATTCCTCTTAAAACAATTTTCCCTTTAAATTCTTTCGACATGCCGTTATGAATCGTGTTTCCATGTTGGTGTTGGTATTTTGGCAAATCCGTGGCTTCGTGAAAACCTCACCCCAAGGCATCTCCCTCCTCGCGAATGGCTCTCGCGACAAGTAGTTCAACCGGTGCCAAAAACTCAACCGACACCAGCACTACTTACGCAAGTATTTTTGTTGCCTTGTTTGTTAATATTTTTAATTCTTTCTACACTTGTCAGCAATTGTATGTATCTATTTGCTTTACTTCATTATTCTGTTTGTTTGTTTTGCTTTTTAAAGTTTTTTCCTTTAATTTGAACTTAAAGTTTTTTTTAAATCTTTTAATTTGACTGTGAAATTTTGAGCAGTATATTAGTTTGCATGACTGTGATTTTTATATATTTAGTGCCTTATCTTTTATTATGACAAGAACTACCGCTGTTCGGCATGACCCTGTAAGGCCTTTGATAATAAAATATATTATTGTTTATCGTTGTAGCCTTTTTTAGATTCAAAAAGGAAGTCAAGATTCCGTCAAGCATCTTGATTGGCTTACTAATGTTGAATGTCGTCTGTCTAATTCGTGTAGAGAAGGAAAACATGGTTTGGATTCCAAAATTAAACCCCCCAACATTTAGAGGCCTCATTTGGCAGGAACTTCTGTATGTATTTTATCTTTGATCTTATTAATTTAGATAGTATTTTTAACGTTTATAGGCTTTACCACACCCATCTATCATCGAGAGTTTAATAGGGACAGAATTTAAATTTAATTATAACTTAATAATATATATAAATAAATAAAGTATATGTCAAATATTTAAACCTCAATTTTATTGCTATTTTTAATTGATCTTAGACCCTTTGAACTGCTATCGTTACTTTCAGATGAAAGGAATCGCTCATTTCCCCCTGTTATTGAGCCTCACACGTTATTCCTCTCAAACTAGTTTCCTACTCACTCCCATACTTCTCAGTGTTTTAAAAAGTGTGTGTATTTTGGTCTTCGATCATCCAAATATTTTGGGATACCATATCGCAATCTTTCTTCTCTAAAAGTAGGAAGGGAGGGGCGTGGTCTGATTTTGCAGAAGTTAATGAAAATCTTTGAACCTAACAGTCCTTCTTACGATTCAGCTTAGATTAATTACTTTTGCCATTTTCGCGGTTTTGTTCATCAACTGAAATGGTAATTTACCCCTTATTCTTGGAATAGGTAGAGTCCGCCCAGTAGTGCAAGAGACAAACGTAAAGCCGGCAAAACATTTTTCGATTAAGTCACTCTTAAAGTTATGGCATCCAGCTATTAAACAAAAACATCAAAACAATAGGATGTTCTAGGTTAAGTTCAGAAGTTGTTGTTTACGTACGCCAAACCTTCTGCAAATTTGTGTCAAGTTTGATACGCTAAATCTTACCATGGTTTAAATGTCAAACTTTTCATGTGCCGAACTTGATATTACATTCAAATTCGTACGTTTGGTTCATATACCTATTCAAGCAGATCGGTTATACAGATCTGTCAAATTGTATCGATCGTTGAAAGAAAGTAAATATAAGCTATTTAGCATTTACGTATCATCAAGAAGTAGAGTATTTTAACATCTGGGATTATCTGGCTAAGTTCTTAGAACACAGGCTGTAATTGCATCGGTCAAAGGTTCGAGTCCTCGATGTTGACAACCTTTCTATTTCTCCAGTGACTGTTCTCAACTAACCTTTTTCAATCTAATTTACTTATTATCATTCATATCTACTTATATGATTCATGTTTGTCGTTACTAATTGCATTACCGTACATTTAACTGTAAAAGATTATTGATGCCACAGGATGTAACTTGCTAGTCTTGCTTTGGTGAGCTTCAAATTGGCTTAGCTATAAAGTGCGATCAATTTGATAGCACGGGGTTTGCCAAAACGTATAAACCAAGGATGAGCCAGAGCTTCTATTCAACAACAACAATTTCCCTGATTTGTTTCATAGATCTTATCGACCCAGAGGTGATTGAAGAGAAAGACCCGTCACGCGACGAACATGGGGGCGACCTGCATGGCAGCGAAAAAGTCGGTTGCTGCGACGAAACGGGCGGGTGCGGCACACAAGGCCAAGGCGCCGGCGGTCAGCGCCGAAGAGCTGCTCGAGCACTATCGCAGCATGCTGCTGATCCGCCGCTTCGAGGAGAAGGCCGGCCAGATGTACGGCATGGGGCTGATCGGCGGCTTCTGTCATCTCTACATCGGCCAGGAGGCGGTCGTCGTGGGCATGCAGGCGGCCTCGGAGGCGCTGGATACGGTGCTGACCTCCTACCGCGATCACGGCCACATGCTGGCCACCGGGATGGACCCTGGCGGCGTGATGGCGGAGCTGACCGGGCGTAGCGGCGGCTACTCCAAGGGCAAGGGCGGCTCCATGCACATGTTCAGCCACGACAAGCGATTCTATGGCGGCCATGGCATCGTCGGCGCCCAGGTCCCGATCGGCACCGGCATCGCCTTTGCCCATCAGTACCGCGAGGAGCCGGCGGTCTGCATGACCTATCTGGGCGACGGCGCGCTCAATCAGGGCCAAGTCTACGAGGCCTTCAACATGGCCGCCCTGTGGAAGCTGCCGGTGATCTACGTGATCGAGAACAACAAATACGGCATGGGCACCTCCATCGAGCGCTCCTCGGCGCGCTCGACCGAGCTCTACAACCGCGGCCAGGCCTACGGCATTCCCGGACAGCAGGTCGATGGCATGGACGTGCGCGCGGTCAAGGCGGCGGCGGAGAAGGCCATGGCCCACGCCCGCGGCGGCAAGGGCCCCTTCATTCTGGAGATGCTGACCTACCGCTACCGTGGCCACTCCATGTCGGATCCGGCCAAGTACCGCTCCAAGGAAGAGGTCCAGAAGGTGCGCAGCGAGCAGGATCCGATCGAGCGCCTGCGCGTCGATCTTCTGGCCATGAAGGGCGTGGATGAAGCCCAGCTCAAGGAGATTGATCGGGAGATCAAGGACCAGGTTTCGGTAGCGGCGGATTTCGCCCAGACCAGCCCGGAGCCTGATCCCGCCGAGCTCTACACCGACGTCTATGTCGAGGCCTGAGACCTGCTCTCACCGTTAGCCTAGTTCCGGAGTTACCCAATGCCGATCGAAATTCTCATGCCGGCGCTGTCGCCCACCATGACCGAGGGCACGCTGGCCAAATGGATGGTCAAGGAGGGAGACAGCGTCACCTCCGGCGATGTCCTGGCCGAAATCGAAACCGACAAGGCGACCATGGAGGTCGAGGCCGTCGACGAAGGCAAGGTCGGCAAGCTCCTGGTCGGCGAGGGGACGGAGGGCGTCGCGGTCAACGCGGTGATCGCCCTGCTCCTTGAGGACGGCGAGGACGCGTCGAGCCTGGCCAATAGGTTCAATTGTAGCTCGAAAGTTTCTTATTTTTAATTTGCGGTCTAGATTACACTCTAGATCTTATCCATTTTGTTGCAGGCTGTCCATGCCATGCCCTAATGCTGAAGTCATTTTAGAATTAAGAAGGTGAGATCCTAAATATTTATAATCTTCAACTCACTTGAGGGTGCTGTTTTTAAGGGTTTTGATGTCTACGTAATGACCGGTGTTGATTGGCAGACGTTCTGTTTTCATTCGTTAAGATAGAGACCGGTATTATTTTTTGCTGATTTAAGGGCAGATAGTAGTTTCTGTGCGTAGGTCAGGCTACTAGCCAATAGTGCAATATCATCAGCAAAATCTGCATCTGTAATATGAAGAGAAGGAGGTCGAGAACTCTTTCTGGGCTGGTAGAGAAAGTTCATTTTCTTTCATTGTATCTACAGAAATCCGCATGATATAGTCAATGACAATGATGAACAAAAATGATGCTAGTGTGTCATCTTGGAGAATGCCTGCCAGAATAGCAAAGGGCTCTGTCTGGCCATCGGGTATCCACACAGTTTGACATATGTTTGAATACAAGACTTTAATGGCTTCGATAGTTTCGAATGGTAAAGGATAAAGCCGTAAGATCTAAAGCATTCTCTCTTGTTTGACAGAGTCAAAAGCCTTGCTGAAACCTACAAAAATTAGAGCCGCTGTCTTGTTACAATGTGTAATTTTTAAAATTATTCTTCGCAGTGTCAGACGTTGTCCTAAAGTTCATCGTCATGGAGAAAAGCCGTTTTGGTTTTTACGGAGAACAGGCTCTAGGTTTTGACGGAGGCGATTAAGAATTGGCTTGTTGTGTATTTTTACAGCAATGGGTAGTAATGATATACTTTGGTAATTGGTTGGCAATGTCAAATCACCTTCTTAGGGAACCTGGCATTAGTAGAGACGGAAGAGCAATCCACAGAGTAGCTTGTGTAGGCCAAGAGCTTTGTTGTTTACATCCTTTAGAATAGGAATCAACTCTGGTATTACAAACTCACCAGTTGGAATATTCAGTGATTTTCAAACTTGAATCTTTGGTAAGGATTCATGTACAGGGAAGGCTGACGGTTTCCCAAGAAGGTTAATAAAATGTCAAAGCCAGTTTTCTAGTGGTTTTTTACGTCTCCCTTCTTGTTTGTTGCTGGAGGCTTGATCCTTTTCAGCAAAGGTCGTTAATGGTTTTCCAGTCCTCAGACTGCTGTTGGATAATGTGGCGGGAAGTATCACCTAGTTTCCCATTGATATAAGTTACTTCTGTGTTAAAATATGCCTCATCTAGGGTTATTTGGGCTGCCGGTAGTTTGGTTCTATTTGATTGAAATGGGTTTGAGAGGTTAATGGAAATGTCAAGAACATCTCGATCTTGTCGAACAAGTTCCCGTGTCCTAGTAGGCTGTCTTCGCGACTAACTTTCGGTTTCATGGATTTCGTACGGTTTCCGGGCGTAGATCCAGCTTTGTTGCTACTAGGCACAGGTCCACTGATCTATACTTTACTTTTATCCGAGGAAGATGATACTCTAAACGCGAGATAAAAGGGACCATGGATCCTTAGTTGCTCACTGCGACAATAACCTAATCTCCTCGCAGCTCAATCTTTCGTGTGTAGGTAGCCAGTTTTAATAGACCGGAAGAACACAACATCGAACTTTTCAGAACAAGGAAATCTATTGTCTCGATCTGGAGTTACCAATCCATACGTCAAAGATCCCTGATATAATACATCTTTTCTACTTAAAGAATCTATGTAGTGCAATAACGTATTACCTTAGAAAGAGTACAGGTCGTTCTTTAACCCTCATCCATCCGCGGTATTAGTATCCTACCTCTGTAAGTAAGGCTTTGCAATGTCCGCTAAATCACGAAGGACATCTTTTGGGTGCAGTTTAAGACTATAAAAGCACTGCGCAAGTCAGTATTCCCTGTCTGATATGAGATTTACCCATCATCTCCTTTTACGTTTTCTCTCACCAACTATAAGACCCATAAGAGTAATAACATTTTCTTCGTCAGAGGAATACATCTTTCTACTGATCAGGTACCTTTCAAACATGCGACGTGGCATTTGCCACTTCAGTCTGAAAGCACAGTTTCGCGTGCCATTTTCCGCGTGCCACTTTGGTGAGTAAGCTCCCTTAGACTTAGGTTGAAGTCCTCTTGTGAGAAGGAGAGTAAAAAGTTAGACTCTCTTTCATTATCACACAGACATTGAGAAGACGCATTATTGACATGTCAAGTGATGTTGTGGACCAAATCTTACAACAGGAGAAAGAGTCCAATCGCATGGCATTTAAAGCCGCTAAGGAAAAGTACTCAAAATTTGCAGTAAACGTACACTGTTGGGCAGCAATTCTTTCCACTTATCCGGCAGTATCTACATTTGTAGTTCAGCAGCTCATACCTTTTGCAACAACCTGGTTGTGTGAAGCTGGATTTAGCGCCATGAGTGTGCTGAGGAGTATCGTAATCCACTGGACATTGAGCATGATATACCGTTGTACCTGAGAAAAATAAAACTAAGGTTTCAAAAGCTAGCAAATGTTGCACAAGCATAACCTTCTCGTTAACAGCAATAATAATAAAACTTGATCTGAATTAAAAAGGTGTGATTTGTCGTAGATTACATTAACGAGTGGTTATATTGTGAAAGAAATTGTATATACATGATGGTGTAGCAAGCTACTTTGGAATCCAATATCTTTCTTTTCATTCGGTTTGCGCCCAGCGACACTTGGGGAGTCGAACCATGCTGTTTCCAATCACCGGTCTGTTCGCCGCGCTATTCGCCGTGGCACTGGTCGGGCTGACCGGCTTCGTGGGCGTTTATCGCGTCAAGCACCAGATCCCGTTTCTCGATGGGGGCGATCCGGTGTTGACGAAGCGCATGCGCGCCCATGGCAACTTTATCGAATATGTTCCTATCGCGCTGATCCTGATGGCCTTGACCGAGGCAAATGGCGCGCCGGTCGCCTTGCTGATTGGCTTGGGGTGTTTGCTGATGGTGGGCCGCTTTCTGCACGCCATGACCGTTTTGGGAAATCCCTGGGGCCCCGGCCGCGCGCTGGGGATGGCGGGAACCAGTGCCACACTTGTGATCGCCGGAGGTTGGCTGGTCTGGGCGTTTGTTCAGGCGGGCGTCCCGGCAGGCGTATAGGAGACCAATTATTTGGCGGGCAACGCGCACTCAATCAAAGCGCATGCCCGCCAAACTTGCTAGAAGAAGCGCCGAGTCACCCGCCTTTCTTCTTTCAGGACCGAATTCATGCCAGGTGCGAGCCTTGATCGCCTTTCACAAAACCCCACCGAGCTTGCCGCCTGGGGGCAGCTGACCGCCCATTACGAGCAGGTGCGCGATCAGCATATGCGCACCCTGTTTGCCCAGGATCACGGCAGGTTCGAGCGGTTTTCGATCAAGGCCGACGGGTTGCTGCTGGATTATTCGAAGAACCGCATCACCGCCGAAACAATTGAGCTGCTGGTCGAACTGGCCCAGCAAGCCGGTGTCGAGGATTGGCGCGCCGCCATGTTCGAGGGCCAGGCGATCAACCGGACGGAGAACCGGGCGGTGCTGCACACCGCCTTGCGTAACCGTTCGCCCGACCCGGTGCTGGTCGATGGCAGCAATGTCATGGGCGATGTCTATGGCCAGTTGGGCGCGATGGGCACCTTTGCCGAGAAGGTGCGTAGCGCGGTTTGGCACGGGCATACCGGCAAGGCGATCACCGATGTGGTCAATATCGGTATCGGCGGGTCGGACCTTGGGCCTGCCATGGTGGTCGGCGCGCTCGCCCCCTACTGCCATGAGCGGATTCGCTGCCATTTCGTGTCCAATGTCGATGGCAGCCATCTGCACCAGGTGCTTGAGCGCACCGACCCCGAAACGACGCTGTTCATCATCGCCTCGAAAACCTTCACCACCCAGGAGACGCTGACCAACGCCCATTCGGCGAGGCGCTGGTTTTTGGCCTCCGGCGCGCCCGAGGCGGCCATCGCCACCCATTTCGTGGCGGTATCGACCAATGCCGAGGCGGTGTCGGCCTTTGGGATCGATCCGGAGAACATGTTCGGCTTTCCATTCAGGTAGCCCAAATTCTGATTGGCTCTCCCACCGGGATCAAGCCCGTGACCTACGCTTTGGCGGCGTGTGCTCAACCAACTGAGCTAGGTGACCTTCCTCTGTGGACGTGCTCTATTTCTATAGTTACCACATGAGCTCCCAGTCATCCACCGGGGGACATCAACATCCAGCTGTCTTGCAATTGGAGACCAGCCTCTCTGCGCCATGTGACTGGTCCAAGAAAGGGTTGGCATCCGGCTTGTGTATCTGTACAAATCCCATTGAAAGTCAGAGAGTATCATGTCTTTTCAATATTGACTTTGATATATGATGATATGTAGCAGTGTAAATATCAACTCCTACAATTTTGTTGTAGAGTCTAAAGAAAGCAAATTCTTACAAAGCACAACTGGAAATGTATAAAAAACAGGTAAAGATTTATTAAGAATTTGGATTGTATCGTTTTACTCTTTGGAGTTGTTGGAAACTGTTTTCCAGGGTATCTAATATGTTGGGTGAAATAAGAGGGGAAATTTATAAGCGGAGATTGATTAAGGGGCAGTAAAAGTAACGTTAGTAGGGAGCATGATTGTTTGTCGTTGACTGCGTGTTAATGAAAACAGCCCGCTTCAAAAGCCTACATGTTTTTTAAAACACGTAAACATGAAGCAATAGTAGTTGCGACAGATAAGTTACAGTCTTGCATCAGGGTATGGTCGACAAGTCAACTCCACATTTGATTCAAAATTCGAACCGTATGAAGCCCAGTTTATATAAGATAATGCAACATCTCTTTGAGTTATGTAATCGCTTTCGAGATATAAGGTAGAAATTTAGAGAAAGTATTGATTTTTTAAAATTAAAAACATGTAATATTAAAAGGCGGATGTTAAGCTTTCCAAAGATAAAGAAGCCTGGGGCGAGAAAAAGTCCGCAGTCAAATAGTGAAGTATGGTCTACCAGCCTCATACACAAAGAGCCGAAGGTTCCCAAGTTAATGAGGTGGAGTTGGCCCACCTATAACTCTGATGTGTTAGCATGGCGTATGGAAATCTTTATGAGGTGTAGACCGGTAGGCGAAGGTAAGTAATCCCGACTTTTGTCTTCTAAATTACATATTTGGCCTGCCACTCGACTATTTTATACAAATCTTTTTAGGGTCTGCGAATCAGGAGTTTAGGGATGCAGAATTGTTGAAATTTGTGAGAAATGTTGTCGTCGCCATCCCACGGTCATGTAATGCACTTGCGCCGAAATGTAACAACATAGCCAAAGTTTGTCCCACTTATGTTTTTGCGTAAAATTAAGTGGATACGCGGTAACTGACAAGGCGTTGCTTCAAACTAACTGTAATTGGAATCGACAAGCAGCAGCCAACGAAAATGGCTGTGCTTAGAGAGCTTTTCCAGTCAGTTATATTATGTGTTTGAAGTGCGTACCAATGTTCATAAGTGTGAGGCTTTGATAGGCACCAAAAGACTCTCCTAACTCAAAACTATATTTTACCATCACCATGTATTGTTTCTTGTTTGTGTGTTGTATTCATAAAATCATATTCTGAGCTTAATAGTAAAATGCCATTTTTTCAAAACTGTAAAAGCTACTCAACTTTCCAATACCTATTTAACATGAGTATGAGAAATAAAACAAAATAAAAAACTGAATAATAACATTTCCTGATTTTGAAACATGAAATTCAAGGAAAACTAGCTTTATCGAGAATATTTCGACAATATTATCTTGTCATCATCATCTCTTTAAAAACTCTGAGTATGACAGTAAGGACAGAGTACATAAACTTATCTTTTCGCATGCATATACTATAGAATTTCTAATAAACACTCCTATTTTTTTATATTACTCCCCTAAAAATCTTAAGACACCATATTTACTTATGCCAATTAGAATAAAAGCCCCATTTCATTAAAAGTCCAAGAAAATGCTTCCATTTAAAGAGTTTGAATTATATGGAACTCTAAGTACCATATTTATCATAAGTTTTGCTTTAAGCGGAAAAGGAGGGAAATGCCTGAAAGTGTGGGTGCTATCTTCTTGATCAGCTATTGTAATAGCTCCCGGAAGAGAATTTCTTATGTAAGCATGTTTAGGCACTAAGTAATAGATTGATTAAAACTAAAAGGGGTACTTGGAGGTATAAAAATAGCTGTTACTAAGCAGTACTGGTATTACTATAAGAGGCATTAGTGCGCCAACTTAAAATTATTGAGTTAGCAAACAGTGTTAATCTTTGTTTTAGTTAGTGAAACTCATAGACAGGTGCAGCTTAGAGTTTTAATATCAACCAAAATTGCTGATGTAATCACTCTCAGATGGTTTGTTACCTATTTATTAATATCACTAAAGCTATATTTGTGATGGTACAATTGTGTTTTGGGAATATTTGGAAAACCAAGATAAGTTACCTTAAAAGTGATAAAAGTGTTTACCATAGATTGGAAAATGCTGTGTTAATATTGTTATATACCCTTGTTTGAAGAGGATGCAGCTATTAATTAGGTAGGGTTATAAGATAGGCTTAATTTGAAATTTGGATTACAAATCTGCATTTATATTACACTTCTGTTGTTGCTAAGCTGAAAGAAACAAACCTGCTATACATTTCTGATTATTACATCTCTAGAAAATGGCAATATTAGCCAATATACAGTAGAGCATGTCCATATATACTCTTGCTAGACAGTCCTATTGCTAAGCGGGTTAAGTGAAAACATGATCTTGCAATTCAGTGTGGTGCCATATCGAACTCAGAGTACTGCATTAACAAAACCTAAAGGAAAAGTAGACAATGCCGTAGGTAAGAAGGTTTTTGCCTTTCTTCATGCATATAGTAGTCCATAACATGTTACGGTTTATTTTTTAAGCCATTTCATGTCTTAATTGTTATTTATTATGAGACCTGATACATGAGGTACATATTAATACCATCGTGTACAAATACAAACATACATGCAATAGAGCTAGTTGGTCTATTGTTACTTGTTGCTTGTATGGTGTGTATGTGTACTGAAAAGCTTCAGTATCTTCATTTTTGACTTTCTATGAACTGTTTACAAGTTCAACCTAAAAGTTGCTGGAATGTTAAAGGTTTCTCAAAACTGTGTATTTTTTTATGTGTAGCAACACAAGAGTATTCTTGGAGAAAGTTTAATTCATCATGCAAACATTTAATGTAATTTAAAAATAAATTAATGTTCTAGATAAATTAATGTTTTTGTGGTTTATATATTTATAGGGGCTGTTTGTCTGTTTACGATTCACCCACATGCAAGTAGAGAAATAACCTTCAATAATTGTGCCTTTTTATAATACAAATAGAAGAGTAGTTTCAGTTACTTTTCTAAACAGACTAACCTGTACACTTGAAGAGAACATTATGATATTTCTAATGGATAGAAATAGCATGACGTCCGCATTTGCTGCGGGGCACTGGAAAAGTTCAATCGTTTTGAACTCCTTGGCGAGCGCTGGCGAGCGCTGGCGAGCGCCGGTGCTCTCAGCTGTCAGATTCCATTACCCAATTAACAGTCCAAAGAAGCGTTTGCGCATGGTCAGAACTGGTCGTTGGCGCCCCGCACGACTCTCGATCGCATAATGGAGATTGACCTTAACAGTAATCAAAGTTATTGAGAGTTTCTGTCATTTCACGAAACCACAAACTGTTTTATTTTCTGAAGTGGTCACCTTTTTCAGACTACTACTAGTTGCACCAGCAACAAACGCAAACAGTGAGCGCTCGGGTTTGACAAATAGGAGGATTAAAACCTACACTTATCATTTTTTTTATAAGAAATTACCTCAGAGTCCAGCCTTCGAAGTTTCTTAGCAGTTTCTTATTCTCTGTTACCAAATAGAAGGGGTGGAATACGCGGATGGGACTAGTCACACCGCTGTCAGTAAATTCACATTTGATTTAGGGTGTCCTGCGTTCCAGGTTAGCCAATTCATGAAATAACCCGTTATCAAACTGTCAATACCACTTTCAGAGATATTTTAGGTTTCTTAGAACAGCCCTATAAATTTTGGGGAGATTGAGCCCTGGTTTCTTATAAACTGGTTTCTTATTAGAAAAGTGTATCTTCGCAGTACCATTAAGTTAGAGGTTTATTGCTATTCGGGCTTGAGTGCAAGGAGCGGTTGTATTGAGAGCAAGCGTTTTCAATGTAAGTGGTGGAACTTACATTTCATTTCGATCTCAGTTTGTTTAAGCAGGGTCTTTGCAAAGTATTGTTAGGAATCGCCACTGTTAGTCTATTGTTCTGTGAATTCGATGTCTCGACGTAAATTCTTTCTGCTGACGTCACATCCTGAGGGTACGCTTGGCAAACATTTGCAAAGTCGAGCGCAGTAAACTCTTGCGAGGATGCTTTTAATAAATTCAGTTTTTTACAGCTGAATATAAACGTAACGTTATTTTAACCAAACGTTCTTTAACAAGTTTATAGAGTAGTATAAATACTTTTGGTAGAGAGTTATAGGCCATCTTCTGTTTCAATGATTCGATGTGAGCAAACATGCGGTAACAGAGCTTGTTAACGGGGCCTACATTTTCACATTTATACCTTCATACGTGAACTTCTTCCTGTAATGCCAGTAATGAGTTAGAGCATCGTAGTGCTATACTCTCCACTATGCTTTTTGAAGAGGGTCCGAAACAATTTCCATAATATAATAATAACTACTTTAATCATTTCCAGAGCAATATACAGAGGCATTTATATATTTTAGTTGTGTATTTGAGAACTTGTCCAATCCGTAATAAAAAAGTGTCTTCGGATTTTAACCTATGCCTTGGTTTCTAAAATTCTAAAGCCCTTAGCCTGAAACCTGGACAGTAAACACCGTCGGGGGAAGGGAGGAGGGGGGCATTCGCTGATCGAATAAATGTGAATACACCTTGTTAAAAGAAAATAATATTTAGATATGTCAATTAAAATAGCAACTTCCACTTTCCTATCATCTGAATAACAGTTTAAGACGCAACGTATATTACTAGATTGAACACTTCCAAGATGTATTGTATACCGTCACTGAGGTCAAAAGTACAATCAAGGGCATGCCAATCTCTTTTACTTTGAATGTTTCTTATATCGTTTTATAAGAAGTCCTTGAGGAATCCAATGGTTTTAAATTGTTCTCCCGTACGCTTTTGTGGAGAAGTCGTTTTCCCCTCCTCTGAGAAAAACAATTTAGCGCTCATTGTAAAGCCTTGAGAGCAGGCCTGCAGATAAGGGGGACAGAGGCTGTACCTGCCCCATATGTAAAACTTGCCAACGTTTGCCCCCTGCCCCCCCCCCGAAAAACACCTTCTGGTATTAAAACATGGATCACTTGCTAATTTCAATCCACTTTCGCAATGTTTTAATCAAGCAGTCGTCAGTAGGCTACCTGAGGCAGCCGTTCTACGATATTTGGAGTTATTGTCGCTTTTGAGACCAAAATTAATTAATACTTTTACAAGATTTACAGCTTCTTTGTTTTGATGAATGCAGCTTCCAGAGCGACTAGATAAAAAGGAGAACACGCTTTGGCTAATACTCTCAACGAATGTTTTGACAATTGACGGCACATGCCAGGTTTTGAAGCCTAGTTTTTTCTGCGTCTCTATGTAAAAGTTGCTGCTCTGTCTTCCGATCTCTTTGGTCATAGTACCTATAGATTCGTTCTCACTAATTCATGTGAATTTGTCAACCAATAGACTATTATGTGTGATAGGTGGTACACGCTTATGCTGCTGGCAGCATATTTTGTTTCCACTGTGGGAAAACTACAGTTATTACTATTGCTGTCCTCCTTAGGGTAGTATAAGAAATATTTCCTACCCATGGTTATCAGAGATTCAAGGCTGACAAAAATAGACAAAAATTTCAAATACCCTTTTCATCACATCATAGAATGCATCCTGCACATGTGGGCTTGAAAGTAGTTTAGGGCAGTAGCTTCCTAGGAAAGAGAATAAGTAATGGTATTCAACTTCTGATAAACAAAATTATGTCATTTGTCGTATTTTCTGTAGACCAGAATTTCGCTCATCTTTAATTCCAAATACGAAACGTAATACGTAATGTTTGTTTTCAATGGTGACAATTTACGTCATTTACATTCACCATTACGATGACATGTCCATGGAACGATGGAACGGTTCTAAAACGGGGGAAGGGGGGTGGGGGAGATCAACCCATCAAGAAATATTTTTTACCGTAGTAAAGAAACAGGTTACACAAGAAACACGGACTAACATCCTTACAAATCAGACTATTAGGTTCATATCAACCAAAAAATTGACAAAGACATATTTGAGTGACAAAACGAGGGATGCTGTGAGCCCAGTGTCCCTCTCAGTTCCGACGCCTTTGCATCTCTGCACAAGCATAGATAGTGTAAAAATGATAACGCCCATTAAGATGACAAACTTAAACGAGCCCTCATAAAGACTCCGTTCACATTAAATCTATAAGAGAACAAGACGTTTTAAAATATTTCAAACGTAAATATTTTCCTGTTGCCGATGCTAAAGGAAACCTTCCTCAATATCAACAACCTCTCAAAGATCGTTTTGTAGACGCAATGAAATTCATAAGACGCTATAAATGACCGCAGCCTTTATTACAAAATCTATCATAACTTATCAAATTCCAAATTTAGAGGAACATGCAGCATTACACTGAGACCTGTTCTTTTCTGTATTGGGCTGTATGCTTGACGTACTTATCGATACTTAAGAAAGCCAGCGATCACAAAAACTCATTTGGTATAAAACCAGGAAACGTGTTGCAAGGGATATAAAGAAGATCAGACAAGGATAGAATACACGAAGAGAAACATGGATACATAAGAAGCGTAGTAATACTAAAGCCTCAGATTTAATACTAGGTCAGAACAGTGTTGCTTAGACGGAAAACACTATTATACCTTTCATGTTCTATTCCAATTTGTAAAATGTCAACAAGAAAATTGTGTAATACCTAGCAGGCAGCTACCCTACTTGACCAATCCCAATCAAAACTAATTACTCGAAGATGAGTTACAATGATATATAAACAGAATGAGAAAGAAGTTCATCCTTCAGAAAACTAGCAACTAAGGAGCATGTTTATCTTATCTCCTGTGTAGATTTTATTACATTTTACACAAATGTAGCTACTGTGTTAACAGGAAAACAGAAATAAAACATCAGCTCAGCTTAAAAGTGCTCTCGTTAATCTAGGATTAAAACCCCTTGCCGACGAAGGAGGTACAAGATTACGCTTTCCAAGGTAATCAATAATGCATTTAGCACGAGGTATACGTTTTCATAGATGTTACCAGTGGTTACTTTACGTATTACCGTCAGGCCTGTAGCCAGGGTTAGCATTTTTAAGGGCTATTCTGAACTTTGACGGCGACTGTTATGAATTTTAGAGGGGCTAACATTTTGCGACTGCTTAGCGAAATACTACAGATTTGGAATCGAAACAGGAGAATTTGAGGAGCTGATAGTAAATTTAGGGAGCTGAGCCTTTCCAACACCTCCTGTGGCTACAGGCCTGATTTCCCCACGAGAACACATTTCCGAGCATTGTGAGATCCACACTTTCCAGCTAAAACTTCAGTTTGCCTCAAAACATACGAAACATTTACAAAGCCAATTTTTTAAAAGTTAAGTTTAAAAATGCGATTTTTTCCACATGAAAATACCAGCGTTGGCTAGTCAGCTAGGACTTACGTAGACCAACTTTGTAATGATGCTGTCATTCGTCCCGCTGAGCTGCTGCAGTTGCTGGTGGAAATGACTTATGAAGAGTCGTAGTAGTAGCTTGAAACAGTTTAAACTGATGACAAACTTTTTCACAAATGTAACAAAAATGACAGCATTAAGTTCATCGAGGGACTAGTTTAGTTAATCGAATGGCTGGTCTCTTTTTTGAGATTCAGCGAGATACTGGCTCTTGAATCTTTCCAACTATATTTTTGGTGTACGCCCTACGTAATTTTTGCGTAATAATTGTACTTTTAAATAACATTACTTTAAGAAAAGAGGGAGAGGGTTCACCATTTCAAGCAGCTGGAAGAGGTTGTTTGCTTGTTGAAGTCACTTGTAGGGGGACCTCAAGTAGATAATAATTTTTTTAAACTTCATATATTTATTTCATTCTGAATAATGCAACCATTACTCGCTTTACAGGCATAACGGTTACATGTATGACGTAGAGAATATCCTTTTACACATTTTGTTAGGGAAATCATACAATTTACCACCACTAGAATAAGTATTACTAACACTTAGATGTTGAAGACTTATCTCATTTAGTCTCGTAGCCAATTGGATGGCATTAAGGGGCCATGCCCCCATGAAAAAAAGATCCCCCTCTGCTAAAATATTTTCCCGTTGTAATTTTTGTAATCAGTTACTCTAAGCAAACTCCTTCTTATTATTATTTTCTTACATTATCGTACGGTATTCAGAATGATTGGTAGTTAGTTAAAATTTTCAATTTCCATCAGCTAATTAAATATCCACTGTCCCTCACAGCTAAACACCCCCTACCCCGCGCAAAGTCTTCCTTGCTTTAATTAAATAACAACCTTTGAGAATGTTGGTATTATTTTTGATGCGTTTTTTTTCACATCGTTTATACCTTATCATTTAGCTACCTACCTAATAGCTAATATCAAAAATTTGTCGAGCCCCTACTTGATTACTTGCACCGCAAACTGTAACTGACAAAACCACAATTGTCATAAGAAAATCTAAGGTAATGAAACACATGGTGGCACAAATTTCGCTCTGACGAATATGTGACAATACGCATTACCTTTACAGCAACAACTTTTGCAAGGGCACTTTCGTGCGAATACTGGGAAAAGCAGGTTTCATATAGCAACTTATCTTCAAATAATCGATAAATTGAGGAACGCATATGTTTTTACAGTACCAAAGTCGTAAAGTATGTACGTAACAACTTCCTTTCTCTTTTTATCATAGCCAACTCGATCCAGCCAAATAGCTAAGGAACAATTTGTCAAGGTAGGCACGACAGTTTTCTGTCAGATAATAAATGGTATGTCCGTTTAAATTTCCTTGATGTTATTTTTATTCTAGAAAATCATAGAATGCCTGCTGGAAAGGAATGCTTAAGAGTATATTTGTTTGCATACTTTTTAAGTAGAACAAATAAGAAATTTTCAGTTTCAGCAGACTAAATGCACCTAAATAACGGCCAAAGTACCTTTAACACTTTGCTGTATAACTAGAGTTGCTGGAAAATTCCTGAATAATACTTTTCTTTTAAGTCACAAGTATGTGTATCTTAAAGCCACTTCATAGCTTTGGTGACTTTTCTGTGATTGATATATCTATCTATAAATGTGCGTGTATATATATATATACATATATTTATATATATATATATAAATATATACATAAGACTAAAAACTATAAAAATGCATACTAAAATATATTTAAAACTAAAATGCCTGATGGCTACACGCGAGATTTCGGATAAGTAAAATCCTTTGTCGAGCTTACAGAGGGTGGAGTTTCCATGGGCTTATATTCGAGAAAAACAGCAACTAGGAGTGGAGGATGATGCTGCAGAGGACAGAGATGTGTGGCGAAGGGTCATCGCCCGTGCAACCCCATAGAGGAAAAAAGGGATGCTGAGCAAAGATGATGATAATAACAATGATAATAAGGCATACCTGTGTAAGCCATAGACACATCACAACTGGATAGTGAGTGGGTGAGTTATACAAGCAAAAATAAAATTATTACATTTTTAAGTTCTTAAGCATCTAGCACGCAGTTATGCATGTGAAAATCATACGTAAGTCACAAAATATGCATATCAATTAAATTTATAAAGATGTTATCTTTTTTCAAAGTTGTATTTGCTTAACAAATTTATACTCTGCTGCACAGTAAAACTATTAATTTGTATATATAAATATATATGCTGAGAATATGTACATGTCTAGCACTGGTGAAGGGTCAAAGCCAATACACAATAAGTATTATTGAATTTCCCGTACCCACTGAATGGAGGATAATTTGTCAAGGATTGACAGCAGAAATCTCTGCCGTAGCTTTTGGGCCTGATCGTCCTATGGCTGAGACTTTGATTTAGTAACCATGAGGTTGTGGGTTCGAATCTGGTCAGCAACATTAAATTGCAAGCTCATGGTAGTGCTCCACTCTTTGAGAGTTATATAAAATTGCAATGTCTTTGCTGAGAATATATATAATACTATCAAGAGCTCATGCAATCATGTTTATTAAAATTATATAGACTATCAATAAATAAACACTATATAGTATGTTGAAGATGTTTAATTAGTGCCTTATGTACAGTATATAATGGTGCTATAAAAGTCGTGTGGAGAATTCATTATGAGTGAAGAATTTAAAAAGGGCTAAATATATACCATCTGCAGGAATTTGTTGTGAGGGTTGCTAATGATATAAATTCAGCTAAGTTCTTGGTGGCATCAATTGAAATGAGGAATGAAAGAGCTTCTGGGCCACTTAGCATTGTTGTGGATGGGTTGAAAGCCAGCTATGAGGTGTGTCTTGCCCCTGACACTGACATTGTCAATAGTTTAATTTGTGATTGTATAATTCCCCTGTTTGGCAGTTACATAACATAGTGGATAACGAAAAAGGGCAGAGGAAGAGCCCTGGAATATGGTACTTACAGGGGCTTAAAAAGTCTGGACCAAGTCATGAAAATCATTGAATGTGTTGTTGAGACTCTACTTTCCTGAATGCTTGTATACCCCTTTAGTTTTTGTGCCTGTGAGCCAGGATAACATTAAAGGGAGCAAAATCATCATCATCATCATCATCTTCGGTTTTACGTCTGTGTTTCCCTTGGTGTAGGGGTTGGACGGGTCCTCCCTCTGGCTTCCTTGTCTTGCCGTTGGGGTTTTATGGCATTTTGGCACAAATTGAGGGGCGTCGCCCTTGGACGCCCCAGCTGCCCTTTATTTTCTGGTTAGCCTGTTTGGTGGTTTTTCTGTTTATTTAGGGTAGTTTTAATGTCGGGCCCACTTCTCATCAGGGGTCTTTAATTGAGAGATTGCCAAGGTACACTGAGCCCTCCATCCTTACAGGGTCGGGGAAATGCGTACCAGCTATACTCGGAGAAGCGGTCAAAAACTTGACTTGAGATAGGAATGGCCCCCATCCCTACCACTGTTGTGGTAGAAGCTAAGGAAAGAGGAGCATTTGTGTTGCCTCCAACAGCGGTCAACCATCTTCTTGTTGTTGTTTAATTATGCCACTTGGACCTTAAATAGCGTAGTTATTTTACAGTTTGTTACACCCTGAGGATAATGTGATCATTACACGAAATACCTTGTTTAATTTCCAAACTCGTGTTCAGTATTTCTTTTTCAATATGCTATATATGTGCATTCTATACTGTGTAGTCTCTTATAACAAGATTCTAAAATTAGTTATCGAATTAATTATTATAGAATCAGTTATAGTTATTACATGAACTTTAGAGCCTTGATACCCAACGTGAACTGCATGAGCTTTTGTTTTGTGCTTCTGTCACAAAGGTTATATAGACGAAATCGGTTAATCGCATCTACAGTGGAACGTCACTCAAGATCAACTCCACTAAGAGAACACCTCGCTTTAAAGATCAAGAAAGGATCGAAACCAATATATACTCACTATTTGTAGTTAAGTTAAACCTCTCTAAGAGAACACCTCACATCCCGAACACAGATCAACCCTAAATTCAGACCAAAGGATCCGAAAAACCTCTCTAACAGAACACAATCACCACGATACTAACGCAAATTACTTACACTAGGAAGGAGATGTGGATGTGGCGGAGACAATTGCCGAGGTGCCCTTCCTATTTCCCGCTGATCTGAAAACACCAGTGCTCTATAGCTGTCTCGACAAGGCGAGGAAACCTCTCATAGAGAGAGGAATTACAGAGCCTACAGATCGTCTTACGTCTGCTCTAGAAATAATCAAAAACCAGAGAACAGGCCGGCAGACTGTACTGACTAAGTTCTTTACAAGAGTGGGGAAATTAACATCCCTGCCAAAGGATCAACTGGACATAATCCATGGACTACCTCACAAGACTACCCATAGTCAATTGTGTTTCTATGCCAATAACATTAAACTAAGCCTAACATCAAATATTCAATGAAAACATTTAACTGAGATTTTTCCCAGACTTTTTAAGGATGGACTTGTGGAAAACAAAAATGCAATTTTGCCACTTGAATAATAATTGTCTTTGTAAAATCTGACCTCATCTCTCTTATAATTCCAGGTCCAAGAAATTCTCTGCATCCTCCTTAAGAACCACATCTCAACAGCTTCTAGCTTCTTTTCCATATCGGCTGATATTTTCCAGCATTCTGACCCATACAACAAGGTTGATAATACGTAGCTCTGCAGGACTCTTATGATTAAAGGGCAAAATTTGGCCGTTGACTGTTGTTAATTTGACTCTTTCTGGCTTAACCATTCTTTTAATGAGACATTTAATTTTACCGTCATTCGCGAAAGAAAAAACAAGAAGGGCAGATAAAATATGCACTCAAACATTAACATGGGGGAGGAAAGGGGCAAACGTCCTTGTTGGGTGGTGGTGGAGTTTTCTTTATGATATCCCCTGGCTTCATGCTTAGCCTACATCGATGCGGAATTTTATCAAAGACTATCAAAAAATTTGGTCTTTTCCTTTTCGCGACTATAACGACTTGGAATATTTGGCAACAAAAGATGAAAGGTGAAAATATAAGATGAATTTATGCACATCTGTGAAAGTGAGAGAACAAATCTGGAAATGTGCTAATAAAAAACAAGATGACAAAAACGCCAACCTTTCTAACATTCTTACGGCACAAGCTGCACTCATCATCAAATAAACTCTCTCCCCACTTGGGGAGGAAAATTCCTTATGTATTAAAGAGATTTACATTGCATATTAAAATATATAGTAATACTTCAGGTTGAAATGTTAACATAAGATTGACTTTCAACAACCTATGAAATTGTGGTTAACCTTAAAGTCATAACTACGTCAACAGGGAATACATTAAATACACTAATTGCTTCAACACTTATAAAGTAGCAAAAGCACAAGCACTTCGTGATGTATGACTATGTATGGCAATTCCTTTTTCCTTATCTATGTATGCAGAAAAATTTGATCTCTGTTGCAAAAAGCTAAAGAAGTCCATTGATTCTAGTTCTACTACGTAAATAGAGTTCAAATAGTCATGAATGTGTCTGCTATTTGAATGAAAAGAAATAATTCAAGTTCAAAACAAGTATAATAAGCAATTGATCAGATTCTTGTTCATCCGCGCAATGAAGGTTCCCTCTGTCGTGTACCTGGTGCACAACCATGTTCTCTGCATTCCCTCGTCACTGGAACAGCAATCTTCCTAATCGTCGTAAATCATTAGACGTAAATTTCATCTTTATCCAAGTAGAAAATAAATGGTTTTCCAACCATGATAGATGAGTTTAATACTGCTTCAGAAACTACCAAATGATGCAATATAGTAGATCCAGAATATGCAATAACATAAAGGGAAGCAAGGCTATAAGAATACAACACTGGTTAGAGACCTGTATTCATGTGCTTGACATACGTTAATGTATGATAACAATAGTGATTAGCCCATAGAAAAGAAGAGGAAAGAGGGTCTCTTATCGAATCAAGATTTTCGAAAGGTTCAAAATCTTCTCTGACAATCGAAGTTACTAAAGGAAACGAAAACGTTTGCTGGGTCTCAGCCTCCCAATTTTGATTTTGCGGCGCGGCCCCTGGATGCAATTGCAAACGAAAGAACAGTGATGTTAGAATACATAAGGGGGAGATCGGAGAGTGGAGTGGAGTGAAGTTTAATGTAGTGAAAACGATTTGTTACATTGCTTTTAACGGGTTAAATGAAGTGAAATGTCATGAATAGGAATAAAGATGAAATATCGATTTAGCAAAGATACTAGAGAAATAGAAAACATGTTACCACCCGGGATCGAACCTGCGACCCACGCCATTGCGGTGTGTGCTCTACCAACTGAGCTACATGACGTCCGATGTTAACATGCTTTATTTCGCTTGTGATCACATCAAGCCCCAGTCACCCACTGATGGACATCGACATATAGCTTAAAGCAATTAGAGATCAGCTTCTCTACGCCATTTGACTTGAGCAGGGAGGGACAGCCATCCGGCTTGTCTATCTGTCTATCTATGAGTTGGCAGAGCACACAATAGAACGAAAAAGAGAGCAGAAAAGAAGAAACAGAATAGAGTGAAGTAGAAAGGAAAAGAAAAGATTTGGTAATGTGAGAACTAAAAGCACGAAGGCACTGTGTAAAGTTCCTAATTTCATGAAAGAAAACTAGAAAAAATCACTGCAATACAAAAGTATACAGCACAACACATCGCAAAGACACTTTCCATAATGAGGTACCCCTGGAGTACAACCTGGCTTGTTTTGCAGTTGCTTTTTTCTAAACTTCAAATAGATTGGAGATATAACGGTAATCATATTACGCTAGCTCTACTTTTGACAATGTTGAAGATTTAATAAGATGTAATTTTATTTTTCAGGGTTTTGTTGATGCGCAGTTGAGTATTCCATCACATATTCCCTTACCTCTTGGAATCGATTGGAAAAGATACAAGGTACACTCTAATAAGCATTGGTTAAATACGCACCCATAAGATACCTCTAAAGAATTCCCGTGAAAAAGGGTGAAGAGCCCCCCTCCCCCCTGAATATGTTCATTCTCTTTTAGGCATCCTTAGGAATAATCACTTTTTGAACAAGCACCCTCGTGTTACCTTCGGATAGGTACCCAATATATTGTTGCATCTTGAACAACGAACCGAATGAGTAAATGCTACTTGGGATGGCACCTCTCAAACAAGGGTGCGACCCTGTCGCTTTACGCATAACATGATACCCCCATTACCTTCATGTTACCCCTTATGACCCGGCTCTAGCTACTCTATAATTCCATGTATTGTATATCTACCCACCTTGGGGTCCCATGTTTTCACTCAACAATTTTGATTTCTATACACGATTATCCCTTGTAAGAATCAGACGGATAATCGTGTGACGAAATGCATGCTTGGTAATTTGCTTGTGATCTATGCCGCCCAAGATGCTACACAATTGTACCCAAATCTCTTTCTGATACTGTTCTCAATTTTCCGGAAGTCTGCCCTACCTTCAGCTATATTACAGACTGCGAAATGTATAACAAACGAATTTTCACAAGGTCTGACTTCGATTTAAGTCATTGATTACATTTCACTGAAGACTCCACTTATCAGAATGTATACATTACCGCGACATCAGATGACCAACCAAAATTATCCCTTGGCGATATGGCTTAACAATGCTAATTACCCTATGTTCAAATTCCATGGCAAATTACTCTATATACCATTTCAACGTTCAAATGAAGAAACGTTCTATGTATTAGTGATACACTTTGCAGCGAGATTAAAGAGCAACTCTTACCAATAAAAACTTCGATTTACTGTCTAAAAGTATCTTCTGGTCTAACTTCATTGCTTGAGAAAACATATAATCCATAAATTGGTCCTGCAAACAAAACACAACCATGCAGTTAATGGGAGGCCTTAAGGCATTGATCACACTAACATAAAATGCTGCATAAAGCCCTTAATATAAAGAGTGATTAAAGTACCGGACGTTCCTGGATACAGGTGACGCGTTCTTCTGTGCCAAATATAAAAGCCTTTCGAGAATATCATCGAGAGGAGATGATTTGAAATGTTACTTTTGAAAAGAACACTAGAGAAATAGAAAATATGTCCCCACCGGGGATCAACCCCGTGACCCACGCCTTCGCTAGGTGACCTCCGATGTTAGGTCACGGGTTCAATCCCCAGTGGTGACATATTTTCTATTTCTCTAGTGTTCTTTTCAAAACTAACATTTCAAATCCTCTCTTGTCGATGATAATCTCTAACTTTAATGGGCTTTGGATTTCTCTAGTGTTCTTTTTAAAACTAATAAAAGCCTTTCCTATGACCGATGCTGGGATGAAACTCAAAGCGGGAAAATAAACGTGCCCGCTCGTCTAAGAGCCACTCTGTTCAACGAGAAACAACATGGTCCAATCGGTGAGTCAAGCGACACGAGTCACAAGAAAGAAGCTTTGTATGATACATGACATTTCTAGGAGGAAAGCTAAGCGTGCCGTCCTTAACTTGCTCCGGGTCGGGAGGCGCATGACCTATTTTCTAACTGGAGTGGCAGTACTTCTAGGTGGCACGGAAGAGTACGCCACGTAGAGCATGGGACGCTTGTTGTGGTGGTACCTGTACCTATTGACGGGAAGAACTAATAACGGCTATGCAAGTACGTTTCGACTTGTACTAAAAAATTCTCGGAGCTATAACTTGGTATGTCATTTATCAAGTTTTTGTAGATAACATGAATTATCCGCCATGCCCCGACCCCTTAACCCTTCAACGGGCATCGTCATCGGTATCGGCATCAGCCCCCACCCCTTGAACCGGCATCGGCATCGGTAGTGGCATCATCCCCCACCCCTTAACCCTTTAACTGGCATCGGCATCAGTATTAGCATCAGCCCCTAGCCCTTGAACCGGCATCGGCATCGGTAGTGGCATCAGCCCCCACCCCTTGAACCGGCATCAGCATCGGTAGTGGCATCACCCCCCACCCCTTGAACTGGTATCGGCATCGGTATTGGCATCAGCCCCCACACCTTGAACCGGCATCAGCATCGGTATTGGCATTAGCCCCCACCCCTTGAACCGGTATCGGCATCGGTAGTGGCATCAGCCCCACCCCTTGAACCGGGATCAGCATCGGTAGTGGCATCAGCCCCACCCCTTGAACCGGCATCAGCATCGGTAGTGGCATCAGCCCCCACTACAAAAAAGTATATCAGAAAAAGGCTCAGGATACACACAATCATTGATTAGCATCATATGCTAAACGGCGCCAGAGGGGTGCTTGGGATGTAAGCCCCCATTTTGTTCAGTAACGCTCTATTTGCTGAGGTCATTATTTAGTGGGAAAGTTTATTCATACTATTTAGCCGGTAAATCCTAGTTTCACGTAATGTAACCGCATCACCAATTGCAAAATATGCAGTATAGTGAGCCGCCGTATAAGAGGCGCCGTGGTCCAGTGGATAGTTAACTTGCTTTCTATGCTAGAGCTTGCGGGCTCGATTCCCCGAAGGGTCATTGGTGACGACAGGAAGGGCATCCGGTCTTAAAGTGCTCTATGCTTCAGCAAAAGTCCCATATATATGGGTACCGCCCTAGCCCCTGTTAAAGGAAGAACAAGGCGTAAAAACCGATGTAAAAAAGTGGAGACTGCTTGGTGTTTCGATTGCATTTGCGTGTTTGTCTTGGGTGAAGTGGTCATCTGTTCTATTGAATATCCTTGATAAACCTTCCTGGACAAGAACGGCTTAGGGTACATGGTTGTAATGACATCAGTAGTGTATTTTCTAAAAGGCTCTGAAAACATCGTACTCGCTTACAGTCATCGTCCATGAAGGGATTACCTCAAGAATAATTGAGATCATCATCATCATCTTGCAACTGCTGTTGACTCTTTTGTTAAAGACATATCGACAAAGGAGACCACCCTTGAGCTTATTCCCTAAACGAATCCTTTTGTTCCTTTCCATAAAAGCAGTTCAGTGAAGTAGATCAGGGGAAGCTAGAATTATCAGGGAATTTTATTAAGCCTTATATGTTTTGCAAGTACTGTCCTGCTGATGGTGCCTTATTCTACAGGCTTTTTCCTCACAAATCAGCAAAAATAACGAGCAGAAGCTCAGAGCAACAATACAGTAAACAATTAATTTGAAGATGGTGGTTCTTCATGCAATTTCAGATTATAGATAAATGTTTGCAGTGACTCGATTAAGAAGAATCAAAAGGGCAAAGATCACGCTTCAGTCAAGTTTTCAAGGGAGTGATTATGATTATTTTCAGATCTGATTTCTGAAATGTCTTTAATTCTAACATTCCAATACTTAATTTCAATACATGTGAGATATCCACCTTGTCATGAATGGCTATTTGCTTGACATTCCAAAGTAAGTACACAATATTCTGGTCCTACTTGGCATTCAGCATGCAATCTTGTCAACCAGTCAGATGCTTGCTCCCTCAATTTGCAACTGAAATGCCATTTTGAGGTAATGGTAAATCAAAATGGTCATTCCCAAAGCAAATCACCCTAGTCTTCAGTTAGACCGGTCTTCAGTTAGACTGGTCTTTATGTAACAGAACTAACTGAGTAGCCTCTCTGAAGACCAGGCTGAATCCCAACTTTGCTCTGTAGAATAGGCTACCATTCGATTTTTTAATTGGGAGTTAGAGTGCTTTCCATGCTGCAGGCACAATTTGGGCTTCATAGGTCAGAACAAAATCATCAGCATCAACTTATAAATTAACAAATTGGTATACGGAAAATAAATTGGTAACCTGATGAAAAGATTAAAATTAAAGAAAATTTAATAAAGACAAAAAATTAAAGAAATGGAAAGATAAAAAATTAAAGAAATGGTAATGCCCATAGTATGCAATTTCCACACATTTGCAATAATTATATATGGTGAAACATAAAGCACTTGTTAATCAGAAGTATATAATTACTTACCTAATGAAGGGCAGTATTCTACACATTTGATTGCCTTTTCATGCATGCCCAATACCTTTTCTGTTGATGTGTTGAAGTCATAACTGTAAATAAGAGAGAGAAATTAATTCACTTTAATGATTGTTCATTCACACAGAGGACCTTGGTTCACTGAGAACCTTAGTACCTGTCATCTCTCCATTACACAAGCAGAGGACAGGTGAACGTAGACAGAAGCTGGGTTCTGTGCGTGGCCAAGTCCAACACTGTAATAGGGAAAGACTGACTTAAAACAGCACAATTGATCACACACATATATTGTATATACATTACTAACATGTACTATTGATTCCCTTGCAAGAGTGCTTAATACACTATACTATGCAGTAATGTAAGAATGAATGAACATGTGTAAACCTCCTGCTTTTCCCACATAGTTCCCAACTCACACATCACAGGCCTACAACAAAAGTGATTTGCTGGCACGTGATTTGCTGGCGCGTGATAATCTATATAGTTTACAACAGTTCATAAAGCTTGCCAGAATGAGAAAGAAATACTTAACCCACAGACGGTGGCTGCCACGTAAGCCAAGGAAACTCTATAAACAATTTTACTTTCCACTCTGATTTAAGCTGTCCACAGTCTGGGCGTTGATGCTACATAACCTCGGCAACTGCGCTGCTTAGATTCCATCTCCTTCTGAAAATTTCCTTTGTCTGTCCCATTAATTTAAACTTACATATTTCTCAAGGAAATTACTAACTATAGTGTCTAGTCAAACTTTCCAAATAATTTTTGATACCTTTGGGCGTCAACTTCACCCCTCTTTTCCCCTCAAGGATCTAAATCTAACCTGGAGGCTTTGCTTAGTGCTGCATTCGTACTCCCTCCCTCTTCCAAGAAACATAGTAATCTTTGAAACCGAAATAAAATAAAGAGACGATACAACAGCAGACGTAGTACAAGTAATGGTGGAAGAAAAAGAAGTGGAATTAGAAATACGAGCGTCAGAAATTGAGAAGAAAGAGGACGAGAAGCAGTGGTGGAGCAGAAGAAAACAGAACTGGATGTTACAGAAATAAAGTACTTCCGGTTGGGGGAGGAGAAGCGGCGGAAGACGACAAAAAATTAGATGAAGTAAAAGAAGAAGAAAGAAAGGCAGAAAAATAAAGAAGAAAAGGAAAGGGGTGGGAAAACGGGAGGGCAGGTAGAGGAAAGGCAAATTGAAGAGGAAAAGTGGAAAGACAAAAGGCAAAGGAGAGAGCAGACAAAAAGGAGAGAGAAAAGGAAAAGGAAAGACAAATTGAAGAGGAAAAGTGGAAAGACAAAAGGAAAAGGAGAGAGAAAAGGAAAAGGAAAGACAAATTGAAGAGGAAAAGTGAAAAGACAAAAGGAAAAGGAGAGAGAAAAGGAGAAGAAAAGACAAATTGAAGAGGAAAGAGAAACGAAAGACGAAGGAGTAAAGAAAGATGAAGGAGAACATGGTAAGGGTAAGGAAGAAAAAGATTAAGTAGATTTGGAAGAAATGAAGAGGTCGGAGACGTAGACTATCCTTGGAGGAAAAGAAAGATTAGATAGATATATGGGGAATTATATTAATGTGATACAAGGATAGAATTTTCAATACTAGTAACAGATTTTTGCTTCACGATAAATTCAACAAGTCGGTTAACTGTTTCTTACAACAGTAATAGAATATCCTCTTCAACAACCCAACACACTCTCGTACATAATATAAGTACAAAATAACTAATCAATACCTTGACTCATCGTTAAGTAACTCGGGCTTCTCCCATTCGGCGACATTTCATTCGGGCTCAGTGGCATTTTGGAAAACGCCTTAAGGAAACACTGTTAATTTTGCTCAGTTCAAAAAATTATGAACTAGGTTCATTTAACAAGGTATTGATAGGCATGATTTTAAGTTTGAAAGGGCGTATTTCATCGATTACTTAAAGTATGGTTCTTAAATTTGGTCAGGGTGCCTATCTCCACAAGAAGAAAGCAACAAGTCGAAAATATTAGCAAATTTCTGATATGCATTAAATCGTGACGTCACACTTTAGTACTCTATTCTGAAACGACAACTTTGAACATTTCCGTTTGGGCCGAGACAGAATGTCGTCTAACAGCAGACCAGTTTGGATTTGAAGTACGATGGTTTGAATTAAGGGGGGCCAAGAAAAACACTTTAACCGAACCCTTTAAACGTACTTCTTTGACAGCTGTGCTTTACCCAAATTATGTTACTAAGACATAAGGATATACGCAAACGTCAACGTTAAAGATTTGTGGTGCATCTCATCGCCCAAATGTCGCTAACAGATCACCCAAAATAAACTTATTGGGTAACAAAGACTTGGATAGCATGTTTATAAAAATGCTCTGTATAAATACAACTCGTTAATCAAGTTTGGGGGCCGGCGCTGGTGTGCTGCAAAAGTATTTTCCTTTCACGAAAGTCGCCAATCCGATTTGAAAATCGCCCAATTGGGGACATATCGCCCAAACTCACAAGACCCTACCCAATCCACAACACCTGTTTCGGCTGCGGCTTGAAGTCTTCTGATATGATAACTAGAGTCTGCCATCAAGCAAACAGCGTCGCTTAAGTAAAAAAGATATCAAAAGCAATGTCAATTTTGTGTCTACAAACTTGAATCTAAAAGGATATTTAGTCATCGATAAGGTTAACACAAAACATAAAGGCGTATATGACTGGTGACAATGTCTGAGCAGGTCGTTTCTGTTTATCGCTTCAATAATCTACAATTGTTGTTAGTAGTCATGTGTCTGAGTTAAAGGCGTAGTCTCTTGTATCAATATGTCTGTATTGGTACAATTCTTAAAGCATCGACATTGGCGCTTAGTAAGGACGTAGAGCAGTGTTTACAAAGTTAAGTTTAATACGGAAAACTTAAACAAATATATAGAGATATGTACATGTAGATGTGTATACAGATATAAATAAATACAAGCTTATAACTACATTAAAAGATGCATTTAAAAAACTACATAAAATAACTGAAAATGCCTCGAGACGAGCTGCGACCTTTCGGTTAAAAAAAAACTTTATCAAGTAAACAGCTATTGACTTGATAAAGATATTTTAACCGAAAGCTATATATATATATATATATATATATATATATATATATATAAGTACATACGTATTTGTACACGTATATGTGTGACTTGGATGGAGCTGATAGCAAACCATGGTAGTGCATCAAATCGCAGTGGAAGGCGTCAGTGTCTGGCGGGCCTCATGAGCCCGATGAGGATATGTAATTTTATAGTTCATGGTGTATATCAGTGTTAAAATAGCTACTGTTACTCTGCTAAGAAAGCAGACAGTGGTTCCCGTTTCGTTACAATAACCGTCTATCAGCAATTGCAAACTTTGGAACCCTCTTCCAAACTGTTTATCGTACACTTTAGAACCCTTTCCAAAATGTTTATGGTACACGTATAACTTCATTAGTGCATGCACACACTGAATTGCATTCACATTCTTAAATGCATGTACATACGTAAGTGCATGCACACACTTAAGTACATGCACACAGTTACGTGCATGCACACACTTACGTGCACGTGTACACTTCAGTTCATGCACAAAATTCAGTGCATGCACACATTCAAGTGCATACACACACTTAAATACATGCACGTGCTCTGCATGCAAATACAGTATACATACATGTGACTCTCTACACACTTATACACATTTTTAAAATATGGAACCGGTCTATAAGAAACCTTAGGCTCAGATTTGGGAAAATTTACGAAACTCTTAAGAAACGTAGGCAGGCTAAACTAATCCAAATATTAAAAAACTTTCGTGAAACGTATGCGCTACTAAACCGGGAACGTTAGGTTAGGCCATAGCAACCTTGGTTAAGTGGTGGCAACGACATGCTCTATACAGTATTTTCCAAATGCCACTCCAAAGAGTGTACGGGCATGGTCCACACTTTGATCTATGTTTTTATTAGAATTCCTTGAAAAAGAGGTTTTTGACGTCATTGCGTTAGTACTCTGTGCTGCGATAAGCATGTCGTTACCACCGCGTAATCAAGGCCGTTTAAACTTCGAGTTTAGGATCGCACACGGTTTTTTAGAAGAAACCTAAGCAACGGCTTGAGCCTCGAGTTTCTTAAAAAAAATTCCAATTTCAGCCTCAAACGTTTCTTAAGAAGTACTTCCTTAAAAATCATGCAAGACTGTTGTATGCACTCACAAAATACCATTGTAACTTATAATAAGTAACATGTGGTATGTACGATCAAGTGCAAAGGTGTCTATATTGTGTAGTAATAGATCGTTCAATAGGGTACTTCCTCCGGCACAGATTTAGTCATCTACACGTGTTTTATACTGCTTATTTTAGCATTTAAGTATAAAATAGTAAAACCAAATAATATGATAAGATCAAAGTCGAATACTGCATAATGATAATCGTCCGCGGAGAAACTTGTTACTTGTGATTTAATTCGTATCAATTCATTGCGTGATAGCTCGCCCAGAATTACTGTCAAAGTAAAGGTAATATATGCTTGTTTGGCACACTGATGCTTGATTGTCCAAGCCTTTGCTCTGCCATCAACCTGAAAACTCCTACTGCGAACCCAGTAGAAAAATGGGTACCTTGCACTAGCTGGGGAAGGATAGAAGGAGGCGAGGAAAGGAGCTGGTCATCCTATCTCGCAAGGACGTTGCTCAGGACATGTTACTCTCTAACGTATCACATCCCGTATGCTCTGTAAAGAGAACGGAACTACCTTCACCAGTATCATCTGCTTTTGGACAGTCAGGGTATGAAAACGTGCTTCCTACCCTTTGCTAAACCCTCGACTGCTTTTATCGCAACCGGCGGCAACTTTAGGCTCCGTCTAGCTTTGGTCGCTTTCAAGTATGCTGTCAATGCCATTGCAACCAAACGTATGAGTACCTACTATGCACAGAACAAAATACAAGAAATCGATTTTTTGTTCACTGATCTTGTCATACGCCCTTGTAATGATACGAGAAGCCCTCTCAGCCATAGTGATTGCAAAACAGTAAGGGGAGATATGTCGCATGTACCAAATACCACGTTTCAAATCCAAGATCCCCAAAAGTTGGATAGACAGGGATTTTTTTGTGAGGGAGAAGTGTGCTGAGATTACCATATCGTTAAAAGGTTTATTCTACAGTGGGTCTTGGGTCAATGCACTAGAGAGAAACGCCACTAACCCATGTGACGGTAATAGGGAAGTAACTACACCGTACGCCCTTACGCCAGCGTTCCGTAACCTCTACGTTTCTACAGAGACCCCTCGAAAGCTTGATGATATCCTGAGGACACTTTGACGGTTTTCAAATCATACTCATTTGGCGCTGTGCAAATTTATCCACGGCAAGAGAAGAGCATTACCAAATAAAGAGCATTGCATTGTGTTTGTTCAGTGCTTTGATTTAACATTGAAAGCCAAGTATTTCAGTATCTAATTCTCAAAGTAATGTGTTTAGCTATAGTATGCCGGAAAATGCACACCCATTGCAGTTATTTAGTGCCGGTGTATTGGTTATTCTAGAAAATTCTGGCCGGTGCTTAGGTGCTTATTAGTCATAGGGGTTCATGCATTTAAGTATAAGTATACCTGTACGTGAGATGCAGGTATTTATGATATTCCTATTTTTACACTTGTAGACAATCTTGCCGAGAAAATCTGTGCCTTCCACTCTGACGCGGATGTGTTGGAAAAGCTGGACCAAAATATTACGCGTATGTAGTTTCAAAACATTTTATGTTATCCTAGTATGGTAATTGTTAAGCGAATGACTTATATACTAAAACCGTAGACAGAGAGCCTACAATACAGTATAACTGATATCACTGTTGAAGTGTAATGTGGATGTTGATGCCCACTGGTGAAGCAATATTCTCTTTGGAAGCTCATCCCAAAATCGTCCTAGGATACAGTATTTCTGTCTACAGCATTTCATTCCCTTACTCTTTCTCTTGCTAGCACTTGTGAATACTACAAATATTTCTGCCTATGACTCTCTGTTGTTTCTCCTCAAGATCCTTTGGTCTGCTGCTTTGGCATTAGATTTTTCACATCAATTGTCACTGTTCTGATACTGGCCTCTTAAGCGGCTCACCAATGTTCAATAATATTGACAGTAATATTGATGAGATTAAATATCGACATCACTAATGTCTGCGAACTATAACTAAAACATAGCACAATATACCATAGTTTGCATGGGGGTCTGGACCCCCACCTAGAAAAATTAACTGTCACCTACAAAGACAACTCCCACCTAGAACTCTAAAGGCCAACCCCACCTGGAAGAAATTTTTTGGCATAACTTCCCAAAAGTTCAAATCGCCGCTTCCTACCAATAATGTAAGCAGAAACGGAACACTAATTTAGAGTTCTTCCATTGAAACATTTCATCACTTGAAAGGTTACACAATGCCACTTCATTTCATCACTTAAAAGGTTTCGCAATGCCGCTTCCTTGAAGAAAAACATCCAAACACCCACCTTCTTCAAAGAAAAATTTTTCTTAAATTAGGTGAACCAGAATCGCTAATACAACTTTTAATTTGAAGTGGATACCACCATGTACAAAATTTAGCTTAGACTGTTTCACAACCCCCACCTTAGAGGCCAACTCCCACCTAGATGATTTTTTTTTAAATACTTGCCCCCCCCCCCCCATCTGCCTGGGGAGGTGGGGTGCAAACAATGACAAACCTACATTTTTAGATTGCATTCATATGTTGCCATTTCATGTTGAATCTCCTAAACACCACTGCCCCAAAAGCAGTGCCTCTTCTACCTCTACCACAACGATGGTTGGTCGATAAAATACTAAATAAATCATATATAACTTCCTTAAAGGCATAGCTAGCAGCAAAATATAAGGGTAGCAAAATTTATGAACATCACATAGTTGAACATGGTACTAAGCTGGCAAATGCTATCCTAGAAGGATTTAAAAGCATTTTCAAGTGTGCATCACAAAGAAACTTAAGGACAGCCTAATTCTTATTAATCAGGTCCTTTGACCCTCATATTATTATTCGCTTTAATAAATACACAGGCAATCTTAAACTATTTCAAATTAATTTATCTTATCTTATTTTCTCTATTCCTCATTTCTAATTAGAATTACAAAATTTAATAAAAATATTTAAGTCACTCTAAAGAATACAAAATATAAGTAAAAAAAACAAAGAAATTGTGCTCAATAAACCCCTATTGATAAAGTTGTCAGGGATAGTATTAACATAACAAATTTTTCATAATAAGTAAAAATAAAACTGTCTTTAAATTTTATCGCTTGATTAAGTTTGTTATACAATAATTGTGTATTTAAAAATATTATCGATTAACCATCTATTCATAATTCAACTGGAATTAGTCCTTTAAATTTTACGAAGATAGTAGTCTTCCAACAAAACAACCTTCAGTTGTATAACTGCTACTAAGGAAAGGAGACAGTAGTGCGAACATCGAAGAGAGGAAGCTTCATCAAAATTATAAAAAGAGAAGGACCAGGTAAAAAGAGAGATTTAGAGGCAGATAGCAGTGTAAATATTAACATTTCAAAGCTACCTACAGACTTTTCCTGACCTTTACATTGAAAGCCGTAGCTTTGTAGACATGACGATTTTAAGCTTTACCTGAGCTCAATATTGAAAGCCGTACCTTCGCAGACATGCCGATTTTAGGCTTTACCTGACCTTCATAAAGAAGGCCGTACCTTGGTAGACATGCCGATTTTAGGCTTTAACTGACCTTCACATTGAAAGCCGTACCTATGTACACATGCCGATTTTAGGCTTTACCTGACCTTCACATAGAAAGACGTACCTTCGTAGACATGCCGATTTTAGGCTTTCCCTGACCCTCACATTGAAAGCCGTACCTGTGTAGATATGCCGATTTTAGGCTTTACCTGACCTCCACAGAGAAGGCCGTACCTGTGTAGACTTGCTGATTTTAAGCTTTACCTGACCTCCACAAAGAAGGCCGTACCCGTGTAGACATGCCGATTTTAGGCTTTACCTGACCTTCACATAGAAAGCAATACCTATGTACACATGACGATTTTAGGCTTTACCAGACCTTCACATAGAAAGACTTACCTTCGTAGACATGCCGATTTTAGGCTTTCCCTGACCCTCACATTGAAAGCCGTACCTGTGTAGACATGCCGATTTTAGGCTTTACCTGACCTCCACAAAGAAAGCCGTACCTGTGTAGACTTGCCGATTTTAAGCTTTACTTGACCTTCACACAGAAAGACGTACTTTCGTAGACATGCCGATTTTAGGCTTTACCTGACCCTCACATTGAAAGCCGTACCTGTGTAGACATGCCGACTTTAGGCTTTACCTGACCTCCACAAAGAAGGCCTTACCTGTGTAGACATGGCGATTTTAGGCTTTACCTGACGTTCACATAGAAAGCCGTACCTGTGCAGACATGCCGATTTTAGGCTTTACCTGACCTCCAAAAAGAAGGCCGTACCCGTGTAGACATTCCGATTTTGGGCTTTTCCTGACCTTCAAACAGAAAGACGTACCTTCATAGACATGACGATTTTAGGCTTTACCAGTCCCTCACCTTGAAAGCCGTACCTGTGTAGGACACGTGATTTCAAGAATCTAGTTGGCACGGAAGACAAGCTAAAGATCGCTGCTGTGTAAAATTGTTCAGAGGTATTAATGAATGCGTATAGAGAGATAACAAACAGAGTTAACAATCTCAGTTTGAAGCTCAAGAAGGAATACTTTGCAAATAAAGAAGTGTGAAGGAAATTGGAAGCAAAGGAGGGAAAACGGTAAACCATCTCTTTAGTAAGAGATCAAAATGCGCAAATATTAACTCAGTGCAAATAGATGAGCAAGAGGTAGGCCTAACTGATAATCTTAAAATTGCGCACGCGATGAATGAATATTTCTTCGCTATAGCTTCATTCAATTGATACTGCTCACGTTGACAAAGCATTTAAGAAGAAAACATCTTTGCTCTTTGGGTTAGATGGAATAGCAAACTATTTTGTTAGGCTTGCCTTTCCGTCCATCTCAACATCTCGTAGTATGATTTACAATCTCTCGATTAAACAGGACGTTTCCCGATTAGCTGGAAACTAGCAAGAGTGGCCCCAATTATTAAAAGTAGGTCATGTAATGATCGTTCCAACTACAAATCTATATCTGTGCTACCATTTTTATCAAGGCTATTTGAAAGGCTGATACACGATCAACTGTGCCAGTATCTCGAGGCCAACAATAAAGTATGTTCCCATCAACATGGTTTTCAAAAACTATATTCGGTAATTTCCTGTCGACTTAAAGCTACAAATAATTCCTGCATTAATAGAGACAAAAGTTAATACACAGGGATGGTATTAATAGATTTAAAGAGAGCATTTAAACACGGTTGACCATAATATCCTGGTGAACAAATTGCGTTATTACGGTATTGACGGGACAGAATACAAGTGGTTTTACTCCTATTAGAATCGTAGGCAATACTGCAAAGTCAACGGGAGTGATTCTCAGTGTAAAACGATTGATATGGGAGTACGACAGGGGTCATGCCTCGGGTCTTTCTTGTTATTACTATACATAAATGATATGCACGCTGATGACATAGTTATAATGTACCCTTCGGAAAAGTTAAGGAACTAAAGATAGTAATTAACGCTGAGATTGCTTGCCTTGGGAGGTGGCTTCAAGCTATCCTTAAATATCCTTAAGACACAAGCAATGATTATCGGATCATCTCAGAACAAAGACATCTGTAGATTTTTCTTCTATGTTTCACTTAAATGGGAATAATATTGATGATGTCACAGAGTAAAATACTTAGGTGTTACGATTGACGAGAACATGAAATTGGAAAGCAAGACTATGTCAATTGTAAGAAAAGTCTCCAGAGACCTGGAGCCTCCGGAAATATGCCTGGCAATACCTTCAAGAACCCATGTTAAGAAATAGCTACTCGATCTGCATTACGTTTCACCTTTAGCTTTCTCTTTAACGTTTCTTTACAAGACCTGCGAATTTAAACTGAAAATGTTTCCACCCCAAGAGTCAAGAAATGCTCGTAGAGCTCATCAAGTTGGCAGGTATGGCATTAAAAAGGTTGAAAATGTTTCCATAATGGCCCCTTCACGCTCCTAAAGGCAAAACGTGATATAGAAATCTGTCTCTTATTACTATATATCTTTTGTCAGCGGTTTACATGTTGAGCCTCTTGGTCTATATATATAATATATAGATAGTAAGCTTTTACACATTCTCTTTGTTATAAAGAATAGCTTATAAGAACACAAGCCAAAAATAACACAAGTTCAAAGTTTCATTTCAGTTTTTCCCCAACTTCACTGGACTTTCACTGGACTTCTCGCCAGCAATGTACTATTTCTGGCTGTCTGCCCACCTCCCGCCCCTGTGAATTTGTCTTTCTATGACGCTTTGGTTACAAAGTGCAAATCTTCCTATGTATCCTTCTTGTTAGACAAAAAAGACAGTATTTTGGCAAGGAATTAATGTAGTATCTGTTCTCTTTGGTGACAGATTTTTCTCATGATAGAAACTAGAAACGAACTTACTGAGCGATTGAGCTTGTCTCAAGACTTTCTTCTCTGTTCCATAGCCTACGTTTAGGGCGTTGCCCTTGAACGCCCCAGCTGCCCTTTATTCATCAGTTAGCCTTTTTGGTTTTAGTGGTTTTACTGTTTATTAAGGGTAGTTTCAAAGTAGAGCCCAATTCTCATCAGGGGTCTTAGACGGAGTGATAGAAAGAAAGAAAAGTTAAGTAACATTATACCTTAATACACAAAATTAACGTGTACACGAATTAACGCGGCTTTTATTAACGTTGATCTAATTAACGTTTTTTTAGACTAAAAATGCATTTTATGGACATTAATTACCGTTTTATCAGCAGTTTAATGTTCGAAAGGCATTAATTAACATTTTCAATCGATCAAACGTTATTTAGTGCCATCGTTAATTAATGCGTGTGTTAATAAATGACAAAACTCAAGTACCATAAAAAATTATTTTTCGCCGAGGTGTTTTCTCTTTCCCTGAAATGTACGTGATGCTTGAATAAAAGTGGCTGAAAGGGTAACATTACCAAAAATTCAGTAAGACAAGTTTAAAAGGTGAGCACCAAATATAAAACCATCATGTTGGAGATCTTAACTAAAGCAGTGTGGCTTTATCAGGTGCCCGTCTCCACTGTACTTTCTCCCCTGATATTTGTCTTTGAATTTAAAAATAAATGGTTAAACTCACGCAGTTCGACATGTATCCCTAGTTGTCATTTCCCTCCAAATTTCATATACCTCCAATCCTGCCGGGAAGAACTGAAGTACTTCGCCTGGGATATCATTGATGTCAAGTAGGAAAAAGAATAGGACCTAGGATAAAACCTTTGGGAACACCAGCATTGGAATACTCTGAGGAGGTAACTCCGTGCAATGTGACACGCATTGTCCTACCATAAAAAAGGAATGACTGAATGATACCAAAGACCTCCCCACTGACAACAGAGGAGGAAAGCTTATGAAGCAAACCTGCATGTCAGACCTTGTCAAATGCCTTTGAAATATCGAGAGCAATAATCCGTCCTTCGCCAGCACGGTCCACAAACCGGTATAGGCACTCTGTGATCACAGTAAGGAGATCACCAGTGGACCGAGATTGTCTGCACCTATACTGAACATTAACAAACAGACCCAGACTCTCAATGAGATGAACTAATCTATTGTTAATAAGCCGCTCAAAAACCTTGCTGATGACAGAGAGAAGACTGACTGGCCTATACTTACCAGGATCAGATGGTTCACCACAATTTTTGAAGATCCGAATGACATTAGAGACTTTTCAAGGAGAGGGACTCAGAAAGACATAGGTAGAAAAGCTTTGACAATAACGACGATAATTGAGGGACACACTCATTCAGAACAACCACCGGAATGCCATCTGGGCAGAAGCCTTAGATTGATTGAGACTGGAGATTACCTTCGAAACCAACATTGGTGTAATAACAATAGAATCCAAGGTCTGATCGGTTCGGAGAGGAGTATCAGGGAAGGGAATACTAGTGTCATCCAGAGTGGAGTTCGCAGCAAACAACCTTGCAAGGATGTCAGCCTTTTCCCTAGAGGAAAGGGAATATCTGACACCATCAAACAGTGGAGAAACAACAGATCTTCCAGGATTTACCACACTATTGTAGACTCGCCAGAACTCACAACTACCAAGCCTCTGTGTGGTAATGGACTCGAGGACCTGTTGAAAGTGGCAATCACCCTTTTGCAGCCGTAACATGCCCGTCTGAAAGAAGCCCGAGACTCATCTATACCATTATGTTTGAATTTTTTTTACGGCGAGCGATAGGGGAGGCACAATGGGCATTGAACCATGGGGGAGAATGTGGCTTGACCTTGAAACAACGACTGGGAACAAATGTGTCAATACCAGCCCTGAGCCACTCACTGAATTCGGCTGTAGCATCAAATGCTGGCTTACAGTAAACTGAATCCCATGGAACATCCCCCAGAAACTGGCGAAAACCATCCCAGTCAGTCTTCCTATAATTGTAAGTCTTCCCACGGAAAGGCCTATCAGTACCATTTGGAACACCAATCTTGAAGTCAACATTGACAACAGCATGGTCGGAGGACCCAAGTGGAGAAAGAAATTATATTGAACAACGTTCTACATCAATTTAATGTTCATCTAGAAATGAAAAAGCTATTCATGTATTGAAAACGCTTATTATTTGGATCTTAAAGTTCTTATTTAAATCTTACTTTTTAACATATAGAAAGACGTTTAAATAAATCAATTAGAGGAAGAGAAACAAAAAGAAACGAAACAAAAAGATATTAAAATCAAAGCAGAGTGCGTTAATCAACTTAGTATTTTTCCCTTTATTCTATTAAAACTTTGTAGAGGATTCAATTTACAAATTGCAGGTACAAAAGAAGCTGAAAAAAATTAAGAAAGAGGCTTTCAATCGTGCAACAAAAGTGTTAAACTATGTCAAGGAATCCAAAACATCATATCGGTTGACGAGAAAAAATGTCAAGAATGGATTCTTAGCATTTCTTTTAAAAAAAGTGTTTATATCAGTAATTAAAAAACTAAAACTAGCAAAATCAACACAGAGATCGTTCAACACAGTTACTTATTTTTCCTTTATTTACTAAGACAGTTTTAGTTTGTATCAAATTGTTTTGTTTTCCAATAATGTTTGGCATTATTGCTTAGTACACTATGGTCACTCCAATATCACACTTAGTAAGCTGAAACTTAGTCTACTGCTTAAAATTTCACTAGTTGCTTTTTCACGAAACGAATAGGCACATGACTCACTTTGCAAAGTTAACATTCAGGCCATACACACAGAGATGTCTGAACACATTTAATTGTGATTCGTCCTGTTGATTAAGTAAGTTTTATTTGTGTGGTATTGCTTTGTCTTTCTATAATATTTCCATAAAGATTACTATGGAAATTTACTTTTTAAATTGTTTGTTTCTCTGTAGTACAATATGTATTTCCCATAGAATACTCCGAATTGCTCAATAGATTGCTCATAATTTTATTAGTTATATTACTTTAAAAACTAACAGCAATGCGACTTACATACAGGCCATCAACACACAGATTGCTCAACACAACTGCTTGTTTTTGTCCTAGTAATTAAGTAGGTTATACTTGCATCATTTTGAATGAATATTATTGTGATAACAGTATTTCTTATAATATTGGAAATCAAGAAACTCAGTCTATTTATGAGAACTTCATCAGTCACTTTTTTCTATAAAATAATAGCAATATGATTTTCACTTTAAGTTTTTTGCTCAAACCCTCAATTAAGCAGAAGGGATATGATTTAACATATGCACAGTTAGTCGGCCCTATTAACTGAGTGTAATGTTTCGAATGAGCGTGCTCTGTCTTTTGGCAATTTCTTCAAAAATGTGCTACTTCTTATAATGTAACATTTATCTCTAGATCGATGGGATCACTCGAATATCGCCTTTGGAAAACCTTCAAGTCAGTCTACTACTCAAAACAAGGAAACTACTATTGCAGCAATTTTTATCTGTGTTGGCAGATAAGATGCAAGCGAATTTTATCCTTGATTATGTCAATTCTGATAAGAGCAGTGTTCACTTTGGCCCCATAAAACTGCCCAATAAAAAGGTTATTTCAGTAACCTAGCTTTTAGTCCCCTTCTTAGGCATTTTTAGAAGCTGTCTAGAAAGTAAAGAAGAACACTGTGCCTCCCCTATGGCTGTATTTGAAATTAAATTACCTTAAGTAAATTACCTTAAAGTTAAGTGGCCCACTTCTAACAAAGACATGGCATCCTCCAGGGTTGGTCCCCCATCTGTTACCAGGTCCGCCATATGGACCCCCCCCCATCTCACTTGAAGGAAATCCCCTCCATCTACCCAAAGCCCATTTGATCAGCTCAAATTCACTTTATGTTAACAAAACTGACTTAAGTTATATTTGAAATAAAAGACAGGCTAAACCTGACAAAAGACAGCAATAGTTGAAGTTGATAGTACCATAGTGGTGGTGTGAACCATAATACGGAGATAAAAAAACATTTACTCCAAGTGAATAGCATAAAAGTGGAAAAATAAAGGCCTCATGGTATGTAAATGCAGGTCAAACACAAGGTATACACTCAAAATCAGAACGAGGCAACTACAACATGGATACATACGCCTACATGGTATTCTCTCATGGATACTTCAGCCTACATACACTTTTACACTTTTTTGTGTGTATGCTGAACTACACATTTTAAAATTAACAGCTACACTCACAGTGGCAGAATGTCTGAGGAACTCCAGTACTAGGATTTTTGTCCATTAACTGTGAATTATTTAAATTTAATGATTTTATCTTGACAGCTAACATAAAACAAACTCAGACATAAACACATATAGACACTATTAAAGTCCTCAAGACATCAAACCTTGTACATACTGTGCAGAGCTATGCCTTTCAAAAATTTACAAAGAGATGGAGAGAGTTTCTTGCAAAATTCCCAATTTTCTATATTAACCTGTTGTCCTCTATATATGGAAGATTGTAGTTTTCACCTCTCCCCAACTTGGTCCCAGCAACACTCCCCCTCCATCGCCCCCCCACCAATTTAGGTCAATGTTTGTGCCCCCCATCCAAGAAAAACCCCAAAATTTTATTTTAGGCTATGAGAGATGACATTGAAACACATAGTTCAGTACTCCAGCTGTCTCAAAAATGACAAAAGTAGCCTTTCTTGTGCTGCTTGCTTCAAAACATTTGCCATTGATATATTTCACTACCTCAGACACAAAGTTTATAAAAGCAGATATGTAGCCAAATGAAAGAGGGAGAGAGGAAGGCTCTTCGCACTCACAATCTA
Organism: Alatinidae sp. Z8VKAUB7J3; assembly: GCA_010016025.2. NCBI lineage: Eukaryota > Metazoa > Cnidaria > Cubozoa > Carybdeida > Alatinidae > Alatinidae sp. Z8VKAUB7J3. The sequence continues at coordinate 78,994,685 of JAAAKM020073195.1, read as the reverse complement.
AAGTTTGTTCTTGTTTCATGTCAATGAAGGGAATACACTTTAAACGAGTCACAATACGTGGCACACCCAGTGACGTTCATCGGACGTCCTTCGTACAGTCTGGCAAATATCGGCAGGCTGAAACTTGAAATGACTGACGTCATTTGTCGTTATTCGTTGCCATCGCTGATTTGTAATTTAGGTTATTTATTCATTTATTTTTAAACTTTCTGGCATCTGTATAAGAATTCTTTGTGTTATGACCACATAACATGATAAGCCCCCCGAATATAAGCCGAGGGCTTACGTTTGGGATTCTGTGTGTTGGATCCGAAGTTGGTAGTGCCAGAGGCAGTGATACTGAATGAACACTGACAGAGTATATTACAGAGTCTCTCTGATTTGATACCGAATGGTGAATTTTTGGGAATGCCCAAGTCACCTGTTAACCTTAAAGACCCTCCGAATATAAGCCCCCCTGTCTATAGCCCCCAAATATAAGCCCAACCAAAAATGCTTGCGAAGCTGTATATGCCCAGGCCTTATATTCGGGATTTTACAGTATAATTTTTGTACGTTGTGCCAGAGTTTATTGGCGTTAGTGTATGAAAACCTGAGGAAGGTTGATAAAAAGACGAAACTTTGTCGAAAATGTAGTTCCTCCTTTGCGTTTGAGGCATGTGAATTTTTATCACAGCTCAGGTAACGGGCCTTGTAAAATCAGTAATGGTTGCCAAGAATGAGATAGTGGTAGCCGTCTCTCTCAGAACTCATAAATCGAACCATTCATTTGTGGAAGTATCATACATTGATAATCAGCGTAACGACTACCACTGCATAAATCACCCTTTCAATTTTTGTGTCTGTACGAGTTAGGAATATATAAAAGAGCCATGGTTGTCACGTAATAAGATTTAATGCCCTGGTAACAGACGGCAAGATCATCATTTTGTCGTTTCCGCAGGTATACAAATTCCTTTAAGACAGGAAAAATAATGGACCAAGTAAATAAAATTGATTAAACACGCCCTCCTTACTAGTTACTAGGATCGTTCCAGGACCTGATCTTGTTTTTATTAAGTGGACGTTACTCTTTATTGCTTTTAGGTGGATGAAAAACAAATCCTTCAAAGATTAGAAAAAGTCTTGGGCATAACAAAATATTCACGGGGATCTTTGCTCCAACATCCAATACAGAATTTTCCTATTCTATCTCTACATCTAAAAATAATACTTTTAACCCTACTTTACATGGGCTTTTTGGCTGTTCTCATACATGGGGGGGCTAGGGGGGCTTCTACATGTATACGTTGTATTTAGGCAACATATTTTAGATTTTGAGAAAATTATTTTCTAAAATGTATGAGATTTGAAACGACCGAAATGGTTGCTCACTTATAATACGGCCAAAGGGGCTGAGAGGGGCTGCAACCCCCCGCCCCAGTTTGTTAAAATGTTATATTTTTCGGTCAAAAAAATTTTCGGGCCCTTTTACAATTCCTTAATAAGAAATAAAAATGAAATAATTTTATGTCTTACCAGCCCTCTGGATTAGCATCGGCATTCCTGCCGAACTGAAGTGCTTTTAGTCGAGTCATGTCCCAATAATTTTCGGTTAAAGAAGTGTTTTGGGGGGGGAAATAATCCACAGCCACCCCTAGTACTTTTCTTCCGTTGTGCCTATTGGACTAATGTAGTTAGTAGTACAGATTTGAGTCAGTCGGATTCGTCCTTAGGAAATTGGTAACAAAGAGAGTCGGCGAATGAATAACGGGCTAATAATGATTCTATACTAGTTCATCAAATGACTAAATCAGTAGCACATGGACGTTTAGTAACATCAATTCATTCATCTATTTTCTATAAAGTTCATCTAAATTTGCTCCTGATTTCTTCTTCTTTGAGTGTTCTGCTTATCGGCAATTGTCGTCTCCTTTAGACTTCCCGCTTCAGGCATTTTTCTTGAATTCGGCATAAAATCCTTAAGTAATTGCAGGCATTAGTCCAAGTCTTCTTCTTTCTCTAGCTCTCCTGATTTAGCTTTTGCAATTGACTAAAATATGTCAATGAACGTACAGAGTGTGTATAACTAAAATGACCATCTAATCAAGATACACGAATGTTACTCATTATTGAATCACTATTATGAATAGACTCATTTCTGTTTCCTAATCTCATAGTCAAAACGAGGCTTCTGGATTCCGAATCATTGCCAAACGGCGTCACTAATGCTCTATGTATCATTGCTACTTTTGACAGTTAAATTTGAACGTCATGGTGAAAAATACTTTGAGTTGTAAGTAACAATGACCTTGAAAAGTGTCTATGGTAGAGAGGTCCAGGCCGATATTTAAGGAAAAGATGCATGAGTGGGTGAGAATGAATCAAAATTAGTAGATGAGTAAATGAGAAAGTCTGACTGAGTATTTCAGTTGGTACGTAGGAACTTGTGTGAGTCGGATGGTTGTGATGTAACCCACGGCATAGAAACTGTCGTAAAAAAATATGAATGTCAGCAGTGCCGTAGCCAGAATCTCTGTAGGGCATGCTTATTACCGATGAGCATATTTTAGGGCATGCTTAACCAATATACGTAACTTTTGTGCAATCCCTTCTGGGAAATCGGTGAAATGTGTGACATTTGTCGATATATCTCTGCATTTTAGAATCATTTTAGAATCATTTTGAGGGCTCTAACGTGAAGAGACAAGATATGAACAGATCTAGGTGTGCAGATTTGATATCTTGGTAAAGATATATGGAGCAGAGGATTGCCTCTAATGGATCATAGAAAGCATCAGTAATCAACAAGAAGAGATATTACATCCTGCATTTTCGAGAAGATGGGGAGCATACTGATCCAGGCGTCCACAAGACCTTATGTTCTCAAATCGATCTCTGATCCCACTGAAATCTCTTTCAACAAAAAATCAAGTACAGCTTCCTTTTGGTCACTTAAACTTTTAGATCTGGCCTGTATTTACCAAATATTCTTATTTCAGTGCTTCTACCAGGAAATTTGCCTCATTTTGGCCTATTTAGCTCTTTACAGTCGCGTCTGTATGGTTTCCTACAACGCCTACGTACGAGTTGACTAGCTGCGAATTCTTTCAAAATGTAAAATTTTGTCAAAGTTTGCCTGTCAGAGCGTTTACAAGCATAACATAACTTCGACGCCTATTATTCTGTAATCTCATGACAGAACATTTGGATTTTGTTCTTGATTGCCTCACAATTTAAAGAAGCAAATTTATTCAAATTCAAAAGACGGACGGGCGCAAACATAACTTGTCCTTAAACTCAGTTTCTTTAGGAAGCCTTTTTAAATATTGACAAGTTTTTCGACATGTGCAACCTCATCCTTTTAGAGTAAAAGCTGAAAGACAAATTTCTCCGAACTGTCTAAGAGGCATATCTCTTAAGTGTTTTGCCAAATGTATTGGCAAGCTGCCTTCACATGTTTCATTTTATCAAAGTTAAACTACGGACAGAAAGTATTATTTTCTTCCCACATATTGGCAGATTTGTTGATTACGCCATCTGTTTCCAATATTTTGTGATTCTTATCGCCAGTCAAGAGCATGTTGTGATTAGAATATTGTTTGACTTAGTTAAAGGTTGAACTAACTTTGCCCAAGAATGAGATATTTATTTCACAAATCTACACAATTTTCAAGCACAAAAATAGACGCTGTACTGTCCTTTCTTTGTAAGTCTGCAGTATATTGTTTATTATTGGAATATGAGTCCATAGTCATTTAACTATGTCGTAGCTCAGCGAAGTTTACTTAACATTTGGGTATTCATCAACTGGTGGTGCATTGAAGTTGAACTTCTAATCTGTTTAAAACATTTCTATAACTGCTTAATAATGTATTCAGTTTTTTCACCTTTTCGATTATACAATACATTCTACTCCTTACATTAGATGCAGAACGGGAAATAATGATCTGATATATATTTACCACTAATAATAGAGAAGCTGAAAGTAGAAGTGAAAGTAGAACTGACAAAAGTACAAGTGGTAGTAATAGTTATAGTAGTGGTAGTAGTGGTAGTAGTAGTAATAGTAGTAGTAGTAGTAGTAATAGTAGTAGTAATAGTAGTAGTAGTAGTAGTAGTAGTAGTAGTATGCCCATATAATTGGTTCTTGGTCTTCCTCTGCCTCGTTTACTATCAATCTTTCCCGTCAGTGTCAACTCTTCTAGCCCTCTTTTCTCATTATGTGTCCCAGGAACGACAGCTGTCTTTTTCGAATGGTGGACAATAGCTTTCTCTTGGATCCTGCTCTCTTCAGAACTTCTTCAGCACGTGTAAAATGCACAATAAGCTTCTCATGAAGAATCCAAACCCTGTTGCAAGCTCTAAAGCGAAGACGTTTGCAATGTGAACGGAACGCGGAGACAACATTGTTTGTTGCCTTTGTTTTGTTTATGATGTTTTGATGCCAAAAAAATTCAATGGAATATACTGTTGACTTTTTGAAAATAATTTGTTCGTCAGAAATACAGATTTGTTCTTGCGTAGACAATCTAGCAGTAGAAGGCGGAACTAAGAAGTAAGGAAATTGTATACAATAATGAGTCTTCTAAAAAGGCATGATAAGTCTGCTTCTTCAAGGCCCTGGAAATTTCAACATTAGTTGCGGTCACACTGGCACTTTTCACCGCAGCGAAACAGCGGTTTGCAATGTCAACGGAACGCGGAGACAACATTGTTTGTTGCCTTTGTTTTGTTTATGATGTTTTGATGCAAAAAAAAAAATTTCTATGGAATATACTATTGGCTTTTTGAAAATAATTTGTTCGTCAGAAATTTGCCAACAAAGAAGCATCTAATAGGAAAATCTCACCTACGCCCTTGGTATACTTTGGAACCACTAGCACCCCTTGTCTCATGTTTACCCCATTTAACATCTCAAATATCCCCTAGGGAGATCCTTACCCTTCTTTAAGCAACACTGATATATTAATTCTGAACTCGTAGAATACCATTTGGGGACGCTTAAGGGGGTTCTGTACCCGAGGTTTCAACGCCCTCGCTAACAATCTACTCTTGGGTGCCTAATAGACGTCCTCCCTCCCCCGCTAATTAATTTTTCGAAATTTTTCACCCAGGACACTTCTATTTCACCCCCTCCCCCCCGCCTATTGAATTTTAAAGTAATCTCCTATCCATGACAATTTTTTGAGGAGGTACTTTGACGGACAAGTAGAAAATACCTTTATTAAAATATGAAAACCACACATGATGAAGACGGCCTTTTACGAGGCCCTAAGAAGTGTGAAGACGCACGTTACGGCTGTTAGCAATAAAGCTGTCATTGAGCAGGAGGATTCAAAACATCAAACATCATTCAAACATCTTCAAAAACTTGCAAGGCATGAAGGAGACTACCATGACTTCGAATAAGTGACTATTGTTTGTGTTGTATTACCACTTGCAGTTGATTCTAAATATTGATTACTGACTTTTTTACACTTTTTGTCTCATACATTTTAGTCAGGATAAAAGATCAGAGATGAAAATCACAGGTAACAAACTTGTGACCAATCTATGGCCACTGGAAGAAACAAAGAAACGAAGCGATGGAGAGCAGAGATATACAAGTACTGGAAAAGAAAAACTAGTACCACAAATCTCAGGAAAGGGACAGAATAGGTCAAATATGCCGAAGCTTTTGTCCAGCCGTGGACGGCGATGGATGACTAATGATGATGACGATGATGATGATGATGATGATGATGATGATGATGATGATGATGAAGATGACCATCATATAACCTAGGCAAACAAGTCAACGTCGGCCAGTAGGTCAACCCAGTAGACGACAAGGAATCGTAAGCAAACAATAACAATACAACAAAATGGAAAAGAAAACTAAACGAAACCACTTTGATGAGATTTGCACACACTCGTAAAACAAAAATTATAGAGGTCACCTGCTGGTATGCATGGCTAGTGTTGGTGGCAATTTTGGCACATGACAAGAAAGCTATCATCAGTGCATCATTTCTCGGTGACGTACAAATAACCACAGGACTGGCGTGATTGAAATCTAATAGTTCTTTGGTTCCTTTTATATCAATGGTATTATTTTCAACAAGAACTATAAGTAATATCTTTGTACATAAGTTGCCAAAATATTTTCTTTGTTATTGGCATTGAGTTGATCGGCAAAACATTTTTAATATACAAGTGTCTATATACAACTTTGCTCAGATATCAATTGATGTTAATCTGAAAAAGATCAGGTTCTGACAAACCATCACATAACGTATTGAGAAAGTATGTAACTATATTTAAATTGTACTATGAAGATCTAAGTGGAGGTAGCAGAACACATTAAAGTACTGTAAAAAGAAGGCACTAAAAACAGACGCTTTCTAACTCAAAAGTATCGTCCGTTACACTACGTTTGTCTCCAGAAGGCATATACAAACTAAAGTCAACATCGATCGCTTACTAATTTAAACAGAAAGAGGCAAAATCTAAGAGTTTTTAAGATAACCTTATAAACTTGACCAAAATGTTTGATGTGTTAACGTAAAAGATATCTACACTGTTGCTCTGCTAATGCTTCCAGTTCCAAACATCACCAGCTCTCCCTGTTATGTCTGGTGAAAACAATTAGAACTATATGTGCTGTACAGCTCACTTGGCTATAAATTAATAGGAAAGATTACCTTATTGAATTTATATTATATATTATATATATTACCTTTTTATACGGATATCAACAATGACATATTTCCGTGGGTAGGCATACCCGTACGTGTAGAAAAGAAAAAGAAATGAACACGTAGAATTTTTTTTACAAAATGCTGAGCAAACAAAGAACATAACGTGTAGTGTCATACTGCACAAAAAATGTTAGAACATGACAGAATGAGAACAGAAAATATATTGCAGATACGTTTGGCATCTCCATGACGACCACTTCACGTGGACATTATTTTTTTTTTCTGTGTGAATTTAGTTTCCAATTGATTTTGAAGAAATAATGTTGATGCGAGAAGTTGATGCAGAGAATTGTAATTTACTCACTCCGAAAGTTTTCCATGGCTCCTTCAAGAATAGGCATCCAAACAAAAATTTGGATCTTTCGTTGCCAATGAGAGCCAATCTTTGTATCTGGTAGTATAAAAAATTAAATTAGCTTTTGCAACTTGATAGAGTAAACTTATTAGATGTATTGGCATTTAGCCTTTGAGCAAAGGAGAGCTACAACTTCCAAGGACCTAACCAAAGAGTTACTATTGACTCCTTAACCCCGTGTTTATTGACAGCAATAAAACTTATCGCTTTATTCTATCGCTGTTAAAATATAACTCCTTTCAATGGACACTTAAGCCAGAAACTCTATCACTTTCAAAAAGTAATTTTTTAAAAGCTATGAGTTCTATTTCAGAAAGCAATAGGCATGAAAACGTTTTTAATCCATTTACCGGAAATTTAAGTTCTATTACTATGATAAAAAATTTCTTGATTTGCTAACAATTCATGGGTTATTGACACGTCATTTGTAAATATAGACTGACTTCAGTTGAAGTTTTAATGAACATTATACAGAGCGGTGAATTCAATACTCAAGTATTGTTTGTAAGGAAGGTAGCCAAGATGAGAAGGTCCAGCCTGTACATCACTTAGGGGTCCCATGAAAGATATTTGAAAACGATTTCTGTTTTACAGCCTTATTTCATCAACCAGATGTTTAATCATATACATTTACCTGTTAGAGTAGGTTTTGTCTATCTAAACTTATGTTTATTAGTTTTACCGCTAAACGTGTCCAAAGAACTTCTTACGAAACGATTCCAAAAGGAAACTTTGCGAGTGAGCCAATCTCAATATTGGCACTTTGATGGGCGCACAATAGCAATAGGTTTTATTTAAGGCCATTGGGAGTGTTCGATTTCTTTTTAAGCTCTGTCACTATTTTAATGCGATAGAATCATTCACTATTTGGTGGACAAGATTTCGTTTAGTGACAGCCAATTTTATAGTTTCACTCTCAGGATACTGGTATTTTGGGGCAAAAGTAATCACATTCCTTGCAATAAAATGGACCTAGTGCAGATAAATATGCTATGGCTGAATTTTAAACGTTTAAATCTATTATTATTAGTATTGTTATTATTATTATTATTATCCTCAAACTCTGCAGCATGTCGTTTCTGGTTGCAAGATTCATCTAGATCAGGGACGTTACAATTGGCGCCATGACGTTTATATACTATGGCTTTCCCCCTTTTCAGATACTATTCTCCTCCAAAGGAGACCTCAGTGCTTGTCTATTTATTTGATATTGGTTTACTCTTATAACTGGTTTGTTTCATTGTACACACTTTCATGTGTATACCTTTATAATGGTATGAAAAATATCAAAAGCTCATAGTAAAATAATTTCTCTTTATGTGTTGAGACAATGTTACTGTTGTGACCACTCTGTTGCATTTTGATGATCAACATCAGACTGTGATAATAGTGTTATTTACAAGAATAAGGTTTTTTACCTGTATTATATGTTGACTTACTTCTACTTGTTTGAGCAACATAGGAAAATGAGGATGGACACTGTATATTGATTTTAAATTTGATTTATTTGTGCTGTGTTCTTACGACATGTAGTGGATGCATGTTCTAGATGGACTTATTTGTTCTATTTTGCAGTATCTTAGTGAACATGGTGGCTCATCAAATGCTTACACAACTGCGCAGCATACAAACTATTACTTTGATATCAGACATGAATGCCTAGAAGGAGCATTAGACAGGTTTGTATGCTGTATAGTTTGCTATGTATTCTTTGTACTGATAACTTCCAACCTTGAATATTTTCCAAAAGCTGGAGGATATGCATCCTCGCCACCTAGCTACATATTTGGAATTACCCAGAATAGTAATTTATCTCATCAACAAGTATTGTTATTGGTTTCTTATCATTTGGTTATGAATGCAAAGCAGAATGACAATTTTGCACACCTGTGTTTTGTAACACTTAGCAGTCTGTTGTACAAGTTCATGCCACTGATAATACTAGCATGTAGCCTTAGTATTTGAACCACTTTCCTTTCCATCTATTTGAAACTGCATCTCTGCATACAGTCTGTGCTGTTATGTGTGTCTACATTGAGAGTATGAATCTGTTACATGCCATCCCATGAATAGTTTTGTAGCAAAGAACAACCAAACTTTGAGCAGCAGAGAATAAGCATGTTTTCTTTGCGTACAAGGCTCACTTTTTCAGCCACAACATTTTTAACAAACATGCCACCTCTTTCAAAGTGAAATCTCGAGTAAATTTCTTAATAGATTTCTATAGGATTTTTACAGTCACAGCAATTTTAGGTCTTCTCAAAGTGTGTTTTATTTTATCAGCTTTTACAACACAAGCTAATATAAGCAGGGCTAGTGTGCTAATCATGCTTATTACTTATTTCTCTCATCTTTTGTATGACAGATTAAGGGACAATATCTTAACTTAAAAAAACAAAAAGATATCTTAACATCCAGGATTTTTGCTCTTTCCATGACAGGACCTTAATCACATTGACCAGATACAATATATTTGTTGTAATAGATTGTATATTTAAGCTCTACACATTTAGACTAGGTCAATACAATACGTTTTCCTATTGACATTGATTCATCGTAGCTCGGTTGGTACATCACACTCAGCGAAAGTTTGGTCCTCGTATTCGACCCCGGTTGTGATATATGAATCCATTTCTGTAAGATATTTTCCGATCACAAGAAACAACCAACCAGACAAAGTATACGCATTGTTACAAATATCATAACTTAACTAATTGTTAATAACACAAAATCCATATATTGATCTATAATGACGACTCATCGTTATTCAGGTTGAAAAACTTTTTTCGTATGACTAAAAATGTCATACCGCCATGAAAAACTGAAGGGTATAAAGGTAAAAAAACTTACAAAATAAATATGACTTTATGAAAGATGACAGACAATGTCCCCGAAAATTTGTACATATGCTTGTGGCATTAGTCACCACAATCCTCTCTCCAAGACACACTCCCTTGCAGATAATGACATCCAGTCTTAATTTCAATGCCATAATAAATCAAATTATTGTATAAATAAAATAAAAGATTGTATCATAAACCACCCAATGGTAATTAACGTGACAATCCTAAAATACTAATGGCGGATGCGATATATCAGCTAGTGCTAATGAACATTGTTGACAAAATGCGGCCCTTCACACGGCCTTCACACTGCATTTACGATCATATGAATTTCATTCATCAGTAGAATCTTTCAGGCAACGTCCCCCTCCTAAAAGTGAGAATAGCAAGACAATGTCTTACTTGTACATAGTAGTTGAAGCTTCTGTTAAAGCCCCTTCAATAAAACGCTTATTTTTCATCGCATCTCTCATTGCCACCGTGTTCGCCGTCGTTCCAGGATCAGTATCATAAGGCACTTTAATGGCCACTGTCACTGTCGAGTCGTCTGCCAGTTTTAACTTTCCCTTAGATACGCTACCATAACTTCCTGCCGCCAGAAATTTCTCTTTAATCACCCTGTCTGCTGCAATAACAAAATCTTCCGGCAGATCCACGAAAACCTTTGGAATATATAAAATAGTCTTTAGAACAACATCGGTCAATATTATAGTGCGAGAAAACTGGTATCAGACGAACGTGAGCAGTGAGATAAACAGCAATACATCAAGCAGCTGACGCAAATAAAATAGAAATAAAGAGCTAATGAGAAACAAAAACTAGAGTAATTTAAGGAAAATAAAGTATAGAACCAGAATCAACAACATTCGAACTGATTGTAACTTGTAGCAGTAATAACAGTAATAATAATAGTAGTAGTAGTAGTAGTAGTAGTAGTAGTAGTAGTAGTAGTAGTAGTAGTAGTAGTAGTAACGATAGTAGTATTAATAGTAGTAGTAGTAGTAGTAGTAGTAGTACTCTCTAATACGCCTTTTCGTCTCCTAGGAAGACATAGCGCACCGAGTCAGGTTTTGCCACATAATCTTATTTTGTGCAGCTTGCTCTGTGCCGATTTGCTGGAGCCTACCACCACGTATTACAATCACCTTAACTTTACTCGTATCCTTCTTTACAGTATCAAGCCATGTTGTTTTAGTCTTCCCTCTGGGTTTTCAGACATATCTTTGGTATTCTCTCAGGGCTCTTTTTGCTGGTGTTTTGTCTGGTAGTCTCATCATGTGCCCATAAGTCTTCTCCATAAGTCCCACTTAAGTCTTCTTCTTTTCACCTCCTTGGCCCACGGGGCCTGTTTGGTTACCTTATATACTTTCTCATTGGTTATTTTCTTCGGCCATTTGATGTTCATTATCTTCTCAGCAGCATTCCTTGTAACACATCTATTTCATTTTCTATTTTCTTTGTGGTTGTCCACAGCTCACTGTTGTAGAGGAAGATACTCTTTACGTCACTTCTTAGCAGTCTCACCTTTGTTGATAGGGACAACATCTTACTTTCAAAGGCATCTTTAAGCTTGTTGTATGCGCTCTGAGCAAGAATTTTCCGTCTGTTGATGTCGCTTTCGGTGTGGAGATGACTTCCAAGGTAAATACATTTTTGCAGGAGCATACGTCTATATAAAGATCGTGAGTCTCTGGTTTGTTTTGAAGGTGGCAGTGCATATTCTATCAGATATTTTCTTTTATTCTGCTTTGATATTCTTGTCAGCTACTATCCCTACACCATGATATTTGCTCCCTACATACATAAGATCATATCTTTTTTTACCATCTGTAGTTTCTATATCAATGTTTCGGTCTTCTACTAATTTGGTTTCTTGTATGGCTAAGATAGATAAGTCACTTCTATCGCCGTCTTCAGATAATACCGCCATCTTGGTTACTAAAGCTTACGTAGCTGTTAGTTTCCAGACCCTTTTTCCATACCCTCCATACATGCGTTTCCATGACGTCAAATTATAAAATATAGTCGCGCTTCGCATACGTAGTTGCTCACTTCCTTCACTGCCCGCTAACCAAATCATCTCAACAGCAAACATTTATTAACTTTACATTTGCTATTACAAATATGTCAACAATAGTTGCAGCAATTGTCCGACAGAATGCGCCGATACTACCGAGATATGGTCCGGTTAACAAAATCACAGCTTTTCTAATTAAAAAGACGATATCGGTACTTGCAGAACAGCGAGGATCAAGTACAGCAAGTATTTGCACGTACCTGAAGTACACACATCGAGTGCCAGAAAGGCTTGAAGCATTGGTTGGTAATGCCTTGAAGAGAGCACTGAAGGCTCGAATGCTTGTGAAAGTCAATGGACTTTAGTGCTTTCAACCTGATGATGAAGAGATTAGGAATTATTTAGAGGTCGAGGAATAGAAGTAAAGCCCTGTACAAACGGGTTCAATTTTCAACTAGACTTCACCCGACTTTGTAAAACATTGCCTATCAAAGTCTACCCATGTTGAGCATTGGGAGTACAAACGGGTTCGATTTTTTGCTCGACTTTTCACTAAACTTAAAAACTCCTTTTCGAGACTTGAGGTTCTTCTCTTATCTCGCGAGAAAATTTATTTTTGAATCACATTGTTGAGAATGCGTAGGGGGTGTTAACAGAATCATCAGGATATAATGAGATGTCATTGATCGAGTGAGTTCACAAATAGGTTCACTGAACATTCGAGTACACGACTTTTGTCCAGTGAGTGTACAAATGGGCTCGACAAGGCTGTACAATGCGTAGAATAATAGATTTGTAGAGAGGACCAGCTCTAAAAATTTGAACATGTTCAAACTTCACTAGACTTACAAACAGGCTCGACTTTTGATTTGGCAAAAATCGAGTGAAGTCAAGGAAAAACTCGAGCGCGTTTGTGCAGGACTTTAAAAAGTATGAAATTTCATGCTTATTGTAATACATCGACTTATGCGGAAATATGTGGGAATGCACAGAGCTGAACGCGTCATTAAGATAGTAGAGTAGAGATCTAACATGACTCATTTATTGTTAGTACAGCAGATAATTTCTATATAATTGTTAGTTACCTGTTCTATTTTTAGATTGGGCGCGAAAATAACACTGCCGTACAACACTTGATTGATCACTTCAAATTTTTAAATCAAGAAGGTATCTCACATAATCATGATACTGTTTTATATTTGTATTTATAGAGTATCAGTGTCCTTTAGCTATTACCAGCCTAAGATAAAAGAAGCATCATATATACCAAAGTCACACACACTAACATCACCTTAAGTTTTAAGTGCCACTATATGCCCATATGTCCCGTGTGTTCTTTATTTACAGTGTTTTTGTTTAATATTTGAAAGAACCTTGTACTACTTTGATTCAGTTTTTAACATGTGGACTATGTGTTGATTGCTCGTAAAGGAGATAAATCGTGTGGCACATTCTATAACGTTATATCAACTGAAGACGGATAAAGTATATCTGAAACACTTCTTGGAAATTATATAATTAGTCGTATTCTTTATATGTGTAACAAACTGATTATTAGTGAGGAACTTTGGAAGTATTAGTTAAGTTATTTCTTGTTATTGGTTTTTTCATCCTTCCAATGCAAGAAAAGAGCTTATTCATTTAGGAAGATGAATTAGTTAAGAAGAGTTTTAAATGAGAATATGATCTTAAGAATATTTAACCATTGCCAACATTAGACCTCAACAAACACATGAACAATTACTACAGGGTAAAACACCACTCGGTCAGTAACCAAATAGACAGTCACAATCCAGAAAAGCTTTACATTGAAGCTGGCACATAATAGCTACCACCAAGACAGTTACCATCAAGACAGTTATCACCAGAATAGTTACCACCAAGCCAGTTACCACCAAGACAGTTACCACCAAGACAGTAATCACCGAGACAGTTGCCATCAAAAGAATTATCTCCAAGACAGTAATCCCGAGACAGTTGCCATCAAGGAAGTTACCACCAGAATAGTTACCAACAAGACAGTTACCACCAAAAGAGTTACCACCAAGACGGTTATCACCGAGACGGTTGCCATCAAGGAAGTTAAGGAAGTTACCATTATAACGGTAACGACCAAGACATTTACCACCAAGACAGCTACCACCAAGACAGTTACCACCATGACAATTACCACCAAGAAAGTTACCACTAAGACGGTAATCACTAAAATAGTTACCACCAAAACAGTCACCACCAAAACAGTCACCACCTAGACAGTTACCACCAAGACAGTAATCACCGAGACGGTTAGCATCATAACAGTAACGACCAAGACATTTACTACCAAGACAGTTACCACCAAGACAGTTACTACCATGACAATTACCACCACGAAAGTTACCACCAAGACGGTAATCACCAAGGCAGCTCCCGTCAAAACAGTTCCCACCAAGTCAGTTACCATCAACAGAATTACCATCAAGATAGTTACTACCAAGTCCAGCACAGTTTATATCTGGACAATTACCATATAGATAGTTACAACCTACCGCTATCTACTCAGTTGCCTCCTGGACAGTTAACTGAAATTTAAGTCAGTTGCCAAGCATCCTTCGATGCTAGTTTGCAAATGCATGCAGTATTTCGCAAAGACTTCTGGATGGTCTATCAGTTTCTGTCGCATCTGAGATATTGGAGAAGTCCAGAAAGTTTCACAATTTAGGTAGAATGGGACGACTCCTCTCTTCGTTCCTTCACCTGGATCCTCTAATACTCTCCATGATAGGGTTATATAACAGAAATAACTGGTGCAGGAAAAGAGCTCTCCTGACGTACCAAACATTCTTAAGGTGCACCTCAAGGGTGTATCCTAGTCCATATCATTTTCGTGTTGTATATCAATGACACACCATAAGCAGTTGCTTGTAGCCTATTTCTCTATGCAGATAGCTCCTACATTTTCTAGACAGGGACCTGAACATTATGGCGAACTGTTTGAAAAGAAAATTCATATTGTTCACAAGTGAGTTTCTATTTGGTGACATGAGAGTCATGAGCAAAAAACGTTCTACATGTGTCCACTGTGCTTATATACATTGGGCAGCAGGTCGTCTTGAGCAGATCACCATGTTTTGAATAGACTTTGATTGTTGCTATGTTGCTATAAGTTACATGCCAGTAAGACTCGATTATATTAGTATCACATTTATCCAAAGGAACTAAAATATCCAAGTTAGACAGATAAGAGTTGAATGTACATGATTTGTCTCTTAATGTCACTTCTGTATTTTGTCGATTATCACCAAATTTTACATGAATCGACATTCTTTTCGCCTGGCATGTGACAGACGTTGCAGCTTGAGAAAAAAACAGATATCAAAATTAGAGAGTAAACTGTTGTGGCCCGAATTCCAAATTGTGAGTGAATGGCATTTTAGATCTGAACTAGATTCCAAAGCTTACGAATGACATACTGACATATCTGAAGATAAATGAAAGTATTATTCCCCGAAACTTTAAGTCCTCCTAAATATCTAATATCTGCGGTTACTGATAAAATTTCCGCTCCAAGGTAACTGACTATGACATACAACATCTTTGTAAAGGCAATATCCAACGATCAAGGTTGGAAGACAACTAGTATACTTAAAATCTGAACATGACGAATTTAAAAGAGAATCTACTTTCGCAGTAGTTCAGATAGATAGTTCAGCGGTATAGAAATGAGCCTGTTGAGCATAAGGCCCTGGGTCCTATTCTCCTTGCTTTGTTTCCTACCAGCAGTTTCTTCCGAAGTGTCTAAAGAAAAGTTCATAACACTTTTAAAATGAGATAGAAAGGGATAGTGATTCAATCAGATTTGTCTGTTGTGGATCTTTTTGTTCCTTCTATGAAAATTAACTTTTTAAGTTGAGAAAGCCACCCGGGCATTGCATTGAGCGTGAAGCAAGATAAACGAGGGTTGAAGCTATAAACAAGTAAAACCCTGCTACAACGACCGTTACTTGAAACTTATAGATTTTCAAGGGATAGTGCGACGAACATATTGGTAGTTTTTTTGATACTCTCCCGAGGGACGCTGGCTTGGAGATCGTATAAGATTTTGATAATTGTTTGGAGCATTCACATGATAGGAGTTGTCTGCCATCCCACTTCCACTGAGGTGCCGATCAGATGAGAACGACTGATTGAGTAGAAAAATTAAATGCAGTATCAATAGCCAACTCCACTCCAGAATCCCTCCTCCCCCCTTACACACACATGCACACACACACACACACACACACACACCCGCTTGACATTATTCGTCAGCCGTTACGTTACAAAGGCATTCACAAACCAAGAACCACTCCATTAATCGTGGCACTGAAATCACTCCGTCACCCTACAATCTGTACAAAATTATTTACAGCTGACTTTTGTTAAAAATTATCAGTAAAAATATTTTGAAACTACGCTTACGGTTTGAAGCATGTAAAGAGGTAGGCATTGGCAATATACGTGCAGAGGTGCCAGAAGCAAGAAGAGAGACGGCAGGCGCTGTGGACGGCAGGCGCTATGGACGACATCATGGAAAAAATCTAGCAAGCTGGTCAATAGCCATTGAACGGACTACATCATAGACGGTTGCTGTATCTTAAATTTCTAAATCAAAAACTGCTCTAGTACCACACACTCCGTCTCATCTGCAAGGTACTGCTACTTATTATAAGAGTCCTAAATGGCAACTCAAAAATACACCTGGAAAGGGTACCCCAGCTCCCATGCAGGCCATCGGTAACTATTTGTAACATATGAAGTTAATTACAAAGGCAACTCTGCTTAACATTTATCAACCAAAGTAAAATCAACCGGTGTAATACAATTTGGTAAGAGAAATATTACTAGAGCTAGTCGCACAAAAGCATTATGTCTTGCTCAGTCGGGAGTTCTACAGGAGTGCACATGAGAAAAACCGAGGACAGAAGGGAAGAGTGGAAGTCAAGAAAAGATTTTGACAGGGGTTCTTCTTATTACCAATGCAGTCAAACGCTCTCGGAGAAAAATTACGGAACTGATCTAATAAGAGCTTCTGTCGCGAGCTTGTTGCATAGTGGGCCCTAAGGTACAGAACATAAGACATTGTGACAACAATATACTTAATAGGAAAGAGTCACTAACAGTGAAGTAAAAAGTATGTATTACTGATGCGAACACACAGCCAGGTTTTTGGGCTGAAGATCAATACAGCTAAGAAGTGGCGGCTAGTGGTCAAAATGTATGTGTGTGCAATCATGGGCGTAACCAAGGGTTCGAGTAGAACTGGGTGTGACCACTGGAGTTTTACAAAGCTAAAAATTGTACATGTTGTTCTGTGTTGAAATAGTCTGTTAATCGAACCCTACTCATTTCTAAATACTTACAAATTCAATACTTAAAAAATATAAATAAAAAATATATTTTGTCAAAAAAAATTATTATATCAAGGCTTATTGATTAGTAAAGTGTACCATTCGTTTTGATATCCACGATTTCCACAAGTCACTTCACAAAATGGTCGGGTCAGAAACTCTTAATTTCGAGCTGTTCGGGCAAACTCCTTATAACAAATGGCTTTTCTTTATACAAGTCCGTAGCCAGGGTTAGAAATTTTAGAGGGGCTATTCCCAACTTTTGTGTGGGGGCGAGGGGGAAATGACAATGTAACAGCTTAAGAAAAGTCTATATATATTTTAATCTTAAACAAATTTGGAAGGTCTGATGGTAAAGGCCCCGTAGCTACGGGCCTGGGAGAAAAGGGTTGGGTAAGGGGGCTTTAACCTTCACTATAATTTTAAAATCTGTTTATAGATAGTGTGTAAGTAAAATTTCGGTTGCATTAGGCTTATGCAACAAGTTGCAGGAAGTTGCATATGAAAAGTTGCATGTGTAAACCGCGCTTAACATTCTCCTCCAGGTAGAATGCCCATGGTTACAGAATTGACCGACCATCGCCAGATGTTGACTTTCGTTGAAAGTTGAACATGGTGTATTTTACGGAACATCGGGAAGGTTGTTTATTTCTGCCAAATCATGATTTGACTTTGCCAGGAAAATATTTGTAGGAAAAGAAGTGATTAGCTTTGCAAAGGTTATGTTGTCATGGAAACCGCTTACGGGCATTTCCCACCGGCAAGAAAACAACAATTAACTCACGTCAAAACATCAATTTCTGAAGTTCCAGTTAGGAATGGACTTGGCTCTTTTGTTTACCTTTAAACGCCCTTTATCAGTGAGAAACAGAAGAGGAGACTTCTTCCGGGCGTCATTCATATCAGCTTTTGTTGCGCCCGCTCGGGTATATGCAAGGGAGCGCCGTGGTCAGGCGTTTCTCTGCCTTTTGGCAAGGTGGCAAGGAATGGATATAGTATCTGTTCTCATTCATGACAGATTCATTCCATGATCCGTGAGAGGGGGTCCCGCTGGGCAGTCGAGCCTGCCTTATGGCTTGCCGTAGAGCAGCCTAAATTAAGGGGCATTACCTATGAGTACCCCCATCCGCCCCTCATTTATTAGTTAGCCCGTTTTGGGGGTTTTACTCTTTATTGAGGGTAGTTTCAAAGTCGGACCCACTGCTTATTACGGGCCTTTGATTGATTGAGTGGTTGCCCTGGGCAGGTGGGTACCAAAATGGACATAGTAGTCAATACCCCTCTCCGTAGAAATCTTCGCCCCCATTCTCATTGTCGAATAAATTCTGATTGTAAAAACTATATCAGAATTTTAAACATTCGAGTTTTTGCCGCCCTAGTCCCCTTAAATGCAATCAGTGACCCCAAAGGGGCTGGTGCAGACTTAGTCCTTGGACGAATAGCATATTTTGATATCTTAAGCCAAGTGGAAAATGTGCTTAAGGGTGACAGAATTAATTGAGCATACTAGTACGCACCAATTAGTAATATACGCCCCTGAGTAATACGCACCCATGTGACGTGAATCTTACGTCATCCATAGTAATATGATGTAACCATTGCAAAATGGGGATTACCCCTCTCTCTACTTTTATCAATGATGTAATTCAATTTCAGGTCCACATATATAAATACTGCATCTGTAAATTGATCAAATACACACTTTCACTTCGACTTCAAGTAAAGCTGTTAGTAGTGATTTTTGTTGTTCATGCTATACACACTTTCACTTCGACTTCAAGTAAAGCTGTTAGTAGTGATTTTAGTTGTTCATGCTAGTTAGACTTCTTCAGGCCACTACCGAAAATTGGCAACACTGTTTTTTGCGATCTGTACTAGCCAATTTTAGCCTGTTTTTGCCAGTTTAGCCAATTTTCAGTGGTGACCTGAAGAAGTCTGTTAGACGAAACGTTGTCAATAAACTTTCCACATTCGGCATTTTACTTATCATAAAGTATACGTATAGGACACTTTATCCCTTAATGTTTCCTGGACACATCAAGCGTTCTTTTCATTAAGAACAAAACCTTAAAAAGCATTATAACGTGAAAATTGTCAGTGGACTATTCACATTTCCTTCATACGTATACTTTCTAACTTTCAATAGGCTTTAGACAGATAGAGGGGCCGGATTGCAGTCCTTTTCTTGGTCAAGTCACATAGCGCAGAGAGGCTGGTCTCGAATTGCTTTGAGCTGGATACCGATATCCAACGGTTGATCGTTGGGAGCTAATGTGGCGACTAGAGGAATATAGAGTATGCCAACATCGGAGGACAACTAGCTCAGTTGGTAGACCACCTGCAGCGGTAGCGTGGGTCACAGGTTCGATCTCCGGCCGTGACACATTTTTTCTTTCTTTGGTGTCTTTTCAATATTGACACTTCAAATCCTCTCTTCTCGATGATACTTTATACGAAGTTGCACTAGAACAGATCCCAAAATGTAACAAGTAGCACCCTGTATCTTATTAGCTTGTTCTTTATCAATACCAAGCAATGATAGGCTACAATAATCGAGGTAACATGTATGCCTTATTAAGGCGACCCATTAGATGTTGTGAAATGAATTTACGCTATTGCTTGCTTTAGGCTGCTTAAGGCGGCTGCTTTAGCACACGCTTTCCTTTATTGCGGTGAAATATCACATTTAATATTTAACCTCGTGTCCCGTGCAACTCGGAAAGTTTTCTGTAGAGTTGACTTTGCCATTGTTCAACTTAAAGTTATAGAAATACGACGTGGCCACTATGACCATAGCTTGAGTTTTTTCAGAGTAAATTTCGTTAGGACGCTTGTGAGACAGACCTCTGAGGTCTATTAGCGCTGAAAAACTTACTCAGAATGACATTGTGGTTCTTACATGTGTTTGACCATGTAACTCTAGTAAAACTGAAAAAATGCACACTTTGTTAGCAAAGTAAGATTTTAGCTTGATAATGAGTTAGAAAATGCCTAGGGACAGTAGGACAAACACTAAGTAAAGTTGAAAAATTCGTTAGTGGTATAAAAATTTGAATATTGCGTTGAGTAACTAATTCATCCTTCTAAACGTTTTTGCCATACACTGGTCACAGCAATCGTATGGAGTGAAATGAGAAAGCTATTGCGATGAATTTATAGGAAAAGAGAAGATCCTAGAAAATAACAATACTCTGTTAATACTAAAACAAAAAACTTAAAAGTTTGGATGAATAGGCACATAGATATCGGATGACCAATCGATTCGAAAGGGTGAAATTAATAAATGGAAGTACTGAAAATAATGGAGGAAACTATAAGTACCAACTTTTAGTATCAATTAAAAAGGTTTATTGGCACAGACCTATCTTGGGGATTTAAATTTAAATTTTGTTCCTTGACACACACAGCCTCTTCTTACCTCCGTTCCTGGACTCGATTTGATGAATCACTAATAATCGAGAAACCTTCCTTGACAATCTATACCGGGCCTTTATTTGGTGGTCATAAATATGTAAGGGTTCCTTAAAATATTCAGTTTTTCTCACAGTGTATCGTCTACCAGCTTCTTCCATATATACACTTGAACAACTTGGAACTTGAAACTGATATTTAAATGCCATGGCGATATTCTGTCGGTGTTGTATCCTTAAGACAAAATTTTGATATGATAGTTTAGTGCTACAGAAGACAATCCTAGTCTATACATTAGTAGGCAAAAGTATTTGTAAAGAACGTTTTGCCTTTTAGAGAACCTATTTCCTGGTTCTACATAGTAAGGTAGAACCATGGTAAGCGTAATATCATCAAATGTTACATGCAGCAAATTAGCTGTAGGCGATGGCTGAGGTGTCATGAATTACTTTTCTAAATTCTCCATTGAGGCTTATTTACTTGCTCTGTCTTATTATGTAGTTTGGTCCTTAACCCTACCTTTCAAGGGCTTTTTGGCTCTTCACATACATTGGGGGAGGGGGGGGCTAGTAGGCCCGCGGCACTTTGACACACTTTAACTTTATATTGGCTATTGCTATTACAAAGATGTTTGGCAAGTTTATAGTTTAGCTCTTTTGCAACAAAATGAAAAACGAAAATTCTAATTTGTTGTGAATGACGTCATCTATGCTTATGAAATGTTACGCAATACTCAAAAATTTCACAAATGTTGTAAAAAGGCCTTAAAACATATTTTTTTAAAAATATATTTTAAATCTTAAGGGCTTTTGGTATCTCTAGAGTATTTCTGCACGTATAGGTTGTATTTAGGCAAGATATTTTAGATTTTGAGAATTTTTTTTCCCAAAATGTACGAGTTTTTAAATTACCGAAATGGTTTCTTACTTATAATCCACCGGTTTTTATCTATTTTGAGCATTATGGTTTTGTCGTGAATCTTACATCATGTATAGCCATATGATGTAATGATTGCACGATAGGGATTTTCCCTCTCTCTCTCTCTCTATTTCCAGCAATGACGTAATTCAATTATTTGTCAACGTATATAAAAACTCAAGCTTGTAAATCCTTAACACACACTTTCACTTCGACTTCAAAAGCAAACACAAAATACCTCGTCTGTGCCCTCCGTCCTTCACCTTTAGACCACACTTGATTCCCTATTACTTATTGGAAAATAGTTTGGGTAGATTATTATTTCTGTTATTTTTGTTATTCATTTCGTTTAATCCAAAGGAAATGGGAACTTGTACGTTTCTACTTTAGAATTGACCGAAACAAATAGGGTCAAATAGGTCCCACGACCCAATCCTCACCAGGGCATGACGTCTGATTTATTTCTTAGTTCGTGCTTTAAACCCGGGACACACTTACTGGCTCCATGCTGCTTTAATAACTGACTTGTTGTAAGTAAATGTCAACGTTCTCTATTTTCCTTTTCATATCAACGTCCCAAGTTCCCCTGAAGTAACATTGCATCTTCCTTATTTTTCCCTATCCAACTGTAATTGGGGGTAAATCTCTGTTTCTCCAAAAACATCTCCCCAATTACAATAATTAATACCCCCCCCCCTTTCAAAAGAAGACAAAGCAGTTTTTCTTAAATTGTTTACTCTCTCTTACAATAAATATCCCATATACATACATAAGAAAAGAATAGGAGGAAAAATCAACAACTTGGCACCAGAATGCGTAAACTACTCTTTTCAAACAATACTTTGCTGTGGCAATATACATGCCAGAAAAAGTATCGTTGGCCGCTTTAGAAGCTCCATTCATCAAAGAACTCGGTGCCCTGTCGACAAAAAAGAAGTTGTTTACAATTTACGCACTTTTGAATAACGCTACAGGCAGAAAAAGTGTTGCTCTGGTGCCTGATATTTTCTACGACGTGTTTTGGTCTTCTCGTTTCCTTAAACTTCATCGCAAAAAGCTTTCTTACTTTACTCTATACGATTGCTGTGATCAGTGTATGACAAAAACGTTTAGCAAAATGAACCCTTTACTCAACGCATTATTCAATATCCATAAGCCCAACTAAACAGTTTAAAGGTGTGTTCATCACCGTCTTTTGGGCCTCTCAGTGTAGCCCAGCCGTCTTTTTGCTTCCTTCTGCAAAAGTATTTCCATTTAGCCAGACTTCTATCTACATTAATTTCTCTCATTCCAATCTCTCAGTTTAGACCCCTGACAAGGAGTGGGGCCATTCCACTCCTCAAATGTGCAGTAGTTGACATATATCACCTTCCATCGAAACTAATATGTCCCCCAATCTATGGTACCTCAAAAATACATTTACCCTCACACAATCTAGCCCCTGCAACTAGGTAGGAAGGAGAGTAGGCAATATAAAGTACGAACCCTGCCCCATGTGGAATAAACCTGGAACAACAGAATTCTAACTTAATTGATCAGTACAATATGTATGTGTGGGCCCTTATTTACACTACCTTTAATCCAAAACAAGTTAGTTAAGTTCATAAGAACATAAACTATTAATGTATAACAATAATAGAGAGAAAACTAATTGGTGAGTATTATAGGTTGATCGCCTAGACGGAGATCGTCATATCTTATTGTTTATAGAAATGCTATAGGAAAGTACACCATATTGAAAAATGTCAATAGTGAAAACGTGATGTGAATTGACTAAACTTTTGATGTTTCATCTCATCATCCTCAGGGTATGACAAGTTTGAAATTAATTATGCTATATGAAGACCGACTGACCTAACTAAATAACAACAAAACAGAAACGAGCTTTAAAAGTGAAATTAAAACAGTGAGAAGGCACTAATCAGATCTTGCCATTCGAAACGATTGATTGGCGAGAACTGAATAGAAGATTCTGAGGGGCAGTTGTCTGAAAAATAACTATTTCTTTATTTGCTGTGTTGTTGCCAAATCGTTTGGTGAACTGATACAGCTTATCTAGATCTTCCCCATATAATCAATTCTACTAACATGTGTTTGTGTATTTCTCACTTTTCGTACTGGATGTTTTGCCAACAAACAATACAAAACCCTAATACACTCTTTTATTCTCCTTCTTATCTGATACCATTTTCTTCTGTTATTTGTGACTAAATATGGGTTTTCCAGTTTCTGATCCAGATATTCGTGTTACAATACTACTGCTGAGCTAATTTTCTTTTCATATTTTATGGATCAAAATTAAAGTGTTCGATGACATCTAACACGGATATGAGTTTTCTTGCCGTAAATACAATCAAATGACTTTAACATACACTTTTAAAGCAATCACTGTCAGTTATCTTGTGTCTCCACTCATTGCCGCCAAAGTAGATGATTATACTCAGAAACAATGAGCAGAAAGTGTGTTCGGTTGGTGTGTTCAGGATTTATGGTGGTAAACGCTGTTTATTGTAGTGGCTCTCATCGAGCTATTGTCTACTCAGCAACTTCCCATGGGCAATACGCTATTCTTAGAATATACCTATAAAGTTACAGGTACATTCATTTGCATGGATTTGCCGACCTTACATCCAATCGTTTAATTGGAAAGGCAGAGATCAAAGTAGAACCTGCATAAAATGGCAAGCAAACATGAAGAAAATTTAAGATAACTTTTAGATTATTATCGAATATCGGGAAACATCTGCCGTCAAGTGATGTACCTAGAAAAACTTGTCAAAAAGGTCTGTAAATTAATAAAGAAAGTACAGAGGAGACAAGTAAAGTATATTATCACAGTTCCCATGACCCTCAAGCGCATTAACAGCAAAATGAGATGATGATGATGGTGATGGTGATGGTGATGGTGATGGTGATGGTGATGGTGATGGTGATGGTGATGGTGATGGTGAATCCATTTTATTTCCCAAAAGGCACGTAGTGATGCCCATTTTATGAAAGTTTGTTCCCACTGTGTGCATTTAATGGTATCCGTTTATTACATACCTATAAAGTCCAAAAGGTACACACAGTCACATATACACAGACACACACAGACATACAGACAGACACACCACACGGACACAGACGCACAGACACACACACATTACCAACACGTACAAACACGCACACACAAACAGACACGCACAGACACACACAGTCGCACGCAGTCACACACAGAGTCACACACA
This sequence comes from Alatinidae sp. Z8VKAUB7J3, assembly GCA_010016025.2. NCBI lineage: Eukaryota > Metazoa > Cnidaria > Cubozoa > Carybdeida > Alatinidae > Alatinidae sp. Z8VKAUB7J3. Next base: position 78,969,820 of record JAAAKM020073195.1, on the reverse strand, counting down.
GAGTCACACACAGAGTCACACACAGAGTCACACACAGAGTCACACACACAGAGTCACACACAGAGTCACACACACAGAGTCACACACAGAGTCACACAGACACACGCGCGCGCACAGACACACACAGACACACACGTACACACCTACTTACTTCATCTGCTTACAAGATCCTCATTGAGTCTTTGCATAATTCGTTGCTATACGAGCTTTCAGTCGCGACCTACCCATAGTAACGAAACAATTCGCCGGTAAGGATACGAGAAATAGAAAAACATCAAAGGTTTTGTCTCTTTCTCTATCTGTGTACGTACTAAGCGGATTCTCCGTAGGAAGGATTGCATTGTTTATTCTCAGCGGCAAATATTATCATGACATCGGCAATTGCATTTTTTACATCTGTATTTTAACCTAGTGAACGTAGTTAGGTATGACATATTTCTGATGTAGCATGCATTTCACATAATTACGTAGGAAAATATATCATTATCCATAAATGATGCACCCTGCACATGTAAATCACAACAGGGCGCAACAAATTTCTACAGTGATATGTTTTTCGTATTTTGTAAAGCAAAGCAAATCTATACACGGTAGTTAAATTCACGCACATCATCTGTTTTCACATTTACTGGATTCTGCACTCATTTAGGGGCCATTATGACTATATTATTATGCATTAATTTGATGTAAACATATGGTCGTCTGAAACGGAGCAACGTAAATTAATCCTGCTTACAGTCGGTGTGTTTTTGACAATAATTAGTGTCATGTTTCATAGACTGCGTTGTCTGCTTACTTTCGAATTGCCTAGGTTGGGGCAGCGTATTAAATTAAAAATTTATATTGTATACTTCTGTAGGTCTTTGTCGTTAGAGCAATCATCATCATCATCATAATCATCATCATCATCATCATCGTCATCATCATCATCATCGTCATCATCATCATAATCACAATCATCATAATCGTCATCATCATCACCATCATCATCATCATCATCATCATTATCATCGTCATCGTTATCGTTATCGTCATCATCATCATCATCGTCATCATCGTCATCATCGTCATCATCATCATCATCATAATTTCAAAAGATTTTGCATTTTTCACTTTTTCAATTTTGAGAATACGAAATCGTCAGTACAAATTCAGGAAGAAATCTAAGTTTAAAGATATTATAATCAAGTTTCTCAAAGAAAAGTAACAAAACACAAAAGCAAAAAACTCCACTATAGGTCAACAAAACGGCAATATCGCAAAATTTCAAGAAAATTTTTAAAAAATTTATTCATCATAAGACGTCCCAGTAAATTTTAGGAAAAGTCACTAAATTTTGCGTCAATCGGGCCAGGCTTTAAAAAGTTATGAGCTGAAATGTGTAGCCGCGGGCCTACTAGCACCTACTAATGCGTGACCGTTGGTTTGACAAACAAGTCCGTCGCCGTTTTCCTTGATAAAATATTAAATTGACATCAAGAAAGCTAAAACGTTTAGGAGAGTTATCGAAGGTTAACTTAATGGAACGATGAAGGGCATTAAGGTAAGACATGAACTGGAAGAGCTTGTCTTCCCCGTGATCCTACACCATAAATATGTTATCAATGTATATAAGCCACGTGACTGGCTTCACCTCAAAGCCCCTTATCGCCTGTTCTGCTAAGTCTCCTAGAAAGATGATAGCATAAAGAGGCGCGAATTTAGTCCCTATAGCCATTCCTCTTATCTGTTTATAATTTTTTTCGTTATGAACCAAAATATTATTTTTTAAAACAAACTCAGCTAAGGACAACAATGTATCAGTCGAGACACAGTAGCCTTCCTAGCCTCTAGTGCCCTTTCTAAGGCTGCGAGACCTTCTTCATGGAGTTCCGAGCAGAGGTAGGTTATAATACATCTTTTCAACTTGAAGAATCTATGCAATATAACAATGTATTACCTTAGAAAGAGTAATGGTAGTTCTTTAGCCCTCGATCATCTGCGGTATTAGCATCCTACTTCTGTAATTCAGGCTTTACAATGCACCCACCATCTTCTTTTACGTTTTCTCCTACCAACCAACAGACCTATAAGAGCAATAACATTGTTATCTTCGTCGGAGTACATTTTTCTACTGAGCAGTTATTTTTCAAACATGCGTGGTGATACCTAAGAAACTACTTAAGCAACTCCAGGCCTCATTTTGGAAAATTTATAAGCAACTCGAGGCCTGACTCCGAAAATAGAGTTGCCTTTAAAAAAACAACGTATAACGCCTTGCAGACAATCATCAATTTCATCTTTGGCTGCTTGGGGCTAAATCTGAAAATATCCACTCACAAAATATCTGTCTAAGAAGGGGGGGAGAACATCTTTTCGATGCCAAAACATGCTTAAATATTTTCAAAGACTTCTTTGAAAATATTGCTTCTGAACTAGTAAAAAGGCTACCAAAGCAGCCAAGCAATTTTGCTTTGTCTTGGTGATGAGGTCAGTGATCATGCTCACGTCACTGTTGCTAGCAGGAGGAGCAGGGCGTATCCGAAGATATACGTCATATTAACAAGCACCTACTTTTGGGACGTGTTCTATGCATTATATCACTTATGTCACTAACCTTATAAAAGAGAAGGAAAAATGAAATAAGAAAAAAAAGAACTTTCGTTATCTACACTGAACGAAGACGTTTAAGAGTCGTTTGGAGGACCGCTGTTTTGCTTCAAAGTCCTCGCATGAACACTGCCAAAGATCCGTATATCTAGAATAAAGAATCAATCCGTCACCAAGCAAGAATATGCCGGTATGAACATTATGAACCTTATGAACATTACGAACATTATCAACCATTGAACGAACTATCTTCTTTTGGGGTTATATTTTAATATCAATTCTTTGTAGTAGTGATTATAATAATAATTTGCTTTACATGATTCACTTAACTCAAGTCTGTTTACTGGGTAATTTCTACCAGGCCTTCATTGCAGCTCGCGTACCCGTAACAGTAGTTCCCTAACAAAACAAAACACATGTAGGAGTTGAAGTGTGGAGTGTGCGGTCATCTCCTGATGACAAGAGCAAGTCGAGTAAATCATTTAAATCGCATAAACAAAACAAAGAGCAAGAAACGTATAGTCTGGCTTTGCCGCGATACCCGCAAAGACCAACCTGCCCTACCTTTGGCTTAGTCTGTAAGTCAGCGGCTGGATCGATCAGACATTCTAAAATTCTCACAGATTCCGTTAAGCAAGAACAATCACACTCTTGGACGCTCAGGTGACACATCTGCAAACGTTCTTGTAAGACGGAGGCCGCATTGGAATTATAACGACAACCTTGGACTTTCTCATGTAAACATCACTAAATCTTAATAAAATGACTGGAATCATGAAAGGCACTTAGTGAAAGAAAGGAGCTCCCGTTGCTGGTATTACTTGGTATCTACCCCTCACCTGCTGACAGCAGGGAGGTGTGACGTGCAAGTGAGCGAAATCATGATTTGCAGAATCAATCGTCAGTTGGAACGAGAGTTGGACCAGTTTATATTTATAAAAGTCCGAAATTGTAGGTTCACACCGGCTTTAGAAGTCATACTTAATCTCTTAACAATATGAAGTAAGCTGGAGTATTGTTAAATACGGTAAACTGTCTATCTATCTTTCTATCTTTTTATCTTTCTACTACTACTGCTACTACTACCACTACTGCTGCTATTACTACTGCTACTACTAACACTGCTACTACTAATACTACTACCTACTACTACTACTACTACTACTACTACTACTACTACTACTACTACTACTACTACTACGACTACGACTACTACTACTACTACTAAAAAATAAAGTTTTGAATGAGAAATTGCATTTATTTCGCGTTATCAATCCTTTCTCTATCATTTTAATGTTCGGCTGTTTTCATTGCCTCTGTTTCCGAAACCAATAACGGTAATAGGGCCGCAAAAGTGTTCCTTTAGAGCTTGATCTAGCCCAGGAGCCGGAATTTCACGTCCATGCTTTACATTAATTGACGTTTCTTATAAACCAAAACTATTGGATCCCCCTCTGGGTTTGGCTCCTTCAGTTTGCATAGAGAATTTGCCAGATCCTTAACCGCCCTTTTTAAGACGAGTGTTGTGTTTACCAAGGTAAAAAAGAGTCGACATTTTTAGTAGAAGTGGCTGCAGGACTCTGACCTTTCTGTACTTTGCTTTCTTATCCAATTTTCCCTTCATGTTCAACTGTCTTATCACCATCATTATTGTGTTAGCGTGACGTAGAATTGGTATTCATGAAAGGAAAGTTGTTGGATAAGCATGTGCTGGATGGTTTACTTTTTAATGACGTTGCTCAGCTCTTTGGGGGCTTTTGTTATGCTATTCAAGTTGACATGCTTTTGGAAGAATCTGAGAATGCACAGGAGACAGTATTCAAATCTGTCAGATACTTGTCAAGCTATTACTAACTAATGGAAGATATGTGGTATGTATTCAGTCATCACATGGCAGTTTCAACTTGCAAATAATCCAGTCTTAGAGAACTTAGAGTACTTTGATGCCCCTCCATCGTCTAATAACTGTAAATTTGCACTGTAAATGTGAGTAACAACTGTTTGAGAAACCTGACAGTCAAGGCCTGGAGTTAAATTTCAAGGTAACAGACTGTTGAATTTAATCCATACTCTAAGCTTAGGGAAACTTTACACTTGAAATGCAAAGAGTATGTTGTAAAGGACCCAAATTGTTCAGATATATTAATATGGAGTCGGAATTTGTTTATCTGATATGATAACAGTATTTTTCAACATATTTATCTCTACAAGACAGTGACACGAGTGGACGATGACTTATTAGCACAAAACATATCAAAGATTGTAGTTTTGACTTTTGCTAAAAGAGGGACCGCCCATAGAGAGAGCAGTACCTCAATCTGCGACAGAATTTAGTCAATCCTAGAAAATTTCCATATTGCGAGAAAAGGATTAGGGCCACTTGGAAAGCACTTGCGAGCCGCATTTGACCCATTGCTCAGGTGAATCATTTGCTTAGGCAGTAGACCTTTGTTATCTATACAAATAGTTTTATCTAAGGCTTTAGTATGATAGTAAGTGGTCAGAAAATGTAGGAGTATCACAATCTACAGAATATTTCGATCTAACAGTTGTCAGAAAAATTGCTCGAAATAGCAAAGTCATCTTTGAAATACTACTACTACTACTACTACTACTACTACTACTACTACTACTACTACTACTACTACTACTACTACTACTACTACCAGTACTACTAGTACATTTTGATAAACTTCTGTTTTCGTCTTCTCTTCATTTTCTGTTTTCTTTTTCTCTGGTGTCGTGTGTGTACTTGTGATATCTTTTTAGACCACGCTTTGATTGTAGGGTGAGAAGTTTTTGTTGCAGAGTCGTCGTACAGGTTGTTATTGTGCCTGAACTACCCGATTTGAATGCATCTATCAGTTAAATATCATTGTTGGTGCCGTACTTTACTTTAGGGTCCTTAGACATTGCTACGCTTTTGTTCTTTAAAAAGTATACCTGTAAACCTGTATACTTGTGCCAATACCATGCAAATAACAATCGAGCCAGTGTTGGCCATTTGAGGCGAGCGATCGCTCGCGCACGTCTCCACACTTGCCTAGAATTGATAAGGCGAGTGAAAAATCGCTTGCCTCAAGTAAGGAAAAAAGCCGACTTTAGCTTCTTGTTGCAAATAACGTATATTCTGCACTCACTCTGAAATGAAAATCTTAAATTATGCTTTCTCCTAAAGAAATAGGATCAACACGTTTTCCTACTATTATGATATTGTATGATCTTGTTTTTATGGCGGGAATAGTCGAACAAGAGCTTTTTACCACGAAAATTTTTATTAAATTACCCAATATTCTCATCAGAATTGCACAAAATGGGGTCTTCTTAGTAGTATTTTCAAACAAAAACAAAAAAAACCCTGCTGTGGGGGCTCAGAACGCCGTCGTACGAGTATCGCTCGCCTCGAACATTTCGGCGAGCGATACATTGCTCGCCTTAATGGTCAAAATTGCTGACGAGGCGAGCGGTACGTCGCTCGCCTACCTATTTCTTTATGGCCAAGACTACGAGCCATTTCAAATATGATTTCCCCCTCGTGGTTTGAATGTTAGAACAACCCAGGTATGGCTGATTAGTTCGCCTGATGTACCAAGCTGATATTAGCCTGAACGTCGGTACTGTAGTCAACTCAGATGACTTTTTATTCTACTGAAATCGACTAAAAATTGTTTCGTTTGATCATTTCGTATAACATCGAGTACTTTATCAAGTTGTATAGTACTCTTTGATTGTATTAAAAGGGTCACGTAGATTATTTCTGTTATGCTTCGAACGTTTGTACAGACTTTTTACCCTGTCAGTAAGCTACAGTTGTGGACGATTCCTTACTAACTTCAGTTCATTATGATCAAAACTGCGTATAAACTGCGTATAATACACAAACACATTTTATAATACGAGTTGAGATGAGAATTTCAAAATCTTCATATTCAGGCCAGCTTGTTAATAAGGGCATTTGGCAACGTCCAAAGGATGGCCATCTCCAACGAACAGTGACACCCAAACAAAGCCCACTTCCAAAGAACAGCCAGCTCCAAACTATGGTCACCTCTAAAGAACAGTCACACCCAAACAAAGCCCATCTCCAAAGAACAGCCAGCTCCAAACTATGGTCACCTCTAAAGAACAGTCACACCCAAAGAACGGCCATCTCTAAGGAACGGCCACCTACAAAGAACAGCCACCTACAAAGCACGGCTGTATCCAAAGCACGGCTGCATCCAAAGTATAGCCACCTCCAAAGAAAGGTCACATCCAAACAATGTTCACCTCCAAAGGACAGCCAACTCCAAAGAAAGGTCACATCCAAACAATGTTCACCTCCAAAGAAAGGTCACATCCAAACAATGTTCACCTCCAAAGAAAGGTCACATCCAAACAATGTTCACCTCCAAAAGGCGGCCAACTTCAAGGAATGGTTACTTTGAAAGAACCGGCATCACCAAAGAACGCCCATCTGCTCATAGCAGACATCAATGAGAAAGCTGTCCTAATTTCCTTACTAGTTTACCGTTTAAGTTAATTTATTTATATGATTAGTCACCAGCCTAACACGTTAGGAGCCACTTTTGTAAAGATCAGATTAACATGTCTTCCCTGTGTATATTTTGCGGTCAATTATTTAATTAAATGCACCAGAGGGACTTGAATAGTCAACAACTCGCTGCAAACAAGTTTTTGAAACATTAATTGCACAAGTCCTTGATTTTTCAGGGAGGGGAGGGGGAGGGGGGACAGAGTGTTGCATTGCAGTAAGCCAATGTGCAGTTGCACCACTCACAAGGGACTCCTCAGTGTGTTTAAGATTGTAGTGACGTCAACCGAAACAAATTTCTGTGTCTCAACGGTATGGGGCCATGGTGTAATGGTAGCACATCACTTTGCAATGCTGAAGGACGGGGTTCGATTCCTCGTGGTCCTACGTTTTCATCATTGAGCTTTTCATCCTGTAACATCATCAACACACGTCAAGATTAAGATCCGTGCGAACTTTGTTAGAGTGGACTTCACTCCATAAGGGCTCATAGGGGCCAGTCTCTTAGGTGACACCTGTAAACCATAGAACTTCAACCTCAGTCAAAGATCCCTTTGCAAACCCACTCTGTTACTATGTCAATGATGTTTATGTGCTACCTGGAAAGTTTGTCATTAGAGTAAGAAATTAAACGGATCGCCATAATTCTTCAATGATGTGGTTGGAGTTTCTGAACTTCATGTAAGCGTCATAAATTATGTCATATCCATTATAGCCGTTATAGGTAAGTTGCTCTGTACATAATGAAAGAAGAGGTAAGGCTTGATGACAGCCATGTAAAATATTCTTTTTTTCTCTGTGATACCGAATCATGAAATCACCAAAAAATTTCACACACGTCTACACATTGCCAAAACTAAAGTAATAAGGTACCCTAAGATATTTGTTTCAAATCAGAAAAGAATTCTTCTGTCTTTACTTTTAAGAAAATTTGTAATTTTGTTCTGCGAAAAAAGTCGCTAACTAACTGTCAGGGCTGAGGATTGTTAAGCAAGTTACATAATTTTTTGGCTAATAGGAGGGCTGAAGCCTTAGCAACTGGGTTGCTTATAAAAAATGTGTAGACAAGTAACATAACAGTATGTAGTATATTGCGCCGAGCAAGGCAAACGCTAATTAGGAGACAAGCAATCCGGTCTCTGTTTCTTTACTATTCCCTCAGTACAGGGAATCTGTATTACCGGTATAACACAACAATAAGAAGACTAACAATTCATAGTACAGTGAACATAAAAACGTCCTACTCTAACCAACTCAAGGTATCAACTCCCGAGTACGGCCACGTGCCTACTTACAAGTATGAGGGTTTGGACACTAATGTCACCATATATGGGAGACACCACACAGTAGAAACACCTCTTACCGCAATTGATTCCCTAGAAGCTTACAACATATTATCGCTAGAATGAGCCATCAACTAGTCATTGAAGTAACAACTTCGTACTTGAAAACCAAATGCCATTGTTTTGAAATATTCCAAATAACTATGGGCTGTACAATATTAATCTTGTCTTTATTTCAAGGGCAGCAGCGTTGTTTGTATAAACAATGACTTTAAAGTTCGGAAATATTTTAGTATAAGCTGTTTTACAACTGGTCATGTGCCTCAGTAACTTGTTATCAATTCATAGTAGTTTTAAGTTATACCAAACTAGTTGGGGAGCGAGTATTTGTTCAAGGAGAAGGTGTCTATGGGCACTCGGGGTGGCAATATTTGACAGTGTGCTCTGGGGGGTCTATTTGAGGTGGTAAAGGCATTTTATAGGCTACAATTCTGCTTAAACCCTGTTGAGAGGTAAAGTCTCTTAAGAGTTTGCCCTCTGATCTCTTGAATACTGTTCATTTCGTCTCATGTTCAAAGCTATACACTAGAGCCTCGTGATACCCAACACAAGGTAACAGCATAGACTTCTAAATAGTAGCATCTTGACTGGAAACTTCCTCATCTTGGAGCCGACAAAATTCTGGTCCCCAGGCCTTTCCCTCAAATGTTTTTGGTCAACATCAGTAGTCAACTTCGAAATCGCCATTTTTAAACATGCTTTTATCAATATGGCCAGCAAAATTCCTATTGCAGGCTGCAAGAGTGGTTATAATCAAGTCAAGGGATTGCTCTGTTTTGACATTTTTGGCGAGTTGTTAGAAAATTGAACAAGGCCTTAAGGAAACACTGTTAATTTTGCACAGTTCATAAAATTATGAACTGGGTTCATTTAACAAGGTTTTGATAGGCTTCATTTAAAGTTTGAAAGGGCATATCTCATTGATTGCTCAAGGTATGGTTCTTAAATTTAGACTGGTTGTCCATCTCAACAAGGAGAAAGGAACGAGTTGAAAAAATTATCAAATTTCTGATATTCATTAAATCGTGACGTTACTAGAAATTGCCTCTGCCACAAAGAAATTTGAGATCCATGTTTAGGACAGTGACAGTCGACTGTGTTTCTGTATTCAAGTACTCAGCAGACACTAGTGGAACTTTACCACAATAGCTTTTCTTTTTCACTAAGGGAGTTGAGGGGATTCGAACCCACTACCCATTGGTTTCACAAGAGTCACACAGGCACGGAGAAATTATTATATATTTATCACTAGTGGAGCATTACCACAATAGCTTTCCTTTTTCACTAAGGGAGTTGAGGGGATTCGAACCCACGACCCATTGGTTTGGAATCCAAACCTTAATTTTACGCGCATAGGTATGAACTAAGATATTTGTCCGCTGACCGATGTTGAGATCTACTGTTCCCTTACGAACGCCGGATTAAGGGGTTTCAACGAACAACCGAATGTTCTTACATGAAAAGAATCGGGACACGACTCCGCTGTGGCTTGAGTGTGTGACTTAAGGATCTGTATTGAGCGATTCTCCTCTCATCTGCGCTCAGATCGACAGCTAAGAGAAAGATTCTGTCGTAAGTCAATTAATTAAAGTTTAAAATAGTTCTGAGGTTTGTTTTGCCTTGAACAGTGTTTCCCGCAAACGACGATTGTATTCATAGTTGCAAAGTTATGTAAATTGTTTGTCAAGTTTTCTTGTTCATACGTGAAATGTTACTAAGCCCCCAGGTGCCCTCTGTGGAAGTACCCCCAGCTGGGTACAGACGACTCCCCCCAGCTGCGATGTTTCGTCTATCCAAGCTTAATTCATGGCTTTGTCTCATTCTTCACGTTAAAATTGTGAACTAAGTTTCCCATTTCTTTAGTATCTAGATAAGGGAAACATGGATTTTGTAATAAGCGCCTTAATTATTAATTGGGCTTGGAGAGTCAGGTGTGAATTCTCGTGACAGGTTTCACTCGCCCACCAATGCTCATCGTGGCAAAATTTGACAAACAGTATGGTTTTGTGCTACCAATTGGTAAGCTACGATTCCCTACCCAAATATACATCTAGAATCATAACAAATTTCATAGCTGCATACAGGAACCACAAGATAAAGGCATTTTTAAATTTTTGTTTGGTATCATTTGAGCCTGAGGGTGATTCTTAAAATATTCGTAGATTTTAAGGATTTATAGAAAAGAGTCTCCCAGTGTTCCTGCATGAAAAACAAAATCTTTTCAAATATGAGAATGGGTAGCAGATCCCTTTTAAAGTGCTACATTTAAAATCTATTGGAGAAAAAACATGCTGTCCACTGTAGGGCGTACTACGCAAAACAAGTGGCGATCTAAACTGGGGAGACACAGACGACTTAACTCCACAATGCAATGCTCTATAATAGAACAGGAGTGTTAAGTCTACGAACATAGAGCATCTATATATGGACTGGTTTCTAAAAGGCACACAAGTGTATTAGATCAAAATCATTTACAAAACGTAGTGCAGCAATCGAGTGTTAATATATACCTTTTAAAACCTAGAAGGACCTCAACAGCTAAATTGTGTCTTGGAAGTTTACTCGACTCCCGTTTAAATATTCCATTGAAAACAGTTAGCACATATGCAAACATTTTGTAGTGGGCACTAGCGCCATATATTGATCCTCTACGTCGTAAAGGCCGCCAAAAAATTCAAACAAGCACACTGGTAAGTAGCGAAGTGTCAAGTTAAGAAAACAGGCTATAACACACGTACTACTCCAATGTTAACGCCGAGCCCTACATTTAAGACTTTTGTGCAAATAAGGTACGTTTGTGCAAAGCTCCTACAGCGGGTTACTCAATTGGGAGCACAAACACGTCCACAACTACCCTCAAACTTAACTCATTTAGCTCTGGAGTATTCTTACCTTTTTATCAAGTTTGATATTATTGATCGCCATTGAGGACCCATTTTTCAATATCAACTCCACCGCGACCATACTGCTTCCATAGATGCAAGGTGCTCTCAAGAACCGGTACTCGCCACTAAGCCCTTGTCCAGCTATCTTATTTAGCAACTCGATGGACTTAGACGGATCAGATGAGCCCTAAAAGGGCATAAAAGATAGAGTAAACGAAAACAGTTTGTCAGAATACTTTCGGTTGCAAAGTAACAATGTTGTTAGTGTACCACATTGGCAGTGATGACGTAATAGTAGTAGCAGCAGTAGCAGCAGTAGCAGCAGTAGTAGCGGTAGTAGTAGCGGTGGTGGTGGTAGTAGTAGTAGTAGCAGTAAGAGTAGGAGTAGGAGGAGCAGCAGCAGCAGTAGCAGTAGTAGTAGTAGTAGTAGTAATAGTAGTGACAGTAGTGGTGGTAGTAGTAGTAAGAGTAGGAATAGGAGGAGCAGCAGCCGCAGAAGCAGAAGCAGCAGCAGCAGCAGCAGCAGTAGTAGTAGTAGTAGTAGTAGTAGTAGTGATAGTAGTAGTAGTAGCAGTAAGAGTAGGAGTAGGAGGAGCAGCAGCAGCAGATGCAGCAGCAGCAGTAGTAGTAGTAGCAGTAGTAGTAGTAGTAGTAGAGAGATCAACACAGGGCCAGTTTCATTGTTAAGGGCGCTGAGTTGTGTATAACACAATACGACATATTCCGATGCAAAGTGTGTCCATGGAAAGTGCATTTTTAACATCTTAGTGTCTGCTTTTAAACAGCCAGTAGCATGATGTGTTTCATGAAACTTGTCGCCCTTGACTCAGTATTAGGGGCTTTATAATTATATAACTTGTCATTAGTGGAGAACATAACACTGTAGTTTGTATTGTACGTAAACAGAAATTCGATACGTTTGAGCTATCAATTCAAATATGAGCCAATTGACTCACTGCGATACATTTGTACCCTCTTTTTCTACAAGTACCAGTAAATTTGACCTGAAGCTGAACGTTTTTATTTTCAACAGGTGTTTCAGCCTAAGAACATGTTCATTGTGTTTAGGTCTCCTTCAGCCCTAAATAAATATAAAGTACAATTTGATAACGGAAGTATGAATTTCACTTAGCCCCGTGACATGGGACAAAGTTGAAATCACGATCGTAAACTAATCTTTTCTTTGTTTCATAAGTACTGTCTAATATTCTGGTAAACTTACAAGGTACAATTGTTTAGTTAGTTTCATTTGTTTTCTGTTCTAAGCTCACGTTAAAATATTTTTAATCAATTTTATTGACTGACTCATTTCAGCAGTGCACTTCGTCACGCAGGGAGCAGCTTGCCCTTTTCGCTGTTGCAACAAAATAAAACGAGGCAATAACAAACGAGACGGAATAAAGGAGCCAAAGAAAGGGTAAGAACATCGAAGTACCGCATATTTGGTTGAATACTTGGCAAGTTCCAGCACACGGTGTGACTCAACCTTCAAACTTTTTAAATTTCCAAAAGATTGGTTGACAGGGTATTTAACTTCCTTTGATCCTTTCTTCTTGCTTCTTGGCTCTTAGACCTACTCTTTACTTATATTTTCGAGTGTACAGGAATTCACTCTTTAAGTCAATTCAAACCTTTTCAGTTGTCATGTTTCTCTCGGAGAAAATTCAATAGTTAAACTAAAACACTGAGCCAATATCGATCACGTGCTGCAAACCACAGACATCTATAACAAATACCAATGCCATTAAAACCTCCCTGGTGCAAATCATTCAGAAGTATTGACCGATTGTCAATAAATATCTACAGATTTTGATGTACTGTGGAATGCTTCAATCATCGCCCACAGACGATCAGTAATGTTGCCAATTTACAGCTTCATCAGTAATATTTCTAACATTATTGAGCGTCTGTGGGCCGTTTTAGAAAACCCAGAGTGTAATCCTATTTTAGGTAGTGACTTAACATTCTGGAGTCAATGTGTCAGCATCTTTGAAAACATAGTAATTGTAATACCCTGAAACTGCCACTCGTGTTATTGAAAAAGGCGTAAATTGTAAACAAATTCTTTTTGTCGACAGAGTACCGGCTTCTTTGTTTGAATAAATGCGGCTACTTTTCACTCCATACGATTGCTGTGATTAGTGTATTGCGAAAACGTTTAGCAAAATGAATCCGTTACTTAGCGCAATATTCAAGTTTTGTACCACAAACCAACTTTTCAAGTCTCTCTTCGTTTGTTCTCCGCTCGTTTCACTCCACAAAGAGTAGGTACTGATATTTAAAGATCTTGCGCTATCTTGAGAAAGCCAATAAGCATCTTATCAACCTTAAATACTGAGGAGAAGTTAATCATTGGCACTAGAGTTGAAATCCCTTAACGTAGGAACAAGAAAGTCTAGCTAAATATGTTTTCTCTCTGAGGGTTCCATGGTACGAGGGTCCAGAGTTCACCACCAACCATAGGCGCCGCAATCGTCGGGCTCTAACTTTTTACAAACTCGTGAATTTGTCCCCCTCCCCCCTCTATTTAGTTACTTATTGAACGTTCTTGTTGGTTTGCGGGTTAACATGGACCTGATACTTAAATGTGTAGTATAATCTGTACATTCCATGCACATTGCGTACATTTTACTTTTTCTTGGATGGATTGGTCCCTCAACTTTTTAAGAACCATGAACAAACAACTCGTTTCAGGGCAAAGCTAGTAGGGAAGGAAACTTTCAGGAAAAGGGGCTGTGTTATAGTGACGACAACAAAGAAAGTGACGATGGTCACAACAAAGACAGTGACGACGACCACAATGAAGACAGTGATGACCACGCCAAAGACAGTGACGAAGACAATAAAGACAGTGACGACGACGATAATAACGACAGTGACGACGACGACAACAAAAAAGTGGCGATGATCACAACAAAGGCAGTGACGACGACCTCAGCAAAGGCAGTAACAACAACATCAATGAAGACAGTGATGACCTCAAAGAAGACAGTGACTACGACAATAAAGACAGTGGCGACGATGACAAGAAAGACGGTGACGACGACCACAACAAAGACAGCGACGGTGACCACAACAAAGACAGTGACGACGGTGATAACGAAGGTAATGACGACGACAAAGACGGTGACGACGACAATAAAGGGAGTACCGAGAACCGCAGCAAAGACGGTGACGACGACAATAAAGACAGTGCCGAGTACCACAGCAAAGATGGTGACGACGATGGTAACGAAGGTAATGACGACGACAAAGACGGTGACGACGACAATAAAGTCAGTGCCGAAGACCACAGCAAAGACGGTGACGACGACAATAAAGACAGTGCCGAGGACCACAGCAAAAATGGTGACGACGATGGTAACGAAGGTAATGACGACGACAACGACCTGAAAAGGTCTTCTCAGAATTAAAACATAATTAAAAGTAATAAACTACTGCCCTCCACTTTTGATGTGTTCCGCAAATGGATATTCCTGCGTACACGACTGATTGTTTTAGTGAAGTAAAGGTTATTTTGCTGATAAGAAAGTATAGTTACAAGATACAAGCCAAGACAGCACCAAAGTTTTTCCGAGAAAAAAGCTCTGAGAGAAAAAGAGTAATGAGACGCTTCTTAACCCCAAGCTTGAACAGCCTTGGCAACGTGGTGACAACGACATGCTTGGCACAGTAATTCTACAGAATGCCGATAAAGTTTATACAGGGATAGGTTTATCGCCTATAAAAGGATTCCCTTCGATATTGTAAGCTGATTTAACCAATCAAAAAAATTAACACATCTTGTGCGATATCTTTAATATTGTACCTTAATACGTCAAATTAAGCCGCGTACTCAAATAGGCCGCACCTTGAAAAATGCGGCCTAATTAAAACGCGGCTTAATTAATGGCTCGGCTTATTAAAACGCGCAATAATTTATTGTAAGGAAAGCAAGGAGCGAAGAGGAACTGCCATTAGATCCATTTGAATAGATTTTAAAAGTGGCGTTGAGGAGAAAATAGAAGGAGTATTTTTAAAAAGCATCATTTCTCAAACTGCCTGTTGACTCGTGCGGCCTAACTAAAAACCCCTAAAATGCTAGTTTTTGTCAAGCGCGGCTCAATTAAAGCGCGGCTTAATTCAACGCGGTTTGATTACAAACGCGGCTTAATATGACGTAAGAAGGTAGATATTTTTGCAGGGGCATTGAGAAAATACTGCATGAAGTATGCTGTTCTCACCACGTAACCACAGTGGTTATGTGGTAGCAAGTGTTCCGGTATAGTTGCGTATTTCCAAGATCTGTTTTGTTTAAACTTGTAGCAGTGCATCTTCAAATACAGTTAATATGGTGATAGTTCCAGACAGTACGTTAACAGTACCGATATTTTTATGTAAAGAATGTTCTATTGACCCGTAATCTAGAAATGTTGTTAAAAACTGGGAAGATAACTAAAGTGTAAAGGTGTAAACAAAGATTGAGGTAACGTAAACATATGTAGTGGCTTAAGAGTACTGTAAAATTTGTTTGCAAAGATGGCCTCCGATGACAGAGCAGTGCCGTAGCCAGACTATCTCTGTAGGGCATGCTTATTACCTATGAGAATATTTTAGGACATGCTTCATAAATATAAGGCGTACACAGGCAAAAACATGGGGGATCAATATGAATTGAAGTTACCACTAGCACCCGTAGAAACCAGGTGTCTGTAGTTAACTGCACTTCAAAATTTTCAAATTTAGGTGTGCAGCTTTGATATATTGTAAACAGTTTCTTACAAAAATAATACGTATACTCATCAAGCATGAAATTAAAACTTGAAGCTCTCATAGCAAAAGCGGCAGCCCAAAGATATTAAGCTGGGAGCCTGGGAGTCCTAATAAGAATTAAGAGGCTTCGAAAAAATTGGAAAAAGAATAAGAGAGAGGAAGAAATATATTAGCCACTCAAGAATACATTTGGCAAAACCAAACCAGTTCATTCTGAAGAAAAATACTTTCAAGAGAACACGAATCATGTATCATGCACCTTCATCATGCAAGCGCCCCTTTGGTAGCTCTCACCGCCCCTTTTAATCACTAACGCCCCCTTGCTCGCTAACGCCCCCTTGGAAAGCGCTAGCGCCCACGTTGAGAACCACTGTTCTGGAAGGAGGAGGTCCAAAAGCCGCAAAAAGCTCTTAAAAAATAGTTTAAAAGAGTCAAATAGGGAAAAGCAATGAAATTATGTGGCTCGAGTAATTCAAAATTTGGCAAGATGAAACTAAGTAGATATTTTTTTAAGGATTTTGTATTAAAACCTCTGTGGTCATATTTTATTTCTTTTGGGCTAGTTGGTTTTCCTCGAGAAGCTATCTCTTAACTGATGTGGACTGGTCAAAAACAATATTAGTATGTTGACGAATCTTTAAGATTGCTCATGCAGTGTCTCTCTTGATACATTGCCGTTTTCACCCTTTCTATTATAATGCACACAGTTTATGTTGATCGATTGGACAACCTTCCGCTCCACATGCATTTTATTCTACAGCATTTGCCATAAATTTTGTCTGTTGTTAATAGTCATCTGGCTCCTCTTTAAGCAATTCACTTACTATAAAATCCTACAACTATCCTTGTTTGTCTTGTAATTTCCGATACTTTCGGATGGCTTCTTCTAATTAAAGTCAAATAATAACATCAGTTTGTCCGGTCAATAACTTACTGCCTCATCAAGGTCTTGGTGTACTTCGATACTACAGCCTAATCTACTCAAAAAATTTAGGAAGCACATGGGAAAATTTAAATGATGCCATATTTGATAGCACGATTGAAGGCTCCACAGACATTAACTACCTTTCATAGCCTCTCTTACGATCCAGAATAATTACAAACTCCTAAATACCGGATGTTTTGCAACGTCACCTGCCCCTATGGGCACATTGCAATCTCCTATAAAATACAGTAGACGTTTGTTTTGATTTATTATATAGATGGAATTTGTGTTTACAACGTCTAGAAACTTGATGACACTCAACTCAGTTCCGATCCACTGGTGTAAAGAACAACATGATTCCTTTAAGTATATCTTCCATCCCTTAAAGGTCTACAAACAAGAGGGTCACGTGCGGTGGAGGAATAGTTTTGTCTCATTCAGTTGGGATTTTAAATAACTCTCATGCCGAGGTCATTAATAGATAAAATGGGTACCGTCCAGATACCGATTCCGGGTACTTTCGTCAAGTTGTACTTACTCACATTGATGACAATAAATAATCCGTCTCTCGGGAAAAAAAGTAACAAGCAAATGAAATTAAAAGTTGTTTTAAATTTTAAGAATGGACGTACCTCTCGCTTTTTGGACGTATACTTCAATTTCAGTCCAATATTAACAGAGTTTCCGCTCTGCCTTTTAAAGAAAAATAATGCGTTTTAATCAATGAAAAGAGTAAGATAAGAGTGAATCCTAACGCTGTCCAAAAATGTGTTTGCCAACATTGTTGATTATTCGCAAAAGAAGATGAATTAATACTCTCTTATATATAAAATGTTAATAAAAATGCTGGTGATATGCCAGATACGAAAATAAAGTATTCAACACTCGTTCAACTGTAAATCAACTAACTCTACATCTGACACTTATTCAACACCTGCTCTCAAGCCACTTTCAACCATTGTCGGCAGTAAGAAACTGTACTACACACACCTTGGCCTTGCATAATTTCACTTGAAAATAAACGTTCCTTTGCCCAAACTGTAGTCTCGCCTAATGACGGATTCACTACGTCATTTCACGAAACAACTACAATTTTAATGATCAGATTACATTAAGTACTCCGGCATAACATAAAATACGCGACAGTAAAATGTAGGCATTACGTGCAATGCCTGAAATTTTCACGTTTTATGCATAATACCTGATTTTAGTAAATGCCAGTAACATGTATAAAACATTTTTGTCAATGTGAAGATTTTCAAGTGATGTAATATATGTGTCGAACTAAGCTTCAAAAACATGTATTACAAAATCTCTAACCACCAATAGAGTACTAAAAATGATGACGTCACAAACTTTTTACGAGTTATCCACATTACAGTCTTAATCCTGCCACCAAATGCCCGCAATTTAAATATTGCTTTCAAATCTCATATTAACTGTAAGAAACTGCATTTTGAATTTGCAAAAGCCCACAAGGAAACTCTGTTAATTTTGTTTAGTTCGTAAAATCATAAACTGGGCTCAAATTACAAGGTTTTGATAGGCACGATTCAAACTTTGAAAGGATTTATCGCGACGATTGCCCGAGATATCGTTTTCAAATTTGGTCAAATTATCTCTATCAACAAGAAGAATGCGACGATTGTAAACTGTTATCAACATTCTGAAATTCATTAAATTGTGGCGTTACACTTTAGTACTCTGTTCGAACAACGAACTTTTAGTTAACTGCAGTTATCAAGTTTCCTTACTAATAGTGCTAATCAAGACGTGAACAAATAGAAAAGACATAAAAATTGTCCTTTAAAATCTTGGATGATAACAGTAACTATCTTACTGTGTTAACATCCATGTAGTTTAATTGAAGATATATCTGTTTTATGTAGGACAATAGTCCAAGTACCATTACTGAAGCCTTTCAAGCTCTAAAACTTAAGACCACTGTTAAAGACCCACGAAAGTTTGGATATGCATGTAAGGTAAGTGACCCACATCATCAGTAAATGCTTTCATTATCTATATAAATATAGACTATGGATGCATGTGATATAATGTATACTTTACCTGATGACTTTGTGTGAGGTCATTGTGTTACCTTGACATGTGCCATTCTAGGTAGTTTAGTCACCGTAGCAATTGGTGGGCATTTATCATGGGTGTGTTGTCCATATCTGGGTATTCAAATTATGTTGTTTAGTCACTCCTTATATAAAATTACAACACGCTTCATACTCCCATGCAACATCCTTTTTACCAAGAGCCATCAGGGGGGCAATTAATTAGTCGATTAAGCTATAGAAATTCAATTAACTAGTACTTATAAATTATTGTGGATAGCATATGATAATTTAAAGTGTAAAAGAGCATTGATATTTAAAGATTCATTTACAGACGCATTAACGGACAATAAAAATTATAATTGAAAGTGGTGATTCTACATGCCTGGAAAAGTTGGATTTGTCCATTTATGTTGGTGAAGCATTTTGAATATGGCGACTGCAGTGGACGGCCTACTTTCACTTGTCTCATTTGGGATCTGCAGATTCCCTTACACAGTATAACGCCTTGATAGTGAATGTCACGCCTAATACTCTGAAAGTCTTGGTGAATTTAGACGTTCCTCCTGAGCATCGACAATCTGTTCCACATCTGCTAGATGCCCTGGAAATTCATAGCCGCAGTAAGCTAAATGTTGTTGTCGAGCGTTGCCGTTTTAACCTCCGTACTCAGCAAGAAGTTGCGTCTTTCGATGATTTTTTAACTGACTTACGAGAACTATCACATACATGCAAGTTTTGTGATGCCTGTAGTGACTCTTTGCTCCTGGATCGTGTTGTTGTGGGACTTCAAGCTCCTGACACCGTACAGAAATTGCTTGTCTCCCCCTCCTTAACACTGGCTCAGGCTGTTACCGTTAGCTGAGCTGAAGAAGCTGCTAGTCACCACCAAAGTTTGCTTACTCAATCTCTTCAGCCTTCTGTAAATCATGCTAGCTCTCGTAAACATCACCCAACTACCGAGCATTCCCCTTCAAATGTTAAGTGTGGTAATTGTGGGCGTAGCCACAACTCTGGTCAGTGCCCCGCTCATGGTCGTATTTGCAATAGTTGTGGTAAAAAGGGACATTTTAAAAGTGTTTGCAGATCAAGTGGGCCCACTGGTAATCTTTTGTGGCAGAGTAAAGAACTTCTGTGTTTTGACAGTTTTGATAGTTCAATGCTTCATAATCATCAATTTTATTCTGGGTCTTCGTCAGCTATCGAGGGCCCCGGAATAAAAATAGCGATATCGGGAATAGAGGTTACAGGGCTAGTAAACAGTTTTGTGCCTGCATATATCACAGGTCCCCATCAGGACCCGTTCCCTTGGGGTAATTAGCTCTTAACCCCCGTTTCTGGACGGCCTTATAAAATATAATTTTAGTTTTTTACAAGTTGGTTTCCAAGGGACATTTATTTTTGAATATGCAGATCAAAATGACTGTGAATAATAGATCAATAAAACGGTGGGGGGGGGCGGGGTCATGTTGGCATTAGAAGTTCCTTCCCAGATCCAACTTCTCCCTCTGACTAAGACTTCTCAGGATATGCTTGCATGTACTCGTTAATTTACACGGTTAAACAACGTAAGCAATTTCGCCCTTGCTCCTACAATTGTAAATGTTGCTTGTAGGCCAAGCGTTCTAGAGACCTATGCGGCATACCCCTACGGTCTACCACTGCTGCTGTGTACATGCCACAACACCTTGTTCTTAAGTTTACTTGAAATAACATTTTTCTGTTCCGATTGAAATGATAGCTTTGGTACAAGTAGCCTGCCACTTATTGAAAAAAAACAACAATTTATAATACTTAGGTGATTGCTAATATTTTGTTTTAGATTTTTATTAGTAAGATACCGCACATTAAGCAATAATTGCACTACATAGTATGTAAATGAATTTTAAAAGAGCACTCATACAGCAGGAACAGAGTCCACACCCATAATCAAATCACGAAATAAAGCCACTCCCATCATGAGCATGACCAGGAGCCAAAGGCCAGCCTCGCCACTGGACACAATAATGTTGAATATCAACATACACTCAAGACTGTTCCGGTTATTATTGTAATGACGACATGCTTACACTGCCTCGTTATCAGGTCGTATCTTGATGTTTCATTGGTTGTTTGAAATCTATTGTTTTAGTTGTATGTTACCGCGTGTTTCTCGTTTTACTCAAATTAGAGGAAGTTGACTGTGTCAAAAGTAAAATGGTTGTTTTCTTCAGTTCGCTTGATCTGTTTCATCAGGTCATAGTTCTTTTCTAACAGGTTATGGGCCCAGTATAGCGAAGCCCTTGATTTATGACTGTACTGAAATAGTCTTGCTTGAGTTTTGTTCGTTTTTTAAAGAAGTAGAAAGTATACTACTTTGGATAATGGCCGAGTCGAAGACAGTTACAATCGTTCCCTTGAGTGGACACAACTACGTGACATGGAAGGTTCAGTGTCGAATGGCCTTGATGAAAGATGGCTTGTGGGCTATTGTAGAGATTTCTAGGTGTGCTTGGCTATTATAGGAGGTTTGTTTCTTCCTTCAGTGAAACTGCTGCCCCCTTGCATAAGTTGCTTCAAAAGAATGTGCCATTCAATTGGACAGCAGATTGTCAAAAGGCATTTGAAGCTTTGAAACAACAGCTAATTTCTGCTCCAGTACTTGGCTTTCCTAGCTTTGATAAGGATTTTATTCTGTACACAGATGCTAGTGATGTAGGTGTTGGCTCCATCTTAGCACAAAAGAATGATGCTGGTACAGAAGTTGTTATTGCATATGCATCTAGAGCCTTCAGTAGTTCAGACAAAAGCTGGACGACTACGGAAAAGGAAGCATATGCGGTTGTGTGGTCTTTAGAATATTTTAGACCCTATGTTTATGCCCACAAGGTAACTGTGTATAGTGACCACAGGGCCCTCCAGTGGCTCAAAAGTGTCAAGTCACCCAGTGGTAAGTTAGCCAGGTGGATTCTCAAATTAGAAGAATTTGATTATAATGTCATCCACAAACCGGGAGTATTAATGGGCCATGTAGATGCTCTGTCAAGGACCCCTGTAAGAGGTATTGAAGTTTTCGGTTTTAATAAGACAGAACTTATTGAGGCCCAGAGAGAAGATATTGTAGTTAACACAGTTATTGGTTGGTTAACTAGTGGTAGTAAGCCTGATGTATGTCCTTCTAGTCCTAAGGATATTAAGACCTATTATCGTATTTACGATTCACTCTTGATCAAGGATAACTTATTGTGTAGGCATTGGTTTAGTAACAACCGGACAGCTATTGATCAGGTTGTAGTTCCTATGGCCTTAAGAAGTAGTATTTTAAGATCGGTGCATTCTATTGTTGGCCATTCAGGAGTAGCAAAGACATTTGACATGATGCAAATGTATTTTTACTGGTGTGGGTTTTATAAAGATGTAGAAACATATTGTAAAGCCTGTGATAAGTGTGCACGCAGCAAGATTGTGCCAAGGCCTCGTTGGCCTATGAAATCGATTGAGGTAGTTCCCATTCCTTTTTACATGATAGGGGTTGATATAGTGGGTCCTCTTAAGCAGACTAGGTTTGGTAATCGATTTATATTAACTGTAGTTGATTATTATACCAAGTATGTTGAAGCTAAGGCTTTACCTGATCAAAGAGCTGAGACTGTGGCTCGTGCCCTGGAAGAAATATTTTGTTGTCACAGTATGCCTGCAATCCTCTTGACAGACCAAGGAGCAAATTTTGAATCGAACCTTGTTAATACTATGTGCGATCTATTTGGTATTGAGAAAAGAAGGACAACTGCATATCACCCACAGTGCGATGGACTTTGCGAACGAGTTAATGGTACTTTGAAATCGTTATTACGTCTCCACTGCTAACTCTCCTTTGATACCCTGTAAAGTTTAGCCTAAAACATCAAGTGCAAAGATCATTTGTTCTCTAGTGGTAACTGCTAACTCTTCTTTGATACCCTTAAAATTTAGCCTGAAGCATCAAGTGCAAAGATCATTTGTTCTCTAGTGTTTACTGCTAACTCTTCTTTGATACCCTTAAAATTTAGCCTAAAACATCTAGTTCAAAGATCATTTGTTCTCTAGTGTTTACTGCTAACTCTCCTTTGATACCCTGTAAAGTTTAGCCTAAAACATCAAGTGCAAAGATCATTTGTTCTCTAGTGGTAACTGCTAACTCTCCTTTGATACCCTGTAAAGTGTAGCCTAAAACATCAAGTGCAAAGATCATTTGTTCTCTAGTGTTAACTGCTAACTCTTCTTTGATACCCTTTAAATTTAGCCTGAAGCATCAAGTGCAAAGATCATTTGTGCTCTAGTGTTTACTGCTAACTCTTCTTTGATAACCTTAAAATTTAGGCTGAAGCATCAAGTGCAAAGATCATTTGTTCTCTAGTGTTTACTGCTAACTCTTCTTTGATACCCTTAAAATTTAGCCAGAAACATCTAGTGCAAAGATCATTTGTTCTCTAGTGTTAACTGCTAACTCTTCTTTGATACCCTGTAAAATTTAGCCTCAAAACATTAAGTGCAAAAGCTATAACGAGAAAAGGTATGGCAACCTAATAATTGAAATTCATCACGCTTGCCTCTCCAGTCAGAACTACTGTTTCAATTGCTGGTCTCCAATTGCTTTGAGCTTGATTTCGATGTCCACCGGTGGATGATTGGGAGCTAATGAGGTGACTAGGGACATAGAGCACGTTAAAACCGGAGTTCACCTGGCAGTTAGTAGAGCACGCGCCACAATAGCATGGTCACGGGTTTGAGCCACGATTTTGAGATATTTTCAATATCTGGTATCTTTTTTTAACATTGGTACTCTTATTTCTAAATTTTGTTGAACTCATGAATTGATGAAAATCCTTAAGGTCTGTTCTGCTGCTACTGCATCCATGGTCCTTCTTTGCCATAACCTGAGAGCATTTTTTGTTACAGCTTATTGGGAAATTCTTGTACAGCTTTCTTTTGCCCCTTCCATGATTGTTTTTTCCATTTGGACACATGGTCCTTCTTTGCCATAACCTGAGAGCATTTTTTGTTACAGCTTATTGGGAAATTCTTGTACAGCTTTCTTTTGCCCCTTCCATGATTGTTTTTTCCATTTGGACACATGGTCCTTCTTTGCCATAACCTGAGAGCATTTTTTGTTACAGCTTATTGGGAAATTCTTGTACAGCTTTCTTTTGCCCCTTCCATGATTGTTTTTTCCATTTGGACACATAATTATAAGCACTATAGAATAGTACAATCTTTGAAGAGTTACTACTCTACAAGAGTGTGCTGTAGATGTAGGGCATCTTGGTGAATATAATATACATACGCCATGAACGTACAAAAGTAAGACATCTCTGTAAGTGGAATATACATGTAGCAGTTTTTATCTTAAAATGCATTGTACTTGTCCTGTTAAACATCGTGAGATTTGAGTAGCGTTAGGAAAGAGCATTTGGCAAGATTGATGAAAACCAGGCAGATTTACGTTTATTCACACAAAGCTAAAGTCACTGTCTTTTTAGGAAGTAAACCTCACGTAACACCATCGGTTCGTTCTGCAAGACTTTTCTTGTACAAATCAATTTAGCTAGGTTTCAAGTTACCTTACAAAAACCCATCCTGAACATAAATTTTTAGAAAAAAGAAAAAAGAAGATACTAAACTATTAAAAGGCATATTAAAATAGATATGAAACTAAAATGCCTGATGGCAATACGCAAGCTTTCGGATTGAGTAAAATACTTTGTTGAGCTTACAGAGGGTGGAGTTTCCATGGGTTTATATTTGAAAGAACACACCAATGCTAAAAATTTAAAAACATAAAGGCGAGGAACAAAGTTCGGAAACTATTGGCCAGGGGCAGCTGGTAGGTAGTGTGCCTGTGTGCCTGTGTGCCCGACACACACTTCCAGTTCTGTTCACATGTTGACTGACTTAACTCTTTTGCACTGTCGTTTCTGTCTCTATGTTCTTTCTGCCTTGGAGTAAGCTAAACCCTCGGCCCTTTCACTCCTCGGCTACAAATTCCCGAGGCTCATTTTCCACAAATCGCTTCCTGGAAAAATTGAACTGCTCCCTATTGACCGACGTCACCCCTTATAACAAGAGAACTTCATACCATTTGCAACAGGACAACAAAGAACGCGATGACAGAGGCATTGTTAGCACAGAGGCGCTTTGTTTTCTTTGCTTGCTGAACAGCCAGAAAGAATTCAAACAATAACTGTGTGCAACACCTCACCCGGCGCAAGGCAGATATTCGTGCGTGTACAAGAAGTAGACCACAGGCAGTCAACTAAGGAAGCAAGTCACGTGGTATTGATCCTTCGGCTGACGGTCAAACACTTAAAAGATGAAGTGCGTGCCCAAAACTTGTGGCACGCACTTATTGTTGTATTGTTTTCTGTTTGGTAATCGAGCATCACACAGCGAGGCATAGCAGGGCAATGTTTGTGACATGTTGATGTTCAGTGCAGGCAAGCGTGGAGTAATCGTTGGTCATCGATAGTTATTAAAGAAGTAAGAATCTCAGAATCAGAGAGATGACTTGGCAAGTACTCATTAGATTGCCAGGCTTTTGAGTTTATCGATACAGCTTTTGGTGCTATTGTAAACGCATTGTGCACCATGGAATGTACGCATTCCAAGCATGCAAGTGTCACTAAAAACGGCTTTCGGCGCTATTCCAAACGCAATATGCACCATGGAATGTACGCATTTCAAGCATGCAAGTGTCACTAAAAACAGCTTTTGGTGCTATTCTAAACGCATTGTGCACCTTGGAATGTAAGCATTCCAAGCATACAAGTGTCACTAAAAATAGCTTTTGGTGCTATTCTAAACGCAATCTGCACCAAGGAATGTACGCATTCTAAGGATGCAAGTGTCACTAAAATCAGTTTTTGGTGCTATTCTAAACGCATTGTGCACCATCGAATGTGCGCCTTCCAAGCTTGCAAGTGTCACTAAAAAAAGCTTTTGGTGCCATTCTAAACCCAATGTGCACCATTGAATGTACGCATTCCAAGCATGAAAGTGTCACTAAAAACAGCTTTTGCTGCTATTCTAAACGCAATGTGCACCATGGAATGTACGCCTTCCAAACATGCAAGTTTCACTAAAAACAGCTTTTGGTACTATTCTAAACGCAATGTGCACCATGGAATGTACGCATTCCAAGCATGCAAGTGTCCCAAAAAAAAGCTTTTGGGGCTATTCTAAACCCATTGTGCACCATGGAATGTAAGCATTCCAAGCATGCAAGTGTCACTAAAAAAAGCATTCGTTGCTATTGTAAACGCATCCTGCACCATGGAATGTACGCATTTGAAGCATGCTAGTGTAACTAATATCAGTTTTTGGTGCTATTCTAAACGCTTTGTGCACAATCCAATGTACGCCTTCCAAGCATGCAAGTGTCACTAAAAACAGCTTTCGATGCTATTTTAAACGCAATGTGCACCAGGGAATGTACGCATTTCAAGCATGCAAGTGTCACTAAAAATAGCTTTTGGGGCTTTTCTAAACGCATTGTGCACCATGGAATGTTCGCTTTCAAATCATGCAAGTGTCACTAAAAAAAGCTTTTGGGGCTATTCCAAACGCATTGTGCACCATGGTATGTAAGCATTCCAAGCATGCAAGTGTCACTAAAAAGAGCTTTCGTTGCTATTATAAACGGATTGTGCACCATGGAATGTACGCATTTCAAGCATGCAAGTGTCACTAAAAACAGCTTTTCGGGCTTTTCTAAACGCATTGTGCACCATGGAATGTTCGCTTTAAAAGCATGCAAGTGTCACTAAAAAAAGCTTTTGGTGCTATTCTAAACGCAATGTGCACCATGGAATGTACGCATTCCAAGCATGCAAGTGTCACTGAAAACAGCTTTTGGTGCTATTCTAAACGCATTGTGCACCATGGAATGTACGCATTCCAAGCATGCAAGTGTCACTAAGTGTTGTATTCCGTCACTTTCATGGACCCCTAAATACTTGTATGTCTTGTCATGGCCTAGTTCTTGTATTTCTATATCTGTGTCCAATCTGATTGGTGATGTTTTGCTTAATTTTCCTTTCTTAAAACTTGCTTTGGCACATTTATCAAGTCCAAATTGCATCGTGATGTCATCACTAAACTTCTTCACTGTATTCAATAAACCTTCTAACTGGTCATCATTTTTTGCAAAGAGCTTCAGGTCATCCATGTAAAATAGGTGGTTTATCGTTTCTCCTGACATAGTGTATCCAGCCTTTGTGTCATTCAACATCTTACTCAGAGGTGCAAGTGCCAAACAGAAGAGTAGTGGGGACAGGGAATCACCTTGAAAGATGCCACTGTTGATGCTAATTGAATCTGTAGTTATAGTGCCATTCGCGTGATTCAATATCAAGGTTGTTTTCCACATATTCATACTACATTTCATGAACTTGATCAATGTTGAAGATATATGAAATATTTCCATTACCTTAATGATCCAAGAATGAGGAACACTGTCGTATGCTTTTCTGTAATCAATCCATGCAGTGCTTACATTTTTTCTCTTTTTTCTACTATCTTCTAGGATCATCTTATCAATAAGTAACTGGTCCTTGCACCCATAGGAATTTCTTCTACAACCTTTTTGTTCTTTAGGAAGTAGATTATTATCTTCAAGATATTTGTATGTTCTATCAGTGATTATTGAAGTCAGTATCTTATACATAGTTGGCAAACATGTGATAGGTCTGTAATTTTGGGGGTTCTTGGTCTCTGTAGTTTTTGGAAGAAGATATGTAATCCCTTGCGTTAACCATGGTGGGCATTCGTCTGGGACTTGGGTGACCTTTGAGTAACATCTTGCTAGATCTACATGAAGTTCTGTAAGGTTCTTCATCCAGAAGTTTGGTATCTGGTCCATACCTGGTGATTTCCAGTTATTTGAACGTTTAAGAGCTATAATAACTTCATCTTTGGAAAATTCTTTCCATTCTTGTTCTTCAATTCTTGTAATTGTTTTTTCTTGGTCTATAATCCAGCCAGCTTCTTCATTATGATTTTTCTCATCTTCCCATATGAGCCGCCAAAATCTTTCTACTTCTTCCAATAGCGGTGGTTCCTCTACACTTACTGTTTTCTTGCCTAATTCTCTATAGAATCTCTTAGCATCAGCTTCAAAAATCTTATTTTGCCTGTATTGTTGGCTTCTCTTGTCGTATCGTCTTAGTCGTTGTGCTTTAGCTTGTATTATTTGCTTTAATTTCTCCTTTGCTAGTAACAGTTGTTCCTCATTTCTTATATGATATCTTCTAGCCATTTTTCTTTGTTTCCTTTCATTAACATTAAATTTACTTCCCCTACTAGTTTAAGCAGTCCCGAAAAACAACATGGGAGATCTCCCTGGAAGTATTGATATGCCAACGAAGATAGAGATAAAACATAAATATCTTTAATTTTGAGGAGGTCAAGAGGAGTGTGTGTAGCCGACTGGAGAATTCTTGCCGCTTTCTCATAAAGATTGTGAATAGGAGCAAGTACCGAGGGAAATGTGGACATCCACACAGACGAACAGTAACATATATAAGGGTAAATCAGAGAAAAGTATAAAAGACGGAGGATAGGGAAAGGAAATAAACGCTTTAATTTTCGGATGATCCCAAGTCCACGGGAAATTTTCACTCTTATTATTTGAACATGCCACTTAAATGATAAATTTTCATCCAAAAGAACTCCCAGGAATCGCACATATCGATCCGGGGGACGACTTATGGAGCCTCTTGGTGTATGAAGCTCAGTAATTGTGGGGCAGCTCACACCTTTACGAGAAAAAATAAGAAGGTAGGACTTTTTTACATTTAAAGTTAGTTGATTTATGTCAAACCAAAAGAGTATTTTCTCAGTCATTGCTTGAAGCTTTAGAATAAGGGATGATTCATCCGGAGCTGCAGCACCTAAAGTAGTGTCATCTGCAAATGCTATTAATTCTTCTTGACTATCAGGTGTGAACACCAACGTACTCTGAGAGTAAGATTTGTGACACAATCCACAGCAAACATTGTTAATTGGGGTGTTAAAAAGTCGGTAGAGATCGTTCACATATATGAGGAAGAGGGTTGGCCCAAGAATAGAACCTTGGGGTACTCCGTATTCAATTGGAACTTTTTCGTCTGTAACTTCTGTGGCGATAGATCTGTCAGTTAGGTATGACGAGAACCAAGACAATGCTTCCCCACGGACACCAAAATGACAAAGTTTACCAATGAGAATCTTATGTGTTAGGCTGTCAAAAGCTTTCTTTACATCAAGAAAAATGGCTGCAGGAATAAGATTAGAATCTAAAGATCGTCGTATAAACTGAAGAAGTCTATTACAAGCATGTTCTGTAGAATACTTTGCGCGAAACCCAAACTGATGCTGATGGAAAAAAAATTTAGCTTCAAGAAATCTCACCAGACGTTTGAGCATTGCTCTTTCAAATATCTTAGAGAACACTGACAGAAGAGAGATCGGCCTGTAGTTCCCAGGATCCTTTCGGTCACCTCCTTTAAAGAGAGCTATAACACGTGCAAGTTTAAGACGTTGGGGAAATACTCCTAGTTCAAATGACCTATTAATCAAATGGTAAATTGGGATGATAATCGATGGAAGAATATGTTTAATTACTTTAGCAGAAATTTGGTCGAAACCTGCTGAAGAATTCTTTAAAGACAGTAAAGTTTGGTCGTGACAACTTTGCAGCACGTGGTGTTCAGAAATCGAGTGGGCAGACCCCAAGAAATCGAAACACAATGAAATGCTTTAACTGTGGCTTGCCTGGACACATGGCGAAAAATGGTCGTAGAGGAAGAAATCAAATTAATGCTAATTTGACTGAGGCAAATCGATTACATTCCGATATATTTTATACAACAACTTTGATGGCAGATGATGGCAACTTTGATGGCACTTTCTGCTACCAAGGTAGAAGAACAAGTTTTTCGACGGTCAACTCGTGTAACTCAACCACCAGCCAGATACGGAGAATGGATTGATAGTGAAATCCTGAATGAAGTTTTGAAGGTTAATATCGAATCTGGTGAAGAACCGTCAAATGTTAATGAGGCACTGTCAGGCCCCGACAGAGAAAAATGGGAAAAGGCCATGCAAGAAGAATTCAAATCACTTGAGCAAAATAAAACGTGGAATTTAGTAGAATTGCCTGAAGGTCGAGAGGCAATTGGTTGTAAATGGGTATTCAAAATTAAACGCAATGCTGACGGTGAGATCGATCGTTTTAAAGCAAGGCTAGTTGCACAGGGATTTTCTCAGCAGCAAGGAGTAGATTTTAATGAAACATTTTCCCCTGTAGCGCGGTTTACGTCGATACGTACTGTTCTAGCTATCGCTAATGAATTGAACCTCGAAGTCCATCAGATGGATGTTCAGACGGCTTTTCTGAACGGCAATCTTGAAGAAGATATTTATATGAGGCAGCCAGAAGGTTTTGTTAACGAAGGAAGTAAGCATTTAGTGTGCAAACTAGAGAAAAGTTTGTACGGCCTGAAACAATCTTCTAGATGTTGGTATTTGACCATGAATGATTTTCTTCTCAAGGCAGGTTATCAGCAGTGTCCTAGTGATAACTGTGTTTATGTTAAATCAGTGGGAGATAGTTTTCTTATACTATCGTTGTATGTAGACGACATTATCGTAGCGTCAAATGATTCAAAGATGATGGAAGAGGCGAAAGAAAGTTTAAAGAGAAAGTTTAAGATGACAGATCTAGGACCGATACAGTTTTGTCTAGGTATTTCAATCAAGAGAGATCGAGCAAGTAAGAAGATGTGGCTTTCACAAAAGCATTATGTAGAGTCAATTTTGAGAAAGTATGGAATGCAGGACTGCAAACCAGTAAGCACACCTCAAAACCTCTCATTACCTTTAGCGAGGAATGACGGAGATCCTGTAGATATTAAAAGATATCAGGCAGCTGTAGGTGCATTAACATACCTTACGTATGGTACTAGACCAGATCTTTCTGCAGCGCTAAGTTTAGTCAATCAGTTTGCTTCTAATCCAGGGCAGGAGCATTGGAAGCTGGTAACATTAAACTTAATGAATTTTGTATGTTTGGGATCGGCATAAAAAGCCATTTCTTTTGATGTATCAATTGTCATTAAAATTTTGGTTTTTTAGAATTTCGTTTACTATTGATCCAAGCCACTCCTTACTTACAGTTCGTTACAATGAACTGTTTGATTGAATTGTTCACTTCGGGAAAATCAAAGTGATGTAAAGCTTTAAAGATTTACAGTAAAAACAAGTGAATATGATTCAAGCGGAAATGTTACTACATATTTGTTCGTCAACTTATTAATCACAACCAAACACTAATGTGATTACTTTCTAGTATTTATTTTCTAGATCCTTTTCTAGAAAATAGCTTACACATGCAAATTCTACAAGGGAAGAAGTTTTCAACTATGATAGTCAATTTTCCAATAGAAAAACAACGATAAAATAATACAATGATTTAATAATAACATTGAAACAACACTAGTCGTATCCTCCTCAAGTAGAATTTAACTCAAACCACAAAACTATAATCAAATCACTGCGGGGAGGGGGTTGCTCTCTTTAAAAAATTGTGCATATTAGATTACTCAAGCTCTTTGTGGTGGAATTGTTCCATCCGTGGCAAAGTTACACCACTCTGATCAAGTAACTAGCTTATCACATTTCATTAACACATAAAATACGCAACCCATTTCTAACGAAATCAGACACACCTAATATTGGCAATGGCAGATTTCCTTAAAAGTGTTAAACTTCAGGCTGACCAGTGAATCAAATTCACTTGGGTTTGTTTTGATTTGCTATTCTCAGTTTTTATTGAATACTCTTCAAATGTACCCATGCTAAGCTAAAGGACTGACTTTAGAATTCCCAGAAATAGCCGACTGAGGGACATCTTAAATGAACTAATATGTTCCAATGCTTGGATTTTGGAATTAAACATTTTTTATTCAAAAAAAAACTTCCCCTAGATTATAGAACAACTGAAAAATTGATTTAGAGAAGCAACGTCAGGTAATAATGAGCTATCAAATCCCACTCAACAAGCATGTCAGAAAAGAGTAGAGTTTTTGTGGTTTCAGAATGTCCTTAAAAGATTCAGAAAAGCGACATCTTTTGTATAGCTCTAAATGTAATATAGAGGGGTAAAGGGAAATGTAGAACCTCCCTCCCCCTGGTCAGTCAGGCTGGAAAGAATGACTTAAAGTTGCTTTAGAAATGACTATTAGCCATTAGAGATTTTTTCGGAGGGTTGAAGCAGAAGCTTCATACAGAGTTAGATAGAAAAGTAGCATTTGCCAGTTTAATACCTGTCCCGGAACTTTTTTTCAAGAATTTTTTTTTATGATTACATCTACCAGAAAGGGTTGTCAAATCTCAACCAGTTTGGATGATATGTTCCGATTGAAAACAATCTTCATCAAAAATTGAAAGAATTTGTAGAACAAAAAAAAGCCAACATTTACAGTTTCACTGTTTTACCGAATATAGATCCCCGTACAAACGCACCAATTAGATGATATACAACACCTCAAAAAACAGATAAAAATTTCATGCTTTTAAAAGACGAACAGGCAAATAAAATATCAGAAAAAAATAAATTTAAAAAATAAAATAGTTTTTTAAAAAATATGATATAAAATTGTTTAAAAATACAAAATTTCATTATAGGAGGAAAATAAAATGAAAAATAGTAATAATTTAATGTACTTTATGTTGATTGGAGGAATTTCAATTGCAATCGCATTAGGCGGAGCGGGATTAGGAATCGCTTTGAAAAATGATCCTAAAACAATAAATTCAATAGCACCAGACGCTAACTCTCCATACAAATATAGTAAACTTGACAACTGAAATATTCCTAACGCAGCACAAATGTTTGCACCAACCAATAACAAAAATGATATTACTGCTTTTACCGTAAATTCCGAAAAAACAATTGTTGATGCTGGTTTTTGAACTAAAATACTTGAAACCAAAGGTGCAGTTGAAAAATCAACTGAACGTATTCAAACTAACGGATTAACAAACCATGTTTCTGGATACAAAAACACGGTTACGTTTAGATTAACTTCTGTTTCCAAAAGCAATGCTTTCGATAATACAGCATATATGGATTTTGTAGTAATCCAAAACTGAAACAGCAAAGGAGAACTTGTTCATGAAATAGATGCTGTTTCTCAAAGCGTGGATGGAATTGGAAAAGCAGCTAACGACCTTTTTGGTGGCAAAATTAGAAAAGACACTGATTTGACAAAATACGTATTTGCAAAAACAGGTGCAACTCCCAAATCTGATGGTTCTGATGCTGATTACGCTTGAACAATCGATGCAAAAACAGGAGCAGTTAAAATGATTTCAAAAATAGTTTTCGCTGATAAAGATCTTTCAATTACATTATCTTCTGCAAAACGAGCAACAACCTTTTTAGGCTAGTTTTAGTCATTTCAAAAATCAGCTTTATTGAAGTTGATCAAAAAACACAACACCCCATCTTTTAATCAAATGGGGTGTTGTGTTTTAATAATTGTTCCAAAACGGCTATTTTGTTCAGTTTTATAATATCTTTAATGACTCGCTTTCGAAAATGATGTTTAATTAATTAGCATTATAATGATTGTTATCGGAATCAGTATCAGCGTTTGATTGTATTATCGAAAACCACCTCAAATTCCAACCACGCTTCTAAAATCAAATAATTATCCAATACCCAAAACACAAACCGAACAAATGAACGATTGATTTGTTAAAATTTAACTACATTTTAAAAATAAAACATTAGATAGATCACAAAGATTTCTAAAAACCACCATGGTCTTAACAGATATCATGGTGAATTCACAATAAGTCAGATATGGGGCCCAGTGTCCCATCAATTGAAAAAATCCCATCTTCCTTGTAAACAAAGGCTGACGAGGCTGATAATGGTCAAATATGATTCTGAAGCATGGGCACTCCAAAAAGCGGATGAAGATTTGCTAGAAGTTTTCTAGAGAAATTGTCTAAGGATTGTTCTGGGTACCAGGCTGACTGACCGTAATTCAAACAGTAGGCTGTACGAGAATTATGATTCAAACCCGTTTTCTATAGCTGCAATGAGACAAGGTAGAGATGACTAAAGCACGTTCTGCGGATGAAGGACGACAGATTACCGAAGATTGTCCTTGTCGGCCAATCGCCTAGGGCTAAACAGAAAGCAGGTCGTCCGTAGTTGGGGTGAGTGGCGGTCACAATGAAAGATTTAAGGGAAATTGCAACTTCCTGGGAGGGTGTAAAGAGGATATGAATAGATTGGGATGGAAGAGGAGCGTGCGTAGCTCTTTTGGTATCAGGCGGCTTGGTGCTGCGATGAGTTGTTAGTAGTAGTAGTAGTCTATATCTTCTACCATAAAAAGAGTTTTTGATGAACAATTTTAGAATTACCCCCTTATTCATTTTCGTATTTGTGGGTTATAAGTAAATAAACTTATAATAACAGATAGTGTCCAACAAAGTCAAAGCTACAATTGCATTTTCTAAAATTGCTTCTATTTTATATTGTCTCAGACTACTTATTGCTTATATTTTTGTCTTATTAGTGCCTTCGTTTTTGGTTTATTTTTTCTACCTCCATGGCGTAAATTTTAAAGTTTAACAATCCTAAGGATGACGTAGAACAGGTCCTGACGAAATTATTGCTTGATAATATGCCAATATGTTTTCATTAAACAGATTGCCGTGTTTCCTTCCCTTGTTATCAGCTTGTTAAAATAATTTAATATTCATAAGTCTATTCTTATTATTTGGGCAAAACTTGACTTCATCAAGTCAAGAATGCAGAAACCCATTTTAACATAGAACCCATGACGTTACGAGATTCAGTTAACGGAGAAATATACTATGAGGGCTTTATATGGGACCATCAGGGGTGTGTAAGGTGTATTGTCACAAAGTTGACTATAATACATGGAAAGAACAAGGAATCTAATGGTACTTTTTTCGTTTTATTGACTTGTTTCCTTCGAAAGAACTGCCCAACTGTAATATTACTAATTTGTTTCCAGATAGGTCAGGAAAGCACCTGGTGGAGAGGGGTAAATACAAGTCATTGCTGGGCTGGTTCTCCTGGGTATGGCTCTCTGAAACAAGGTAAATTTTTTCTGTCTCGTAACTTTTCATGGGTAAGTCTAAACTTGATGAAACTTATATATTTAAAATCAGCATAAAAGTGAAATTCTTTTGATATAACTAATGGTATCAAAATTCCGTCTTTTAGAGTTTCTGTTACTATTTCGTCGGGTTTGAACAAGGTTACCTTGTTTGAACAAGGTAACATTCCTGATTTTGGCACAAGAAAAGTATGATCGGACCACTTGTTGGAGTACAATTGCGAGCTAAAGAACTGTGCTAGATATCTATGGGGAAAAGTGTCTACAGAGAACCAAAGTCTAATGCCTTCAATGCAGAATTCATCCCTCCTTCAACTCAGATAGAAATTGTTTCGCTGCTTTCCACAAGAAGAAGACATCAAGCTTGTTTTGACTGTAAATTTTGAGTCTCTGTCGCCTTGTAACGGATTTAGCAATAAGCTGAAGGAAGATATTTCTTCTCATTTGGGATTAAACGTTTAATGGGAGGAAAGTCCGAAATGGAGGGAAAGGATGGCCTCCCCCTCCCAAAAAATCATCTTTATTCTATGTATTTTTTTAAGCTTGCTTGCAAGTTCAAGGGGGTTGCAAGCCCAGGTTGACCTCATGAAATTTGGATCGGATTCCCCTCTGATTTGTATCATTCCTTTTCTTACATTTATTTTAGGTTCACCCAGTTCCTAAAATTTAAACTAGTTTTGCTCCAAGATGGAGCTGTCAGTAACTGTGAAAGACGCTGTATTAAAGCCAATGTTTACTTTTTAGGTTGTCACATGAAAACTTATTTAAATCATTATTTTCAAGTCTTATGGAAAAAAAAAAACTCTTATTAACTGCAAAATGTTCTTCTGTGGTAACTCGGGGGGATAATTTCTAATAAGGGGGACAGGAAGAAAGAAAAGCACACTGTATATTATTTTATCTTGGAATTCAGTACTATAATAACAAATATCTTTACCTTCGAAAATTTGCATTTCATAAAATTTTTGACGCTTCTTCCAGTTAAAGTGCACCCCCCCCCCACTGAATGCTCGGATATAGCCCTTCCCTGTTTGCAAAAATTGAATCTCTTTTTGTATCTCACGTTTCTCATTTTGATCAGTCGGGGTATCGAGGATGCCTCCTCTGAAGCCAGGATTGCCACTGGTCCGAGAAAAGGCTACTGTTTTTGTGTGTGTCAAAGCAGTAAAGTACACGTGTATACCAAAACCTTCCAGGGAAACGATTTTCACATCCCTACCAATATTCCACTTGGAATATGAACACTGAAAAAGATTTTGAGGTATGGAATCTTGAAATCAATAACAGGAAATTAAAACACCTCTGATTCGTACTATGTAAACAGAGATCTAACAGCCTTAAGAACTAAATTAAAGAAGAAAGAATTGTTTTTTCGAGCTAAACTTTTAACAAGTATAGTTTTTCTTGTAAAAAGAAAATCAGTAGCAAAGTTGTAAGCAAAAAGTGGTACTGTATTCTTTAATCTCTCTCATCTTCTTAATAACTTTTATTGTTGAAATGTCATCTTGTAGTCTTATCTTTGTCGTAGATGTAATTTTTTTATGTAGTTTTAAGCATTATGAAAATCCATTAAAATTTGTCTCATGGTTCTGGTCTGACTGAGAACTCACTTACCTTAGTTTTTAAGGAAGAAGAAGAAATATCATCAGCATGCTTTGGAAAATATGGAAGTAGTGGTTCTACTGCTGTTTTTGTAGCCACTCAATGCTGTGTTCGAGGCTTTGATGTGAATGGCAGTGAAATATACTGGAACATTTTACCAGACATTGCTTGCTATATTCATTTACTAAATAATTTTGACCAATATGAAATTCTTCTTACAGTGGCATTATTAGATGGAAGTCTAAATCTTTACAGGTTAGTTTTTTCCTGTTGGGAAGCCCTTTATTTGCTTTCTAAACTAGCACAGTAAGAGCCATTTCTTATATAGGAACTTAAATAGTGCCACCTATTTTTTGGGGTTATTAACGTTTTCTTATGCTTGAGAAGCTGCATGAACTTAAAATATATTTTCTTAAAGTTTTTTTTTTAACAACTCGTGGTAATAAACTGTTTGAAAAGAGTGACTCATGCCGATAGTAACCTAAGCA
Organism: Alatinidae sp. Z8VKAUB7J3; assembly: GCA_010016025.2. Classification (NCBI taxonomy): domain Eukaryota; kingdom Metazoa; phylum Cnidaria; class Cubozoa; order Carybdeida; family Alatinidae; species Alatinidae sp. Z8VKAUB7J3. Next base: position 78,932,485 of record JAAAKM020073195.1, on the reverse strand, counting down.
CTAAAAAGAGAAATTTTTGATAATAATATACAGCCAAAGAATGTGTTTCATATGCTCACTTAAAATATGTAAAACTCATTGATTTTAAATCTACTTGTCAGGACTTAATAGCGTAAGAATATTTGGATAACTTTGAAAAGAGATTATCATAGTGTCAGTCAACTTTGATCTGTCGAAAAGCTGAATATATATGTATAAACTCTTTGTTTAGAGGCCATGTTGCTGTGCAGTTGCGCATTTATTCCCAAACATAAATGCAGTCCATATAAAAGGAACAGCATTATAGATTATTTATGTAGTATCATTAATATTTATCAAGTTTTGCATATCAGCGCACCAACTTTTATTTATTTGTTATTACTACAGCGCAGATTGTTTCACTTATCGTGCCATTAGATCAATAGATTGTTTATGGTAGGAGGGAAGCTAAAGCCTCCAAAACTGCTTTTTTAAGACTGATTTTCCAAACCCTCCACTAAAAATTCTTCACTTCAACAGGGAGGGTGGGCAAATCTACCCTCTAACTCATCATTAAGAGAAAATTATTTGGAATAAGTATGTCAAGTGGATGTAGAAGTGGTGAAAGATCTCCTCATATTGTGAAAAGGTTAAGTCGGAACAGTGTAATCTTGATCCCTTGAATCTCATCCTCTAAAATCTTATTACTTCATATTTTATTACATACGTTTGATATGCTTTTGAGTGTAGTCCTCTCCGCCAAAAAAAAAAAAACAACAACAAAAAACACACAAAGCAAATTTACTCGGTATTTCTTTGAGTGCTAGTACCTCATGGGTTGATCTAGCCGAGGGAAGGAATAGAGACAACGCACTTTGGATGGGAAACTGTAGCCTTTAGAACCTAAAAACTCGGCAATTGTCTCCAAGGGTTTTTTTCGCTCTGGGGTGCATTGCCGACAATAATTCTGGATAGGAGTCTCTTCCCGTCACCCCCAAGAAGCGAAAATCAAAAGTTGGCAGCATTCAAAAATGTTTCTAGTAATAACGCCTCCGGGGCTTGTTTTTTGCGTAATCGAGCCGAAACCAACGGAACAGCCTTGTCAAGTAAACTATCTCAAGAAAAGTAGAACTAATTCAAACCATCGAAGGAAGAAATTTTGCTGTTTTAAATAATTTGTCAATTATTATATAAGAAATGAGAATTATACGTATTATGTGAAGCTCGTCTTCCGTACAGCTAAAATTTGTCCTAAGAGAAAGACTGTGTTCTAACTCTGTAGTCTTATAATGATTATTGTTGTTTGGGCTGCTCACTGTCTCTAAAACTACATCTAATTTGTTTTGGTGTTTCCATCCCAACAGTAGATCCGTACTTCATCTGGCTTTTGTACGTATGGATATTTGCCATTAAGTTTTTTTTTGTGCATTGTTACTTTACTTATCTTTAATTTGAAGTTAGAAAGACCTATAGATGAATTATTTAATTTTTCGCAGCTTATCTATTAATGCAAATAGAAAATAATAAAAAAATAAAATAGTTTTAACTAAAGATTATTTTTTTTATTGTTCTTACCGACGTACCTAAAAGTGAAGATTTTTCTTTTATTTCAGTTTTATCTTATGCTGGAAATCCTGTTTTACATTAAGAAAAATAACAAAGTAAATACGTTGCATCGTAATTACAATCACATCTATGCATAGGGGTTGATGATTATCCC
>JAAAKM020073195.1:78894635-78930797 GCA_010016025.2 Alatinidae sp. Z8VKAUB7J3 | reverse complement strand
TAAATTTTAGAATTATAGCCTGAAATAATTTTTTTTCGTATTTTTTGCTTCTATCTTTGCTTTTTATGCTTTGGTGCAGTTTTGAAACTCTTTAAACATATGCCGTTTCTTATTCCTCTCTGCTTTTACCTGTAAATATTATTTATTTCGACTCTTTTTCTCATGCGTTTTTTTGTTGTTTTTTGCGGTTATAGTTGGCTCTCATCTTATTTTCAGTCGTTTCTTACCCCATTTATCTTGTCTAAACCCTGCTCTCCCGCTAAATGCTCCTCTGATCTGTAAATTGGTCACAAGCATCCTCAAGACTTAACCAGTAATTGAAGCTCATTTAGTCGGTTTTTGATTCGTTTCAGTAAAATCACAATCAAAACACTTACCGGAAGCCTGCATCAAATACGAAGGCATTTTACTCTGAGAGAAAAAGAGCTTACCTGAAAATAAATAACAGTATAATTAGATTAACAATTTACAGGTATTATTTTTCTTTACTTTTTTCTGAGAGATGACTTCATATGAAACAGTTTTTGTTCAACAACAACAATATCAAGTCTGTCTAAATATTAGCCTAGAATGCCTAGAGTGAAGGGTCTTAGCCAAGAATGAACCGTATATTTCAGTACCAAAACTATGAAATGGGATGTGTTATAGAGTTTTGAGATTTGATTTTATAGAGATGTATCGATAGAGTTTTTTTTTTGTATGCCAAATTTACGAAACTTTTTTTATTTTTATTTTTCTCTGTATTTTGCTCGACAGATTTTTTATTTCAATTTTAGACGGCTTTAACCCCACAGATTTTTACAAATGTAAAAGAAAACTGTATCCATGCCAGGAGGGTAGCCCTACTGAATCCGCTAATGGTGCAATCTTGATTCAGCAATGCATAATGTTAATAGGGATACGTCTGGGTTTTCAAATTGTTTATTTCTAAGGATATTTAAACAATTTTTACACCGATGTAAAAAACTAAACTTTTTTCTCAATGGGTTATAAAAAAAAAAGTGTTGATTTCATCAAAGCTCAAAGCTGCAACATGTTTTTAACATAACCAATTTATTGTCTTAATCTTCACGTACGTTTAAGAATATCAGGTAGCGGCTAACCCGATAATACTAAGGAAAGAACTGTAATTTCCCTCCGGGAGTTCAGTTAAGGGAGGATAGCGCTAGCTGTGCCAGATAAAGTAGCGGACTTCGATTTTTTTTTTATCTCAGATAAAAACTACAAAAGTAATAATTTTTAAATGTCTCTTAATTTTGCTGCTATACCACTACCACCCTAGCGACTCTGATGAATTAATTACCTAACTAGCTGCGTATTATGACGTTGCTATATTTTGGCATTAGCACGCTTGACTCTTTGAAAATGACAGCTTAAATGACATCATCTGTTTAAATCAGTCAACCAAATAAGTTTCTAAAATTTAATAAAACCCAGCTCACATACGACACTGAACAAGACATTTCTATAAACTCCCGTTCTGGTCGTCATTTTCAATTCAACGGTTCATTTCAAACCGTTGTGAAATTTATCTAGGAAACATTAAAATAAATTCACTTGGCATTTGATTTTAACTAAGTTGAATGTTATTGAAAGATATTTAGTTACTTTTTTTTAGAAAAGTAGACGTATTATTATAAAATTGCAGATAGTATGAGGCAAACTCGTTAAAGTGATCTTTAACGATCTTATGGATTTTTAAGAATCTATGGATTCTTAGAATTTTGCTACAGCCATATGAGCTCTTGGCTCTTCAGACCTCGTCACAAGTGCTATATGAGCTCTTAGCTCTTGTTTCATAGTATTACGAATTAATTATTTATTTAGAAGAACTTAAAAAAACCTGTCGTGTCACTGTTATGTTGAAAATGAAGGTAGGAAAAAGATAAAAACGAAGGGTTATTTGGGAAAACGGTGTTTTGCTCTGAAAAATGAACAAGAAAGGCTATACGCGAAGGACATAAAACGCGAGATGAACGACAAAAATGAACGCATCTGATTGTATCTACTGCATGGCTTTTTATGTGAACAATTCACTCTGATCACGTAGTAACACAGTTGCAATGGCAGACGCCGTTATTCCTCTTAGCCTCTTTCTCAGGGGTTGGCCAACCGTCAGTGCGTCTGCGGTAACTCCGACTCGTTCATTCCAAGTTTCGTCTGAATTTTGGAAGCCAAAGTTCCCGTTTCCAAACGATTTCTCCTGTCTTTCTTTACTCTTTTGAGAGACCACCCTGGCAACGAGTAGCGTCTTAAATAAGGAGCAATAGTGGGCGGGTTTAGTGACTTATCGTTTTTGGGTTCAATAAAACTAACCCCCTCATAGGTATCATCGTCAAAACTGAACCTTTTCTGTATCTGAATGATAATCTCTATAAAAATCTCGAGCTGACAAATACATTGTTTCAGTTTCGGCTTTCAGCTTTTTCTTTTTGTAGTCTGGCTGATCACTAGTTTCCGTGTCACTGGTCAACTTGGCAATTTCTTCTGCCGCATTTAAGCCAAGGTAAATATTTTTCAGAGGCAGGTGCTGCGAAATATTTTCAGGGTCAATAGTTATTCCCTTTTCTTGAACATACTTGGTGGTCATGGAATTTAGCGACGAAGTCTTTACAAGTTTCACTGTCTCTTCTTTCAAAACATGAAACAGTAGAGCATCTGCTTGGAACATCGTATTAAACTCTATTAATAGTCCAAGGATGTACTCCGTAAACATTATTATGACTGTCGCAGGCAGGTTTTTGTATCACAAGCTCATTTCCACATGTGAAGTCCTCAAATGCCAAATTCTTGAAATAAAGCTTCGGGGGTATCTAAAGCTGAAGTATCCGTCTCACACAGGCATGAATTGAGAGCCATCTTGTTTGTTCAGGTGTAAAAATTTTCAGCCGGTCCATATTGCAAAAGTCCTGGAGCTCTCCAAAAGCGCTGAATAGTTTTGCCCTAATTCACAAAATGATTATAAATCGTCCTGCATAGATCTCCTTAAGTTTTCGGAAGCTTTTTATATGCATAATTTGCCCCGTTTTGTACTGAAAAACAACAGTTTTCTGAACCTATTTTGTACTCAGTTTCTTTGAGGTTGTGTAGCTACATCTGTTACTCGAAAGTAATTCAGTTTCTTATCTTATATCAGCTCCTTAACTGATCTTAAAATACTTGTCTTTTCAGCTTTCTCCTAAAGCCCCTCCTTGATAGGGAAAATAAGGATTATACGGAAAATCCCCTTAAAAAGCTTATACGTAAGCTCTAGAGGAAGTTTTGCCTTGTCCAATGGCGTCAATCCATAAAAATATAAGAGGGGGACAAGATAGTTTTTCAATATTTTGAGGGGGGCAAATTTATCGTTCTTTTAGTTTTCAACTAAAGTAACCAACCATATGAAATAGTGAAATTCAGAAAATAGGTAATTTTTAGAATTTGGAGGGTTGAGAAAACCTCCTTGACCCCCCTCAATTGATGCCACTGGCCTCTATAAGGACTATGTCTTCTTTTTCAGCATAATTAATAGATTTCAAAAATGTTAGGTCTTAGCCTGCTTTCGAACCAAAAGCAGTTCTGAATATTTTGTTTCAGTAATAAAAAGGATGGTAAGAACAATAGAATCGTGTTCTACTTTAGTATTATTGTTGCTATTAAGGGGCAAACAGTCAGTGTTTCTACTTTTCTTTTCAAACAATCTGGAAAACCTTGGCGATTTTGGTAGAAAATCGGTAGATGGCTCTCAGGGTGTGGTAAAATTTTCAGTAGGACTGTTTTTCATTTTGTGTTATGTTTTTGGAGGTGTTTGAGCGATTTGCGAATAAAGTACCACATTCTAAAAACTCAGAGAACAATTCCGGAAAGAAAAGCAGAATTTTGTCGGTCAATTTTTTGTCAAAGTTGACTCTGTTTCGAAGGGGAAATTCGAGGAGCAGAAAAATATTGAAATGTGTTTAATTTTGAAAGTAAGTGTAATCGTATTTTGTTCGTTTAAAAATACCACAGACAACGCCATAGGCCATATCAAAAACAAAGAATGACCACCAAAGTAAAGTAAAATTTTTCGGGGATTTAGAATTTTCGGGTTTATAGGCTGGTTTTGGTGAACTTTGACAAATCTTCTTAAAATCTTTTGACATCAATGCAGGGTGGCAAAATAACCTCTAAAGACAACCCCAAACACACATCCAGACGAAATTAAAATCAAATAGGAAATCGGATTGAATTCAAATCGAATAGTTGTGGGCATCAAGCCATGGCTAATTGTAGAAAAAGCCAAGACAGATAGTTCGATTAATAGTCCCAAATGTTGTTCTTAATTCAATGAAATGTTTCAGAAACTGAATGATGTTCTTGCTTTAAAGTAAAACTTTGTACCTAGTGTCATTTCTAAATGACGAAAGTTGCATATGCGCCCTTTTGACAGCCTGGATAGCCATAGTGTGTTTTATTTAGTTCAAGATCCCCTTGAACAATCCCTGAAAGTTTAAATTTATTGCCCTTAGCCGTTCCTGAGACATTGTATATACGCCCTTCTGACCACCTATGTGTATAGTGTCTTTTGATTAAGTTCAACATTCCCTGAAAGTATCAACTGGATACTTTTAACAGTTTGTGAAACACACACAGTTCTGAAACAGTGTCTGAAAGTACGTCCTTTTGACAACCTGGATACAGGTAGCGTCGTTTGATTCAGTTCAGCATCCTCCTCAACATTCCCTGAAAGTTTCAATTTGAAAATTTTCTTATATTTCCAAGATCAAACCTTAGAATTGTTTTCTACAGCCTAGCTCATGTCTTATGTTCCATAGTATTCTATTATTTTGATATCTACCTTTCCACGGTTACTGAAGCCACTTTTAATGCTTTAGAATAAAATAAGAACTATTGTTCAAGAAACTAACTGTTCTTCAATTGAACCTTTGCTTGAGTTTGAATTTTTTTTATCTTCTGTCCTTTCTTTCACTTGTTGCTTTTATTCAACAATCTCACCTCAAATACCTCAGCTTACTTTTACTTTTGCTGGGAACAGTAATTTTATCAACTAGAATACAACCGAAATACAAATAAATCTAAACCAAAGTGACAGAAGAACACAAAACTTAGAAATTTAGTTTTTCTATGAGATATAGTATGCTTTACGATATAAAAGAGAAAAAGACATTGGCTCTTTTTCCCTTTTATATCGATTGATTTTGAACTTTTTTTTTTCTTCTGTCGGTTTTTTTTCACTTTTACCCAGCTTTAAAGCCACCTGTTTGCGGAAGTGACCTGAAAAAACCACTGATATATGGAAGCCACTTTGCTCTTTATTACACAATGATACTGCGCTGCTCATGACTTTTATTTTAAAATGTTTTTTTTTGTATTTTCATCGAAAAAATTTGAAAAACAGAAATATTGCCCTTTCTTGTAGGTTTTGGAAAACGTATCCCCTCCCCCTAAATTTTCGTGACACCACTGACCGATGTTCTATTGAGCTTTGAATTAAGGTGGGACGGACTCTCAAGGAATATTCTTATATCTCCCGTGTTAAACGTTTGGAATTTGCTTGACGTTCCTGATTTAGTGATTTCGTCGTTTTTATGTCAATAGAAATAAAAAAAATCTGGTGAATATTTTGATCGAATCAAATTTTGAAGACGAAATTATTTTTTTTTATAATTCCAAAATAATTATAAAACCTGTTTCGGATTTGCATTCTAGATTGCTATGCTTGACATTGTTGTTGTGGGGTATCAAAAAATAGAGCAAAAAATTTTCTATTCAACCTCCCGACGCCGGTCAAAGATCAAATCCTCCGCCGCCGTAACCTCGGCCTCGGGGATCTGGTGAAGCGGCATAATCTTGGTCAGATGCACGATGGCACCTGTCAGACCACGCCGCTGCGCGTGATCCAGAAAGACCGAGTTCAGGACATGGCGGGCAGCGGGGTTGAGACCGAACGAGGTATTGGAAAGGCCTAAAATGATTTGGCATTCGGGCAATTCTTGAGAAATACGTTCGATGGCATCCAGTGTGTGAACACCCAGTTTGCGATCGTCTTCATTGCCCGTGCAGATCGTGAATGTCAGCGGGTCGAACATCAGATCCGCCGGCGGCAGACCGAATTTGTGGACGGCAAAATCGAAAAGCCGCTTAGCAATCCGAACCTTGCCGTCCGCGTCTTTGGCCATGCCGACCTCGTCGATGGTCAGCGCAATGACGGCGGCACCGAACTTTTTCGCAAGCGCCAGGCGATCGGCCGGCGCCTGTTCGCCATCCTCGAAGTTGATCGAGTTCAATATCGGCTTTCCGCCATAGAGCTTCATCGCCACTTCGAGGACCGGCAGCTCGGTACTGTCGAACACCAAAGGCGCGGTTACTGCGCTCGTCATGCCGCGGACGACATTGGTCATGTCCGAGCTTTCATCGCGCCCGACGAACGCCGTACAGATATCGAGCGTGTGGGATCCCTCGCGCACTTGCGCCTTGCCCATGGCAACGCAAGCATCCCAGTCTTCCGCTTCTTGCAATTCGCGGAACTTGCGGCTGCCGTTCGCGTTGCATCGCTCACCTATCGACAAATAGGCATTTTCTTGCCGTAACGGAACTTGCCCATACAGCGAGGCGACCGACGGTTCCCAAGCCGGTTCTCGCGCCATCGGCGCAGGGCGATAGCCATCGTCAGACATGCGCCGGAGCATTTTGTCCAAGGCGGCGATGTGTTCGGTCGTCGACCCGCAGCAGCCGCCGATCAAATTCAAGCCATCCTCGCGGATGTACCGCTCCATCCAGCTTTCCATTTCCGCTGGCTGAAGGGGATAAACAGTTCGCCCATCAACGAGTTCAGGCAACCCTGCATTCGGCTGGAGTGAAAGCGGACCTCGCCAATTCTCCGACAGCCAGCGTACGTGATCGGCCATTTCTTGCGGGCCGGTGGCACAGTTCAACCCGATCAGCGGAACGTCCAGGGCGTCGACGACCGTAGCCGCGGCGGCGATGTCAGCACCGACCAGCAATGTTCCCGTAGTCTCGACTGTCACTTGAACAAAGATGGGGATGTCACAATTTGCCGCGTGGGCACGTCGAGCGGCCTTAGCACCGTTCACCGCCGCTTTGATTTGCAAAGGGTCCTGACAGGTTTCGATCAAGAGCTGTATAAAGTTCGTTAAGTTGAATATTGCCCATCAAAAGCTAAAAGGCTGACAAAATTCGCCCGATTTTCGGGAAAGGAGGGAAACACTCCCAAAAACTAAATCAATCTTAAAGATAATTGCACCATCAAATTCACCATATCAGAGAACCTGGCCTGAATTGGCGCCAAATTTAAAAAAGAAGCGTGTACAAACTGGACACAAAAGATTTCAAAAAGGTTCACCTTAACTTTGAAGGAATGATTGTCTTTGGAATTCAACATTGAATTTTATCTACTATAGAGGCTTCAAGGTGTTATTTGCGAAACTTTGGAATTTCGTATTTTTTTTTTTGGCAGAAGAAAGATCACGAATTCTTGTTTGTTGTTTTGTGTGGAGATTTTGATCGTACCGCACTAATGGTCCTGTAAGATCGGGAGATAGATCATTTGAACAGAAATCAAAAGTTCTAGTGCCCTTTTTTACTGATTAAATAAAAAAAAGAAGTTTTTCAACCGAAAGTAAGAAGTAATATCAACACTTAAAAAGAACAGAAACTATTACGCATATGAGGAGGTTGCCTCCTCCTCATTGCTTCGTTCTATGCGCTAAAGCTTTTCAGAATTTTTAACAAAGCTCTTATTCTAATTAAACGGCCTTTCGTTCCCAGCAGTAAGAAATAGAGAGGTCTGGTTTCAATAAATCAAAGTAAAAAGAGAGAAACTGTCTGCTCGTGCCATCCAACCGTTGGGGTTACTGAATGAGCGTTCCAGTGTCAGATGAGCCCTACTGGATCGAGTATATTGTCATTGCTTCGTTTAGTTTTTACTGATTATGAATTCCGCATGCTAACCCAATATACTGATTAAGAACCCCAAAGTTAAACCGATTTTTAGCCTTCATTTTCATTCGGGGGACGTTTTTCACAATTCATGTTTTATGTGTCTATTTTTAGCTATCTTATGAGAATCTAGTAATTCTTCTGATAGTATCCCTTAAAGCCTTTTATCGTTTAGACAGCATTTTAGTTCTGTCGGCCTGATTATTCAGCAAAATTTTGTTAATAAAACAAAATGCAGAAACTTAAAATATATATGAAACAGTTTGTTGTAACGAACTGTAAGTAAGAAACGACTCGGCTCAATAGTAGCCGAAACTTGAAAAATTTGAATTTTTATAACAGATGATACATCAAAACAATTAGTTTATGATGATGCCAGATGTATAAAGTTCGTTAAGTTGAATATTGCCCATCAAAAGCGAAAAGGCTGACAAAATTTGCCCGATTTTCGGGAAAGGAGGGAAACTTCCAAAAAGTAAATCAATCTTAAAGATAATTGCACCCTCAAATTCACCACATAAGAGAACCTGGCCTTAATTGGCGCCAAGTAGTCACCTTATAGATAGCTAAAATTTAAACAACCCCAACCCCTCCCTTGGCTGCAGTTTACTTTTGATTAGTTTTCACTTGGATTTATACGAATCTATCTCGAAAAAAAGAATAAAGCTTCTGGTTTCTTTTATGGGTTATATTTTAATAGTCTGTTCCAAAAGGAATTTCTCCAAAACACACGCCCTGAAGTAAAACAGAAAGGGAACAATCGGCAACAAGCTTCGTAGTATAACGTCATTATAAAGATCAGGTCCATTAAATTCAGTTTAGAGGACGTCGTGTAGAAAATCAGAGTCAAAGTAAATGACTTTCAATTGCAAGATTTACAATGCGACGACAAAATTACCATCTTTGGCGTCCCAATGAGGAACTTCACTTTTATCAATGGTTTGGATAGCTTCACAGACCTCGTCATCCGTCTTACAGTCACTGACACTGTAAACGTTTTTTTCTATGAGATAAGTTTAATGGATAAGAACCAAGAGACCTTGACAAGTTTTTCAAGGAAGTAGGTGCAGAACTCAAAGACCAAGAAGTGCAGCTATGACTTTCAGCTCTGGACAAATCTTCCGAGTCTTACTTAGTTCATTGATCAAAAAGAGAATTTTGACAGAAGTTTTATTTTAAGTTGGAGTTGCCTGTTTAATAATTTAGGATACTTATTCCGCTTCGAGCTAATGGTCTTGCCAATTTACAGTAATGATGTTCAGAGAAAGTGGGAAGTTCCAGAAGCCAAGGTTACCTGCCTTGAGAAGAATCAGGATTGGAGACATGTATTCCTCCGGTGTAGGCAGCTTTTTTAAGTGGCTCAATTTATGATGGGGATGAATGTTTCGAGGCAATGGGATCCAGATCTGCTCGTTATATAGTAGCGTTAGGAAAGCTCTTACTAAAGAGAATGTCGTTAAATAGATTGTGGTTTACTTAGTATAGAGTTTTTTATGCCTTTTGTAAGTTTTCCGGCACAAATTATTATTACTGTTATATCAAATATGATAATAATACTCTCCATAACGTCTACTGCTATCTTTTCTATTGCAAAGAAATAGTAAAATCAGTATCACTTAACCCCATCTTCATTGTTTTCACTGCATCGCTAAAAATGGTAATAGCCTTTCAATGCGACAGTCTTTCAAAGAAGAATTATCCGGCAAAATTTATCTATGCTAAACATTGAACAATTTTAATGATCTCACAAACGATTTTCCATGTAACAGTCGTGACTAAGGAACTTAGAAGCCAAGAAGCTTCATATTTCACAACGAAGGATGCAGTTTGATCATTATCCAATACATTCAATATTAAAAATACAAGAATACAGGACTGATGAAAATCAATTATATATATAGAGAATACATTGTTAAAAGTAAAGAGTGACACTAAAACTTAAATATAAATTATTTCATATGTAAGGTTGTGTACCCCTGCTAACCCCAGTTCTTCCTCCTCTAGGTTTATTTGTGTCCTAAATGCTCCAAGAATAGCTTTTCATAATTCCCGTGTACGAAAATTATTCTGATGCTCATTTGCTTCAAAAAACAGAATTTTAAGTTCAAGTGTTTTAAAAGGCGATCGGAAAACATTTCACAGCTATTCATTAACTATATTTATCAAAAATATTAATGGTTACAGCATAGCACTATATTATTTTAATTTAAGTGGCAAATAGTTAAGGAGGGTGTAGCCCGAGCCATTCCAAGGGTTGATGGCACCTGGGGCGAAATTAAAAACAGCTCCATTCTCCCGACTCAAATATAAGCAAAAAACAAATCAAAGTGAGAAATTTTATCAAAATTAGCAACCCATCAGAACCGGCACCCTCCAAGCCACGGCACCAGGGTAGCTGCTCTGGTAGCCCCTTTTGAACGGCTCTGGGTGTATCCCCCCCCCCCTCATATGTGGAATAATTTTTTACTAGTATGATTCTTAATTTCACTCCCGAGTTTAATTTTTTTTAAATACTTATTAAATATTTTAAGTTTTCTTATTTTTGGTCAAGAGTGAACACCGCAGAATCCTATGATTATTCCCGGGAAAAAATATGAAGAAAAGAAAATAACATAACTAAAAAAGATTTGATGTCACTCCTAATCCAATAAAACACCTTTCAATAACTTGTGTGGAAAGGGAAAACTCCGTTGGGAAATCAAAAGGGTGAGGGTCAAGCAATTGTGGTTTATCATTCCTTACATTCGTCAGTGTTAGGAGTAAAAGATGATTATCTTTTCTTCGGACCACGGGTGTTTCTTTCTCTCTTAATATACATTACAAGCGTTCTAAGGCCTAGTATATTTTCTAAGGCCAGCCTGATAAGTGAACATAGTTAAAAGAAGATGTTTAAGATCACCTGAAGCTATGGCTATTTAGGTTTCAACTCTTCATTTAAACGATACTTCAATAGATCCTTTGCCGTGTCATCAAAAGATGTTTGAAATTTGATAATTGGGATCCTTAAATTTGATATACCAAATAAATAAATACCGAAGAGCCAGATCGACATATTCGAAGAAATAATGCTTAATTGAAATATTGATGCCTGTGTCCAAATAGCTACAGGTATGGTGCGTTCCGAAGCCGTATCCAGGGTGGTTAGCGGGTTTGAACCCCCGCAAAAACTTAACAAAAAAAATTGAACAAATTTTTGATATATATATGAAGTTTTTTGTAACTCCCCTTCCCACCCTCCGAACAAAAATCTTGGACCCAGGCCTGGTACGTACCCAAGTTCCCCACCTCTGATGCACACATATATCGCCCAAATTTATTTCTAAACTATTATATTTTTAGCTTACTTAGGTGTATTTCATTAGCATTAACCAAACTTCACTTACTGAGTGTTTCTCGTGTAATAGTTAAGTACCATAATTTCTGTTCGTTTAATGTTTTAATGTTGTTTCTTACTTATAGTTGAAAAAACTAGTTTTTTATACAATTATCTTTTAAAACAGAATGTTTTATTGTTTAAAGCCTCCTGTAATTCCCCCTGCCCGGTGCCTTATTGCTCTAAGCATCCCATCCGAATCGGTTGCCCAACAAAGTATCAAAGCTTCAAACGGTGGGCTTCAGGGGTGTACGCTGGTTAGACTCAGAGCCCAAGCATTCCCCAAAAATTTTAAATTTTCCTAAATGTCTAATTCTTATTGGAACTATCAATTTTTTTTGTTAACGGGCTGTGTTTGAAATGAATTTTTTCGTACGTGATCAGTGAGTGTGGTTACCAAGTTAAACATGGTCAGCTTTTAATAGGGACAAAATGCAACCGGTACCTATGTTCTGTAGCAAACTTCGCTAGAGGTGTGTTTTTTTTTATAAACCCAATAGCGCTATATGATATAGTGACCACATTTTGTTCTTGACCTGTAATAAAACCGGTTTCCGCGTGCACTCTGAGATAATAAGCATAGCCTGAGTGAGATAAACTACTGTGCACATATTTTTTAATTGAATGGTATTAGGTATTAAATATTATGCGTTCTGGGCGGCCTGTTCTCCATTATTCTCTGTTGTACTTTCCGTAATTTTATTACTAAAGTATTACACATTCATCATATTTTGTTATATTTTAATATGATTAACCTAACTTCACTTCTTGAGCGTGGTCGCTAAGGTTATAAAATGTAGCAGCTATATCATACAAGTAACCAAATTTATTTACTCAAAAAACTTTCATCCATGAGGCTCGAACGCCCCTCTATGCAATTTTAATAAGGCCTGTTGCCAAATATGGAAGTCTCTCTTATTCTCATGCCCTGGCAGATAACGCGCGTCTAAATAGTTTTATCGACAAACAAGAGAATACCTGCCAAGAATAAACCAGTGGAACTGAAGCCTACTATATGACATAAAACTATAGTTCAATTATATACTCTTTTTTTCTTTGGATATAGGAACATAGCTAGCCCTGATTACATAAATAGGTACCACACTTGCTAAACAAGAAATTACAAAAAAAATAGGATAACGAGAAAAACAAGGCAACTCATAGAGAAACTACCTATTTTTAAAACTCTTAGTTCTCACAAGATGAAATGCCAAAGATACCATATTTAAAATAAAAACCCTCTGCGATGCATATCAACATTATATCTTCGAGGCGAGCAGGAACGCGAAGGCTGGTTGGCCCGTTTGTGGCCGTTTGACTGACGCCGCTTAGCCTGGACGGCGCAGGGCGCCGTCGATCAAAAACGCCTCACGCCTGAAAGTGTGCGGCGTATCCGTACGTCGCACAAAGCGAACCTGGGTCGCCGTCACATCCACATGCCAGGTTTGCGGTGCAATCGGCTCTCCCTTGATGGCCTGTACCTCAAGCACGGCAATATTGCAGCGACGTTCGCTGTCGCGGACAGAAAGCAGTCGAATGACCTCCGCGCCCGCTTCTCGCGCCGCCTCGCCCAACGCCTGCGTCGCCACATAAGACACCGGATCGCGCCATTGCTTGGCCTGTCGGTTGAGCGGTGGTCGTGTCAGATCAAGGCGGCGCCGGCTGAAATACCGCACCGAAAACACCGTGTGTGGGACCGGACGTTTCGGTCGTATCGGTCGCTCCGGGCCTTCTTCCAGGAACAACAGACGGTAAAAGGCCACCTCCGCCATGGCGGTTGCTCGCGACTCGGACGCATAAAAAACCCCCGGCGCGAAAGGTTTGCGCAACCGTGAGCCCCACTTTGATGGGGGGTAACGAAAGGGGGTCCCGATCAGGTAGTGACGCCCGCGCACCGGGCCTGGAATTGGAGGCTTGGACCCCTCCAGCAATTGCTCAAGCGTTGCCTGATCGTCTTGGCTGTCGGTCAGCCGCATAGTGGAAGCGATGTGCTGCGCCTCCACGACGCGCCAGACCGTGCCCTGGCCTCGGTGCAGTAAAGGCTTTAGCGAATCGCTGGAGGTGTTCAGACCTTGGCCCGCATCGCATCCAGGTAGGTGACCGTCTCCACCAGCCCCACGGCCGATTGGATCAGCTCACCCGGCACCCCGCCCAGATGGCGGTTGGGTTGGCTCAGCCAATCGCGGGACGCCGTATCATCGCTGCCCATCAACGCATCGAGCGACCGGAACAGGCGCACGAACAGCAGCGCGAGCTCCCACGACTTGGCACTGGGTGACAACAGCCATGACTGTTTTGCCATACGCGAAATCGACGCATTGCTGACCCCAATGACCTGGGCCAACTGCTGGCGCGTGAGCCCCAGCAAATCGGCCGCGCGCACGCAGGCCCGGCTGAGCACCTGTGCTTCATGCTGCTCGCTATTCTTTGCAGCTAAATTTCTCATGAAAAAAATTATAACACATTTTTCACAGGAAACTTTGTAGTCAAACAAGCAGAAAGCTCACGGCGTTCACGATGGAGAAGATCAAACTCCACCAAAGAACACTGTTCAGCCTTGAATAACTCAAACACGACGCGTTGGCCGTCGGCCGATAACGAGGAGGCACCAAAGGTTTCGGGATATTAGACTATTTTAGTTTGAATCATGTCCACATAGGAGTGCACTATGTTTGTTGGATCTGTGATAATACCTCTCGCCATCAGTACATTAAATAAATATGTAAACTTGGCCCTGCAAACATAGACATTGTGGAAGGCAACAAAGGGTGTTGTAAAGTTTTCCTCTTCAACACCACCATTATAACTTTGTTCTAT
The DNA here is from genome assembly GCA_010016025.2 of Alatinidae sp. Z8VKAUB7J3. NCBI lineage: Eukaryota > Metazoa > Cnidaria > Cubozoa > Carybdeida > Alatinidae > Alatinidae sp. Z8VKAUB7J3. Next base: position 78,916,669 of record JAAAKM020073195.1, on the reverse strand, counting down.
TTCAATATCAGTGTGTTTAAGGGGCTGGAGCTCGGAGTGAAACCACCCAACAGTTTTACAATTCAGGGGGCGTTGTGCGGTTTTTCTCTATCAAAATACCACTACCGGTTTGTCCTGCTTCACCTCCAGTGTGTGTAAGAGGGGTGGAGTAGGGAGTGAAATCCTCCAGTTCATTAATCATTTTCTTGAGTGCTTCAATAACGGCAAGGTCAACCCAGCCATTGTCTCTCTCTAGATCAATTATCCCTATTTGAGCTGGGGTACTTTTGAACTTTCAATCTGAACTTTAATCCCGTATTTTGTCATTAGAACTCCGTGAGGCACATCGTGTATACCAGATGGTCGGTGAGACATAGGAAAAGGCTCAAGCAAATAAAGCGTTCTAAAGTAGCTTATGGCTGAAACTGATTGTTGGATGGCCGCCCCTTCAATGCCTCATGTACCCCCATAGCCTCTGATGACATCGGGGTCAAAATTTCAAGATAATGTTACCGAGGTAAGTAAAGCTATCTACTTGATACATTTTATAGTTTCACTGTATAACTGCTTCCCCTTCGTTTATTCCTAATCCAAGCAACTTCGTCTTTTTACCTTTAATTTTTAGACCTATGCTTGTACCCTGAACTCTCATAACCTCAAAAAATTGATTCATTTTGCCAACATGTTTTTCTAGGAAACGTAAATTGTCTGGATGATAATGTAAGTCTAGAAGAATTTTACCTTAACATTGGATTCCATACTCTCTCATAGTCTTTCCCGTTTCCCTTAGGACTAAGCCCATGAAATAATCCATATTAGTGAAGATTGGACACAACCCTGCTTAAATCCTTATTACACACCAAACCAGCTATTAACCTTACTTCCTACCTTAATCCCAGCAATATTCATCTCGTACATTGGTCTCTGACAGGCCCGAATGGGGTAACTATGGTTGCATTGTCTGCTGTCTTTCCCTTTTCAACCTGAAGGGGATAAGCTATGAGTGAGTTCAGAAACTTGTTTTGAGTTTTACTGGTAGAGTAATATCAGAAAGTATTGATTAATAAAATAGAAATGCCGTATAAAAATTTAATCTTGTTTCAGCTTAACTGTCCATTTTTTGTATAAGGGGGAGAAATGATTATTAGAATTAGCTAAAATTAAAAAAGGTAAGATAAAATACAAATAAAAAAATCAGCCGTTTTTTTTTTAGCAATATTCTACATTATTCTACTTTAACTACTTTATACGGCTATTCTAATGTTGGAAGTGCGATGGGTTAACTTTAAAAAACATAGACAAAATCAGGGATTTTGCCAAGAATCACAAAGTTTATCTTTTTCATACTGGATAAAGTTGCCGCCACTCTGAAATAACAACACTATTCTTATGGGGGCCGAAATAAGTTCACATGGAATTACAAATGGTTTTGCCAGCGCACTGAAGAAAATCGAAGAATTAAAAACTCAAAAATTTCAGCTCATTGTGTGATATTTTTCTGCTGTGCCTAAAAATAATACAAGAAACTTATCCCTGCTATTTCCCCAGCTAAGTATATTGAAAATCTTCTGTATAGGAGATCCATACTAGTTAAATGTTGTCATCTGGGGTCTTTGCAGCAGAGACACTGAGAAATTGGAAGATAAATTAAGAAAAAGCTTTCAGCACACATTTACGCAAGGGCCTCATTACTCTGTCATAATTGGCGTAAATTCTTCAATATAATTCAAAATTTGTAGTTTTCAGCATAATATAGCTAAGAGGAAAGTGAATACATTACTTGATGCCTCTTCTTATGATGTTTCATTGTTCAAAACCTTTCCCGGGGGAAATTCCATTTTGAGCCTTTATGGGGCCCTAAAAGGTAAAACAGTCCGTAGTAACCGGACGTTTAATAAACGTGCTTCCCCCAAAAAATGGCTAGTAAGAGATAATTGCTATTTGGATCTGATTTGGTAACCCGGTTGTTTTTAGTCCACAAGGATCTATTCGCTAAATGGTAGCACAGCAAGCGACGCAAAACGTTGCAAGTAGCATAATTTCGTTCCCTTTGACATTGTGTTTGCCATGATTTTCTTAGGCTTGACATTTATTTTTTTCTTAAGTTGGTGACAACCCTACCCAGTGAACTGGATATCACCAAAGCTTCCAGACATGACAGAATATCCACTATCATTCTTGAAAGATGTGCCCCTGAATTTACTGGTCCATTGGTCTATTTGCTTTAAAATGGTTTGTAGTCATGTCCTTGTGATAGGACTGCAGCATCGTATAGTCCTTGTGACAAAAGAAAAACACAGGTGGTGATATGTGATGTCAAAGGCGACAAGACGAATAACAAGTCCTTTAGAGAGAAACAAGGACCACTACAAGGACTACTACTGGTACAGGATCTTATCGCTCGCCCAATCAGTTTCCTGCTCTGGGTACGAGAAATTAATGAGAGTATGCTAACAAGCATTTCTATAAGTATGGACAGTGTCTCGAGTTGCTCCGGTTATTGGTTGATACAATACAGTTTTCGTAGAAAACAACCCACACTAGACTGTTTATATAACTTCGAAGACCACACTGATATGGATCCTTTAGTCTTGGGTAATAGTGTGAATAAGACTAATAGTGCTAACAATACTATAGCAAAAAGTACAGTTTTTCTTGTTCATCTAGTATTGAAGCAATGCCGTTCAACAGATCCGGAACAGTATCATTACTACGGCAATTAACTTGTGTCTTTAAGGATCGAGCCGAAGAGTATGTTAACTTATGAGAAAAGAAACTGGCACAGGTGTCTCATAAAAGGTCATCGATGCTATCTAGCGTGTGGCGTTTCTTGGCACATTTTCAAACTTAGTAGCTTTTTTTTAGAAGCTAAGGTCAGATATTTCTTAGTAACTGATGTCACCAATTGCTCTGATTAAATTACCTAATAATTACCCTAAAAAAGCCAGTTGCCACTCTTATAAGTTGCCCATACTCTTTGGGTTGGAGCTGAATGCAGGTATGAAATAGACTGGAACTTATGTAAGCATAGCTTATTGATAATTACATCTTGCAGATGTCATCTACGAGCCTGGAGTAATAGACGACTTAATGCGTGGTCTTCTTGCCACATCAATGGAAACTCTTGATCAGTTTATAACAAAAGAAGTTACCAATCATTTGTTCGAATCTAAACGCTCCAAATTCTCTGGTCTTGATCTGGCTTCACTTAACATTCAAAGAGGTAAGCATGTGGAAAAACGAATATTGTGGCAATACACAATTAAAAATCTTAAAATAGACTTGAATTTAACATCTTTAAACTAAGACATTAGTTGTCATTTTTCAGAGATCTAGAAAAAAGGTAACTCTAAGTTTTGTGACAAAAATCATTTTCGCATACAGATAAAGATTTATTGTTTATTATGGCGTAGTTCAGTTATAGACCCAACTTGCTATCGAAAACCCCCTTACTGCATACATCAGTAATTACCAAAATAAAATTTTTAATATTAACAATTATTTTGAAAATCAACAATGAAAAAAACAATTTTACAAAAGTGTGAAATTATGGAAAAAATGAAAGCTTGAAGCCTGAAGGCTAAAAACCGTGATCATAATCACGAATAGACAATTGCAATTTAGGCAGCGCTAATTTTCCAATGTGAAAAAACAACTTAGATAGTTTTGACTTTGTGGAAGTTTGCCTAGAGCCTTATTTCTGGAGAAAACATTTTTCATATGAATAACGTCACGGTCTTGTTCGTTTCTTATAGTTGTGTTTCCTTTATTGCTATATACAAACCTCTTTAGGGCATTGGATAGGGCTTCAGACATCTAATTTGAAGCTCGGGGGTTTGAATTTTGTAGCACTCGATTTAATATTCAGAATATTTTTCTCCATAATCAAATTTTTCCAAAGGTTTTCATGTGAATGACGTCACAATTACTTGGAATTGTCTTCTTTTATTTTATCTATGATGTCCTCGGGATCCATATCTTTTAGCAAGTAACCATCTGCACCACTGCGAATAGCTTCTACAACATCTTCGTCATTATCAGATACGGTTAACATTATGATCCGGGCATCCACATTCTTGTCACGCAGAGCTTTTAAGGTTTCCAAACCGTCCATACCTTGCATGTTTAAATCCAGTGTGATGAGATCTGGCTCTATATCCAGTGCCATTTGAATAGCTTCTTGTCCGGAGCTCGCCTCACCCGCGACCACAATTTCGTCTTCTAAATCAATTAGCTGCTTGAGCCCTTTGCGTAAAAGTGGGTGATCATCAACCATCATGATGCTAGCTGGATTATCTGCAAACATAGTTTGCTCCTTAATAAAAATTTGTTGGGCGACTATGCCATATAGGATAAACCTGAATGGCAAAAATTAATATGCGTATCTTTAGGTAAGGCTTCTACCACCAAATAGGTATTACACCAAAACGAAAAAAGATATTTTAATCTTTAATTTTCAACAACTTACAACGCACCCGCTTCGAAATCTTTCACAATTATCACATTTATACTCCTCAACTATAGGGAAGCCTTCTACCCAATGATGCTAATTGTCGAGTGGGTCAGCTTCTTCCATAGTGTGCCTAACAATTTCTATTAATTTGGAGAAATGACATGTCCGATTTAAACAAGTGGGATCCCGAAGACCAGGAGTTTTGGGACTCAGAAGGCAAGAAAGTTGCCAATCGCAACTTATGGTTATCTATTCCCAGCCTGCTCTGTGGTTTTGCAGTTTGGCTGTACTGGGGCATCATCACGGTGCAAATGTTGAATCTAGGTTTTGCTTTTGAAAAACCAGAACTATTCACCTTGATGGCAATTGCAGGTTTGACGGGCGCGACCCTGCGTATCCCCAGCAGCTTTTTTATACGCTTATGCGGTGGTCGAAACACTATTTTCTTCACAACCGCATTGTTGATGATTCCAGCCATTGGCACAGGCATTGCGCTGCAAGACCCGAATACTCCGTTGTGGAAGTTTCAGGTATTAGCCCTGTTATCAGGCTTGGGTGGTGGTAACTTTGCCTCCTCAATGTCAAATATCAGTTTTTTCTTTCCAAAAAATCAACAAGGTTTAGCGCTGGGTTTGAACGCTGGTTTGGGTAATTTCGGTGTAACCACAATGCAAATTGTCGTGCCATTGTTTATGACTTTTGCGGCCTTTGGAGCGCTTGCCGCCTTCGGCATCGGGAATATGGTTCAAGCTAATACCACCGCTCATGCTGTTTCCGAATCTTTGGGAATCGGCAATTTCGCTGTTGGATTTATCATGGCATCCTTAACCGCCTTAGTAATTCTCGGGGGTATGGAGGGGTTTAACTCCTGTAGATTTTGTATAACGACCTTAAATAAGGTACCAGTATTTCCCACGTTTTTTAGGTTATAACTATGGTCCAATTAAAAGTTTAAGATGATTTACTTCGTGGAACAAAGAAATAGGAGGAAAGTAAGGAAGAGATAAGAGACACAAAAATGTAATTTAAAAGTTCAGTCTGCGACTGTCGAGAATAACATTTTGGGGAATTACAAAACGAACTTAGGGGAAACAAAGAGGTCCATGACCCTTTGGAAATAAAACAAGATGATCAGAAAATAGAGTTGAACGACCTACAAAGGGCTAGAGAAAAGTTTGGAGATATGGAATTTTGGGTTGGATTCAAAAAGCTTCGGGAAAGAATCTAAGATTAGTCCTATTAACTCTAAGGAAACTTGATCTCTTATCCAGTAACCCTATTCACGGTTTTAATTTTTCATGGGAATCGACAATTATTTCCTACAAACATTACTCCTAGAGTTCCCTATTCAAATTTCATCTCCAGCTGGCATCAAAGAGTGTTTTTCACTCGACTATCCCAGGGAAGGGAATCCAGAAGGAATTGATGCATTGTCTGTTGAGGTTCCTACCTGATTTCCCGGTACCCCTATCATTTTCAAAGGCCTTCGTATTTTGGGCTATGCATCTTTTTAAATTATGCTACGGGGATGATTCCCGTTTTAATTGAGAAATGGTGTTATTGCACCGATGGAGTTTCAGAGGCTAGCTCAACCAATTTTTCCTGATGACTGGCATCATTGAATGTGCCCGAAGATGATGCTTCGCCTCTCTCAAATATAAATTTGTGAGAGAGAAAAAATTGCATTTAATCATGCCAAGCACGACTATTTCTTCTAATCTTATTGACTTAAATTTTCCAACCCTCGTGCGAATGCCCATACGATCTAGACCATAGTGGTTCTGCAGAAGAGACTTGTGGATGACGACAGATCTGGAGCCAAGCTGTGGAAACAATAGCACAGACGTTGGTGAAAGAAAGAAGGCAAATGGATGTTGTAAAGCTAAAGGTCAGTCTTTATGTTTGTAAGTGTGGACCAGCGTGACGTTTGGGTGGTTATTCATCTTGCAGGAGGAGTTGTTGGGGTTTCACCTCTTTTTATTTTCTTTTTTCAGATAAATAACCTGTTTTCGTCTTCGTAATTACATCTGCTTAGATTTGCCTGCAATATAATTTTCAAGTACAAGTCAAAGTCCCATTGCTAAGCTAGTGGCTCTGCAATAAGTAAACTTTTGAGCTAAATCTATTTCTGTCTTTCTTGACTCGGCCACTGAAAATTAATCGCATACAAAAAGTTTTTGATGTTAAAACTTTCATTTATAAGATTGGCCAGGGTCAATTACCACTTGATCACAATCTGAAACTAGTGTCTGAAATAGGTTAATCAGGTTTTTACCAAATTTTGAGAACCTTAAATCCCATTATTTTCAGAGTTAGGGACATATGAAGTGGAAAATGATCAAGATTCAGTCAGACACAGATACTACTACCAGCTCATAACTGGTATACTAGAGTCGGAAATACGCAAATTAGGCTTCAAACAAAGTCGAAGAGATGAGAATCAGATTCTTTTAAGAGTTATACACCTATGAAGGGGAATTAATCAAGATTCAGTCAGAACTACTACCTGCTCACCACTGGTATGCTAAAGTTTGAGAAAGGTGAATTAGGTTTTTTAAAAAGTCAGAGAATGATGAATAGATTTTTTTTTTAGATTTTGAGACATATGAAGCGGGAAATTATCACGATTCAGATAGACTCAGACACAATTGCCAGATTGCAAGTGGAATACTAGAGTCTGAAACAGGTGAATTAGGTTTTAACCTAAGTTTGAGAGGGATAAATCAATTTCTTTAGAATTAGAGACATTTAAGTGAGATTTTATCAAGATTCAGGCAGATTCAGAATCATTTATCAGATTCAGGCACAACTACCAGCTCAAAATTGATAAACCATAGTCGGATATAGTTGAACTAGGTTTTTACCAAAGCCTGAGAGAGATGAATTAGATTATTTTAGCGTTGGATACATGTGAAGAGGGAATATATCATGATTCAGTCAGACAAAGACACTACAACCAGCTCAAGATGGTAAACTAGAGTCTTAAATAGGTGAGTTAGGTTCTTACCAATGTCTAAGAGTGATTAATTGGATTATTTTTAGAGTTAGAAAAATATGAAGTGGGAATTTATTAAGATTCAGTCAGACACAGACAGTACTACCAGCTCACAGTTGGTATATAGAGTCTGAAATAGGTGAATTAGGTTTTTACCAAAGTCTGGAAGACATGATTTGGATTATTTTTAAGGTAAAAGACATGTGAAGTGGGAACTTATCATGATTTACTCAGACACTAACGCTACTACTTGCTCAGAACTGATATACTAGAGTCTGGGATAGGTGAACGAGGTTTTTACCATGAATTGGATTCTTTTTAGATTTAGAGACATACAAATTGGGAATTTATCAAGATTCTGTCAGACAGAGAAGCTACTACCAGCTCACAAGTGGTATACTGGAGTCTGAAATAGGTGAATTAGGTTTTTACCAAAGTCTGAGAGAGATGAATTGGATTATATATAGAGTTAGTTCTATATGAAGTAGGAATCTATCAGGATTCTGTAAAAAACAGACACTACTTTCAGCTCATAAGTGGTATACTAGAGTCTGAAATAGGTGAATTAGGCTTTTACAACAGTCTGAGAGGCAACCATATCGCCAGGTGGCCATAGCCCAGTTCAAGTTCTGTACGTTCGCCTGTTACGGGGTGTTGAACTGTTAAGGTCACAGGCGTTTCTTTTAAGCGCTTGGACAGATCGGCAAATTCCTGCCGCAGTTCGGGAAACTGTTCAGCACAAGCAGCTTCCGCCGCGCAACGGTCGAACACGGTTTGCAGGCTGTTGTTGCTGTGCACCGCGATGCTGCCACCCAGCACCCGTTGCGGCGGCACAACACCGTCTATAACCACTGCTCGCGTATGTTCACTGTGATTGCGCATGTACTGCATGGCCACACGTGTACCGTAGCTTACCCCGTATAGAGATAGTTGCCGGTAGCCCAGTGCCTGGCGCAGCGCTTCCAGATCCTGCACCGCCACACTGGTGGAAAAATAACGTGGGTCGTGGGGCAGGTTAGCCAGGCATTCTTTGGTGAGCGCAACTGTGTTGCTGCTGTCTGGTACTTCCACAGCGTCGGTGAGTGCGTCGCAGGTCATGGGTGCAGACCGTCCCGTGCCGCGCTGGTCGATCACAATAACGTCCCGCTTGCGCGTGAACGGGCGCACCACCTGGGCGAAATCTACTAACAGATCTATGGACGAACCGCCGGGACCACCGTTGATGACAGTAAACGCGTCAGCACTGGGTTCCAGCGCGGTGCTGCGCAGGCGGGTAACAAACAACTCAATCTGTTTGCCTTGCGGGTCGGCACGGTTCAGCGGTTGCTGCCAACGGGCGCATTCAGCGTTCAGATTGCCGTTACCGCCGCTGCCACTCAGTGAACAGGGTGTAAAATGCAGTCCTTGTGCGGTTGCGCTGTCCTGCGCGTACGCTGTTACGGCAAATAACAGGAACAACAAGCCGGCCAATGCCGGCGCAGGCAAACGATGCACTAAAACAGCCGGGCGGTACTGTAGTTGGTTACGGTCCGCAGCGCCTCTGCATAGGGGCCTGCGGGTAAGGTGTCAATGCACGCCAGGGCTTTTTCCGCTTCTGTTACGGCTGCCTGGTGTGTGTACTCCAGGGCGCCGCACTGCTGCACTATATCCAGTATCCGCTGCAGATTTGTGGCAGATTTTTGGGCAATCGCCTGCCGAATCAGGGTGCTGTCGCGGGCACCGGCATGTTCAAGGGCGTAGATCAGCGGCAGGGTCAGTTTGCGCTCCCGGAAATCGTCGCCGACATTCTTGCCGGTCTCACCGCTCGTGCCGCCGTAATCGAGCACGTCATCGGCAATCTGGAAACTCACCCCAAGCGCGTCACCATAGGTGTAGAGCGCCTGGACAACGGTATCGTCCGCATCGGCGATCATGCCGCCAACGTGGGTCGCGGCCGAGGAAAGGGCCGCGGTTTTGCGAGGTTAGAATCCACAGTGAAGAAGCAACCAACGCGAACAACATCCCCTAACCATCGGCCCGTCACTGAGTCGTAACTCCGGGCCTGATACCGCGCAATGTGAATTCGAGGACTTTTCCGGAGAGCACCATCGGAAGCATGGTGAGCACCAATCCCAATTTCACAAATCCAGCCAAAAAGGTCCAAGCCTCTCGAAGGTTAGGCATTTTTCCGGAAAGGGCAATGGGAATGACCGCCATAGCCGAAACCAATACGGCCCAAAGGGGCAACATGGATTGGATTATTTCCCTGGTTTCATTCATGGGCGGAATTACATCTCCTCAAAAAAGTTGGATTGCACGGCATCCCCGCTTAGGGAAACCCCAAGTTCACAATGTAGTGGTTGATGAAGGTCATCACCTTACCTGAAAAAACGCCCAGCAACAAAAGTCCTGCTGCAGAAAGCCACAGCGGAATCAGCATCACTGCAGGTGCTTCATCGCGGACGATTTCACCGGCCGCCGACTTCGTTTTATCGCCGAAAAACGCCATTTCAATGATTTTGAAGAACAGAATTGCATTCACCAGGCTGGAGATCAGCAAGGCCGCGACAAAACCCCAGTGACCCGCGGCGATACCACCGGAAATAAGGTACCACTTGCTGAAAAAGCCACAGGTTGGCGGAATGCCAATCATGGATAAGGCCACCACACAGAAAGCAGCCATGGTTAAAGGCATCTTCTTGAAAAACCCGGAAAGCGTTCGCAAATGCATATCACCCGTTTTGTAGGTGACAATTCCTGCGAAAAGGAACAGACAAAGCGTCATCATCCCGTCGCTGAGCAGGTGGAAAATAGCGCCGCCAAGCCCTTCGGCATTGGCCAGCCAAATACCACCGACCATATAGCCAACTTCGGCAATGATCAAATAGCAAATCATCTTCTTGAGTTTGGTTTTGGCCAGCGCGAAAAAGGATCCCGCGATAATGGCCACAACCGCTGCCCACACGATAATGGTTCCCCGCAAAACCCCACCAAATGTGAAATCAACGCCAAAAACGGTGAAGATGTAACGGATCATCAAATAGATGGACACTTTGGTCATGAGCGGAGCGATGATGGCACTGGAGGCACTGGGCGCAAAGGTGTAGGCATTGGGCAGCCAACCGTGTAAGGGGAAGAACGCCATTTTGATCCAAACACCGATGAGAATCAAAATGAAGCCGATTTGAACCGTTTCCGAACCGTGCAGCCCCTCTTCGCCCAGGATTCTGCTGATATCCAACATGTTCAGAGAGCCGGTTTTGATATAGAGATAGCCAACACCGAGCAAGTAAAACGAAGCGCCAATGGTGCCCATGATGATGTAATTGAAACAGGAGAGCGAACATACCTAAAGATACGGTCTTTGCTAGAATACTTTTCACTGTCAACACAATACAAATTGCTTTTGTTAAGACAGAGGTATCTCCCATGCATGTTTTTATACCCATGGTTCGTCAAGTAGAACAGATGTTCGTAGAAAGTTGAGATAAAGCTCAGTAAAATGAAAATTCTGAGTTATAATATCCTTAGTAAGGGCTAAAACTGATTGGGGGCTGCCTGACACACATCATAGAGCCATTAGGCCTCCACGTGGCGCTGGATCAAAATTTCCAGGTATCAAACAGGTCAAATAGTCCAAAAATGTTCCTTCATCAACAGCGTAGTCTGTAGATCCCCAGGGACAGGGACTCCAACTAGTGCAAACAGCCTATTTGGAGCAGACTTTGTTGAAAAACATTAAACGAAAATTGGACAGCGTACATCTTGTCAAATTTAGGGCCCTATTAGCATTTTCAAGCTGTATACTTTATTACTTTACTGTATATTTTGGAAATTATAAGATAAGAAAACATTAGCCAGATGTTTCATGAAGTATTTGAGTTTCATCAAATATGAATTCGAGACCCAGGAACAAGGACAAAAGTTATGCAGAATCTTATTTAAATCAGAGACTTTATAGATAGAATTTAGTAGAAAGACTGAAATTTTACATCTTGTTGATAGCAAAACCATGCAAGATTTTTCCAATTTGTATGATTGGAGAGGTCTTTGGATGAAACCTCTTTTATCAAAAAAAAAAGGATGACCAGACATCACTCAGGAAGCTGAACGTGCAAAGGAGATGACCACAAAGAAACCCAAAGACACATCAGGAGGCTAAATGTTCAACGGAGGTAGTCCCAAAGAAATCAAAAGGGAGGTCCTTAATGCAAGTCAACTTAACTCCCGTGCTCTCCCCGATTGCAATTTTTTCTAGGATATTCATTTTACCTGTAACCAATATATTCCAAAAAGTGTTGGGACTAAACAAGCAATTAGTCTGCTAAGGGAGGTTGAAAGCTGCCCTTTTATTATACAATGGTGTCTTTAACAAAAAATGTTAGATTTCACCTATTGCAGCAATGTGGTAAAAATTTGAACTTGAGCGTAAAGAGCAGGGGGTTTAATTTGGGCAAAAGCCTCTCTTATATTTAGAAAAACTGTATTGTGTTGATTAAAGCAAATACACTTAAGCAACTGCCTAAATTTACTTCACAAAAACGGCCGTGGGAGTCGGCTGCCCCTGAATGTTTTTTCTTTCAAAGGGGGTGATGTTGTGAAAAGAATATAGTAGATGTAACAGCTTCATAAGAAGTATTTCATTAAATACATTTTAAATCGAAAGATTCTTTCGTAAACTTAAAGTGAAAATTATCATAACAAATAAAAAATTGAAAACTTCATTAATTAAAAACATTCAGAAATTAAATATAAAAAGTTTTTTTTTAAATGCAAGTAAGGAGTGACATTAAAACTTAAAACGAACAGAAATTGTTCCGTATATGAAAGGGATTGTCCCCTCTTCAACACCTCGCTCTTGGCGCTAAATTTTTCATTGTTTTAAAAAGTAGAGTTGTGAGAAAGAGTCAAACTTTAGCATGAAGAGCAGGGCGTTGAGGAGGGGACAAACCCTTTCATATACGGAAACATTTCTGTTTGTTTTAAGTTTTAATGTCGCTACTTACTTGCAGTTAAGAAAACTTTTTTTTTAATTTAATTTACACATAGTATTGGTTATTGGGAAGTATATAGACGTTTTCAGGGGGATTTTTTCTGGTTTGGCGAGGAGTCGGGACAGGGTGTTATGTAAGAGGATCTAAATGGAAGAATTTTTCATGGGGGAAGAGAATTATCGATGAAGGGGGTGCCAGATTTCCTAGCATTATTTAAATATAATAAGAAATTAAAACAAAACAATTGTTTTCCATTTAAAGTAAGGAGCAACATTAAAACTTATTACGTATATGAGACGTTTTGCCCCCTCGTCAATACCTCATTCTGTACGCTAATTTTTTTTGTACTTTCAAAAGAGCCATTTATCATAGCGCAATAGCGCTGCCTAAGTAAAGAGCGATGTGGGCACAATGTATTTTTTTTTTCAGTTAGGGTTTTTGGTTTTAGACCGGGGCACTTTATATCGAAGGAATTCCAAAAGAGCTCATTTAATTGGAAATTAGAAGAACTAGTGCCTTATTTAATAGTCGAAAGTGAGCGTATGGCCACTAACACCCCTTCCACGTCCACCAATCCCCAAACACATTGAATCAAAATTTTGAGATAGACATTTTGTTCAATATAGTTGATAAAGTTTGGAAATTATGTCTTTGAGGATGAAACCTCCCCCCCCCCCACCCACAGCCCTCAGGGCAATGATTGTCAGTTTTGCCCTTGGGGTATTTTAGGTTTATTTAGAAACTGTGATCGTCCAAACTTTGCAGGGGGTTCATTGGATTGGTAATCAGCAGTATTACTACGCTTTTTAAGATCCAGAGTGATCAGAGGGTGGATACCCCCTCACCTCGCATTTTCCCGAAATGTATCTGACAGAAATTTTGAGATGGCCATTTGTTGTCGCAGAAACTTTGAAAAGAGCTCATTCGATTGAAAATTGAAATAGCCAGTGCCCTTTTTGATAGTCAAAATTGATTGGAGGGCTAGTAACCCCATCCCACACCCATCATTTCCCCAAACACATCCTATCAAAATTTTGAGATAGCCATTTTGTTCAACGTAAATGAAGTGTCCTTTTTGATATACTTCAGAGCTCTTTTCTCCCAGGTGAGATGGCTTGACTTCGTCGTCTTCATTGGGAATATAGTCAGATCCTGTTGAACTGTGGCTCAAATCATACATAACATACCAAACAATATGTTAATTAACGCTAGGAATTGTGTTGGAACATGAAATATCTGATCTACAATGGTGCTGTTGTTACATCAGTGCTAACAGTTCCTTTGTTCTGGAGGCAATATATGCCATAAAGAAAAAATTGCGAGATACGTGGTTTCCGCTTGACATCCCTCTATGGTAATCCGAGATATGTTGTTTCCACCATGTCTGTATCTCCCAATTTATGAGTCGGGGGCAATCGAGATACACACCATTTGACGCAGGATTTTTCGATGAGTAGAACTGTGTTTATAAGTGAAAATCAGAGATTTAATGAGACAAGTGGTTTTCGATTTAACACCAACTAAATTGCATTACCAGAAACAATCGTACAAATTCAACGACTTTGGAATGCAAAAGGGGGGGGCTATATTCTCTTAAAGCCTGTAAAGATCTATTTGAGGTATGAGAGGGGTAAGCAAATCTCTGTAAAAGTTTTTTTTTTACAGAAAAAAGTTATATTTTTGAAACTTCAGAGAATAATGTTTCTTTTTAGGTTTTAGGCCTCTAAGGAAGTGAGAGCGGCAATGTCACACTGCAGGGTTCCGTAATTCTCCTTTCTGCCATTTTGCACTTTGGAATTTTTTGTAGATTACATTTTTTTTTTAAGTAAGAATATAAGGATACTTTTGCAAATTAAAATAGAAACTGATTAACATTAGCAAATCTATTTATATAAATCTGTAAATAAAATATGATAAATTAGAAGTACTTGTAATCTATTCTAAAATATACTACAAGCTCTAAGCTAATAGACTTCTCATATTCTTCTCCTTTTTTGCTGAACGAACTAAACCCATTTTCAGCACATTTTTAAGAAATGTGTTCACGCATCCTTTCTGAATGGTAAAAAGCTCTGAAAATCTGCATTGAAACCTTTTGAAAGTTAGCATCTGTTTCGAGCTCTTATAAAACGTGTGATTTAGATTTCCAAGGTTTCGCACGAATTGTTATCCTTATTTGCCAAGCTAAACTTGACAACCCATACCGTAATTCTCCAGTATTTATTGTCTTACAGATGGGAAGTCTATGACTACCTGGTACTTGACTCGACTTTGCTATTTTGCACCTCAAATTATTCAAATAAATTTTCAAAGCTGTCATGTACATAGGGAGGGGTTGGCTGAGTTTGGTAAAAGGTAAAAGGTAAAGGATACGGCATTAGACTACCGGCGGTGCTGATCTCCGTTTCTTGGCCCTTCAGCCAGGAAGTGCAATGGGGGGCTGGAGGAATCTCTGTGACGGCGCTTGCCCTTATGGGGTACCCATCGCGGACGTGTTACGCACCCGCATGTACGCCACCGACTACGAAGATGTAGCGTTTGCGCGCCGTGAATATGGCTTGTTAGATACAAACGCGTCCGCTTGCCTGTCTTGTTCCGGCGAACCCTGCCAGGACGCCTGCCCCAACGGTATTGAGATTGATAAGTTGTGCGCACCTACCCACCGCATGCTCAACAGCCGCGACGGCGAGCAACTCGCTTAGAGCGCCGGCACACTTGAGTCTGGAAGACGTCCTGGCGGCGTACAAACAGGGAGAGCTGGATCTGGCCGAAACAATGACCAGAATCCAGGGCAGCTATTTTGAAGACCTGGGCCATACCGTGTTGGATCACAATCGAGCCCGCCGCACCGGTGCGGCGGAGGTTGTGTTCGGATCGGGCAAGTCAGCGCAGCAGATCAGCGAGATTGCCGGTGCGATGTTGGCGCAAGGCAGCAATGTGCTGGTTACACGTATCACTCCGGATAAGTACCAGGCGGTCCAGGCGCTGCTGGAAGCGAGCCAGCCACAGCTATCGCAACAGCTGCACTATGATGCCACCGCACGGTTGTTATCCGCTATTCACACTGCACCCGCCGTTGCGGCAACCACAGTTGCCTTGGTGACAGCGTGTACCAGCGACATGGCGGTGGCGGAAGAAGCGGCGTTAACGGCAGAGTTTTACGGCAACCCCGTGCTGCGCATTTTTGACGTTGGCGTGGCCGGCCTGCATCGCTTGCTGGCCAGATTGGAAGACTTGCGCAGCGCGCGCGTGCTGATCGTGGTGGCCGGTATGGAAGGCGCACTGCCCAGTGTGGTGGGTGGATTGGTCGACAAACCGGTAATTGCAGTGCCGACCAGTGTCGGTTATGGCGCCGCCTTTGAAGGTGTTGCAGCCATGCTGGGCATGCTGACCAGCTGTGCGTCCGGTGTTTCCGTGGTCAATATCGACAACGGTTTTGGCGCCGGTTACCTGGCGAACACCATCAATCGTTTGTAGGATAGCGCCATGACGTCAAATTCCCACATCAGTCCCCCCCAGGACCCGGACCTGGCGGCAAAATACCAGTCGTTGCAGGCTAATCTGGCGCAGTACAAAACCGCCATTGTCGCTTTTTCCGGCGGCATCGACAGCTCCCTGGTGGCCTATGTATCCGGCCAGGTGCTCGGCAAACAAGCCCTGGCTGTCACCAGCGCGTCCGCCAGCTTGAAACGCTCCGACCTGGCTTTAGCGGAAAGGCTGGCCAACGAATGGGGCATATCACACAAAGTTATTGTTACTGACGAATTGTCTAAGCCGGAATATCGGGCCAACCCGACCGACCGCTGCTTCCACCTTTCAAACAAATTTTGTAAATATCTAGTTTGTAGAAGCTTTTCATCATTACCAACTAAATTTTCCTTTCCATTATTTTACTTGCTATTATGAGTAATGCAAAACAAAGTCTGAACTAGCACTACAGAAAACAGGGTTTACGAAGCTGAAAAAATACCTATAACAATGAAGAACATGAACAGCTTTAAGATAGTCCTTGGGACTGCTACACGAAATTGCTGTTTTTCTTCCTTCACGCCATTTTTGGGCTTTTTTCAGTTTTTTTCAGTTTCTGGTACTCTTTGGTTTCAGCTCTTTATTGCTAACAAGCACAAAAGCCCTTTCTACATTTAAAAGTATGTTTCTATTGAAGCTTCATGTATATGCATTTACTATCGTTTACATGGTTATATGTTTCTCAAACTTTTTCTGTAAATTGGCTGCTTTTTTGCATCAGTAAGTGTGTTTCCACTAAAGCTCAGAAAAACCACAACAGGGGACACTGTATTATCAGATACATTTAGTATGGTAAAACAGAGATTTTGGAAGGGTTTAAAGCCTTACAAGGTTGTTATGATGTTGACAGACTTAAAATGAGTTTTTGAGTGTAATGTTCTATAACAGTTGGATATGAATCTGAACATTTATATAAAATTGTAAAACATAGAAGAAGATTTTTAGGAAAAAAGTACAGAAAATCAGCTAGGAATATTAGCAGAAAAGCTTTAAATCTGACAGAACATAGAAGGGCCTTGTATAAGCAGTCATTTCATGAACGTCCAGTGTGAGAAATACAGGACCATACTAGTTCTGACATTCAAACAACCACTTTACTGGAAAGTATTGAATATAATAGAGGCTGAATCAGCAGGAAGTCCTTTAAAAAAGTTTTACTATTGGGACACTTTCACACTAAAATGAGCTTCTTAGCTGCCATTGGATATCTGATGAAAGCTTCTGGCTTGCACAAAATCTTGGAGCTGATATATGCACTGAATGCCTTTCAGCAGATTCCCTCCAGAAAAGCGTATTCTCAGGCTATCAGAGCTCACGTCATTGTTGATTGGATCCTGAATACCTTACTAGTAGCAAAAATGTACAATGTTGGCCCAACAGTGGATTTTCATCAGGCCAATCTTCACAACAGTTCAGACGAGCATCAAGCCTTTTTTCAGCCTTTGATGTTGTCTAAGAAGAATGCACTGAAATTAAGGAGCTAAAGCAAGAGCCGTCGCTTAACGCGTTTGCAAGCAAGCTCAAGTCCCTCAAAGCATCACGGTTGCAGACATCATGGACTTTGAAACTCTGGATTGAAATTTATATGAATGCTCTTGCTCGACTGAAGTCTTAAATTGTGGAAGAAAGAACAGAAAACTGGGACATTCACATCCGGAAAAAACATTCTGACCGACTCAGAAGGTGCAACACACGCTTGGTTGGGGGTTTGCTGATGTACGGGAGGGATTGTGGGTAAGGGGGGCCACGCAGGTCCTCGCTTGCATCAGAGAAAAGATTTGAGCACAATTCGCAACCGCAGGTAATTGCAACATGGCCTGGGCTCTGCAGTGCGGTATTTACGACACTAAAAGTTGCTTTGGCTAGCGGGGAATCAATGCAATCCGGCTTACTATCAACGATTTGCACTGTAACAATTTTCCGGTTCATTTTGGATTACGAGGGGTCGGAAACTTCTGAAAGTGGAACAGTTGATGTTTGAGTTTGGGACCCGTCTTTAGTACTAGAGGAAAAAAGTTGTCCGGTGGGGATACTGGTGGTTTTTTGGAGGTTACTAATGAGGTATTCTTGAAGTTCAAATCGATTTTCCAAAGTCTTACTGTGAGATCTTGCATTAGCAAGGTCCGTCCGTATTATGACAATTTCTGCCTTAGCTGCTGAGAGGTCCTTTTTGAGCGAGCTGATTGTTCCATATAACACTGCGATCTCACTTACTTTTAAATCATTTGGTGAAGTTATCAGCACTTGTTGACGGAGCTGCGCAATAGTCGTGTCCTTAGCCTGAATTTCAATTCTGAAAGTGTCAATATCGTTCTTAAGCTTTCTGATTTCGCAGCAGAGTGAGGCTAGCGTACCTTTGTTATCACTGCTGAGAATAGTCTGTGGAACGGAGTTGGATGGGCAGTGGTTTCGGTGTTGTCTTTCAGACGTGATATGGGGTGGTCCCAGTGTCACAAGTGGTAGGTCGGTCAATAGCGGTTCCTCATGTACTATGACGAATAGAATCAGAAAGGTGCGGTGTCAACTTGGCTGTCGACTTAGTGATCTTAGGCTTACTTTGTCTGTTCAGTTTGGTCATACACTCGATGCATAGCCATTGTACTGTTTACTCACTAAGGCTTATGCGTGCGCACCTATTAATAGTGGCGTGATATCACCTGCCACAACCTGATTGGTACTGGACGGTGTTCGACGTTACTAGCAATCAGCATTTGGGGCAGTAATGCTTCTGCTTATTCGACATAATCATAATTTCCGGTAAAAGGTATAAACATAGACTCCTTTGGTCAGAATAACTCCCAAAGGATACTCAATCGGCTCTGACGCCACTGTGTGAAATGATTCTGGTGGGAATAAATGTCTTGAAGATCGTGAAATAAATCTTTCGTGTACAACAGTGAAAGTGCGCACTTACAGGAAGTTGGGGTACCAAAAAGACCCGTGGCTTTTCAGTGGTGAGATACCAACGCTCCTAATGGTCCCTTGGTATGTATGATCTTTTGCACATTTGAGTGGATAGTAGAGAAAGTAGAGAAATAATAATAAGTAGAGAAAGTGATGTCCAAGATGGATGACAATTTAAGAAAAAACAACTAAAAAATACATGAAAAAATAGTTCTAAACATCAGATCCTGTTGCTTATTGCTTTGCATTGATTCAAAAAAGTAAAAAAAAAAGATGGAACCTCTGAGCTCCAAGAAGCAGGATCCGTGGAATAAAAAATCGAATAAAACACAATTGGGCAAGTAAGGTTTTATGGTTATAACTGAAGCAAGGGATCTCTCATTTCAGTAAAGAGCAATTTTACGCCTCTTGGATAAAGAGTGACGTATTCAAGGAGGTGTAGGTCACGGAATGGTCCGTATTCTTGTCCTTTGTCTTAGGAAAATGACGATCTAGCGCACTTTGTGTGCAATCATAAGGAGCTGAAGGGTTTGAGATAAGGAACTTTGGGAACGCGGTTAGAGTGAAGGAATGGATGGTTGAAATTTTTAAGAGCCAATGTCAACGGAATGTCAGGAATGTGGGAAGTATGGCCACGTGCCTGGAAATACAGCCTGGAAATAATGAAAGTGAATGCGACTGATGACAAGTATCATGAATCAATAATGACCCTCCAACAGATTGACTCTAGTTTGGCATTGTGGAGTGACATGAGAGGTGTAACATAAGTGGGAGATGGTAACGTCGGCAATGATGGGGAAGGGAAAATTAATGCCATATTTTTCTTCTCACTCAATTGGACTATCTGTCTTGGCTTTTTTTACAATTAGCCATGACTTGACGCCCACGATTATTCGAATTTAGTTCAAATTTACAAAAATAGGATAAATTTTAAGTTTATTGGGTGGTAAAGATCGTGACCGAATTATTGGGTGGTAAAGATGGTCCTTCCCAGTGCCCTCCGGTGGCCTAT
The DNA here is from genome assembly GCA_010016025.2 of Alatinidae sp. Z8VKAUB7J3. Classification (NCBI taxonomy): domain Eukaryota; kingdom Metazoa; phylum Cnidaria; class Cubozoa; order Carybdeida; family Alatinidae; species Alatinidae sp. Z8VKAUB7J3. Next base: position 78,896,825 of record JAAAKM020073195.1, on the reverse strand, counting down.
TTAAAATTGACCTATTTATATGAGTAGATTAAGGTTAGAAAAGATAGAGTAGTAAAAAGAAATGTAGGACAACTATATGAGAAATATATGAAGCTAAAAAAATTTTTTTCTTGAAAAGGAACAGTGGTATTTGGTATGAACCAAATGCCACTGGATAAAAGCAAGAAAAGAAGAAGATTTATGTATTAAACAAGAATTTTGTACATTTTTTAATATTATAGAGTCTATTTTTGAAAAAAAAGGCACCTCGACCCACAAAGGAGAGGAAAAACACAGGAGCCACTTAAACACTAACTCAAATAGAGACAAAAGGATGATATGGATTGTAAGATCACTCAGAAAAAGCCCAATGAATTCCAACCAATCCTAGAAATAACAAAAAAAATTCATTTTTGAAGGTTTAGAGAGGAACCAAAATGATTGACGGTCCAGTGGTATCTTCAATGGGATTTAGGCATCATATTTTTACGAATTGAATATTGTCCAAATATTGGTAACAGTCCATTTTTTATGTTATATTCTAGCTGCTCAGCACCTCCCTCATTAAATCTATTTTCTAATATTATTTCTTCGAAGAAAAACTTATTTACACGAGATCCAACGGACTTCCAGACATTTAAAAACTCTTTCTGAGACAATCGCAATCCAAAAGTTCTCGGGAAAGGTTAAAAAATCCGTTGACTCAAGATTCTATTCTGTAATCACGGCAAAATAATATATCTAAGGATGATGCAATAAAATTAGCTAATCATGTTATTGCATCCAAGTTAAATACGATAGCAACAGAAGGTCGAAGATTTTCGTTCCCGGATGGTACGATATAGTATGAATGACTTTGAAACTTTCCAAGACGACTGAAACATGAACGCTCTAAATGCTCATGAATCAGCTGCTGCTGCAGAACGTGTGTATTGGATTTTGCAAGGGGAAAAATTGAAATTTTGGAAAAATATTTACTGGTAGTCAATGATTCTAAATGTGTTCGAAAAGAAGTTTTACATAGATGGACCAGGCAGTACCGGTAGAACTGTCGTGTATTACCTTGCATTATATTCTCTGTGGCCAGAATTACAAAGCAAAATGTATGGTATTTACTGGAATTGCATCAACTCTATTGCCTTGGACAAACAGCACACAATATATTTGGCCTGAAAATTCCGATTTCATCAGATTGAACTTCCATCATAAGGCCTGGTGATAACAAAGCTATAGAATTAGTTCAAGGTGATTCCTTATGGATGATGCACCTGAAACCTGGCGCCGCGCTGATTAAGGTAGACCAGTGGTGACGGGCGAAAAATGGCAGCGGTGGCGCACTGCCGAAATTTTTCCTTTTCGCCATCGGTGAGATGTCGGCAGCGCGCCGCCATTGCGATCATTTTTGGTCATTCTTTCTCAAAACCCAGCTTTAGTTTGGCCCTATTCATGCGTTAGAAACTTTGAGAGTCGCTGGCTGTTATCCACAATTGTCCTCAAAACCTAATATTATGCATTTTCTTCTTTTACCATTATGTAATTAACACCAGACTTATACAGGGGAGCATTTGGGACCTTGTTCCCAAGAAATCTCAAAGTGATTGTCATTCTTTAAGTCTAACTACATATTTATACCTTTTTATAATTTTCAAATGCTTCCACCCACCCATTCAAGTCTTACTTCTAAGCTTGGCTGTAGCCTGGTCTTTAAAAGGTTGAAATGCCTATTAACAAATTTTCTTATGAATAGACAAAACAACTTTTATAGCACTGATCCAGTTTGGAATTACGGGTTTTATAAACATATTTGGAAGTCTGAAAGTATGGATTTTTTTTTAAATAAGAGGCTATCTTTTTGCGATGGGGGCGACGAGGTCGGAAACCATACGACAGGTCGTTCTTCCGGCCGCGTTGCCGGGCATCGTCGGTGCTGTGTTGTTGGCGGCCAGTCGGGCTATCGGCGAGACGATGATTGTCGTTATGGCCGCTGGGCTGGCCGCGAACTTGACGGCGAACCCCTTGGCAGCGGTCACAACCGTAACTGTGCAAATAACAGCCCTTCTTGTCGGCGATCAGGAATTCGACAGCCCCAAGACACTGTCCGTCTTCGCGCTTGGACTGGTCCTATTTTGCGTAACGCTGTGCCTCAACGTGATCGCCTTACGGATCGTCCAGAAATACCGGGAAAAGTATGACTGACATTATTCAGGACAA
>JAAAKM020073195.1:78716836-78894625 GCA_010016025.2 Alatinidae sp. Z8VKAUB7J3 | reverse complement strand
CGGTGCCCATATGGCAACCCCCGAATGGCAGGCCCGCCTGAAGAAGCGCTACGCCGCCGAGGCGCGCTTTAAGTGGTACGGCATTGTTTCCATCGCCATCGCCCTGGGTATGCTGGCAATCTTGTTGGTCAGCATCGTCGCACGCGGCCTGCCTGCCTTCACCCAAACCATGATCACCTTCGATGTGACGCTGGATGAAGAGGCGATCGATCCGACAGGCGATCGTAAAGAGTCGGCAATGCGCGCGGCCGACTACGAAGGCCTGGTCAAGGCAGTTCTGTACGACAAATTTCCCGAGGTTACCGAACGCCGGGCCCGCAAGGAATTGCGCGGTATGATCAGCCCCGGCGCTAGTTTCCAGCTTCGCAACATGGTCGTCGCGGACCCCTCGATCATCGGATCGACCGTGACAATTACAGCGCCGCTAGCAGATGAGTACGACCAGCTTGCAAAAGGCGCGATTGACCGCGACCTGCCGGCTGACCGCCGCGGTGTAAGCGACAATCAGCTTCAATGGTTCGACACGCTGGTGGCCGAAGGCATCGTCGAAAGACAATTCAACACACGGTTCTTCACGGCCGCCGATTCCCGGCTGCCCGAACTGGCGGGCGTCTTCGGCGCGGTAAAGGGCTCCCTCTTTACGCTGGCCGTCTGTTTGGCGTTGAGCTTTCCAATCGGTATCGCCGCGGCGATCTATTTGGAGGAGTTCGCCCCCAAAAACCGGTTGACCGACATGATCGAGGTCAACATCAACAATCTCGCGGCCGTTCCATCGATCGTATTCGGCTTGCTGGGCTTGGCGGTGTTCATCCAAATGTTCGGGTTGCCGCGATCTGCACCGTTGGTTGGCGGCATGGTTCTGGCCCTGATGACGCTGCCGACGATCATCATCGCCGCCCGTGCCGCATTGAAGGCCGTTCCCCCATCGATCCGCGAAGGTGCGCTGGGAATCGGGGCCTCCCGCCAGCAGGCGGTCATGCACCATGTGCTGCCGTTGGCATTTAATTTCATTTTAATAAGAAATCTATTGCATCGAAGCATTTAGAATGGAAAACATTCACCATTTTTTTTTTCAAAAAAAGAAGGGAGGGGAGACAATGCAACAATGCATAACAAACGAACCGCCGTTAAAAAGCAACAGAGGAACTAAAAATTAATTACAACGAACAGTTGACGATGTTGGCAGATTTACTTTTGGCGAGCAAGATCATTTTTCTATTAATTACTATTTTTCTCCTATTTAATCTAACATAACTAAAAAGTATACTGTAACGAAGCTATCAAAATCGAAAAGATTCACCCGATTTGAGGAAAGGAGAAAAAGAAGACAATATAATAATACCCTGACACCCAAAACAACATAGGCAGGAAGGTTGGTGACGCTGAACAGTTGTCAACGTTGGAAGATATCTCTCTGGCGAGCAAGACCAAGAACCAAAGAAGACAAGCGTTTCAAGCTCTCTAGATATGCTAAAATATTTGGCAACTATTTCAAATACTAGATTACATATTTCTCAAGCTTTTTAATTCTATTAGTTACTGTTCTTCGTCTTTTCATTTAATTCTTATTTAATTTAGTGAACGTTATATCTTAACGAAATATTTAGACTAGTAAATATTTGAGAAAATAGGGAGCAAAAAGGTGACAATGCAGCAATGCTTAACAAACGAGCCGCCCATAAAAAGCAACAGAGGGGGTAAAGACTGATTACAATGAACAGTTGGTGATGTCGGCAAAGACCTCACTGGTGAGCCTGACCATGAGCCAAATGGTGTCGAGCTTCCTGATCGCAGCGTATCAGATTTGAGTGACTCTAGGACTGAACTTAGATCATCATAACTTTCGGACATTCCGGCTGACTCTGCCACAGATTCGGCCGAAATGACGGCTGGTGTAGTCACAGCCAAATACTGGTTCAACCCAGACGACTCTAAGAAAACATGATGACGATTTTTTATAATACTGGATTTAAAGATACAAAGTATATAAAATTATTTATCTTTATTACGATCAAAAGCAGTAATCATTTTGATTTTTTTGTGAAGAATTTTGATTATAAAGTCAATCTCAGATACAGTATAAAGTCCATCTTGAAACCTACTTTTAACTTCGTCCTATTACGCAATCAAATAGTAACAAAGACTGAGTAAGAAAAACAAATCGAGAAAAAACTGCTCAATTAATTCTACACTTCAATTGTTCATAGGATAAACAGCCTGGAATACCGATAACGACTGTAGTTCATGAACAGTTCAACAACAAATTTAGTGTAGCAAAGATGGTTACGGGAGGAAGGGTGAGCTGGGCAGGTATGAGGGGCAGGGGGGTAAAGTGGAGCTTGGAAGGCAGTTTGTCGGAGAGATGAACTTGGCGCCCCGAATAAAGGCATAACCTTCTTTTTGGACCTTGGCCGAGCGAACGTGAATGGCCCATTGGCGATTGGGTTGGTTGCAGGCGCTGATGGCACCTTCCTCGATCAGGAAACTTTCGCCTTTGTTCAACACCACCAACTTCGCGCCCTCAAAATAGAATTCATCACCAAACTGGGCGGCAATATCAAGCAGTTCACCACTAAAGTCTTTTAGGGAATAGCTGATTTCCCGGGCAGAGACCTCGACAAGCCCCAATTCGGTTTGGAAATCGACCTTGACATTGCCACGCGCCGTTAAGCGACCTTCGGCTTCGTTGTAAATTGCGGTATCGGCAGTCAACAGAAAAACGCCGGGATATCCGATTTTGGCATCTTGTTCAATGATGGAGCTCCCATCGGGAGAGAACAGGATCGGGCCCGAAGTTTCCAGGTGAATATTTTGAGCGCTTTGTGCAGTTTCACTTTGTTCTTGGGTCCACCCCAAACCCAAGCCAGAAACCATGCCCCAAAAGACCAGAAAATTTCTCATTTTTTTCGGTACCTTACCTCAAACCGACAAGCCAAACTGAAGTCAGATATCCCATAATAAAGCCGGTTGATTTGAAGGGTAACCCGTCGAGGTAGCTTCTTCTTGATCGTTCGGAACACCACGAGTTGTGAATGCTGCTCGCCTGGTTCAAGCGTGACTGTACCGCGCGTGAAAATTCTGGCAAATCGCTCCACCGTGGGGTCGCTGTGCGGCAAAGATTCGGGCCAAAAGGTCGCCATATCGACCATGATCGCCACAGGTCCCCGACCAGCCCTCAGCAGCACCTGGTCCGGGTTGAAAATCAGTGGTTTTTCTCCACGGTTCTCTATTTGAATAAAGAAAATGCCGGCCCCTTTCAAGGAGGCCATAAAACGATCCAGATAAGAGGCCGGAAAACCAATGGCTTCGATCCGTGATGCAAAGCCCGCTGCATCGAGCGGTAAGACCTCGCAGACCATGTGGTCACGCTCAAAGCGAACGCGATTTTCCTCGACCTTGGCCTTGCCCTCGCCAAGTGGTTCGGGATTTTTGAATTGAGGCTCCTGCCACAAAAAGAAAAGGAACAAGAACATCAAAGGCGCGTCGCTCCACAGCATGCATTTTTCGGACAAGTGAGAAAGGCAGGGCCTTGCTCCTCGGAACCGGGTATGGGAAACACAGATCTTGCCTGCAAATGAGAACCGCAGAGGTCGATGCAAGCTGCACAAACCTACCTGATTACCCTCTCGAGCAGGAACAGTGCTCATCATAACAGCAGCCCGAAGGGGATGGAACGGTAACTTCACCGGGAAAGACCGCCCCAGCCCCTGATTCGACAATATTTACCCCTGGGTAGGCTTTGTTTTTACTGATCTGGGAGTTTGGACTGTGACACTTTCCCACGAAGTGTTGGAGCTGATTGTCTATCCAACGGTTAATAAATTTGTGCCTGGACCGGACCCGCGCGGCGCCGCAGGCGCCGGTAACTGGTTGTGGCACAGCTATGAGGTGTGTGACGCGGTGGAAAGAACGGTATACGAAATTGACGAGATTATGGTCTCCAACTTTGTCACGCCCAGCTATTTTGCCGAAGGGCATAAACCCGGCACGCGCAATGACTTTCTGGGTATTGGTGTTGATTCTTTTGGGCTGTTGCCGGGGTGTCACCTGGGTACGGTTCACCCGCATACGTTTGAATGGGCAAACATTCAGGGCAGCGACTTCCCCTCCAGCCGCCCGGTGCTGAGCCGCATGAAAGCATTTGCCAAACCGGGTGACCGTCCCCGCCCCGGCGACCGTGAGCAGCAGGCTTTGCTGGCCTGTATTGCGGCTACCGCAAAGATCGACGAAGACCGGGCGGCAAAACTTCGCAAGTTGACCGCGCTGAACCGCACCGGCCGTAAACAATTTGCTTTTCCGCACCGTAACTGCGCCTGATTTCCACCTCACCTGTTCCGCGTTAAGCTAGCCCTTTATTTTTTCGGGGACGGGCTCATGGTTGACGCATATTCTTCCGCCAGTGATCTGGCGCGGGCGATTAAAAACAAAGATGTCAGTTCGGTTGAGCTGCTGGACATGTACGTCGAGCGAGTTGAACGGTACGACGGTGACATCAATGCGGTGGTGGTACGCGATTTTGAACGCGGCCGAGCTGCTGCGGAAGCAGCGGATGCCGCAGTGGCCCGGGGTGACAACGTCGGCCCCCTTCACGGCGTGCCCATGACCATTAAAGAAGCCTACGATGTGGCCGGCCTGCCGACAACCTGGGGGATACCGGAGTTGCGTGACAACATAGCCAGCAGCGACGCCGATTCCGTGCAACGATTGAAGGAGGCGGGCGCGGTATTCTTCGGTAAGACCAACGTGCCGCTGAGCCTTGCAGATTTTCAAAGCTTCAACGAAATCTATGGCACTACAAATAATCCATGGGATCTCAGCCGCACCCCGGGCGGCTCCTCCGGGGGGTCATCCGCAGCGCTGGCGGCTGGCTTAACCGGACTGGAAGCCGGCTCTGACATTGGTGGTTCAATCCGCAACCCCGCCCACTTTTGCGGCATTTACGGGCATAAACCCACCTGGGGTGTGGTTTCCGATGCGGGTCATGCGCTACCCGGACAATTGGAGGGGGCGGATATTGCGGTAGTTGGCCCCATGGCACGCAGTGCCGAAGACCTGGCCTTAAGCATGGACATCGTCGCCGGAGCACGTGCTGCTGATGCGGCGGGCGGCTCGTAGTCGACGCTGACGGCCTCGGCGGCGCCCGGCGCCTCGCCGGGGGTCTCGGCGACGACCAGGGCCAGCCCGGTCCGTTCGCGATAGATCGCAAAATTCTTGGAAAATGACACCGCCACGAACACTTCCGGAAGCGTCGCGGCCAGCTGCCGCACGGCAAAGGCAGCGCCTTCGAGCTCATCGCCGAAGCCGAGATAGGCCAGGTCGACCAGCGGCACCAGGCCCCGCTCAAGCAGCAATGACCCGACACGCTCCCACTGTTCCTTCGAAAGGTCCGCACCGGTCGGATTGTGGCAGCAACCGTGCAACAGAACCACATCGCCGCGCGGTACCGTCGCCAGATCCTCCATCATGCCGTCAAAATCGACGTTTCGTCCGGCTTCATCGAAATAGCGGTAGGAGCTGGACGGCAAACCGGCCTGCCGCAGGGTCGGCACGTGATTGGACCAGCTTGGCGTGGGTAGCCAAACCGTTGCCGAAGGATGCGCACCTTTGATCAGATCGAAAAGCAGGCGCAACGCGCCGCTGCCGCCCGGTCCCTGGACGCTGGCAAGCCGTGCAGACTCGACCGCATCGCCGAGCACCAGCTCTGTTGCGGCGCGGCAGTATTCGGGATCGCCCTGCAGACCGACATAGGTCTTGGTCTGTTGATCGGCCAAAATCCTTTGTTCGGCCGCCTTGACGCAGTCCAGAACCGCCGTTCGTCCGAGATCGTCGCGATAGACACCGATGCCGAGGTCGATCTTGCCGGCCCTGGTATCGGCGGCGAACTCCTGGGACAGCCGAAGGATCGGGGGCGGGGCGGGCAGTGACAGGGATTCAAGCAAGGGTCTATTTCCATGACTTGTCATTTAATGACTTATCATATAAAAAACGGAAAACGTCGTTGTCAATGGGGACCGCCATGAGCGCCGGAATTCTCGATCTGGACTTTGTGCCGCCGGGCGCCAGCATCGTTTCCATGGCAACCCATCGCCTGTCGCGACTGCTGCGCAGCGAACTGGGCGAACTGCTCAACCAGCAATCGGAGATCGGCCTTCCGGGATGGCGGATTTGCATTGGCCTGGCCTCGCGCGGCGAGATCACCCAGAAGGAACTGGTCGACTACACCAAGATCGAACAGGGACAGATCAGCCGGTCCCTGGCCTATTTGGAAGATGCCGGCTTGATCGCCTCGCGGCGCTGCAATGAAGATCGTCGGTCGCGCCGCTTTTCCCTGACGGCCAAAGGCCAGGATGAGATCCAACGGCTGCTTCCGTCCGTGACGGTCTATTGCGACGCCGTGGATCAGGCCTTGACGGAAGAAGAGCTCAAGCTTTTTCTATCCATGGCAGAGCGGATCGCAGCAGCTTTCAAAACACCTTTCGATTGCTGATGAAAGCCTGGCTAGTTATTGTCATCCCAGCCTTGGTAATCATTGCCCTAGAGCATCTTCCCAAAAAAGAAGATGTTCTAAAAATCCCTAAAAAGCCAGTTACTCAAAAAAACTCTCCCAAAAAAGTCTTTTTGAATAAAGAAAGTAAAAAAGTTGAACTTTCAAAACAGGATTTTGAAGCTGATAAGTTTGCCAAATCCACACGACCGACACATCATCAAGAGGATCTCAAAACGATCCACCGGACTCCCCCTTCTCATTGGGCTCCTCCGTCTCAGTATCCTCGATATGTTGATTTTGATCCTCAGCAAGACATCTTTGAAGACCATAGTGTGATTGAAATTGATGAGGGCATTACCGCCGAATGGGAGCATGAAGATCTCAAAGGATCTCCCCTGGTAGAAAAAGACAAAGCAAAAAGTGATGAAGACATCATGATCATTCCCAATCAATATCTGGTCATTCTTTCTCAAGATGCGGATCCTGCAAAACTTAAAGAAATTGGTGTCACCGAAAATTTGGGTAACCATATTTATGTTGTCAAAACTAACCAAGGGGAAGCCTTAGAAGAGCTTGAAGGTGTCAAAAGTGTTGAAAATGATGCCTATGTTTATCTCGCTTCTGATCAACAAGTCTTTCCTTCTCAGGCCCGCTATTTCAGTTATCAATGGGGTTTGCATAATGATGGAACTCGCTTTGGCACTCCTGATGCTGACATGGATGCGGTTGAAGGTTGGACCCGGCGGACTTACTCATATCCCACTGTGGCCATCATCGATACAGGCATCAACCCCGATCTCAATGAAGTCAAAAACAACTTACGCCGCAACTATACCGAAATGAACGGTCAACCCGGTGTCGATGACGATGGCAATGGCTATATCGACGACTCTTTAGGTTGGGACTTTATTAACAATGACAACCAAGTGATCGATGATCATGGTCATGGCACTGCTTGTGCCACCATTTTAGGCGCCGACGGCAATAGCGAATTGATGACCGGAATCGTCTGGAATACCCAAATCATGTCGCTGAAAGCTCTAGGGGCCAATGGTTATGGGTCTTGGAGTAGTGTGGCTCAGGCAGTTATTTATGCCGCTGACAACGGAGCTCAGGTCATAATCATGAGCTTAGGAGGCTTTGGTTATTCCACCACTCTCTAAGCTGCCATTGAATATGCCCACGAAAAAGGGGTTTTGGTTGTCTGTGCCGCCGGTAATGACACTAACAATAACGATGACAGGCCTTACTATCCAGCCAGTTACGACCTGCCCAATGTGGTGGCTGTTATGGCTTCTGATTACAACGATCAGAAAGCTAATTTTTCTATCTATGGGAAAAATGTCTGCGGGGACCGATTTTTCGGCCAATTGATCGAGACTGTCCATGCCGAGCTGTTCTAACATGGCGTTAATCTCTATTTCCTTGGGACCTATGTGCCGTTCGAGAAAGGCGTCGTGTTGTTCGAGTTGCTGTAAAGAGGGCTTTACCAGAGCCATGGCTGTCTCCATTCACAAAAAATCTTCCAAACCAACTGCTAGATTGTAGTAGAAATCGGGGCTTAATTCAGCTAACTTGTTCTCCTTTGTAATTTTGTTGGAATCCCACCTCAAAATGATTCGGAGCCCTGAATTTGAACTCTCGTAAAACAAAGTCTTTGGAAATGTTAAACTCAGGGTTCAACCACCCGGGTTGGACAGCGTTTTGTCGCCTTTCCCAGATGCGTTTTTCTTGGTCTTTTGCCGATTCGTTCCATTGTAGAGGAAAGAAACGGCAAGTTCCGGCTTATCCGTCGAAGGCATTAAGCGCGCAGTTATTTCATGATGTGCACTCACTTTCAACTAAAGCACAGTTTTTCTGGGGAACTTTCCAAGCTTAGATTTCAAACATAGGTTAAAATCCAAGTAAATATTTTTTTTCTGGTGAATTTCGGGTGTCCAACAGATTTTTTTAGGAATTAAGGGTGGTGTGAACCACATTGAAGGGATTATTTTATGGCTCATTTTCATTCGCGCTTAAAAGTCGGCGTTTTCGTCGATGTTGCCTATTTATATAGAAATGGCGGTAGAGGTCTTCGCTATGACATTTTGCGCGAGTTTGCCAGTCGTGACAGTGGTGAGCTGATCCGGCTGAATTCCTATGTGAGCTATGATGCCGAGCGAGCCGAACAAGATGAAGAATACAGTGAGGGCGTCAATAAATTCTATTCAACGCTGCGAGATTATGGCTTCAAGGTGATTAAGAAGCTGGTCAAATGGTATGAGGACGACAACGGAAACCGTTACGGGAAGGCCAATGCAGATCTGGATTTAGGTGTCGATGCCCTGCTGCAGAGTGCGAATTTGGATCGCGTTCTGATCGCCACGGGTGATGGGGACTTTATTCAAGTCGTCAAGGCTTTGCAAAACAAAGGTTGCCGCGTGGAAGTGGTGGGCCTTGACAACGTTTCGGCTGAGCTCCGCCACGAAGTTGACCTCTTCATGTCCGGTTATTTGATTCCCAACCTGATTCCCACCAAGTACGATCCGGGCCGTTCCGGTGGACCGGCTTGGGGAACCTTGGGCTCACGGGTACGCGGCACCTGTTACTGGTACAACCGAGAACAGGGGTTCGGGTTCATGCGCTTCCTCTACAAACTGGCACCCGGGCTCTGGCTCACCGATACGCGCCACCCGGACTCGCCCTTTAAAACCGTTTACTTTCACGACTGGTGTCACTATTAGTGCATGTTTTGTAGTTCAAATATTTGTCTTCATCAGCATCAATTTCACATGCTTTCTTAAAGTATTGTATCTTCACTTTTTTCGTCATTGCTATTATGCTGTTCAATGATCTTATCAAGAAATTGGCTCTCGTCATCAACTATTAGCGTTAGGCTTGCATATTCTTCAAACACTATCATCTCTGGAAATTTTACTATGGTATATCCACCCATATGACATTTGATTTCTTCGGTACTCTAAAGAAATTTAATCCCTCACTGCCATGACAACGCTCGCATACATTTCAAATTATGTGACTATTAATGCTTGTTTTGCAGTTCAAATAATTATCCTTGTCAGATTTCAATCCTAAGACATCTCTATCATGTGCACCCGCTTTATTGAAATATTTTTTTTACTTTTTATAATAACACGTATATGTTAATCATTCCAGTGCACAGTTACTATTGATAAAAACATACTATAAACCAACTACTGTGGATGGCCTGGCACAGAGTACCATTGGGACTGTCGCATGGAAAAACAATAATCCAAAAACCATGTTCACAGAAGTTCCAAGCAAATTGAGTCCCAAAGGATTTGAAATTCCCCCTAATTTCTTTGTAACCTTAAAAAAATTGAGTTGAAGAAAAAATTCAAGAGTCAAGAGTAAAAAAAAATAATTTATAGGTCCCAATTTTTTTCCAAGTGAAAAAAGTAAGGGGAGTCAGAGGGCATACGGGCCACGGAGGGGACTTGGGGTCTTAAAGGGTTGAATGGGGATCCAAAGTCATGTACAAGCCCAGTAATGGAGAACCAGAGTGCTTGGGACTATTACAAAAAAGTATGCCTGGCCGGCTGTAGTAGTTATAATTTTTGGGACCGAAACAAGTGCCTTTGAAAATGAAAAGAATATATCTGTTTAACAAGCATCTCAAATCACTGTGGTATGCAAATTCTTGGAATGATACCAAAAAAGGCACCCGGAAACAATTCACAGATAGCATGAACGGAATATCTAACTCCAATTGAGAAATCGATTACGCAATTAACTTGATACGATATAGTGACGCTTAACACCAGTTGGCTAGCGCCAAGAAAGAATACATTGATTGCCTCGAATGTATTTCTAAGAACGCAATATCATCAATGACTTGTTGGCTCAGTCGAGTAACATGTTGTTCTTCTACCATATTAAATCATGGGTCTCACGTTCGATTACTACACCGGAGATAAATTTCATAAAATCAATGCAAAAACTGCTTAGAAGTTAAACAGTATGTCGTCAGAAAAGAAAACATGTTGTCATCTATAGCTTTAGTTAACAATAATGCCGTCTGTGACATTGGCCAAATGTTTGACATTCGAATGTTTTTGGGTAACCGGGTTTCATGCGGCAGTCGATGACCAAGGGTGCGTCGTAAGCCAGGTGGTTGCGCTTGACACTGTAGTTACCGTAAATATCGCCAGCCGGTTCAAAGCGCGTGAAAATATGCCAAAGGAAATCTTGAGGTGAAGCGGCGGCGGCTGCCGGGTCATCGTGGAGAAACACCATGCGGAATGGTGCGATTTCGGGTTGTGCCAACAGTGTTTCCGGATCGTTGTTGCCCTGAACATAGGCCGGCCCTTTGACAACCAAAGCGCCTGGGCAGAACACCTGGCATTGTCCAAAATTTTGATTGGAAAAGGACGGGGGCGGACGGTCTTCCAAGTGAAATTCGGCATCGCCCAAACCCAGGAACAATGCCTTGGAGCCTTCGTTGATCGCGGGACCTGTGTAGTCCAGGGTGTCCAATGAAATATTGGAGAAGATGTGGAAATCCCGGCGAAAATCACAACGGGCGAGAATGTGTTGGAACAGCGGATAAAATTCACTGGGATCCAGGTCAGATTCCGTCACCAGTAAGACTTTGCTCAAAGAGAGTTGGCCCTCACCGAGGATGCGCATACTGGCCGTGAATGCCTCCTTGTGGTAACGCTCCTTAACAATTCCTGCCGCCAACGAGTGCACCCCTGATTCCTCAAAGGCAAAAACAGTCTTAACGCCTTTCATGACCAGGGGAAACAAGGGCGATAACAATTCCTGAAGGTAAAGAGCGATGTAGTGGTCTTCCTGGGGAGGGCGACCCACCACGGTTGCAGGAAAGACCGCATTGGACCGGTGGTAAATCTTTTCAACTTCCAGAATGGGATAATCGTGTTGGAGGGAGTAGTAGCCGTAATGATCGCCAAAAGGCCCCTCTGGTTCCCGTCGGTGAGGGGGAATATGTCCGTAGATACAGAAATCCGCATCTGCGACCAAGGGTAGCGTGGCCCAACGAGGATGGTCGATCAGATCCAGTTTCCGACCCATGAGGAGTGAGGCGAACGCCAATTCCGGTACATCTTCGGGCAGCGGCGCTACGGCAGCAATGGTCAGCGCCGGATGACCACCAATGAATACTGCGGCCGGTAAGGCCTGATCTTTTTTTTCTGCTTCGAAATGATGGTTACCGCCGCCCCGGTGGATTTGGATGTGCATCCCCGCTTGTCTGGGTCCTTGGATTTGCACGCGGTACATGCCCAAGTTCCCCTTGCCGTGATCTGGATGTTCCGTGTAGACGAGCGGTAAGGTCACGAACGGGCCGCCATCTTCTGGCCAACACGTGAGGGTGGGTAACTGGTGTAGATCGGAGAGCTCGTTGGCGACCAATGGGCCTTTTTTGCGCCGTTTCGTACCGATTTTGGCCAATCTGGGCCACTTAAAAAGGGCACTAGAACTTTTAATTTCCGTTAGAACAACATTCTAGGACCACTGAGTCAATACGATCACCCCTGGGGAAAAAAAACAACAAAAAAACAAATAAACACGCATCCGTGATTTGTCTTCTGGCAAAAAATGCGAAATTCCATGATTGAATTACTGCTATTTTTAGAAATTTGACTTCTTTGCTTCCAAACAAGAAGGTTTTCGTATTATCTGTGCTTGGAGAGCAAAGTAGCGGAAAATCAACATTGCTGAATACAATGTTTGGAATCCAACTCGCAACTAGTATTGGTCAGTGTACGAGGGGCCTTACCATGACCCTAGTAAAGACAATAAACAGGAAAGAATATGATTATGTTATTGTATTTGATTCTGAGGGTGTCCGCTCACCAGAGCATACAGGTATTTATGGATGTGTGAAACGGGATAATAAAATTGCAACTCTTTCTATTTTGCCATCAGATGCAGTCATCCTAGTTGTTAAAGGTGAAAATGACAATGCTTTGAAAGAAATTTTACCAATTGTCGTATTAGCCTACAAAGGCTCTAAGTTGGCAGAAGAAAGAGGGGGTATGCTTGGCTGCAAACTTTTTGCTGCTTACAATCAGATAAAGTGTGATGAGGAAAACGAACATATGCTTCAGAATATTTTTTCTAAACTATCAACAACGGTCATTGAATCTTGTAAACAAATTGAGTCTTTACAGGACTTGAATGTTCATACACCAATTAGCTTCCCAAAGATGTTTTCTTGTAAAGAGGATATACAGGTACTCGGATGCAACACAAAAGGAGACCAACCAAACGACGTACCAAATGAGGACTTCAGCCTACAGATTGTTAATTTTCGAGAGCATATTCATAAACAAGTCGTCAGTCAGGTAGGATGGAGTGCCCAAAATTTCAAAAGCCTCGAAAATTGTTTATTATTAGTTTGGAAATGCTTGAACGAGTCTAATTTTGAATTGTCTTTCCAATCAGTCATCGAGAGACACAATTATACCGAACTAGAAAGTAAATATCAAACCCTAAAAGACATATATTGTGAAGCATACGAGATGGAGTCTGAGGTAATAATGAACAATTATAAGGAACAAAAATCGTTAACAGAAGAAGAGGAAACCACCCACGCTAAAAAAGATAAGATCCTTGAGGATCTTGAGGTGAAGATGAGACCAGATGCTGACAAATTTAACATAGAAATAAACAAACTGTTTAAGGGAAGACAAAATTCAAAGTGGAAAACCGGATACTTAAACAAAGTTGAAGCCATAATTAATTTTACAACATCTATTTGGCGTCATAATCTAGAGTTGTTCTTAAGAAATCAACTTTTACATGACATAAAGGTTAGCAACAGTGACCTGGTGAGGCGGTCCATCGCCTTGGTCAGGCGGTCGGCGGAGCTGGCGAAACACAGACGCAGATAGCCCTCGCCACCCGGACCGAATGCGCTGCCAGGGGCAAGGCCGACGCCGGTCCGGTCCAACAATCCAAGCGCGAGGGACCGACTGTCCGTTTCTCCCTCAATCGAAAAGAAAGCGTAGAACGCGCCGGATGGCGGGGCATAGCCAACATTAGGCAGGGACTTCAGCGCCCGGCTGACAATGGCCTCGCCTGTCCGGCACATCTCGACGATTTTTGCCAATTGCGGCTCGCCTTGGGCGACAGCAGCGCCGGCCGCGGTGTGAAGAAAGGTCGGCACCCCTGTGGTGCTGAATTGGGTGAGACTTTCGAAGACCTGACCCAGGGATTCCGGGGCCGTAAGCCAGCCGAGCCGCCAGCCTGTCATGGCCCAGCTTTTGGAGTGGGTGTTGAATACCATCACGCGGTCTTCCGGTTCCGCCACATCAAGGAAAGAAGGCGCGATGTCGATGTCGTAGCAAATACGGCCGTAGACCTCGTCGGAAAGGATCCACAGACCCTTTTGCCGGGCGAAATCGAGCAAAGCGTCGATTTCCGGCCGGCTCATCACCCAGCCGGTCGGGTTGTTGGGCGAATTGACATAGATGGCCCGCGTTCGGGGGCCGCAGGCGTCCATCAGCCGGTCCATGTCGAGCCGCCAGCCGCCGTCCTGAAATACCAACGGGAACGGGCGAACCACCCCGCCCATGATTTGCACGGCCGCCGCCGCGTTGGGCCACAGCGGATGGACGATCAGCACTTCGTCCCCCGGTTCGATTAGCGCCTGCATGGCCAGCATGATCGCCTGCATCCCGCCCGCGGTTACCGTAATGCGCTCGGCCCCGATAGGTTTGCCGTGCAGACGGCTCTCGTATTCTGCAATCGTCTGGCGCACAGGGGGAATGCCGCGGGTCGGGGCGTAGCGCGTCTCGCCAGCACGGAGGGAGGCGATGGCCGCCTCGTCGGCAACGGCCGGACTTGGCAGGTCGCCCTCGCCGAACCACAGGGGAATGACATCGGGTTTGTTCCAGCCGGCCTTGGCAATCTCCACAATGCCGTTTTCCGGCATGTTGGCGATTGTCGGCCGAACCCCCGACAGGGCGCTCATTTCTTGTTCAGCGTTTTCTGCAACAAGCGATGCCATTATGCTTTCCAACCCTTCCGCACTTGACGGCCAGCCGGCCGTCGCTGGTCTTGGCAGTGCCATGAAACCGATTACCACGATCGCCTTCGATTTCGACGACACGCTGGTTCACAACGAAACCCTGTTCGTGGTGACCCAGGAACGCTTCTACGACCTGGTCGCCCCTTATGCCAATGAAAACTTGAGCGCGAGCCGTTTGATCAAGTGGAGGTCGCCACGGACGCCGATCCCGATACGCTCCTACTCGTTGCGGAAGCGTTGGAGAAACTCGAGGCGCGCGATCCGGTTAAGGCCGAGTTGGTGAAGCTGAGATTCATCCGGACAAGTTTCTCGCCATCGACCCCGGTGAAGTGTTTGGTTCGCTCAATGGCATAACGACACAAGACCCGGCGTTCGGCTTACCTGCCGTGTGGATTGAAGAGCACGACAAGGACAACGCACAAACATTGGGTTATACGGTGGTTGATGCAAGCACGGTTGTCGCAACCCATGTCAACCAGATTATGTTGGAAAATGCAGCCGATTTACTGGGCCACGACGAAGTACAACACCTGGTGGACCTGTTGGCCGGCACTTCGCCAAAACTTGCAGAACAACTGGTACCGGGGGCGATAACACTGTCCGGCTTGTTAAAGGTTCTGCAGAGCCTGTTACGGGAAAAAATACCGATCAAAGATCTACGCTCCATAGCGGAGTGTCTGGCTGATGGCACTGCGGCGAATTTGTCAGTGGAAGACCAGACTAATCTCGTGCGCAGCCATATCGGCCGGATGATCGTTCAGAACATCTACGGCAGCGAAAATTCACTGGAAGTGATTACGCTGGATCCGGAATTGGAACAGCTTTTGTTGCAGGCAAAGTCTCAGGGTGGCGCCGACAGCCCGGTTATCGAACCGTCCATGGCGGAGCAGTTGCAGAGTTCGGTGCTGAACGTTGCCGAACAACGGGAAATTGACGGTAAGCCGGCTGTGCTCTTGGTGTCAGCGGGTATTCGTTCACTACTGGCCCGATTTGTGAAGCTCTCCAAGGCAGTGGTGCACGTGCTTGCTTACGACGAAATTCCGGACAACAAACAGATTACCGTGGTTTCCACCATCGGCCGCTCCGCCTGACAGGCGGTTGACTTAAAGGGATAGAGTAAATGACAAACCAACACACAGACACGCAGACCAGCGCAAATACTGATGCGCAAGACGGCGCCGAGGGCGTACAAAGTTATACCGGCAGTTCCGTACGTGACGCGCTGAATAAGGTCCGCAAGACATTGGGAGCAGATGCCATCATCCTCAGGCAGACTGAAACCGCAGAAGGTGTGGTGATCGAAGCCTGCATGGAGATGCCTGTTTTGCAGGAGCGGGCGGATACACAGCCTGAGGCGGTTTTGGCGGCAAAGAAAGATGCAGAACTGGATGGCCAGGTCGGTTGGACAAAACCTGAATCACCTGAGCACGCTGACCCCCACGAGTCGATTGATGAAAACAACCTCTTTACGATACTACCGGAATCATCGTCCGGGCAGGCGACGCTGACACCGGGTGCGCCTGCTTCCAAAGCATCAACGGGCTTTTTATATTTTCCTTAAGTGTCTAGGTACTAAAATTGGGCTTTAATGATTTACTTCCTAACAAAAAATGAGGAATTATATCCTCCCCCTCCAATCGAATTGGACGTCTGAGAAAAAAAAAGGTAAACGTAAAATTTTAGCATTAATTGCCAAGCAAGGTTAGTGGAAAAAAAAACTCGTGTGTTTATGCATAAAGAATAGTATGAAGTCAGTCAAACTGGCTTCTGAAAAATTAACTCTTGGGTCTTATTATAAAGAGGAGCGTGGAGTTGCTCAAATTGGCTTCTGAAAAAAATTCTTGGGATTTTAAGTGTAGAGAATAGTATGGCGTTAGTCAAATTGGCTTCCAAAAGTTATTATTAAAAGACCTAAGCCGTTTTTGTTATTTAGACTATTATTATTAATTTTTTAAGGAGCTAATAGCGAAACATTGCAATTTCAGACTTTGATGGAGATGGTTTCATAGATAGCAATGATGTTACAAGGGTGGTGGAAACATTGACAGACGGACAACTAAAACCAGAAGAAATGGAAGAAATTGTACAAAAAGTGTTTGCAGAAATTGACATGGACTCAGATGGCAAGCTTAGTGTTATGGAGTTCAGTCATATTATTGAAAGAGCACCTGACTTCGTAGCAACTTTCCATGTGCGAATTTAGCACGCTGAAACAATCTACAAATTTGTGATAAAGTATAGGCTATTTAATCTATTGCACATTTGAAACGCAAAGTGTGTGAGCTTTGATGCTGTATTATAACGCTGTGTACCGTCTATTGTTATTCCAACTGATATTTTGAGGCATACCCTTGCATGAGAGTTATAGCTACATTCCATGCGTGAGTTTTAGGCGTTTCTGGAGTGAACGACATCTAAAATTTGTAATAAGATGTACTTAAGTCACTTTACGTCTGAAATCATAAGGTGCCTATTACTAGGGCTATAATCCTATGTGTGTATGTTCGGCCGTTGTCGACGGATTAGTTTGGCCGAATTATGAGAAAATGTAATAAACGGATTTTGACACCTTAAACGAGATGTGCAGGTTTTGGCGGCCTAAAACTTGCTGTGCTACTCCCAATTCATTTTGTGAACTATACTCTTGCATGCCAGTTCAGTTTGTAATTTAAGTTGAGTTGTTTTCTTGTAAATATTTACACGTACAAGTATCGTAATTTTTATTGGATGTCATAGTACCCATATCTTGATTCTAGCTGGCGTTGTAAGTTATGCTGACTTACGCCATTTCGTCATCATTTGGGCCATCTTATCATTCATGTATTCCCAGAAACAAGCCATGAGCATTTATCTTTGAAAAAGAAAAAAAAAATCTAGCACCACCTAGACATTTTGTGCCTCTAATAAATCGCGTGCACCACAAGGCCAGGTTCCTTTGACATATTGCACCACCGCTGCTTTGAGCCCATGCCCCACAGCTCTGGCAACAGTGCCGAAACCTGAGGTTGATTTACCTTTTCCATTACCAGTAATAACGATGAGAATACCGCGCTCTTCTTGTGCTTGAGCAACGCGCTCGTCAACCTTAGCTTTGTGTTCTTTCATGCGTTGTTTATGGCGTGATTGATCGTTATCAGTAGTCATGACTATCCTCAAGGTTTGAATTAAAGTAGGGGGTGACGAGTTTCACTATCCGTGACTCCTTTGTCGCAATGCAACAAAGAAAAATACACTGCCGATAGCTGATGTGATGATGCCTATTGGAATTTCCTGTCCCGTGAGTGCGACTCGCGCCAATATATCAACGAGAATCATGAATGCGCCGCCCAGCAAAACACAGCCCAGAATAAGAGAGCGATTGCTGACGCCAATCCAATTTCTCACAATGTGTGGGATCATGAGTCCAACAAAACCGATACCGCCACAGTATGAAACAATGCATGCAGTAAGGGCTGCACAGATCGCCAATGACAACATGCGTAACAGGCGCACATTTACACCCACAGAACGTGCATTCTCGTCCCCTAGCATCAATGCATCTATTTGCCGCCCAAATAGAAACAGCAAGAGGACACACGTTATGACAACTGGCAACATGATCCAGGCATACCAAGACTCTACTCTTGCCAAACTCCCCATTAGCCAGAACACTACTTTATTGGCTGCAAAAGGATCGGCAAGAAACAAGATGAAATGTGAAACCGCGCTTAGCATAAAAGACACTGCAACCCCTGCGAGTAACAAATGCTCAGTCTTTTTCCCCAATGCGCTAGCGACAAGAATTTGTACTAAAGAGACCGCAAATAAAGCTCCCAAAAAAGCGGCCAAGGGCAGGGCAATAGAAAAGGCGGATTCGGGTAATACTGCCGCAATTCCTAAGCTGCGACCAACGCCATCACTAAATAATAATGTCGCAATGCTTGCCCCCAATCCGGCGCCGGCAACAACCCCGAAAAGGTATGGGTCGGTGAGGCTATTGCGAGTGACATTTTGCAATGTGGCGCCTGCAACGGCTAATCCCGCGCCGACGAGAAAACCTACAGCAACTCTGGGTGCTCTGATTTCCCAAAAGATGATGGATTGCATGCTGTCGTTACAGCCCAATGTCAGACAGCTATTAATGTCAGAAAATGAGAGTTCTGCAGCGCCAAAGTAAAAAGAGAACAAGGGCCCCCCTCCCCCCCCCCCCCCCCCTGAGGACGCTCACTGGCACAGGAGGCCAGCGAAACTGAAAATAGATTACAATTGCCATTGTAACTAAAATCATAACGGCGTCTGCGGAAGACCGACGAGGTTGGGGTCTTTGCACTCTGGACAGAGGGGTCTGGAATTGGATCCTTCAAAAATGTCAAGGCATAAGGACTATCTTGTTCTGATGTTTGGTCTAAAAAAGACATAACGAATTGAATTGTTAAGCTAAATAATGAAACTTTTAAATTGTGAATCTTATTCTGTAGGCCTAATCAAGACTTAAACCGTTCTTTTAAGACTTCTTACCGTGTGTTGGCAAGTCTTTTGCAAGATCTTCCCATAAACTAATTTTGAAAACAAGGGACATCTTCTCTAGTAACTTCGGAAAAGGTATGACATTTATTATTATGAAATTGCATCATCATGTTCAACGTTTCTTAAAATCCCTAAGCAGAGGTTACAAAACCCTGTCTACACAATCTCTCGGATTTTTACCATTAAATTTATTTTTCTTCTTGTGTTTGTACTTGAGCAACTTTCTGCAACAACCTTTGATCTGCCTCAGGCTCAAACACCTGAGGCAGTTTCCGAGGGGAAAATTCTTTAGTTTTACCGCTTCACCACTGATTGGACAATCTCGACGCATGTAACATGCGTCCAAAAATGTTTATTCATTGCGTACTTGTCACATATTTTAATCCAGTGGATTCAGTTGGCTCTTTTGGGGCTTGGAGGTGCCATTGGCACATAATGAGTAGAAGTAGTGCCGTGGTGACCTTTAAATTTATTTGGACCTAAAATTGCACGACCTTCCACTATCTGATTGACCAGTTTTTTTTCTCAAAAGAGGAAATTATGATTTCTATGAATTTCTATGGAAACAATGAATTATGATAGGAGGTATCCTAAAAAGGATACTTCCGACTGCGTAATGTAAACAGAAAGGTTAAGTTCACAGATATACACCTTCTATGGATCCTCCAGAGAGAGATCCATGGACCCTTCCCCATTATAATTAATGCACACTTATACGCTACTGTAACTTTATGAAATTTTAAATGAATCATCTGAGCTAAAAAAAAAGCTTAAAGCTAATTATTTTTGTATGGATGACTTTGTCGGATTACTATAATTTACATTTTTATGGGTGGATTTTTAAAAGGACGCTAGAACTTTCAATTTGCGTTTAAATGAGCCTCCTTTCCAGCATCTTAACATCATTTGTTTTATACGATAATGTTCGTTTCGAAAAAAAACCATGACCTTACTTCTTGAAAAAAAAAAACATTTTCGTTCATAGGAGATTGAAATGTTTTCAGCAGGGCTCTTTAATAGGCTGAAATCCAATTTTCATCAAGGTCAATTCTACTTTTGAATTTCATTTTGTCTTTTTTTGAAAATTCGGCTGATTTTCTCAGCGAGTTAATGGACTTAATAGCTTCTTTCTTTATTACAAGCCCAACTATCCACAGCTTTTTACACATATCGTATTTTATTAGAAAATTTTTATGTCCAAGTCGGTAGAAATAGAGAGATGGTATCCCTGCCTTGGTAAATTTGGAGCTGGAAAACCAAAACAGTAATCTAGTTATAACCAATTTAGTAATTAAAATCTGTACCCATATGACCTTAGGCACCTTAGCAGGGCCCTTATTTTGTGTTGATCTACAAGTCTCAATTTAAAATACCCAAAATAAAACTTAATACAACCAAAGATGAACTTAAATTATTTTTCTAATTGGGTTTTACAAGAATTAAATGCAACTCTTCTAATCAACTATTCAAGACTCTTCCAAGCATGATTCTACTCCCAAAGGAAATATTTGTTGTAAGATAATTACATTTTTTTATATTATTACATTTATGTTATTACATTATTTAATTACAACAATTATGTTATTACATTTTACCATTTGTAATAATAATTGTATTGTATTTTTAATAATTGTATTTTTATCTTTCTATGGGTAGTTTGCTGTTTTTTCACTTTTTCCTGTTTTTCTTATAACTTTTTCTTTGTTATTAACGGTATTGTGATAGCTTAAGGGGCTATATTTTATCTAAATAATACCCACGCAGAAACCACGTATAAAATATATCAAACACTAAAATTAAGAAATACAACAAAAGTCAAAAACAAAGTTAAAAATTTTGAAAACAAATAGAATACAAGTTCCATCTTACCTTAATACACAGTACTACCGAATTCCAAATATTTTCGGTAGACTGCATGAAATAAGTTCCATACTCGCTCCATGTTGTCAATGGGTGACTAGAGTATTTTATAATCTTCCCTGAATAGTTGCTTAAGCATGCCCTCACACTTCCTGTCCCAACATCTATTCCAATATAGTACATAGTTGGTTGATTAGTTTATGGTTAACTTTGAATTACACAGACGCGGTTGCCTTTTATGCTGTAACAAAAACTTGAATTATAACTCAATAGTTATTGAAGATAAATGCAGGAAGCAGGGGCGTAATTTGATATGAAGCAGGGGGTAACTACCCCTCCAAGACCTCAGTTTCCTCCCAAGACCCCGATTTGCCCTGTCAGCTGAAATTTAGTTTCTCCAAAAATCTTGTCAAAACTAAGATAACCTTGCATAATGCAAACATCCACAGAAACGGGTCAGTTTTCTTTAGTACGGTATATATTTACCGTTTGTACTATATGGCTCACTTTTCAATTTTTATTGTCATTTTCACTTGACTTGGGAACACTGGCTCCAATTCGTCCCCCCCCCCCCGGTTTTGACAAATTTATGCCACTGGCCGATAGGAGGAAAGTACGACCTGAGTGAAGACCGCAGAAATGAAGATACAAGAAATGAATTAGGAGTGTCAAGTAAATAACTGCTTCGCTATGATAGGAAACAGAGATTGCCATACTTTGCACATGTGGTCGCTTTCGAAACATGAAGGAAAGCAAAAGAAAGTTATCAACACTTAGGTATCACGTCAGAGAAGGAGAAGGCCAAGATGTAGTAGGGGCAGAACAGCCAAAGAAACATTTGGAAAAACGGAGAGAGATCGAAACGACACGAGCTACTCTCGAGTGTCTAATAGACGTCCCCACCCAAACGTGCAACCTCACAAATTCTTGCATTTTTTATCAAATCAGGACTAATCTACATGATGAACATAGTGTACCCTTTCAAACGAATCAAATATTTTGTTCATGATCGATTCAAACACAATCAATTGAATTTGAAATTGAATGAAATTTGAAAAAGAAGAAAGAAAAGACGCTATTATGACGTCATTGATTAGGTATAAATGACTTAATTACTGGCTTCCATCTCTATTCTTCCCTATAAACTTGCAAAAAAGATCATATCAGTTTGCGTCAAAATAAATCAAAGTTGCATTAAGTCAAAAATTTTAATTGTCATATTTTTGCAAAATGATGGGTCTCGCCAACAAAAAATTGATAACAGCAAATAACTATTGAAGATTGAGAGAAATATGCAAAATAGAAATTAACTGAAAGACAAAAAAACTTGAGGATGATATCTGACTTCCTTTTTGAGAAACTTCAAAATGTTTGAGCGGTGGGGTACTTTTACACACACCCTTCTGGCGGGAATAGGGTTAAGCTTTGCGATTACAAGAAGAAATAGCGGTATGTAGACACATATCGCGGAAAAAAAGTTGCCTTCAGAGTAACGGCTTAACAAATTTCTCGATCTTTGAGATCCCGCTGTCTGCTGCTCTGAGAAGCGGCAAAAAAATTAACTCTTAAGTTTCTTACTTTCCTATTCAAAGCAGTTATTTGCTTTATAAGAAAAAGCGGTCATCTTAACATCTTCCTGGGCGGCAATTTCAGCCATACGATGACTTAGCTGGAGCCGAATATAAAGAAACTCGTTTGCAAAATCAAACACAGGGATTTCATTGTTAGTGACTACATTGGTTTTCTTTGGACTATTTTGTCCGATATGGTATTACAGATACACAATGCGATAAAAACGTATGCAAATGAAAACAAATGTTATATTCCAATCCGAAACTGAGAGGAAGTTTGGCCGGATAGCTCCCTAGCTAAAACAATAATACGCCTTAATGAGGGTAAGTTATAACTGTAATGAAAGCCTTACAGATAATAACATTAAGCGTTTTCGAGTGCATTGGAGTCCACATTTTCAAAATGCTTCTACAGGCCGGCGCATCCTCATAGGTCACGCCGTCGCCAACCCAGTTGACGGAGAAGGCCGCCCGTCTGCGGTCCAGGCGGTTGCCGGGCGCGGAGTGGAAGGTGTGGGAGTTCCAGATCAGCATGTCGCCGGGGGCCATGGCCGTGGAGAGAATCTCCGCCTCGGGGTCACCATCGATATCGGGTGCCGGCGGCCTTTCGTCCCTGACGTGCCGGTAGGCCTCGGCCGGGTTCTCGAAGTTAACGGCCTGGTAAACAATTTGCGCTCCGTGGGAGCCCCGATGGAAGCGCAGCGCGGTCTCGAGGGGGATCGGATCGAGCGCCGTCCAGCTGTTGATGACCTTGGTGCCGCGCAGGGGATAATAGGCGTGATCTTGATGCCAGGGCGTCGCGGCGCTGTCGCTGCGGGCCTCTTTGATTAGCAGGAAATCATAGAAGAGCGTCAGCCGCTGCGATTCGAGAAAGGGCCAACAGAGATCGGGAAGCGGACTGTCGAAGATAAAGCGCCGGAAGGGTTCCACCTGCCGCCAGGCCTGGGAGCTGAAGGAAAACCTGCCCCGGTCGCCAGCCTTTTTCACCACGTCCAGGTCGGCGCTGGCGCCGGAGAGCGCGGCCTCGATGCCCTCCTCGATCACCGCCAGCCACCGCGTGCCGATGGCATTGCGCAGGCACACCACGCCGTCGTTCCGATAGGTGGCGACAGCGTCCTCTCCGGGGCCCACACCCTGGACGGTGAACGCTCCGATCTCGCCCGTCATCTCCGCCATCCGTGCCCCTCCGGCGCCTTTCTCGGCACCATGTTTCCGGCTAATTGGGAGCAGAGTCAAGACAGGCCAAACCCCAAACTCTCGAGTGGAAAAAGCGTTTGGAACGCGCCCCGAAGCATGACAACCTGCGCAGCTTCACAGGCCTCCATCGTGGTGGTTCGGACCTGTTCGTAGTTTGGCGTTGTTGGGTAACTCTTGGAGCTCCAGACCATGGGCAAAGTACTGACGGACGAGGAAATTCACCGCTACGAGGAGGATGGCTTCGTACATCCCATCTCGATCCTCACCGCCGAGGAGGCGGGCCACTACCGGGACGCGCTGGAGGCCGCGGAAGCCGCGCATCCGGGCGTCCTCGACGGTGCGGGGCGCAACAACCTGCACCTGGTTTTTCCATTCCTCGACGAGATCGTCCACCACGCCCGTCTGCTGGACGCCGTGGAAGATCTGATCGGTCCGGACATCCTTGTTTGGGGCACGGTGCTCTTCCTCAAGGAGGCGGGGGATCCGGGCTTCGTGAGCTGGCATCAGGATGCGACCCACATGGGATTGGTTTTCCAACTCGGGGTCGCAGACTTGATTGCCCCTACGTCAAGTACGGCGACGTCCATCATGTGCTGACATCTATCAAGAGGATTCGTTTAGGGTATTAGCCAAAGCCCGATCTCTTTTTGATCTTGCCGCTTTAGAAGCCGCATTTATCGAAACAAAGAAGCTATTACTCTGTTGACAAAAGGAAGTTGTTTCAGTTTACGCCTTTGTCAGTAACACGAGTGGCAGAAAACGTGAAGCCCTCGTGGGCGTTATTTTCTACGACGTGTTTTGGTCTCCTCGTTTCGTATAAATTCATCGTAATAGCTTCCTCATTTCACTCCATACTATTGCTGTGATCAGTGTGTGACAAAAGCGTTTATCAGAATGAATCCGTTACTCAACGCAATATTAAAATTTTGTACCACTAACCAACTTTTCAACAAATTATTCCTTATCGAAACACAGCAACTCGTCTTCAAAACCCCAACTTTTACAGGTTCAAAGTTTTGCGAAAAATTTTCGCGGTGCGATCGGAAATTTTATTTCGAACCTTGAGTAAGAAATATTATTTACTGATTTTTTAAAAGAAACTAAACTTGTTCTCTTGTAGAAAAAAGCAAGTCAAAACTATTTATTACCATTAATCTCGAAAATCTTCCCAGTCTTTGTGTCGTTAGCTTACAAACACTTCAAAAAATTAATGGCACAAGAGAGAGGAAAGCCAGTAAGGACACTAGCACGAGCATTCGTTAAAATATTGTTACAAGCATTTTATCGACTGAAATAAATTGACTTCGTTTCCATTCCGAGGCTACATTTAAGTTTCTTTTTATCGGCTTTACGTAAGCTTAACCTGTTGTGATGTCGTGTCTGCCAATCTGAAATTCGATGAAAAGAAGTGCCTTAATCTTAAGTTTGTTCGCAACGCAGCAATATCTTATCGCTTTCAATATCTTGCATACTATCTCGACTTCATGAAACTACTAGAGTACGTATAACATTTATGTGCACTCATCAAAGTTGCTTCATTTAAGTATCCGGAACTTACTTTAAAGAGGTAGCTCCTTACACGTTGCGTGGATGGCGAAACAAGTAGCCTCTGGAAACAGCCCCTTTTGGCTATCTACCATTGAAATGTATAGACAACTAAGGAGATGAATATCCATTCTGCGCTTCGTCGATTCTGTGTTAAGAATGACAAACGTCTTCGAGAAGTTGACAGTAAATTAAGCAACCTTATGGCTTATGCTTCCTTTAAAATCAAGCAAGCCGTGTACTGACGTATATTTTGGTTAGTTAAGAAAAAAATTGTATGTTCTAAACTACCATAACAAGAGCACCGCTTTATAAATAATAGCTTTTATTAGTATGCAAGCAATTTGATGCTAATCCCCTGCGTTCCTAACGTCGCCACGATAATTACTTCATACAACCTTGTGTTAATATATTTAGACCTTGGCACACAGTCATAATCAGAAACGAAAGTAGGTACAACATTTCAGTGCCAATGATAAAAAGAATGGCATTGGATTTTGTTGGTATAATTTAGAAGCTGAAATTTTAAAAAGTGCTCAGCAATGACTATTTTTGATTATTCAATGCTTCATCATGCAAATGCCAAGTATGCTCGCAAGTGAACTCAAAACAGATCGTTTATTAAAAAAAGACGTATTTTGTGCATTGCCAGTCACCGTTTGTTGAGCGACTTTATCATTTCCAAAGTAACTAAATATTATTATTGATATAGTGCATTCATATCGCTTTTCCGAGGCGGCTATTTTGTCACCTTTTTCAACCTTTTTATGGCAGGAGATGAGGAAAATTTAAATGCAACTGAATAGCAATTCACAGCGTTATATTGTTCATGATATACAGGTTGTCTGTTTTGTGTTAAAATACTCCATAATTATTTCTTGGATGTAAAAATATAATTTATAGGGCAGGAGATTGTGTAAACTGTAAGCGGTCTGCCGCCAATGGTCTTTCTGGCCATCACGCGTTTTTTAGCAGCAGCTGCTAGGTTTGGTACTCCTTTTTGTAGCTTTGCAAGAAACTAATCACCACATGCTTTCGTTCTTAGCAGTGACTTTCCAAGTTGAATGGTAGATGCTACACGCCTTTAAGGGAGCTTTGAAAATGTCTCTAAAGCGTTTACTCTGACCCTGCGAGAGTTTTGTTCTTGCTGTAGTCCATCAAATAATAGTTTCTTTTGACGGCGAAAGTCTGAAAAGCAAAATACATTGTCTGCATGGGAGCAAATCTGTGAATCCTTATGAATAGTAAAAATACTGGGCAGCCCTGCATCGTATGAACAGCTAAGCGTGCGGTATCTCGTCTTTCCACTCAATGCATATGAGCTTTCCTAGGCAAGTGACGCGAAAATGGCTCTGCCTCCTGACACTTTGATAGTACACCATCGGTGTTTGACGGCAATAGACGAGTGTGGTTAAACCTATTGCCCTAAATGACTTGATGTTGGTTGCTAGGATGATGCTCCCTCAGTTCACACATTTGTTGCTGATTCTGCCAAAAATGGGGCCGGCTTTGACTAGTGTGGCATTCATCTCCTAATAAATCACAACATTAATATATAGAGTGGCGCTTAGTTAGGAAACATGTCCACCGATACTGCTCGTTGATAGAAATAAATGATCCGACGAATAGCTTTCCCAAAGCTGACTGGTACATCTCTTTATTATTTGTGGAATGTATCTTCAAGGCCAAGATATTGCAGGCAAGAAAGAACATATCTGCACTTTGTTTCATGTCTGTGTTAAGGCGGGAAAAGGCATGAGCAACAACACATGGTGTAAGCAGATACAATGTGATATGGCCCAACCTAACATGATAACAGCCCCATATTGTCAGCCCCCTGAAATGAATGACAATTATTTTCTGAAGAGGAAGTGGCACATTTTCTATAGTCAACAACCATTAGTTGCCGGATACATTAGTATCATGAGAAAGTGCATTATTACCTCATGGGTTTTAATGTTTTGGTTAGTTCGTGTTAAGCTCAAGTAGTGAACAGTTGTATGTTCTCGGTATCAACCATTTGGATTATTTCTGGTCTCAAGATAATTATGGCTTAGCTGAATATTCTTTGTCCTGGTTTCTTGTCATCCTCATTGTTATTTGTCATTTGGTGAGTCCGTTCCATTTTATTATCATTTTGTATGTTTTGGCATGGCCACACATTCTACATCATGATTAATGTCAATTGCTGGGATTGACAATACAATATATGCCTATGGTATACATAAATAAACAATAGCATATTGACATTTAAAAATAATCCTTATCAAAAATCTTTCAACTGTCCCACAAGAAAGGTGAGATAAAATAAAAAAACGAAATTATAATTACAATAACGTTTTAAAATCAAAAGATATGCTAAACTTTTGGGTTATAATGGCATTAGTTATCACTCGAAAGAAGCTTACAATAAAGGACTGAAACAGAATGAACAAGTTTAGAGAAGGGATGGATGACAGCAACAAATTCCAAAAGAAAGTAACAAACACTTTTAAATGGTCATTAAACAATAGAAGTGTTACATGGTCAGGAAGAATAGGAAGGCAATGGTAGTTATGGCAAAGGTAATGGTAGAAAGTTGACTGATGCCATTAGCAATCTCCTTGGGTTTTTTGTAATAAAAATGATGGGGGTGGCAGCACCTCCTCAAAAAACCTGTCCGCCACTACACTCTGCTCGTACTATATATACAGGATACATATAAGATAGAAGTATAATGCAAATAATGCAATGCAATAAGTATATAACACAATGTCAATACATCATCAGAATGAGATAAAAAAATCACACCACACCATATTTGTGAATGAGCCAACTGATAAATGTTGATCTATTGCTTGCTATGAACATTTGGCTCAAAATCATCTTTCGTGAGAATTTTACGAGCTATTTGCAAACAGCAGTTGCAGGGAGGGGTACAGGGAAGCATTGGGTAAAGCAAGTTAAATTGATTAGCTCAGCTTAGAAATTTCTTCGTGGCTAAAGCTTCACTCATGCAACTAAATACCTCCTTTATGCTAGTGGTAACCTTGATTTAAAACACTGGAGAAGAGATAAATGTAGATATTGAGTCTCTCAGCACTAAATCTCTGTGGTGACCACAACATATAGTTTTTTATGCATCTGATGCCTAGAATCAATTATTTCTGACAAAGTATGATAGAAAGAAAAAATGGATTGCGTGACGCTGAGATTTATTAAGTATTAATGGAGATTTAAGGGGCTAATATGCTAATGTCATTAAGAAATAGTATTAAAAAAAATTAATTTAAAAATATCAATAATTCTAAATTGGAGCTGAGAAAGTAAGTAATGTTTTTTTTTATAGAGTCAATTTATACTTAAGTAGTTTGTGATAACAAACTGTGATAAAGAGCGATTTGGCTCTATAGTAACGAAATTTTAATGTCCAATAGCAAATATCTTAGTAGTCTCGAGAGTAATTAATATATATATTATCCGTGTACAGACTTTGGCATGGGTTAGGACAATTTGGCTCTAAGAAAGACTTCTTGATGTATACATCGCCAAACAGTAGGTGTATATACTGCCTTGTTGGTTACAGGGCGGTAGGCAAAATTTTCAGATGCATAGTTGAGCAAAAAATAATTAAAGAATTTAATAGTATGTGTTTTTTACAGCGAATAATGTTAGGCTAAAAAAAAATTAGTTGTTCAATAAACCTTAATTTTTTTGTTTAAATTGGGGATATGTAGTTTTCAGAATCGTAATGGTCATATTACTATTAAACAAAAGAAATGAAATAAAACCTTAAATGATAACAAGTTATTAGCGATCTTGGTTGAAATTTCGTTTTGAGGTCTGGTAGAGGATTAACTTTTATTTCTGTTAGTTCTTCATTTCCATCTGTTAGCTAATATAAGGAATTAGGGCAAAGCGAGTAAACGTTACCATATCAGTTCATAAAAATTATTATATATTTTTTTTTAATTTAATAAAATATGGGGTAGGGCAGTGGTAAATGCTATTAGGGTTATACTACTAGATAATTTAGTATTTTAGTTAAAAGTAGTATTCTTTTTTTCTTTTCTTTTTTAATATCAGATAAAAGTATGAAATAATTATTTGTTTATTATGGCCTAAAGCTTAAGTTACTAATTTGTTATGGAGTAGAAATTTATTAGCCTATTTTGTTACAAAAAATTTTTGATTTATGGTTTAAATTTGAATTTAGTTTAAATCCAATTATAGATGGCTTAATATAGTCTAAAGCTTAAAATGAGGGTTTGTTATTACATAATAAGATTATAAGGCCTAGTAACTATATCTCAAAGATATAGATCACAGCTTTCCTGGTATGCACTTTGGGAGATAATTATAGCTATGCCAAACTGGCACGAATTTGAGAGGGTGTCTTATTGAGGTATAATAGTTTGACTTTCGATAAATTAAGTGTTCTTTCGTATTTAAACTCATTCTAGCTTAAAACTACCTGGCTTAGTTGCAAAAGAAGAACAACCTTTGACTTATGACTTAAATCGAAACGGAAGAAATACTGGGTAAACTCGATTCTAATTCTCAAAGAATATTTGAAATCACGAAGGAACGCCAGAAATGTTTGACAAGTTGATTGGCGAGAAGAGAGCATCGGATCTGTCGCAGAAAAAAGCTGGTTTAAATAAAAGCATGTGGGTCGTAAATTTGTCATCCAGAACTCTTAGAGACCCAGAGAAAGGTTTAAATTTTGCTGTGACCCCACGACACATCCCAGCGGCCGAAATCGTCGCCAAGATTGAATAAGCAGTAAGGCCCCTGAACGCTGAGCAAAAGGACAATGTGAGAAGGTCCGTGAACACGATTCTTAAGCAAGCAGAACCACCACGGTCAAACACCACAAGGAAACAGTGAATGCAGGGTCGTGTACACTAGCGAAACTGGAAGGGCGGTGACACAGAGGATTAAGGAACACGTTCGAGAGACACCCCTGGGTCGCACGCAAACGTCTACTGTTTCAGACCATGCGCAGGATACTGGCCACTGCCCGCGTTGGAGTGAAATAAAGCTCATAGATCGGGAGCAGAACTGGTACACCCGCAGAGTTTAGGAGGCTATCCAAATCAGACTTCACCTTAACAACAACAATAGGGATAAGAATTTCCTGAGGCATGGATGCCAACAATACGGAAACACAACAAGAAACACAACAGGAGACCAGTGTTGGGGCAGACGTCCACGGAAACAGCTTCCCACCATAATACGCAGATCGTAGATGAAACAATCGAGTATAAATTGTAGCACACAATACTTGAACATCGCGTTCCTGAATGACAGTGGCAATATCGTGAGACAAATAATTATCTGCATTGTTACTGTATATCACCACGATGAGCAACCCTTTCAATAATATCAAAGAAAAAAAAGTTTCAGAAACGACAATTTCAATTATGTAAGCTTTATGTCCAGAAAAGGGTATTTCTATTTCCACCTATTTACCTTTATATGCAATATTCACGCGCATATGCGAATTACTTTAGAATCACATTGCTCTAAAAAGCACCAAACTTCAGTTTAAACTTTTCATTTCTGGCAAGTTTCTTTACTTATTAATAAATATAATTGCAGCAAAGAGGAAATTAACACAGTGAAATAAATATATGAAACCACTGGCTTTGACCATTGTCAGAGCTTTCCTGCTAACTTGTTTAATATTAAAAATAGAACAAATATCCATTTTAAAACTTTCTATATGATATTCATTAGATATTAAGCTTAATTATGCATGAAGATTACCTTTACGCAAGGAAGATATATTCATGTTTAACATACCCCTTTCTTTTATTACTTGCAGGGATAGTATTTTTTAGCATAGTATAGTGTAATAAATTTTCTCAGGCAAGGTTGATACCCAGGTAATAGATATCAGCAAATTTAGTCGTATCTAATACGTCTCTCTAATTTCTTTTTACACAGGGGACTGGAATCTTCATTCTTGGGTGACCTGTGATGGTAAAGCACGTTGGAGGCCTCGTAAAAATCAACGAAAATTCGAAAGCAAGAGACAGCAAAATGTAAGTATTCAGCAAACTTTTACGTTAATACTACCCTAGTTTGCCTCGTGTAATAGTAGAGGAACCAGAAAGCAATTAGGCAAATTGCTGCTTTATGGTATGTCGTCTTCTGATGCGGAAACAGAAGTTAAAATTGGAAGGTATTGTATTGGGTTGTTGCGTGCAGAAACTGCCTATAAAAGATTTTATTAAGGGTGGCATATCTCCTAAAAAGGCCGAAAAGTTGATGTTCCAGCCCTAGCTCGTGTACTTCTTATTCTTAAAAGTCAATTTGCGTTTAACTTGTCAAAATACGTCTTCAGTGCATTTGCAAATGAGCGCATTGCAAATGTTTATGAAGCCTCATTCTCCCTAGTAAACTGCCTGTCAATTTCCACCCCATTTCACGTGAAGAAAATGAAACTCTGGGAATTTTGATTTTGTTGTGTTCATCACCGTACTGTTGCATTTTAATAAAATAGTTGTCAGATTGGGTCAAAATTTGCGCTTGAAAAAAATGTGAGTGTAGCCCAAAATGAAGCAAAACGCTACTTCCAACCGCTACTTTCTGAACAAATTAACGGCTACGTACAAGTTTTAACATTTTCTTTGTTCAGTAAGTACTTTACGCAGTTTAATGCCCTTCAACGTTCTGCCGTTGCTAAATTTCAAGGCAAGATATAAAATTTCGCAGAAATTGTTCTGAAAAGCCTGTGACCTTGGTACGAAAATAGGCCCAAGTCTCAGAAACTATAGTATAAAGAACCAAAATTCTTTCACAACCTTAGCACTGAAGGTCCGTACCAAAAGTTAAATACAGAGACTGCGGATTTATGGTTGTGACATTACATAGGGGGCTCAAGAACCCCCTTCCTTTTGAGACAGAATAGGGTCAAAACAGCAAGTTGGAGCGTTATCAACGCTCAAATGACAAATGGACGATAAGATCCCATGGAAATATTTGTATTTCCATGCGATTTTATCGTCCATTTGTCATTTGAGCGTTGAGATGCACAGGACTCAAATGAGATTGCACAGGACTCGAAAATACCGATACTTTTATTTACCCGAGGTAAAACATCCAATAGTTGCTTAAGAGGTCCTGCTAGGCACATCACTCAAAGATATAAGTAAATACTTGATGTAAAGGGCATATTTGACATACTTAGCATACACTAGATGCGTACATTCCATGGTGCAGAAAGCGTTCCAAATAGGCTAATAAGTGTATTTGGTGTGAGTTAGGAAAAAGAAAATAACTGTACGCGAACAAGAACCTGTACTAATAGTACAAAAACAAATTTTTCACATAAGTGGTTAATGCACAAAGATGTAGACTTTCAAAAAGATTTAATGTGCATTGTTGTGTGGCACGCACGAAACGTAATTCGAACCTGTAGCTATACCGCCCGGTTTCATGTATAAGGTAGTTTTCCTACAGGACCTTGGTAATTGTAAGAAAAGTAACAGAGGTCGAACCTGCATCTATATTCTAACCTGTGCGGATCAGCTTCACATTAAAATCATTTTCACCCTTATCGATCAATTGACAACAATGAGTAGGACAACCGAGTAAGTACCAAGACGTTAAATAGTATTTTCTCCTTTATATTAACGGTCCTTGGGCAGTGAGCGATTGATATATGCAGCTGCAATCAGATATACCTAACCCAATTTGCTAATTGATTTATCTTTGTAGGGTATGAGGTGGGTCTCAGTGAAGGATGTCACTTTGAAAAGAAGTTGTTCCACAGCACCTTTTCTACGGTACGTATGCTATAAATATCGAATTTGGTATTTTCGTAAGCTTATTGTCGGACACACCGGTTACAGCAAATAGCCAGCCGGTCTTGTACTCTCCACTACCGAATTATGTGGGTTGTACAGTTCCGATTTTAATATAATTACTAAGTACCTTATCATTAATAAGTCTTTTTTTCCCTTCCACCTCTAAAGATACCTCCACCCCCTCACAGCTCTACCACTCTCTAATCCATAAATTTTACCGATGGATCTGCTGCCCTGACTAATAAACCACCCTCGTGACTAATCACCCCCGTTGATTAATCACATCGCCCACCTTCCTTACAATTAGGTAGGGTAAAGCGACTTGTAAAATTCAGGTCCCTTTGCGCATATTCTCCTGTACTACTCACGTTCACTCAAAACGTATTGCTGTGACCAGTGGCCTGTGGAAAGTTATAGCAAAAGGTGAACCCGCTTTAGTATGAGTTTTGGAGTTCCACACGGTGCCTTTTGTTTTATCGTTGTTATCAGTAAAATAATTTTATATGCTTGTTATTGTTTAATGATTGTCAAGCTGTTGAGCGAGCTTTTATCCCATCGCCACTATCCCTGTCAGTTAGAGACGCAAGCCGTTTTCACTAACTTTATTTATTTGCGTCCGCACTTCACAGAGTGCAGAAACCACAAATTCTTTTTGGTAAGAGTAACTGATGTCATCGCTTCAGGTGTTTGCTTTCGAATTATTTAAGGAAACCGCAACCTTACGTACAAAAATTAAAAACAAGTCAAAGATCATTAAGGAAATGATATTGAGTCACAATGCCCAGCCATGGCCAACAGAGCCCTCAATTGAAAGAGCTCTTGGATCAAGGATTTATAAGGCCAAGCGTGTCTCCTTTTGGGGCACCTATTTTGTTTGTCAAGAAAAAGGATGGTAGTATGCGGATGTGCATTGATTATCGCCAGTTGAATAAGCATACTATAAAGAATAAGTACGCCTTACCCAGAGCAGATGACCTCATGGATCAACTTCAAGGCGCCAAGATCTTCTCCAAAATAGATCTGAGATCAGGTTATCACCAAATCAGGATCAAGGAAGAAGATGTTCACAAGACGGCCTTCAGAACCAGATATGGACATTATGAGTTCACAGTTATGCCCTTTGGGCTATCCAATGCTCCCGCAACCTTTATGAGACTCATGAATGATATTTTTCGTGAGTTCCTAGATGAATTTGTTATCATTTTCTTTGATGACATCTTAATCTATAGCAAAACTTTGGAAGAGCACGTGGAGCATCTCAAGAAGGCCTTGCAGAAGTTGAGACGGCACCAATTATATGCAAAGTTGAGTAAGTGTCATTTCGCTACACCAAAGGTAGACTACCTCGGCCATGTAATTTCAGCAGAGGGTATTGCAACAGATCCAGCCAAGATTGAAGCAGTTGTTGATTGGCCTCCTCCGAAAAATGTGCACGAGATCCGAAGCTTCTTAGGGCTAGCAGGCTATTATAGGAAGTTTGTGAAGGATTTTGCAAAAGTTGCTACCCCATTAACGGATCTCACAAGGGCAGGAAAAGTCAAGGATTGGGCCAAGCATTGGGAGGAGAAGGCGCAGAAAAGCTTTGATAAGCTTAAGGAAGCCTTGACAACGGCCCCAGTGTTAACATTGCCGGATCCTCAGAAGGATAAGTTAGTAGCGACGGATGCAAGTCAAACGGCAACAGGCGCAGTCCTTATGCAAGAAGAAAGAGTAGTCGCCTACGACTCAAGGAAGATGAACGACGCAGAGACGCGTTATCCGACTCAAGATCAGGAGCTCCTTGCTATAGTAAGGGCTCTTAAGGTATGGAGACATTACCTTTTAGGGAGAAGATTTCAGTTGGATACAGACCATCAGAGTCTGCAGTATATCTTCACGCAACCACACCTCAATCTGAGGCAAAGGAGATGGATGGAGTTCCTGGAAGAGTACGATTTCCAAATCACTTATAAGCCAGGGAAGTCAAATGTGGTTGCCGATGCGCTTTCGAGGCATCCTCTAGTGACGAGAGTCCATTGCAACGCCATATCGACACTCACCAGTGAGTTTGGCAAGAAGATAGAAGAAACCATGTCCACGGACAAGGAATTTGAAGAAGCATGGGCTAGCCTTTGTAGAGAGGCAAGGACCGATAAGGAAAGAGAAACCTTCAAGCATTATAAGAAGGAAGAAAAGGTCACAAGGGGAAGGGGGGTGGGCTGGTAATATCAGGAGGGAGCGATTTGTGTATTTTGCTGTCTTGAAAAAGAGCATACAATGGTAAACTATAATTGACTTAAGAGT
Organism: Alatinidae sp. Z8VKAUB7J3; assembly: GCA_010016025.2. NCBI lineage: Eukaryota > Metazoa > Cnidaria > Cubozoa > Carybdeida > Alatinidae > Alatinidae sp. Z8VKAUB7J3. The sequence goes on along the minus strand of JAAAKM020073195.1, from coordinate 78,859,363 downwards.
GTATATATTCCTCCAACGGGATGGTGCTGGTACAGTGGAAGACGCAGCAGCAGCAGCAGAAGAAGAAGAAGAAGAAGAAGGAGAAGAAGAAGAAGGAGAAGAAGAAGAAGAAGAAAACACAGACAACGACGACGACGACGGGGAATTAGTAAATTGGCGTAGAAAAGCTTTGTTTTGGTCATGATTATGAGGGAGATGGCGAAGATGATAATGGTGATTGTGGTGATAATTATTACACGAATGTTGTTGATGATAGTTTCTACAATGGTGAGCATTATTATGATTACGATGATGCTGATGGCGATAATGGTGATGATGATGACGACGATGATGGTGATCATTATGGTGGCAATGATGATGATGAAGATGATGGTGGTGATAGTAATGACTGTGGTGGTGGTAATGCTCATGATGGTGGTGATGGTGGCGATAATAATAATTGTGGTGTAATTGGTTGTGATAGTGCTTGTAGTAATGTTGAAGATGACCATATAGTTGATGATGATGATGACGATGATGGTTATGATGATGTTAAGGTGCTCCCGGGGACGGTACTTTTGAAGAACTAGGTGATGATGATGACGTTATTAATGATTATTATGATGATGGTGGTAGTGATAATAATGATTTTGGTATTATTATTGTTAATGGTGGTGATTGTGATGATGATGGTGATGACATTAATGATGATTCTGATTGTTGGTGATCCGGTCAAAACCGGAGTAGATCATGTTTATCAGTACTAGCAAAATGTTAGTATATTAAGGTCATGTACAAGTAATTCATTTATAGATAAGAATGGTTTAATTCCCTTGTGTAAGGTATAACTACAATATGTCATGTTTCATATTCACCACTATGTTCTTTCTTCTCCATTTTAGGTCCATCTAGAGAACATTGGGTCTCATGACATCGTGGATGGAAATCAGAAAATTACCTTGGGTCTCATATGGACGATCATCTTGCGGTTTCAGGTACATTGTTTATCCCATACGCCAAGTTCTTACCCTTTTTACTCCCTCTTCGATGATACTTTCTAACTTCAATGGGCTTTGGACAGCATGACGGGTCGGAGGGCAGTTCTTCCTTGGTCAATTCACATGGCGCAGAGAGGCTGGTCTCCAATTGCGTTGAGCTGGATGTCGTTATCCACCGGTGGATGATTGAGAGCTAATGTGGCGACTAGAGAAATAAAAGTATGTTAACATCGGAGGTCATCTAGCTCAGTTGGTAGAGCGCACGCCGCGAAAGCAGTTTGCCACTCGGAATTCCTCTCATTGACATGGGACTCTCAACAACAAAAAGACCTGTTTATGTAAGTAGATTACTATAATTCGAGATTTTGCGGTGAATCGAAGGTGAGTTAGCTCAGTCGATTGAGAGCTGGGTGAGATAGCAGGGTGAAGGTTGATGATTTGAACATATGCTGTACCGTCAATTTTAAAACTCCTACTGCGAACCCAGCAGGAAAATATGGACTTGGTATTGGCTGGGGAAAGATTCAGGGCGGAGAGGAAAGAATAATCGACTATTTTTCGTATTTCAACGTTCTACTTCACTTTATTGCAGCTTACAGAAGGAATTCATCGTTGGCCACTCACATGATGAACCGTACAACCGAAGGTGATAGTTGCCCGCTGCTAAAGCACAGCTTACAGCCAGAACTGGTCGTTGTCAACCACTACGATAAACCTCACAACCGAGCGTGATCACTGCCTGCATCAATGGTACAGCCTACAGCAGGAGGTCATCTATGGCCACTGTCATGATAAATGGTAGAACTTAAGGTTATTGTTAGCCGCATGTGCAGTACAACATACAACTGATGGTCATCGTTGTCCACTGCCATGATAAACTGTACCACCAAAGGTGATGCCCACAGTCAGCACTCAGCTGGTGTTCATCATTGCCCACTCCCACCATATGCTGTACAGCCGAAGGTGATTGTTTCCCGTTTCCACAGTCCAGTTTACAGCCGAAGGTCGTCGTTGCCTACCCTCGTGATAAATATTGGCGTCTCCTCGATGTAAGCCAATGGAGCTGAAACCGGATTTAGGTTCACTTGCCTAAATATGTGCCCATATGTTTCGTTCTGCAAAGTAACACTTATTTTTGTTAATCTAATGATAACATTTACACGTTGCTGGAATTTCTTCCCCAATTGCCTTTAAGTAAAGAATGTCCCTTTTCTTGTGGGTGTTAATGACCTTTACCACCCTACCCATTGGATATTTCATTTCATATTTACTTGATAAAATTTAAGCTTTTTGCACAAACTTTAACAGTAACAAGTTTTAACCCATGGGCCTATATCTAGGTTACTTTTTCTAATTTTAAAAACGCCAAAACGTTGAAAGTCTGCTTATCAGCCAAGAGTCGTGATAAGAAGGTATATTCTATGGTCTTAAACTTATATTTTTCCTATCTCATTTTATTAGGTAGTGGATGTTGCCAGAGGTATTGTAGAATGTGTCTTCAATGAATTAGCTGCAGGACAAACATACGAACTCTACGGGTAAGAAGATCTTGCATCTGTGATTTTAATGAAAATTTAAACAAGTGGTTCCCAAAGGAATCGTTTTGTAGATTTTAGGGGTCACCGGTAGCTTTCTTGGCAGCCATCCTCCTCCATTTAGATGTTACTTAATACTCTGTTCTGTTACTTTCTCACGCTTTATTAGTAAAGAATGTTAACGGCACTATATGTGCAACTCTCCTTTACTTCTTAGTAGAGCCAGATAAGAGAACCGATGATTAAAAAGTAAAGCTCAGAAGGTGCCGAATCTCTAACCATTTAAAACCAAACTATATTGTTCAATAGCTACGTTTCTACGAAGTCTCAACTTTTCAAAATTAACCTTTATTTCCAAAAAGCCGTTATGTTGAAGTCTTAGCTTAATAAGAGAAGGGTAGTGGCGCATCAGCTCATGATAATTGCCTAGCAGATGCCTCTTCTATCAGTACCTAATTATTTAAGACCTTCTGTGGCCTCTTTACACGATTCTAATGATGCATCAAGGGTAGGAACATCAAAATCAGCAACTAACAGACACTTGGGGCAATATTGCCACCATCACCCATTCAAAATCGTACTTGATTAAACTAAAATGAGCTGACCTTGTAAACAACTTGAAAAGGGGGTAATAATACGGTCTAAGACATTAGGAGTAGTTTGTATCTCTTCGAGGCCATATGACAACCAAAAGAGATATCAGTGTTGATTTATACAAGGAGCTTCCACAACAAGACTTTCTACGCAACAATCTCCTTTTCACCTCAGCAACAAAGGAATAAGAAGAGGGCAATTTTCACGATTTTGCTTAAGCCTGGTTCACATAGGAGTAAAATTCGTCGCTAGGTCTGAGAGGAGGAGCAAACAAGGAGATAGTTTTACTTTACTTCCGCAGTTTCACATGTCTGATCCAGTCATAGCAAGCGCAAATAACCAAAACGGAGCATTTCACGTCACATTTTTATTGACGGGGGTTTACATCCATCTTGTTGATTGTGAAACTTCGGACTAAAGACTTCAAAAAATAATTGTCACGCCCAGGATACAACCCCCGTGCTTGCTAAGGTATCTGATCTCCCCTTGGTATCAAATAGCTGTCAAAATTTACACCTGTCATCGTCATCCCAGACTTTCCGCGTCAGAACAAAAGAGGCGCCAGCAGTTCACGTGAAACCAACAGAGAAAACTCGTCGTAAAAGAACAAAAGTTTTTGTTACTTTCCGACGACTTTTGCTTTGACATATGTCAATCAAATTTTAGCTTTCACAGCCAAGTAGTAGCGTTCGCATGCAAGAAAACCTACCTTTAACATGCCAGACGCTTTTACTCGTATGTGAACCAGGCTTTAAGCATCGGCTATGACAGTAAATCTAATGCATTTGAGGTCATTTACAACAAAAGTATTCTTTCTTCTAGTAATGATGTTTGGGGTTAGTAATACCACTAATTATCTCTTTCTTCCTAATAATATTTAAAAAGATGTATTAACAGATGTATTAAGTTGACAAAAGATCACAAAGAATGTTTGAAAATGTGCTGGTATTGAGGCTACTGATGATTTGCCTGTCCTGATGCCAAGTAAAGGTGCACTTATTGGAGTTGGGGAACCATTTAACTCTCAACTGAGGGCGGTTTAATAAATCATATCCCACCATTTCCTTCCTGGAAGTAGATAGTCAAGGGTCTAAAGTAGCAGATATGGCAGTGGATTTACATAGTACAGCTTGCAATAAAAATCGTTTAATCGTTAATAATCTAACGTCTTCCTAACAAGCTACACTTGTGTACTAGACATACAGCGCGAATCCTGAAAAAAGACCTTGCGTTCGAATAACTCGTCTTGCCCCTTAGAATTGTCATTCCAAAAAAACGCTTTTGGTCACCTGAAGAGATATCCGACGTTTGGTATACGAGTGCTACTCTTCAATAAATTATAGGCCATACATCACATAACCCGCGAAGACATATCTAACGTTTGGTATACGAGTGCTACTCTTCAATAGATTATAGGCCATACATCACATAACCCGCGAAGACATATCTAACGTTTGGTATACGAGTGCTACTCTTCAACCGACGAATGGGCTGCAACCAATAGCTAATAGGATCTACATCGCATAATCCTTGCTAGCAATTTTTTGTCATTGGTTTAGATAACCTTCTCAGAACTACATTGGGCGTTTTAACGACAGAGGTTGCGCTATTGGTAGTCTCCTCCTCTCGAGGATTATGGAAATAATCTGTCATCAATGAGAACAGATGCTACAACAACTCCTTGCCAATAGGCCGAAAAGCGCTACTCTCCTGGCGCTTCTTTTGCATACGATTCGTGTCAGAGGAGATAGAAGGGCCTCTATATTTAATTTTGCGACGGCCAGTCCCGAATCTCTACAGTTTTGCATACTTTATTTAGTTACTTTAGTACTAAACTGTTGAAAATAGTTCGCTTTGAAACCTATTTATTTTTAAATAATAGGGTGGTTTTGGGTACAAAGGTTATAGATCAATCTGGCGTTTCAGTAAAAAATTTCACACATATTTTCTCTTGGATTTAAGGTAGAATATTGAAACTTAATAGACTGTGTAAAGAAGACCTACTTAACAAGCAATGCCATAACAGTTTTATTTGGTTATACACGTTTGTATAACTATAAATGAAATGGGAAATCGGGCTTTGTTTACGGCTGTCGAAAGTAGTATCTTTGCTTGATTTTTTACCACACCAAATTTTTTGTTTTTGGCATTTGAATTTTTTGAAGTATATATGTTTTTTTTGTTTTAAGGCTTTTACTTGATTAAGCTTTTAAAATTACAATGCGACTGTAAGATAACGGACATCTGTTGTTGTTTGTGCCCATGAAGGTGATCTGAACAATAGCTTATGACGTGCAAGGATAAGCATTGCCAACCTTGCACAAGAACATTGTAATCACAGTACTTCGTAAGTCGCATCCTTACCTTGTTATGCAATCTGAAATTCTTCGATCTGTATATGTAGAGAGTGACTTAGTATTTTTTCAGTTACTTGTGTTCGACCGCTGTCTTAGATAGCATCGCTGGTTAAACTGTTAGACACAATGTTATGTTGGAGAATCTGCTTCTTTACGATTACGTTCACCGTGGTCTAAACATCATTATTTGGATAGTGTTATTCTTTTATACTGGTATTTATTCAAGTACAAGATCCAGTGACACAGACAGCTACCCACAACTTGTGTCATTGTTACTACTATCATGCCCCACCATCGCGACCCTTACACAAAGATTTGGAAAAATTCTAAAATATTGAAAGTTATCTCTGGATACAAGGGAGAGAGTGCTAGAGTGTTACATGAAATCCACCCTGTTGTATGGATACAAGTGTTGCAACGTAACAAAGCATGGTTTCATGCAGCTTTCAGGTCCCCCCCATAAATTCTAGGTCCCCGATAATTTTAGGTTCCCCCATGAGTAAATTTTTTCAGCCCCCAAATTTGAGGTCCTCATATTGAGCAGGGTGGACCCCAAAAAAGCAAAAGTTTGTTCACTTAATGAGACAAGAATGAAAAAAATGCGCATTCTCAAATGGTTTTGAGTACAAAATTCCAACCATTCAAAAACTGTAAGGAACTCAAATCAGAGAAGAGTCTGGTTTGGTGCCCATTTCATTATTTTGGACCTCAGCTTGCAACGAAGCTGTAAATTACAAGGCGGTGCCTTTAAAAGTTTCTCCCTGAGATTGTCTTGGGTGGATTTAGCATTGTTCTTGCCCCTGGACTATTTCCTGACCAAATTAAACACTACCCCACCCTACCTTTTCAGGTTCCTACACATTTAAGCTATAGAAGAATTGAAGTTTCTTTAAAGCCATAGTTCTAAGCTGTTGTCAGGTCAAATAAAATTTTTGTCAAAGAAAAATCACCAAAAACTGATTCAGATGTGACTGCACAAAAATATAATAACACAATGCTTTTGAAGTCAGTTTTCCATGACAAAATGTCCATGAAACAACATCACAAGATTGTGACAAGAAAATCATTTTTTCAGAAGTTCCCGCGCTTTCATAAAGAGGTCTTCCTCGTTCAAATCCTTAATTTTGTGCACGGCCGGCAAATATAAAGTCTCGAGTTTCTTTGTTTGTATTTTGTTTCTATTGTTATAACAAATTTTGGTCAGCTTGCTGTAAGATCTCTCCGGCAGAGTCATGTTTGGTGAGGCTGACATTAAAAAGAAACAAAACTTTTCAACTCAGAATTCGAACGTCTAATTCGAATTTGCTATCACACCATAAAACTGCACTGCAAGGTATAGTGTAGTGAATTTATGTGTAAAAACAAATATCCATCTCTCTATTTTCACGCCCTCATTTTGAGGGTTTATTTATGATTTTCCCCGTGGGTCATTTTATTATGACCCCTCTCTTTATGAAGATCTAGAAAAATGTCCACCCCCTGCTTATTTGCCCCCCCAACAATTAACACAAAAGAGTACAAAAAATGATGTTTTGAGTAGATTACTTAAAAGAAATCGCTACATCTAGCTTTTTGTTGTATGCTGTCACCCTCAGTTTGCAAGTTCTTCTCCCTCAACCTGCAACACGCTCTGCGATCCCTGAATTGTTAGCAGATGTCAGAAGAACTTGTAGTAGTTATCACACTTTTAATATGGTGTAAAATGTTACCAAAACAAATCAAAGAAACATTTAAAAGATTTAAATCGGAAAGCAGCAAAACAGTGCAAAATAGATAACGATAGGTTACACACTAATAAAACAGGTGCAGACATTCAACTACCTTGGCAGCATGATAACTACAGATGGCAAATGTGATACAGAATCAGGGAACGAATCCGAATGAAGAGCAGCAAAATTTCCATGCCAACTGAGACTAGTTGTTATGTGTTCTCCATTCTTACATATGGTAGTGAATGGTGCACAATATCACCAAGAATGAAAAATCGAGTTGAAGCTCCAGAGGTGTGGTTTCTTAGAAGGAGGATGAGAATATCTTGGACAGAGAAAAGGACAAATGACGAAGTGCTGCAGAGAGAAGGAATGGTGCGTTGTCTTCTAAAAGCAATTCGTAAAAGACAACTCGAAATTTCTAGGACACGTAATGAGAAAGGAGGAGCTAGAGCATGTTAGTGTTACAGATATAATCAGCGGAAAGCGAAGCAGGGGAATGCAAAGATTAACTTATATATCCAGCCTAAGAAGATGGATGAATGTAACAGAGCAAGAGCTGTTAATGATTACAAAAGATAGAAAAAGGTAGAAGTCCACGATCGCCAACGTCCTTGTGGGACATGGCATTTGAAGAAGAAGAAATCGGAAAATAACTAAGAAGTCAAAAGTTATCAGAGGGGGATCAAAGTAGAATTTATGAAACTTCAATCAAATGAGCAGTAGAAACCTGATCCATTAGAAGAACACGTTCTGTAACCTTTTTCTGAAAGGCAGCTAATCACAACATATACTCTCTGAAAAGGCGTGGTCTCTCCATTTGGCAAAGGGGGGAGGCGCCTCCTCAAACCGTTAGGAAAGTTTCTCAATTGACAAAAGCAAATCTATGAACTAACCAACCCCTAATCAGTTAATCCGAGGAAATATGCGACGAATGTAGAGTAGAAATAGGGCCTTTTATTCGAGTCCGTTTTACTACAAAAAGAGAGAGACAAAAAAGACCAACTACCAATAAAATCTATATAGAAACTTAAACAAGTTCATGTAAGGTGTGGCTTGCGGCAGGGGCGCGCTACATAGACTTGAATCAATGGAACATACTTTGTTTCCACTCAGTGACAGGAGCACGAATTTATTCCAGATACTGTCAATAAAGAATAACGGGTGAATCGTTCATTACCAAGCGAAATAACGTTGGTCAGCGTATTCAACTAGCTGGATCTTGGCAAAACATGCTTATATATACCATAAGTACGATGTTGGATTAAGATACTTATAATCCTGTGCCAGAAGTAGCCTAAGTTGTGAACAATTCGTCAACAGGGGTCATACAATCGGCAGTAAACAAGTTACTTCCACGTGTAGGCAATATACTACAATGGAAGCGAATGTTTAGTGAATCCAAAACAAGTTGACGTACGTAGAATGATACCTAAAACTGAAATACAAAACAAACTGGACGGTAATAGGAAACGGTAGTGTGACACGATTAGTGTGAACGTATAATACAAGGAATAGCAGAGTAGCTAAAGGTAGGTCAAGTGGGGTAACACGAGGGTAACGGGGGTATCATACGATGTGTAAAGTGACCGGGTCACACTAACACAAAAAAACAAACATGGTCACTCTGAAGAAATATAATTGAGCCATTCTATGACAACACATAATTTGACATTGGATTTTTCGTCGAAAGTTTTCGATCTCATTTTGATACTGTGACTGAAGTCGGCGATTAACAATTTTACGGCGTTTCGGCACCCATAAAGAATCGTCTTGTTTAATAAGGCCAAAACTTTTTAATCTGAAAGGGAAAGTTGCCTCTAATTCAAACGCGAGTAGCTTACGTATGCTTAAAGGTAGCAATACGGAGCAACAACCGGGTTCAAAGATTCAAGCTTTCTATACCGAGCAAGAGGAGACATGTGTTCACGCCGTGCGTACGACGCGGTTCAGTTTGAGGTTCATGTCACATCTGCAATCCTTAATTGTCTTCATAACTGCAGTACCATATTTTAAGCGATTTTTTCCACTTCCTTCCAGTGCCTGCTATGGTCGTGTTCTAAAGTTCAGGAATTCCAGCAGCAATACTGGTATCATCTCGACGTCAGAAATCCACAGCAGCAACGCTGGTATCATCTTGACTTCAGAGATCTACAGCAGCAATGCTGGTATCATCTTGACTTCAGAGATTTACAGCAGCCATACTGGTATCATCTCGACAGCACGGATTCGCTTTCATAAAAGAATCTGGAAAATGCTGTTGCTAATAACCGTTTGCTCGCGGATTATGGAAAGCATCTGTCATCAATGAGAACAGATACTACATCCATTCCTTGCCAAAAGGCCGAGAAGGTATGGCACCACCGGTGATCGAATCCGTGAATAGAGAAATAGGACATACTGATATCGGTAGGTCCCCTAGCTCACTTCGTAGAGCACACGCCACGAGAGCGTGGGTCATGTGTTCGATCCCCGGTGGTGACATATTTTCTACATCTCTCGCATCTTTTCAAGTTTGACTCTTCGAATCCTCTCTTCTCGATAATAATGACCTAACTACGCAGGGGTGGGTGGGGTGGTAATGGGGTGTGGGAATTAATTCGGGCATGCGTACTGAAATATATGAGCATTCTGTCTTGTAAATCAGAGCTACGCTGAAGGCCATCAAGAATTCTCGAAGTCTAAGTGAAAGGGAATCTTGAGTAGAAAAACTTAAATTAAAAAGTATCTTATGAGTTATCTGTTCGTCCCTTCCAAATAATCCGGTAGTATCGCGCACAAGCGTCAAAGGGGGTGTGGGCCTTAATGGATGTGGCACTTAAAACCTATTTTACTTTGCCATGTACACATATCAAGAGACAATTCCATACGCTAACATGTTGTAGTATTCAGTGCCAGAGCATTTCGTATAGAAACGTATACAGAAATGAATATGGGCTATATAAACGACACTTTACGCCTAAATGTAAGCCCAACCCGCCTCCAGTTGAGAATATCTAGACTTGTCCTATGTATTCAAGATTGATAAATATCGGTCGATATAGTTTTGAATACATATGTATGAATATTCATGCGAATCGTTTTAGCGCTATCGTTTGGACCTCGTTTAGACCGTGTACCCTATGCAGACTGACCGGTAACCCCAATTAAGGGGTCTAGTTTGTGAATCCCCCCACTACTTTACATTTCATGGTCAGCATGTTCAGTGGCTTTACTGTCCTTTACCTGAAAAGGAAGTGGGCTGGTTATGTAAGTAGAATGTACAACAATAGGTGGCCAACGATTCGAAGGAACAGGAGAAGGGGACTAAGAAAAGATGGCGAGGTGAGATAGAAGACCAAAATGGCAACAGTTGGATTCACAAGGCATAAAGTAATTGATTGGGGGGAATTGCGGAGGCCATCGGCCAGTAGTGGCATGAAAGGCCGATGATGATGATGATGATGGTGGTGGTGATGATAATGATAATGATGACGATGACGATGATGATGATGATGATGATTACGATGATGACGACGACGATGATTACGATGACGATGATGATGATGATGACGACGATGATGATGATGATGATGGTGATGATGATGATGATGATCGTGATGGTGATGATGATCATGATGATTCTGATCATGATGACGATGATGGCAAAGCCTAACTCAACCCCGTTATTTTTATCTGACAAGTAACGCCAAAGCGGACTTAAATATTGAATTTGTAAGCTAAGACATTAATTTTATACTTTTTTGAAAACCGAAAGCAAGAGTAAATTATTAAACAATATTGACGGAGTGAAAAGAGTCAAAGGATTCCGTAGAAACATGCGGGTTTCTGAGGCTTATTACTCGGTACATGAAGCATGATCCCTAGGTGTGGATAGAAGAAAGCGTCTAGAAATACAACACCAATGCAAATTTAACTTCGCTTCAAGTATTCTTAGTACGGTGTAACCTGCCTTAGCGGCCACCTCTATAGAACGGCCACATCTCCATAGCGGTCATCAATTAACCAGCCGCTACAATTTACACAGTAATTTACTTTTATGGAACGGTCACCTCTCTAACGCGGTCAGCGGTCTCTTTAATAAGGAACAGTCTAATATTTTCCCTGTGTATAACGGACAATTGTTGAATTAAATTCACCAGATACACTTGAATCAACAACTACTGAATCCAGGCAACTGCAGAATGCTCCTATATTAATCACAGAAGGCATTATCTGCTGCCGTGCTTGAAAACAAGCAGATGCAATTCGACGATAATTCCTTCCTGCAATTCGACGATATTCTGTTAATTATCAGATACAAATATGACGTCATCAACAAACAATTTTCATCTTTCTTACCTAACCTGTACAGAACGGCCACCCCTCTTTAACGGCCAAAATTGGCCAGTCCCTTGGGTGACCGTTATAGGCAGGTTACACTGTATTTCGTATTTGTGCTCCGCACTTTGTAAGAATTTGAGGGCATTTTTAGCAAAGCAAGACTGTTAAGTGCGTAGAAATTCTTAACATGGAGTGGTATATCAAAATCATTTTGGTGACGTACGATTACGTGAATTGCGTGTAGTCAGGTACATACTATAACTTTGTTGTAGGTAACTTCTTTATAAGGAACTTAACTCAAATTGTGAGAAATGTTAAGCACTTCCAGTACACAACTTGAAAACTACTTCAAATGCGCACTTGATGGTGTATTATTTTAAGGAGAGCGCATGCATGTCTGTTGAAGATGCATGAGGTCGATGCTGAATCTAGTAGGTCCCCCGTACAGCGAAATAGATATTTATCGAGAAGAGAAGATTGAAATGTCAGTTTCAAAAAGGCACTAGAGAAATCGATAACATGTCACCACCGGGGCTGGATGATACTTTCAAACTTTCAATGGGCTTTGGACAGGTAGACCGGTGGGATGGCAGTCCTTCCATAGTCAATTCTCATGACGCCAATATGCTGATCTGCAAGTGTGTTTAGCTGGAAGTCGAAGTCCGCGGATGGATAATTGGGAGCTCCAAAATTGGTTCATCATCTGAATCGCTATCACTAGAGTCTCTTTTCCTCTTTGCCTCTAATAAAGGGAAATAGTGAGCACAACGCATTAAGAAGTCGATTATAATTAGCCTCTAACGCTATATAAATTCAGTGTACTTCCTATTTTGCTCAGTATACCACTGCGTTTATGTCGAATATGCAAAAGGAAAACACGTGTATACTTATAGCATGACAGATTCCATTTATTTACTTTCCACCACACAAAAGTTTCAAAGTTTATCATTATCAGCTATCACAGCTTGATGATCGTAAATAATATTACGCAACTTTAAAGATAATGCATGTAAGTTACAGCATATCAACTTTTGTGTTGTCAAGAAGTGTTGTAGAGCCGACATGTCAGACCAAGAAGATAGATACTTCAAACTTTTGCATTTTCTCCTGCCGAAAGTCTTTGAAGCTTTCGAAATGGCAAGATGTGTGCAATTTCAAAATACAAGTTTTCAACTTATAGAGGGGAGAGGGAAGGCAGAGGAGTTGGAGGCTTATGAGATAAATATTCGTTTACACATTGTGATTAATTTCCTCCATCAATTTCATATTACGTACACGATCTTTCACAGTTATCAAGATATCATTTGTTCTATCTTCCCCATCCAAACTTGAACGATCAATTTGGAATTTTGAATAAAGAAACTATCGAAAAATAGACGAAATATGGTAATTAAAAATCGCCGGAGAACAGTAAAATATTGTTTGGTTCTCAAAAACTCTTGCCAACACTTAATTTATTACGTCTTGAACAATGCTCTCAGAAAGGCTCTGTGAATTGATTCGCAGTGATTATTTGCCGCATTAAAAACTCCAAAATTTGATTACCTGGAAAAATGCAATGAGGAATGGTGAGATTTTAATGCAAGCGACGCCAATGTGCGATTGGATTTCGCGTAGCCGTTGGATAGTTCTACAGGAACATATTATTCTGACCATGTCAGCTGTTACACAAGGTTTCAACGTATTTTTGACATTGTAACCATCTCCAAATTAAACAAATTGGTAAAACAAAGTAGAATGTATATTTATTTAACGCTTTTGGCCCTCCTACGCTTTTGGTAGTTGCCTCCACTGTAAATTTTGTAACACTACCTTTAATATCAACGACGAGAGGGGGTAATTGCAAGTGGAATCGTTTGGGATATTAACTGAAATATGGCTTCTTATCCGGTGTTAAAAAACTTACATCGTTCTAAACGGACCAAACAAGTTGCTTTGCTTTGCTTTGCTTTACGATAGACAGGCAAGTACCTAAAGGACACCGATGCCGCTCTCAAGAACACTTCTTAAAATGCTATGAATGGTCGCAAATAGACCAAGCCCCGGGACGCTTATATGTTTAAGACATGCATGTATTCTTTCTGCCGAATTGTCTACAGTATTTGCATAATTCATTCCTACCCAGACCAGGAATTTGCACGAGTAATAGACCGTTTAGTCGAGGGAAAGACGAGCGAGTTGTAACGTAGGCGATGGTGATGTTCTTCCACACTTGCTTGACATTACTATACAAGGCCATATTATTGATTGAAAAATTTCTTTGAGGTACAAAACAAAAAGATTTCACGAAAGAGCGAAAACATTTTTTACTGAAGAGCTATTTTCATCTGTCACTCCTCCGAGTACAATCGTCAGAAACGATCAAAGTGAAATGTACGAAACATTAAATCCAACTTTATTTTTGAAAGAGCCAATCAGAATTGAGCTGCTTGAATGGCTAGAGTTTTTGAACCATTCAGCGTCCGCTACGATGTTAATTGAATAGGCACAGTAAGAAAATAGATATTTTTAAACTGAGAATTCTGGTGAAATGTCCGGTCGTTTGGCCGTGACCATTTGGTCAGTTTTGTTCAAAGCCACAGCAGGACCGTGTTCTTGACGAATTGAAAACTAGCCTTAGGCCAAGTCACATCAGCTGATCTTCAAATTACGTCTAGCTGGATATTGACTTCAACCAACGGAGGAGCAGGAGCTATTGGCGGCTAGAGAGATGCTGAGTGTTTGTTATCGGATGCTACTTGCGCAGGTACATGGGGCCAGCTCCACATATTGCAGTGGAGGTTAAGCGGAAGTCCAGCCGGGCCGTGGCTGATGGCCCATGACCGCTCGCCCCAATGGATCCCCGTTTCAATAGCCAAGAAAAAGACGTATGTGTATGCCCAAGTTAATCTCCTTGGAGTCTAAGTATGGTATGAGAGCCAGACCCAGTGGTGGGAATACAACGCATTCAGGCCTCCAATTCCACGGTATCGACGGAACCGCATTGTGGCGCTTAACTTCTTAGACATGACACCGTAACCTCGAAAACCGCCACTTTTTAATTATTAGTGGACAAACTCTCAAACTTTGCTTCGTTGGGTTAATATCAACATTCCTTTTTTTTGACTCCATAACTTACAAATGTATACTTGTAGGCTGCTTTTTCAGAAGTAACTGGGTTGTTTGGACCTATAGCGTCGTGTTCACATTTATTAATTAAAGTATGTACCTTACCAATTTTCCAAGATGTATACTTTCATTACAAAATGCCCCAATAGGGCATCAAGTTTTTCTTACCGTGCGTGCGATCCAGTGTTGCTGTAGTAAATTCAATTTCTGACAGCCCTCTCAATTACTCATTGAAGCTCTAGTATTCTTTACTTTTTTTTGCTAAACACCGACACATTACTGCGGCTAATATAGAAGTTTCACTGTTGTATCGTGTATGTGTTTCCAGAATAAAACCATATCATCCTTGATTGTCCTGGTATGTTCTTTTATCAATTCATTGATTAAGTCCTGTTCAAGGTTTGATAATAAATGCTTCAATTTTCTCATCAAAATGGCGTCATCCTCCCTCACACATGGTCGTTTGATGATCCGTAATCCCTTTGGTATGATTCTGTTTCTTTGACAAACATTTAAGAACGTACGATGGTGCATATTTCGTGTGATTCTGTTCCCGATTGTGATCTTAAAAATTAAATAAAAAAGTTTCTTCCCATGTTGCTCCATACCTCTGCTCTTTGATGTTAAACTTCAATTGCTGGGGCTTGTCGCTCCCTAGGCCTCGAGTTGCCATGTCCTTCAGCCACGTCCTTTGCAATGTGAGCAGCTTTAAAGGAATGGAGGGTTCTGCGAAGGTCAAGCCTCGTCAGGTTGTTATGTGCCAGATGAGGTTGCAAGCGGGCATATTTTGGCTTCCACACTACTTTCCACCAAAACCTTTAACTAACTTCTAACGTCACGTCTCTAATACAAATACAAAATTCTACGGGCTTTCCACGGCTACTTCATTCCAAAAACAGGCAGGTTTCAACAAAACAATCGCATATATATATATGAGCCTGATGGCCCAATGGTTAAGGCGTTGCTTTAGTAATTATGAGGTCGTGGGTTCGAATCCGGTCAGCGCTCTAAAATTGCAAGCTATTGTGGTAATGCTCCACTCTTTGAGAATTATATATAATTGCAATATGTCTGCTGAGAATATATAGTCCTAGAATATTCAATACTACTAGGACAGAAATGATTGTACGACTTGGCTATAAAGTAACAATTGGTATCAGGGCAGTATATACATACTGAAGACTTCAATGAAACTTGCTTTGTATGTTTCATCAGAGCAATTAAAAGCTATGAAATTGCCACTGTCACTGTAAGACTCGACTAATATGCAGTTTTATGCAGTTCTAGCGGTTACTTAATGGTATTAAGTGAACGGAGGTTGAGAAGAGGAGAAGCAAACATATCTCCACAATAACTCAAGGATACAATAGAACAGCATGGTTTAAATGTATATACCTTTTGAATTTCTGTCAAATTTATAGGAAAACCAGAGAAGAAACTGGCTTACAACTAGTTAACAGATGTTGGATCAATATTATTGATTATTTATATTAATTTTTATATGCATATATGTAAAGTACAACAAACTATAAGGGTATAATGGCCTAGATTAAAAGTGAAATGTTGAGGTTGAGGTTGTTGTAAAGGTTTATACAACCTAAAAAGCACTATCAACCAACCACAAAGATCGTGTGCCTTCCACAAATTCAAGCTCTGTAGTTTACCAATTTTCGTGCGGTAACTATAAAGTATGTTTGTATGTAGTTTTTTTTCTAAGTATTACATAAATATTGAGTTCACCATCATTAACTATTGCAAAATGTTTTGAGTAAAATTTAACACAATAGTAAATGATGAGTGATAATAAAAGATATCGAACTCGAAGACGTTTTGAGTAATAACTGCACTTCCTAAGAGTGAGTGAGGGTTTCTGTTTAAAACTTCCTGTCATCAAATTGCTTTGGGTAAGAGATTTAATTAGCTAAGCGTTTTCGCCAGACACTGGTCACGCCATCTCACCAACGTTCTCCTCCCACACTCCCGATGACTGGCTAGACCAGTGTCCAACAAAGACTTTAGCAAAATTCCCATTTTAGCAAAATATATCTGTTGCCGAACGCATTTTTTGCGATTAACCAACAAAGTTGTGATACCGTTACCGTTGAGAGTATAGTTGGTAATAACCCACTATTTTACTTACTCATCAAGCTTTACGTACCTCTAATGGTCTGTTCTACCTGTATTGCTTCAGGTGGTACAAAAGGAAAGAAAAGCTAAAATAATTTGTGGCCTCTTTTGTCCGCTAGTTAAGTATCATGTAAGTGTTTACAAACATATTATAAAGAGGACGTGTCTTTTTTTTGTTTACATCTGATTCGACTGTTAACTAATTGCTAACCGCCCGTCTCTTTTACAGCCCAAATCTCCCGTGTATCAGCCGAAAAGTGGTATGTTGCTATTTTATTATTCCTATGTTGTTGCATATTTGTGTGAGGTTCCATAAAGTGGATGAGGTTAAACTCTTTGCATGTTCTAGATACAAATTCAAATAGGCGCTATCTCAGTAAAGAGAAAGACTCATTTACTTTTAATGTTGTATTGATTACTTTTCTCCCAAACGCATTCCTTTTCATCAATAGATAATGCATCAGCATGTAATTGAGTGAGCAGTATTTTAGAGCTCTGGTTACGCCTACTGATGTCATTTTGAACAAGTACCGTCCATGTTTGTGGATATGGTACAATCTGCAATTATAGAATCTTTAGCGCCATACACCCTCCCAAAATGCCTTGCGATGATGTATCCCATGTATAAACGAGAATCACTCATACGAAAATCATTTGAAAATGCGTTTGCAAGTGCATTAGAGCTTCTGACCCTCACTAACAAGATGAGATTGCAAGGTATTTAACACTTACATAACGTTGAAGCGGAGGACGAGTTTGATTTTTGTGGAGTTCATGTCGTATTTCTGAAAGGATCCTAGAAATATAGAAAATATGTCACCACCGGGTATCGACCCCCTGATCCACGCTATCGTGTTGTGTGCTCAACCAACTGAGCCAGGTGACCTTCGATGTTAACTTACTCGTTTTCTCTAGTGTCACGTGATGCTAAACAATAACATGGTCTTGAGCACATGCTGTCGATTCCAGACAATTCCTCCATCGGCTTTGGTTAAACTTTCTGTGATGTTTGCCATATTTCGATGTTAATTTTGCTTAAAACTTTAACATTTCATCGAAAATTAAGAAGCTCCACAGTCAAAGGTTTTTTGAATAAAGGTGTTTTTCGTCAATGAATAACAATTTTTCAATCCGTATGAAAAAGGAATGTGAAGTACTTCAAAAGAAATATATTGTGGTAAAATATTTTAGTGGATCTTAAGTTAGATTTCTATGGTATCATTTATTCCTGTCATTCTGAAACATTGATTTATCAATTCTGGTTTATTATCTGAGTGGACGTACAGACATTAAACGTGTGGCATAAATAGGTTTCCCAATCGGCAATTAAAGTTTAACAGTGATAGAATTAACTATTCGTGTATCGAGCTGCTTTCTCCCTTGAGTGGCGGATCAGTCACCAAATGTTTTTCTTTAAAATGGATTGATGCGCCTTTTGCAACCAACCCTAAAGGCTGGAAACATTTGGTCATGCATGCTGGTACATAGACTTTAATGATATTTTGTGTTCGCAGAACAGATTTATATCTCGCAATGAATAGCAATGCCCAGCAAAGAACGCGCGTGTGAAACATGTCATTCTTTGCTGGGCATTGCTATTCATTACGAAATTACGTTTTCCGCCTGGTAGATTTATATCAGATTTATGTCTTTAATTTTTCTAGTTTGAACACTTCGAGAATTCACAAGACTTCGGGTACTCTGTTAACCCAAGCTTTGCCTTTATGTTGGTGATAGGATGATCATGTGTTCGATGCATGGCTTTTCATTGCAATTAAAAATAAAATTCGTATCTTGTATTCTGGAGTGCCGAATAAACGAGGGGGTGTCATCATTACGGTCTAAAGTTAATAAACGGGGGGGGTCCAAATCAACGGGGGCTCTGGAATCTAGTCTCAATTTTGTGAAAGTTTTAAATAAGAATGACGCACATGAGGACAAAATTCATACTAATTGACTAATTAGCAACTGTTTCTAGGTCAAATGCGGCATGGGAAGTTATTCAAGTGTTTTCGGACATATTTTTATTTTAAGTACTGGGAAAATTCCTTGAAATTAATAAACGGGGGGGGGGGGGGGCCTAATAAGGAGCGGCGGGTTATAAATTTCAAAAAATTAATAAGCGGGGTGTACGATTATTTGGAACTCGAGAGTACTCATCACAAATTTTTCGGTGAACAATATCCCGAAATTTCATTGTAAAATATCGTTGATTTCTGTCAGTCACCGAAAGGAAACCCTGCCGAAATTTTAGGCAGTTGATGTGCACTATTTGCTCTTTTCGACAAAGTAAAGAGCTTGTATGGTCATTGACTGCATTTAAGTTTTGTGAATATATGTAATCATCTACCGTAATTCGGCACAAATGTGTACAAAATACATTCTTGAATTTATGAAAATCAGGAGATAAACTTTTTTGCTGTAACCTTCTTATGTATGACAGTCTTTTCAATGGCGATGTAACTGTTATGTGCTTGGTAAGTCACTTGTTGTGATGGCAATATCAAAATCTTTCCCTGCAAAAATTTTCTTGTTTTGTGAATCTCATTGGCTTCGTATCATTTAAATTGACTTATTTGTTTCACCGTATCTTGGGTTAAGACGAAGTTAATTTGAAATGACAGACTAATGGAGATTAACGGTGGTACGATTTTTCATCACGCGACAATTCATCACGCGACAATTCATCACCTGGATTTAGTTTTTATGTCACCAGATTACAACAAAATCTACTTGCAGGCCAGACACTGTACTGCTTTTGAATATGTTAAAATGTCAGTTTCACCTAACATAACTGAAGTAACAGACTGCAAGCGACACTGTGAGCCAACCATAGAGTAACAAGTATAGGCAGTCCGATGCCGCTCGCTGTGATTCCCACCGGGTCGAACAAAAGTTGGTCAGTAAATGTTGGCGGGAGAGAATCGCGTAAACAAAGAGCTTGCTTAGGGGTATTCCTTGTAAATTTTAAAAAGTTTGCTTACTACCAAAATAACTTGTTACTCAATAACACATTGGCATCATCTTCAGGTGACGAATAGTCGCATGACGAATAGTCTGTGTGATGAATTGTCGCGTGATGAAAAGTCATTGAGCCGCATTGAGCTGGTCATTCTTCCCTATCTAATCGCTGGATGGGGAATAGAATGACTGGGGAAGCACGATAATCATTACAGCAGGAGAATACATCAATAAGATCGAGAGTGAGTTCCAAGATGTTTATTAGTTGAAGTCTTAAAAGCCCAAGAGAGGTTTGACAAGGCTATGGTCATCAACCTTTTTATTAGGAATGATTCTTTTTCGAAGTTGGCAGGAGGGGGCGTGTGCAACAGCTTTCATACAAATATAATCAATTGGTCGTGCGCCGACAAGGGGGTTTAGAAGAGTTTGGGAATTGGCAACTTGGCATTTGAATGTATAAACCCTTATCCATTTGATCCCTCGATTGAGGAAGAGTGAAGGACAACTTTATATTTCAGAGGAAAGTTTCAATGAACATTTTGCACAGTACTCACGGTATTTTTCATCTCACGTTAACTTTATCGTGGTTCAAGTCTTACTTCTGTTGCAGGTGTAACCGAGGTATATGTAAACAACGGTACTGTAAAGCAGCATTGCAACAGAAGAACGAACAAAGAACGACAGACGAAATGATGAGTCTGACTTGCCTATGGTTTGCTGCGACTCGTGCGATCGTTGGATACACACAGGTAAAGAGATGCTACACGTTTATTCTGATTTTCATAAGAAGTACATCTTTACCTTTCTTACTTGTACCTTACCTTTTGTTACCTTACAAGTTCAAAACAAGTAGATCCTTTCTTACTGGTATCTTTTCAATGCCGATTCTCGACGATCCTCTTCACAATGAAAAGTACAACGATATTGTTGTCGACGTTTCATTGCTGCTGTCAGATGCCGTTGTAGTAGTGACACCTATATGTTTAGTATTTCTTTCGTTCCACTCTCCACCTTGGATCGGATGGACTGCAGTGGCTGTAAAGTAGTTTATTGTGTGTTAAGGACAGCTTTTCTGGAGACGTAAACAATGGTTAGCATAAAGGTAGGCAGTCATTCCAAATGTGCGGAGCCCTTTTTGATGTAGACATAACGAGTTTAAAAAAAAAATGGATTTGGTTTATATTGTTGTCACAGCATATATGTTTTAAATATTTTAAGGACAATTTTATTCATAGTTATGATTTTTTTATCGGATCATTGTGAGTTTTTTTTCTTTTCTCGCGAAAACGGACGCTCGTTTTTATATCCATGCTTTAATATTTGACAGTTGCCTCCCTTTGGCGTAAAATGTGTTGGCGTAATGATCCTGGCTAGGATGTCGAACGTAAGGATGTGATCAATAAAATATATTTACAACGCCTCCGTTCTTGTTGTCATCGTTTACTTAACAGAACAGCTCAGTTATGCCAGAGGGGAGCTTGCTAAAAAGAATAGTCCATTCTGGCCAACCGGTGAGCGTACTAAACGTTGTAGCTCCTACAGGCTAGCTAGGAACGTCGTCGTGAGGCTTTGAATACCCTGTTACTTTGAGGCATGTTTTTGAGCCCCGCCATCATCGATGCTTTGAAAAACATAATAAATGTTGTGATAAATCCAAGCTTAAGACATGACTATACTGTGTTGCTATAACGAACCCTATGGCGGAAATCGAAACTATTTTGTTATGTCCAAAGTCTGTTGTCGCCAAAGTTAGTTCTGTAAAGACTTTAGGTATAGTAAAACAAGAACCCGTGTTTGGGTTGATTATATCGTAATTGTTTTCATATCGGAGGTTAGTAAAAGCGAGAGTCCGCTGTATTTATGGGTACAATCTTTTGTTCTCAGCTTCTCTTTCCCCGTTGTAATGACGCATGGTATTTTGGGGTTTGAAGGCATTGGCTCGTGAAGAAACTACGTCGCACTTCCGGTACTTTTTCTTTAAATTTAGAATTCTGGAAGTACCGAAAATGGAAGTACCGAAAACTGTTAGTTGAGGCAGTACTTGATAAACCCGCTTTGATGATGGAAAAAGAAACATTTTTACGGATTCATTTGATGATCATTTTTAATTGATGAAAAGATCTCTGAGGTTAAAATATGCCCTATGTTGATATCCTTTTTGTTTATTTCATTTGTTTATCGGAAGTTATTTTTCCGAAACTTACTCCAAAACTTCCGTTTATTCATTGTTGAAATTTTTCCAACGCCTACGTTCGTTAGAGACCAAAGAGAATCGGGACGGCTGTGACATCCTTAGCAAACCCTTCTCTGTCGCCCAGAATCTGAATTCCAATCAAACTGTTTAAGTACTAAAATACTAAAGCAATTTCATAAAAGGGGCCTCGGAAACCTACATATGCCAAATTCAAGCTCATTATTGCTAAAGATGGGTCACGTCTTAAATGCAAAATAATTCTGCCTACTAACACTGATTTTTTGGAACTTGTGTAACTGTATAACATTTCGTAAGCCCCAAAGTCACTAAGTTTTCTTATTCCAAACACAGTTTTGCTCCGGAAACGCAGGAAGGTGCCTTGAGGGACCTTAAAATGGACACGGGATAAGATATTCGAACCAGGCGCAAGGTACGTTTTCTGTGGGCTCGAAGTCATTTTTTTCTCTCTCATGTAGCATTGTTACCTACTGCATTATTAGAATTACATCACAAAAGAGCGATGTCAGAATATTTTACTGTTTTTAAAATGGAGTTAAATGCACAATACAAGTCACTTAGACCGAACATAATGAAACGAAAAGTGTTTATGAGCTTCCGGTATGTTTTTCCATCATCTTCTGATAACTATTAACAAAACTACGATACAAGCGAGGTGAACACCTCAATATCAACAACAGTACAATTACAAGTAACTAGAGCTTTAATAGGAGTGGAAGGAGGGAATTGAGCTTTGCACACATTTAAGAAGATGTGAGTTTAGAAAAAGGAAGACCCTTTTTGACAGGTTCTAAATCAAAGACCCCCGATAAGCAGTGGGTCCGATTTTGAAACTACCCTAAACAAACAGAAAAACCACGAAACAGGCTATCTGACAAATAACGGGTAGTTGGGGCACTCTGGGACAATGCCACTAAATTTAGCCTAGAGAACAAAGCCATAAGGCGACCACCCAGCAGGACCGCCTTTCACGGATCATGGAAAGAATCTGTCATCAGGGAAAACAGACACTACATCCATTCCTTGCCAAAAGGCCGAGAAGCGATCCCCTCCGATACAGCCCTAAATCAACAGTAAAACTAACAAATATGGTAACTAAAAAATAAATAGTAGTAGGAGCATCTAAGGGCAACGCCATTTGCTTTGAGTATCGGGCGGAGAAGCAAGCAGTAAAGCACGTTAAAACGCCTACTGGGACTGCCTCTTAATGGCGTGGAGCAGTAGCGAGCAGGAAAGGTTTATTGATTCATTGATGAGTCAGTTATTTCTATTTGACACAAGGAATGGTGAACAGAATCATGAAAACATCAAAGGAAATGAATGGAATAGTCGACAGTATCTTTGAGAGAGTTCAGAACCCTAACATTTTACTACATATGAAGTTGATGGCAGATATCAAATTACTGCGGGAGTTTTACCTTGGCGATAAACAGAAATCATTTCAGTATAAGGCAACCTAAACATGCATACAAGATGTCGGGGGGTATTCAGTTTGTGATAACAAGAGCAGTAAATGTTTTGCCTAATCTCCGTGTTGCGTTGATTGCATAGTAGCGAGGTTAAAAGATACCGGTATACTAGTTTCCTTTGCAACGGAAAACCGATAACTTTAGTCGATGTATCAGCGATTTAGCTCAATCACCTTCACATAAATTCCTTGGTTCCTTAAATTTATCAGTGTTTTCATCGCAATGACTATGGTTTAATCTTGTGCAAAAATACCAGAATTTGAAAACTTGTATTTTAGTTTTGAAAAGAACACTAGGGAAATAGAAAATATGTCACCTCCGGTGATCGAACCCGTGACTCAGGCTTTTGCAGCGTGCGCTCTACTAACCGAGCTAGGTGACCTCCGATGTTAACATACTTTTATTTCTCTAGTCGCCACATTAGCTCCCAATCATCCACCAGTGGACATCGACATCCAGCTCAACGCAATTGGAGACCAGGGGCAGTATGCATAAAAATTTCCTTAAGTGAAAATTCTTCCTTAAGCAGTTAAGAAAATTCCTTAGTTAAGAAAATCTCTTAAGTGTAATGCATAAACGACCTTAAGAGTTTCCTTAGCTAAGGGTATTCCCAGCCGTGAAGGAAGTTGCTTAAATTCGTTCTATTTCCGGTGGAAAGTGTTGACCAATGAAAATCATTATATTACTTTATCGATGTCTGGAATTTGGGGATTCCCGGCTATATTCATTCCTGAAACAGTGCAGGCACATCTTTGTTTGGAAGGTCTGAGGAGCCCGGACAGCATTTTGCTTCTGCCATCAATCGCTTGTAACCTTCATTCCATGTTTGTTAATTGTACTGTCCTCTAATGCTCTCAAGTTCCTGGAAAATGCTGCCTCTATCTGCATTGCCAATATTCATGTATTACGATGGCGTTTGATTTATCACTGGAAAAGTTTTCTTTTCGATGATGCGTATCATTTTATTCATTTGGCAGGTTCCTTCTTGCATAGTTTCCACGTAGTTTATGATTCATCTTGATACAGTCACGATTCTACAGTATATTTACGTATTAGCGTCGTTGTTGTGGCAATCTTACGCAATTACAGGAGTAAAAGTAACCAATAATAATAATAATAATTTTTATTATTATTATTATTATTATTAATTATCATCAATAGAATTACTATTATCATTAATTATTATTAATCAATAGATGATTATTAATTATTATTAATTTTTGAGTCAACAATTTTCAGTCTTTAAGCTAATTTTAGTGAAAATGTGTACCAACCATGGATTTTCTCATTATTTTCCTTACTTGAAAACGTTATGTGTAAGAGGATGGAATTCACTTGTTTGTTGAACAGATTTGTGTTTCAGATATGTGTTTCCTTAGTTACAAGTTATATGCACTCTTTTCTTGAAATATGTGATCTTAAGCTCTGATATGTAAGGCTTGTGTGACGTATTGGGGTGAAAAAATGTGCGAAGAACAATCAAAATGCATGAGTTTTATAGGGTGGGAAGATTACCGAAATGGAAGGTATATGTTAACCTTACTCATGTAGGGGAGGGGGGGTGCCCATACTTTAACTTATCTCAAATTTGAAATTGAAATTGATATCTAGAGGTAAAATCTCATCAGAAATGTGTCCAAAATTTATCTGGTTTAATTTTGAGTGATCAAATTTTCATACATTTTGGTCAAATGACCCAATTATGACATGTGCATTTGACGAATATCAAAATTTTTATTAAATAATTCAATATCGCTTAAGTGTTATAATGCATATCATTAGAAAGAAAATTGAAAGGGGGCTAGGGCTACAAAAATTTTACTTATAATATAAATTTTAACAAAAGTTGTGACTGCTCTAATGATCAGTGTTTAATTTTTGATGACCTAAACTGTCCCCCTGCTCAAATGAAGCTCCCTTAATAAGCATTATCCTTTAGTTTTGTTGCTAAGGATATCTTTTATTATTACGTATTGCATATTAGTGAAATGTTTCTAGTGTGACAGCTTCCTAACTATACAGAAAATAACCCTGTCCCAGGGCGATTTAAATAACAGGCCTAGACAAACATACAACCGAAGCCCAGAACTGGAGGCCATTAACTAAACATACATTGTGTATCAGCCATGACTAAAATTCCAGTAACCTTCCATCATCATACATATATGAAGCACATATATATTTATGTTCATTACAGCTGATTACACAACATTTCTGAGGCAAGTTTGTGTCTCAAATCGCAATAATTTTATATCAGATTATGGTCTTGAATGAAATACACCTTGACCTTCTAGACAAATCTCAATAGATCTGTTGCATTTAGGTGCCACAATTGTTTTATGAAAATCATGGGAAGAATTATGTGATTTGTGCTTTCATTTTATTGTTAACTATTGCATTTCCAATCCTGTTTTGTGCATATATTATTCTAACACAGAAAAAACCAAGTGCTGACTGATAAACCCAATGTTAGATCCAATTAAATTTTGGTCTTTCTATGTTCGGTAATGTATATACCTAACCTATGTAACCCATGTCATTATCTGCTATTGTCACCTCACTTTGCTGTTTTGGTAAGCAGCGCGTAGTGAAATTCAACAATCATATATCAAAACCAAGGCAGAAAAATGGGGGTCTTGACCGTCCCTGTCAAATTCATGTTTCACGTACGTCATATTAAGCCGCGTAGAAAATCAAGCCGCATAAAATTAACCCGCGCTTTAATTGAGCCGCACTTGACAAAAATTAGCATTTTAGGGGGCTTCAATTGGGCCGCAGGGGTCAACGGACAGTTTGAGATATAATACTTTTAAAAAATACTCAATTTATTTTCCCCTCAACGCCACTTTTAAAGTCTATGCAAATGGGTTCAATGACAGTCCCTCTTCGCTCCTTGCTTTCCTTAAAATAAATTAAGCCGCGTTTTAATACGCCGCACCATTAATTAAGCCGCGTTTTTATTAGGCCGCATTTTTGAAGTTGCGGCCTATTTAAGTACGCGGCTTAATTTGAAGTTTTAAGGTATACAACCCTGGAGCTTTTAATCGTTAACTTTTACTAAATCTTGCTGAAAATTACCGAAATCACGCAAGACACTAACGGAAAATGGGCTCCCATTTATGGTATTAGTCGATATATTTCTCTTCTTACAAACTGAGAAGGGTGACATGCATGCAACTGAAATAACGATTATCAGGATCGCTCATTTTAACGGGGGTTAGGGAAGACTACATAAATTAGAAGAGAAGGTCTTGACTGTCGGTGCTAGCTGGGAGTTATGGCATCAAAGGATTATTACCCAACGAGTCAATTACCATTTTGCTTGCTTTAGGAGACCCAAACAAGAGACATCTTACAAACCAAAAGGAGCAAATATCTGATCATATACGCCTTATGTTTATAGGAATGTCTGAAATAAAAACAGTGGCGATGAAACAAATATCAAAATGACCTAAATTGCAAGTGAAAAAAACCTCAAAAAACCCCCAAAAAACAATATTTAAAAAATTAAAAACAAAAAAAATTGGCAAAATGAAAAGGAACGTCTAAAATAAAGACAGTGACGATGGAACAAAAATCAAAATGATCTAAATTAAAAGTAAAAAAACATTTTAAAAAAATTTTGAAAATGAAAAATTTAAAAAAATGATAAAAATAAAAAACAATCCGCATATAACAAAAAAAAGCGTGTTATAATAGAATTCGCTAAATCTGAGGAGCTCCGACAATTTTTTGTTTACTATAACTTGCGTAAGGTAGATTGTGAGTCCGCGCTTTTCTTAGAATTAACTAATTTGCGAATTCATTATGCATTTTACGCAGATTGTGAGGGATAAACGCCTGAAAAACAAATCAAGCAACGTTTGTCATTAAGAGTTGATTAGAAACTGATGATATATAACAAATATCACAGTGTTGATAATATGTCGAGCAAAGAGATCAAAGATCCAACCATCACTTGGCATTTCATCATTTACAACATAACAAAATTCGACGATAACCTGTAGTGATACCTAAGCAACTACTTAAGCAACTCCAGGCCTGATTTCGGAAAATTTCTAAGCAAGTTGAGGCCTGACCCCGAAAATGGAGTTGCTTATATAAAAAAAGTGTATTAAATTTGATTTTGTGGTACTTCTTAATAATCTGCTAACTCGACAGTTTTTAAATTGTTATTTTTTATTTTGTTTCGTTTTTTTGTTGGTTTGTTTATTTATTTTTATCGTTTAATTTTGTCTACCTTCCTTTTGGCTGAATGATGTTATTTGTTTTAATTGTAGATAAACATGGGTGCACCATATCGCTTGCAAGGGGTCATGGTCAAAGGACTTGATCATATAAATCATCGATCCTATAAAATTGAAGTTACTTTTAGCAATAATGGGAACAGTTGGAGAAATCTTGTTGAAAATGGAGTTGTGAAGGTATTAGTTATTTGGATAACGATCCAAGGTAGTATTGATTTGACTTTAGTCCTGCAACAAATCGTCTAGTGCAACGTAACTTTACAAAGTATAAAATCATCATCAATCGGGCGCGCCTGAATTCATAATCCGCGCCGATCATTCCCGGGGGGCGGATATTTAGAGACCCGTGTCCTTCTGGAGAAGGTTGCTTAGCCCTTTCTAGGCATTTCGCAAGCCATGGTGTGCTTTCCACAACACAGCATGTTCTCTGCGCTTCTAAACACGTGCCCTGCGAGGCGTAGGTGACGTACTACAATAGTATCTGTGACTTAAGGAAGGCTTTCCTATAATTCTGTATGGGTGAAGTGTTATTTCCAACCGATGTTTGGGACGTTTCGGAATTTATGTATGTCAAGTATATAGGAAAGCGAAAGTTAGTTAACATAGTTTGTACTTACAAGCTTCTTTCCAATGGTTTTCAGGGGCACCTTTTAAACGCGGGGTCCTATTAAGGAGATGTATATTTGTCAATATGTCACCCAATTTAGCTCACACAATATGGGGCTTTCACAGTGCCTATCGTGTGTAATAATTCTTATACGCAGTGCAGCGTGTGTATACATCGCTTAAATATGCATTATAATAGTACGAAAACCCTCTTGAGTGCGGGGCTCTTGGCTGCCGCGCTGTCTGCCATACCCTAAAACCGCCCCTGATGGTTTGATATATATATATATATATATATATATATATATATATATATAATCTCAGCAGACACATTGCAATTATATATAAAAACTAATTTTCTATGCTAGGATGTGCTCGCTTCGGCAGCACATATACTAAAATTGGAACGATACAGAGAAGATTAGCATGGCCCCTGCGCAAAAGATACCACGCAATCTTCTCTGTCTGTCTGCACCCAAAATAGCACCCAGGGATTGAAACATGAGAAAGAGGCAGCTAATGCATTGTCATGGATACTACATGGATATGTGCATGGGTACATATGTGGCTAATAAGGCAGCAAAATTACCACCACTGTAGAAAACATATAAAATATTTGGAGAATCAATGACAAAAAGAAAAAAGAAATAGAATAAAGTAAACGGTTGAAAAATGAATAAAAAGCTATTCAGAAGATAATTATAAGATAGAGATATAAAAATTGATAGAAGTAAAAATTAAAAATACAGAAAACAAACAATAAAATCTGAATAGATAAAAAGTAAACCGAATGAAGGTAGTTTGAAAAATTCTTACAATAACATAAAATGTAGTTTGAAATGATTAGAACCACTGACAAAGTAAGTTAAGCACAAAAAGGAGCAGCTTGAAAAAATAACTCAACATGCATCCTGAACTCCATCTTCTATGTGGAACAACCCCCCTCTGCTTTATCAAGGGCTTGGGACCTTCTATCAGGATAGATAGGCAGCATTAGGGTTTCCTTCTTATCTTTACTTTCGGATTATTCTGAATTCTTGTCTGTTTATCTTGATAATCATATACCGGCGCTAATACAGAATTGGATCCCCCTATTTCTTTGGCTTATTTTAATGTAGGGCACTATTAAAACAAATACAAAAACTACCCAGTATGGTCACCACGCTACATGAACTACAGTTTACAGAACAGTGTAGGTGCTTCAATGAACGTATCAGCATAACAGTACCTGTATACTTTACGTGCCCACACAGAGAATAAAAAAGATCACATTTAAAATGTAATCATGCTTATGTTTATCAACTTATAAGAAACAATTAAGGCATGTATGATATTTCATTTATTTTTAATTCTTATATATATGTGATACACCTCTCTGATGTGACAGGCTATATGGCTGAAAGATATCAACGTAATATCGACAACATCACAGATGAACTTGATAGATATTGACAAGTTGCAAATTTTTTAATGTCTTACTATAATTACTGCCTGTCTGGTTATATAATTAATTGATGGGCACTAACATTTAAACTGACATCTTAAGGAGTGTCTTCCGGTGCACGTAAAGTGTACAAGTACCAAAATAACAATAAATGAAATATCATATATGCCTTATTTGTTTCTTATAAGTTGATAAACATAAGCATCATTACATTTTAAATGTGATCTTTTTCATTCTCTCTGTGGGAACTTAAAGTGTACAAGTACCAAACAGACAACATGGCATCTTCTTCATCTTCCATTAATGAGAGAATATCTAGATTACGAATTTCAGGACTTAAAGGTAAGAGATTTAGTTGGAAATGATATTTGAAACGCGTATCCTTCAAGATTAAGGAAGTCTGAATCAGCCGTTTGGCATAAGGTACTTTAAAGGAAGAAACTGTCGCGGGAAGAACCTGTCGCGAAAAGTCGCGAATGCTTTGATTTTTTTGTGTGTTAACTGTCGCGGGAATCAACTGTCGCAAACGCTGGAAAATTTAATTGTCGCGGGGATTAACTGTCGCGAATTGCTGGGCGAGTAACTTTTTTAGTCTCTTCTGTCCGCAAATGCCGAACCTTAAATAAAACCAAATAATAATTTTTCGAAAATTAAAAGTATGTTATGTAACTGATACTTCAAATGGGAAAATTTACAATAAAAAAAATCACAGTCTGTTTACGAGAATCCGTAAGGTGAAATTTTTCTGACAAAATTTAAAAGTCGCGGGAATTAACTGTCGCGAAAGGGCCAAAAACAAACTGTGGCGGGAAGAAACTGTCGCGAAAGTCGCGAGATTTTTCTCGCGACAGTTTCTTCCCGCGACAATTTCTTCCTTTAAAGTAAGATCTGCTTTACGTCTCTTTGCTTTTTCTGGGGATTTTTCTTGGTATCGGTGCATATTATATTGTAATATGCTATATTCGTGTTGTATTATTTCATGTGATGTCATGCCATTTCATGCTTTGTGGCAAGTTATCTTGCATTTAGAAAAATAACAGCCAGGTTGAAAACCTTTAAAGAGAAATAAATTGGATACTTTTGGAAAACTTTTGAACTGACAGATTCACTATACTCCAACAGGCACGATCATTTAAAAATATATATCAGTACTATTCCTGTACAGTATGTAAAGAGCTAAGGAAGGAGAGGCCAGTAGGCATGTGGCCTTATATATTTTTGATGCCTTAGGAGCGAAAGGGGTGACGGATGGCCTCGGGAAACCCTTTGATAAAAATGTTGATTATCATGATGTCATAGAAATCTTTGCGAGCTCTCATTCGTAGTCTTATCCTCTGATGCTATTCATGATATATACACAGCTCGCTGCTACGCAACGTATCACGGCGTCGACATGCACTTAGGTTTCCCGGGAAGACCCTCGTGTGCCGTGCATTTAGAGTAGAAAGTTACCACCCAGAATGAGTAAATATCGATATTCTAAGGTAAACAAATTAAAGTGGATGGTTATGAGACAGAGTAGTCTGACCATGTTTTTCTCATCGACCGTCATGTCATTATCACGGTAATAAAAAGGCTTTCATTAGAATTATAACCGAACGGAAACGCATCGAGTCAGACTGATAAAACAGACGTACTCGCAGCCATAAAAACTCCACAGGAAACTGATTACAAGATTTGAAAGTTCTTTTCATGATCATGGCCAACTTTATTTATTCACAAACGCGTTTTCAAATCGAGGCCATGACCCTGCTCGGTGTCTAATCGTGAATAAATATGATCATGTAAAGCATCCGAATCACATTTTACCTACAAGTATTATCGATAAGAGAGGATTTGAAACGTCCCGGTGGTGATATATTTTCTGGGTCTCTGGCATTTTTTTAAAAGTGACATTTTACTTTGCATTGTTTAGCCTTAAGCAGTATGTGATAAATGAGCTTAATAATCGACGTGGGCATTGTGTCAGCATAGTCGGTACATAGTTAGGCTAATGATCTGAGGGTTGATGGTTTGATTCCTCGCTCTGGTGTCATTCAGAAAACTCATATTTCAAACCCAGTAGGAAAATGTATACGTGATATTATTTGCGATAGACGTAAAGCAGCGACGATGGGAACTGGTCACCCTACCTTGCAACGCCTTGGCTTACGGAGGTGATTCTCTAACAGAACACTCTTCCCACCCTCTGCAGCAGAGAATGAAACTACCTATACCTTACTACTAAGATGCAGTGTTCACTTGGTATTAAGCTTAACAAACTATTCAGTGAATTAACTTTAAGTAGTGTAGAAGTCCATCGTTACTCGTAACGTCCAGTAAATGCTTTTTAGTTGGAAGTATATTTAGGGGAGAAATACTGCTAATGGCCCTGCCGTGTTCAGTTGCTGATACTTCACTCATTGGAGTGAATGGACTCCTTAACGTAGTTGAGTCGCCGAAGTTTATTCGCCCTGGGTTTAAACTTTTGTTTTCAAGGCAAATTTAAGACAACCAGCTACACATTGTTTCAATAAGTTTAGACAGGGAGAATACAATACATAAGTCAACTATGTCATGAGCTTACATTAGACCATAAAATTGAGAGACTCAAAAGAAAACACGAATTCATGTTCTAGACGTCTCCATGCGCAGTTTTCTTTCAATACTTAAGGGTGTCTTTATATGCCTATTGAACATATAAACCATACTTGGTGTTTGATGTGTGATATTGTTGTGGTGTGTATGGTGTTGTGTAGTGTATGGTGTTGGTATTGTGTGTGTTGGATGTGTTGATGTGTTATGTTGTGGTGTGTGGCGTGCGGTTTTTGTGTGGTGTTCGTGTGGTGTGTGTATGGTATGTTAAGTTTGTAGTGTGTGTATGATGTTGTTCTGATACATGTAACATCGTGTGTCGTGTGGTGAGTGTGTGGTGCTATTGTGGGATGTTTAATGATGTTGTGGGGTGTATTAGTGCGTCTAGTGTATTTGTTGTTTCTATGTGTAGCGTGAGTGTGCGATGTATTTTCTTATAATTATTTTGCATATATTGTTATATAAGGCTCTCTAGCGAATTTCACCATATTGCACAACATAGTTTTTCATTTTTTGCGAAATTTCCAAAAATTTTGTATTGTCAGTTATCACATTTGAGAATACGAAATCGTCGGTACAAATTCAGGAAAGAAAATCTAAGCTTAAAGATATAATAAGCATGTTTTCCAAAGAAAAGTAAAAAAACTGAAATGTAAAAACTCCTGTAAAAACACTATAGGTCAACAAATCGCCTATATCGCAGAATTTGAAAGAAAATCAAAAAAATTTATTCATCATAGGAATTCTCAGTAAAAGTTGGCAAAAATCACAAAATTGCATGTCAATCCGGCATGTCCATTACATTACATTACATTACATTACATTACATTATGCATTTATTTCAATTTAGATCCATTTGCTTTATTTCAGGTTAGTTTCTTTGATGCTGACAAGTCAGTTGTTAACTGTAAAGAAAATGGCACTAGAAATACACCCTTGCACCTGGCATGCAGGCAAGGACACTTTGTAAGTAAGCTTAAGGTTTCCTTTCGTACTTAATGTTAGGCTAATGCATTTTGCCAAAATCCAAAAAGTCAGTTTAAATATGCTGTGGGAAGCAGGGCGTTTACCGTTTGACGGCTACTTGCAGATCAGCAGTGTCACGTAAAGTGTCCGATACTGTGCAAAATTACAAGCACTAGATTTTGGTCCCTTAATACAATTTGCAAATTCGGAGGAAGAATCAATAGAAGGTGTGTAGGAAGACTTAGCGTACATTAAGCAGTTAAGACCGTGATTCATGAAAGTGGCTCTACCATGCAGGAGTTGCAGCAAAGAATCATCCTTTCAAAGATTTTGAAAAGACACCGGACACACAAAAAATATGTCACCACCGGGGATCGAACCCGTGACACACCCTATTACTGCGTGTGCTCTACCAACTGAGCTAAGTGACCTGCAATGTTAACATACCCTATTTCTCTAGTCGCTATATTAGCTAACAATGATCTAGCGTCGGGCGTCGACATGCAGCTCAACTCAATTTGAAACTAGCCTTTTTGGGCCACATGACTTACCAACGTAGGACTCCCATCGGGTCCGCCTATCTGACCTAAGCCCACCGAAAGTTGTAAAGTTAGCTAACATGGCAATTAGAGAAATAGACTTTATTAACATCGGAGGTCACCGAGCTTAGTCGGTAGAGCAGACGCCACCATACTGCCCTGGGGTCATGGCATAAATTATACATATTTGTCGGCTAAGATATGTGAGGCTCGAATTGGCAAGAAAAATCCCAGGCGTGCTTTTTGAACATTAGAAGTACCAGAGAAAAAAAAACTTAGTTGGCAATTTAACCTTGACACTTTCTCCATTCTTAATTTAAAACCAATTTTGTACAGGAAAAGCATGAGTGCGTCTAGATTTACCAGTCATTTTTTTAGTCAATGAATTTTTCAAAAATTTGATCGAATGACCTCATCATGAAGTCATTGTCTACATAACCTATGACAATACTTCGATACTTATAACTTTGCTTCAATGACTGATGAATTATATGTCATTAGAAAGCAATTTGAAGGGAAAGAACGAGAACGTAAAGTTTACTTTATAATTCAAATGTTTACGAAATTTATGGCTGTTGTAGTTATTGTTGTTCATTTTGACATATACTACCATAAATTTACACCGCTCCCCTGCCCGAGTTAACAATCCTAAACCGCCCTAATTAGTAGTATTCCGTAGTTTCATTAATAAGGATATACTTCTTATTGAATACTGCATACCAATGGAATATGTTTTGTGTGACAGCTTTCTAAACTATTGGAGAAATGATCCCCCCCCCCCTTTACAGAAATGCGAGGTTAGCTTCCACCAGATGCAAATAGGATTCACCCTACCTAGCAAAGGGGGTGGGGGTAGGGGGCTAGAAGCCCCGCGGCTGTGAATATAGTTTAATAACTTTTGAATGCTTTCTTTAAGTACCTCAAACTTTCTGACTTTTCCTAACTTTTATCTGGCAAACGTTTGGTAAGAAAAATGTGGCCGTCACGGCCTGTGGTCTGGTCACGTGACCCTGATGGAAAAGGTGACCGTATACGGTGACAAAGTTTAAGGGGCTGTAACTCGAGATGTTTCTCATGAATTTTACAAATATTTTGTAGAATGATATAAAATTAAGTTCTTAATCATTTCAAACTCATGCATGCTAATTAAGAGCTAATTAGCATCAATTAGGGGGCAATTACACTAGTCAACAAAAAAATGGTTTGAAATGGTGTCGAGACTCCGAATATCTATTTTAGCTATTTTAGGGGCGCTGAACCTGAAAATGAACAGAAACGTGTCATTTTGGGGGAAAAAGCATATTTTTCATATATTTTTTTTATTCATACGGTAATGGACGACGGCAATATTTTTTAAAGAGAAACAGTAAAAACCTCTCAACTTTCATTTAAAACAACAAATATTGATCTGCTTATTTAGATATACTACTTTTGCAATAATAATCAGACCATAGGTCTTTAAATAACTAGGTTGAACGTACCAAGACCAACGAATATTTTTATCAAATCGTTATATAAAGGAACAATCAAAATAAAACGTTCGTGAACACGAGGCCTATGGTAAAAACCTTCTTTTTATTAATTGTCTTTTATGTTCCATGTTATCTGATTTCATTTTGATGCCCCAGCCTTTATCCGTTTGTCCCACCTGCCCTTGTAGTAATAACAAGAAAATGCAATACAGTTGGTAATGAAATTTACGTTGTAGAACCGACCTTTAGTGTTTCTCTTAGACTCTACCAAACTCACTTTCATTACATATGTTTCTACTACACAATCCTTGTTTGAAATTGACATTCTTATGTCAATGATTCATCAACGTACAGGATATGACCTCGTTAACCTTGCGTATCATCATATCAACGTTGCATGCAACATAAATACGGCATACTCACATTGCACAGAATACTTACAGGTACTTTATACTGACAGAATAACAGTTAACCTAACACCTTCAGATTTCTCCGAGGCCTTCTTGTGTAATCTGTGAGATATTTATGTGATCGTTTGGAACAGCAAAAGTTGGAGGCAATGTTTTTGAAGCAAGTCCAAGCTGCAACAACATGCAAATACGTGACCTCGTATTGATCCCGAGAGTCATTCCAGGATCGTAGTTGCCGATGGAGGAACGTTCGCAAAATTCTGGTAGCAAAACTTTTGCCCGGTTTTTCAGAAGTAGTATTGCTTTCTTCAGATAAGCACAGGTGGAGAACAACGAGGGGGGGTCTATGCCCCCCTCTGAGCCGGTCATCGATCACAATAAACGGTTGGTTCATCACAATGTACGTAAAATCAGGGCCACCTGTGTGTAGGGGGCGAAACGAGTAAGCCCTGGCAGTCCCTTAATCGAAGACCCCTATTGAGCAATAGGCCCGATTTTGAAACTAACCCAAATAAATAGTAAAACTACCAAACAGGCTAACTAATAAATGAAGGGTAGTCACAACGTTCAAGGGCGACGCCCCTCAATTTAGGCATTTCGGCTACCAGGCAGAGAGGAAAGCCGTGAGGTAAGCTCAACCACCCAGTAGGTTCTCTTGCGGACTATGGAAAAAATCAGTCATCGATGAGAACATATACTACGTCCATTCACTGCCAAAAGGCCGAGACGTCACTAGCAGTATCTCAATCAAAGACCCCTGATTAGCAGTGGGTCCGACATTGACACTACCCTAAATAAACAGAGAAAAACTCAAAAAGTCTAACTAATCAATAAAGGGCAGCCGGAACGTCTATGGACGACGCCCGTCAATTTAGGTATTTAGGCTACCAGGTAGAGAGGAAAGCCACGAGAGAAGCTCACCCCAGTAGGACCGTCTCTCGAGGAGTACGGAAAGAATTTGTCATCAATGTGAACAGATACTACATCCATTCCTTGCGAAAAGGCCAATAAGACACTAGCTTTTCCCCTCCTTCCTTCCCCAACGGCATCGCCACTGCTAACAGCTTCGGCTTCGTTGTTTAGAAAGTGGTCAACATTTACCCTGCTCCCATTCCAGGGTTTCTTATTTCTTACTTCAGCACATATACACTTTACTGTAAGTCCAAACTCTTACAGGGACCTTCATTCCCAACATGTCTCCCAGATTAACTGGTTGCCAGTAATTGTCACAGAACACATTTCCCTTCCAGCCGGTCTACTTTTGGTTTCATGTGTGAATGCGGAGGAGGTATTTAACCCTGCTGAACTATGCAAGATAGACAATTCATTTAAGAAACTGTTAAGAAACTTTTAGAACTACAATAGGGTGAACAATTAAGAAACGTCTGGTACTAGGAGGCCTTTTCGGGTTTCTTGTAAAAAAAGCGAGTAACCTTATTCAGGCCTTACAGACGTCGCTTCCTGGACTCATTACTTTGATACTGTTATACTACTTGTTTTGATCGGTGGACTGAACAAGCCGCATTCCTCCTTATCAAAGATGTGCTGTCAGGAGATCTAAAGCTTGGTATGATTTGGTTTTGAGATTCCAAAGCTAGAATGGTGTTATTTAACCAATGTCTTCAACGGTCTGATAACAGTCTTAATCTTCTCTTAGTTTTGTAAATCTTAATCTAGAACATTTATAAAAGGTAAAGGTAGTCCCTCACTCTGTTTATAGCGTATGGGATGTGATATGGTAGAGAATAACATGCCCTAAGCCAAGGCAATGTGTAGCAGCCTGATCAATTCCTTTTCTAGCCGCCTTTTTCTTTAGACATTGTGTCGTCTTTTTTGAAGACTTTGTCAGGTCCATTTACACTGGAGGTTACAACATTAAGCGTAAAAAGTGTACAAAGTATACAAAGACCTGACGAAGTCTCGAAAAAAGGCGAAACGTAAGCTAAATTGTAGTTTTCTTCTTGGCGTCTAAGCCTATTATCTCCGGGGCATTTTGATGTTTGATCAACGTCGAACCGACGTCACTTCTTACGCTGAATCGACGTCTTACCCAATCATTTGTCGGTGTTGTTTC
This sequence comes from Alatinidae sp. Z8VKAUB7J3, assembly GCA_010016025.2. NCBI lineage: Eukaryota > Metazoa > Cnidaria > Cubozoa > Carybdeida > Alatinidae > Alatinidae sp. Z8VKAUB7J3. Next base: position 78,821,659 of record JAAAKM020073195.1, on the reverse strand, counting down.
CATCATAATATATAACACTGGTTTAATTGACCTTGACTTGAATGTGTCATTACTCCAGTAAGCATTATTGTAAGTGACACTACGAAAACAGTTGCTGAGGCTTCAGCCCTCAAATTAGCCCAAAGATTAAGCGACTTGCTTAGCAACCCTCAGCCCTGACAGTTAGTTAGAAAACCTTTTCTCGCAGAACAAAATTACTAATTTTCTTATGAATAATGACATAAGAATTCTTTTCTGACCTGAAACAAATTCCTTAGGGTGCCTTATTACTTTAGTTTTGGCAATGTGTGGACGTGTGTGAAATTTTTCGGTGATTGCATGATTCGGTATCACAGAAAATAATAATCTTAGCAACCTGTTAAGCAACTTTAGCCCTGAAAGTGTATCACACCCTTAGCAACCTTAGCCCTGACCCTGAAAATGGAGTTGCATCACCAAGCCTTCGAAGAATACAAGCTTTCTTTCACTCCGACAGTCAATCGAAAAGCATGCTTTAGACAGTGCCTTCAGTAAAGATCTCATACCCATCTTTTTATGGAATATTGGACATTTTCAAATAAAAGTAACGTGCCATTAATTCAGCAAAATGTATACCGACCGCGTCGTCCATAAGCATAAAGGAATAAACTGAGGAAGCAAATCTTGTTCGTCCATTCAGTAAACTACTGAAAAAAAATTGCCCCTGCATCTAGTATCCTGTTCCTTTTCAAGATTTTAAAAATGTTCCTCTCGTCCTCCGTTAGTGCTAATATCTGAAATGTGCGTCTTCACACTTCTTCGAGCCTCGTAAAAGGCCACCTTCATCTTTTTAATGCGTGGTTTCCATATTTTAATAGAGGTATTTTCTACTTGCTCGCAAGAGTACCTCCTCAAAAAATGTCATGGGTGGCAGATTACTTAAAAATTAATATGCAGGCTGGAATAAGAATGTCCTGATTGGAAAATTTTTTAAAAATTAATTAGCGGGGGGGGGCGTCTATTAGGCACCCCAGAGTAGGTGTCTTTGAACACAGCGTGTTGCAGGGTGGAGGCGCGTTTACCATAGAAGCGGTAGCGTTGACAGTTTTCTTCCCATAGAATATAATAAGAGTCTTATTTTTACACTCGTTAATCGTATTTTTAATATTTGTTCAACGTACGCGTCTTTTAATGAAGAACTTTGTAAATTACGTACCGCGCTTGTAAAAAATGGTTACCCTGTTAGTTTTATTAATTTTTGTTTCAATAAAATGTGTTCTAAAATCTTCTCTGTAACCCTTACGTACTCTGTGGTTCCTAAGTGTAACCAGGGATCTTTGACGTAGGTTGAAGTTCTATGGTGTAACTTTATTTTTATTTTAGCATTTACAGGGCTCCACTCACTTATGCTTCGCACACAACTCAATAAACTCATTTCTTCTGCTTATCCTCAAGTTAACCTTCGTTTTGTTTTCTTCCTTTCGTGTATCTAATTTTTTTCAGATTAAGGACCGATCCCTAAATTACTGCGCAAAGGCGTAGTATATCGTTTTAAGTGTCACTTCTGCAAAGAAGTGTATTTAGGTCAGACAATACGTCAATTTCATAGACGGTTGTCGGATCATTTGAGAGTTTCACCATTAACTGGAAAAACGCTTTCTATCCCTCCATTTTCTAGTATTCGTCTACATGCTGAACACTGTTCTCATCCGTTCTCTGCCTCTGACTTTACTTTTCTCACTTTTCTCACCTCTGCTTCTTCAGAATTCGAGCTTCTTCTCAAAGCCTTCTATTGTCTAACCACGCTTATTCACTTAACGTAAACAAAAGTTCAATTCCAATTTTGTTCTCGTGTGTGTCACCCTTATTTAAAACTTTCACGAAATTGAGACTAGATTTCAGACCCCCCCCGTTTATTTAGACCCACTGTTTATTAATTTTGACCGTAATGATGACCCCCCCGTTTATTCAGAACCTCCCGCATAATCGGCACGTAAGCTGCAAATAAATTTTTGAGGTAAGTAGAGTACAAGATGATATCCTGTTTCTCGGGATGCTTAAATATTGAAGACAAGAAAATTGTAGGGTACAAAAATCATATTAAACCAAAATGATATCGGAACTTTTAGAGAACGGTTGCTTGGGATATGCTTGTATGTTTTTCTGACAACATGGAGATCGGTATGTTCGTTCACTGACGCTGACAATCAGAATGGTTTCGAAACTTGACTCCTGTAATGTATTGGACACAACCTCTGCAAAAATACCTAGACGGTTGAGATAACCTTATCTAGAAAAATTTAGAGCATACGACTCAAGCACTTTACATCCAGGTTGCTTGGATTTCCAGGTTCGCTTTTGTTTGGCTAGCGCTAGTATGTTCTTTGGTCGACCAGCAAAACTGTTGTCTGATTCGGTACACGTTGCTTTTTGTATAAGCAACTCCATTTTCGGGGTCAGGCTTCGAGTTGCCTAGCAATTTTCCAAAATCAGGCCTGGAGTTGCTCGAGTAGTTGCTTAGATAATTTAATGACGATTTTGAAGGAGAAGAAGATGGGAGGGATGCCGAGCTTGTTGTAAATGATGAAATACCAAGTGATGATTGGATCTTTGATCTCTTTGCTGGACACATTATCAACAGTGTGATATTTGTTATATATCAACAATTTGTAATCAATTCTTAATGAAAAACGTTTCTTGATTTGTTTTTCAGGCGTTTTAGAAATTGTCCCTCCTGAATTTGAGGAGTAGAGTTGCTTAGCTTGTTGCTTAGATTGTGGACCAAATTGAGGCCTCACACTTAAGCAACTGAGTTCCTTATTAAACAAAACTAGTATGTACCTGAAGTCATTCGATTCGTGCGCCAACCTGTAGATTCAAATCGATAGCAATAGATAAAATATTGATAACTGCATGATCTACTTTGGATAAGTTTGGTTTGCAATGTATTTCTATAGCATATACTCTCTGTTTGTCAACATGGGTTCTATTCGCTACTAAACCACTTGCTAGAACGGCCTTAGTTACGCGATGGCAACGAGATGTCCCGCTGAATATATTTCTACAGATTTAAAAGTTATCTAAAAGAAGTTCCCTTGATCAAATATACTTTTAATCATCAAATATAATTGTACAAAGAAATATTTGTGTAAGTTTCTGGGGAAAAAAAGGCGCGAGTACCTATGGATGACTGTCTTGATCTCAATGACACCATTTCTAAATGAAAATGTTAGGAACATTTGATACAGGTAAGAATCACCGGACGATTATGATAACGGGAAGTCATGGCAATAAACGGCGAAAACATTACGTACTTAAAAGCATTTTTCGTCTGACACTCCTCAAAGTACAATCGTCAGAATGATCGAAATAGAATGTGTGAAAGAGTATACCCAACAGTAATTTATAAAGAGCCAATCAGAAATTGGACTGCCTTTATGGCTTGTGTTTTTGGACCAATAAGTGTCCACTACAACTAGGTTAATTGAATAAGCCTAATGAGAAAACGAATTCTTTTTGTCTGCATAGCAAAGGTTTTCTTGCTTTTACGTGGACTTATTCCAGAACGACCAAATGAAATGCAGAACTAGCCTTTCCTATGATACAGAAGCAATCGTCCGCGTACATTTCGGCACAGTCTGGGTTCTCAAGCAGGTGCTGCCCTATGACAGAGTCACATTACTTAACGGTGTTTTTGGTCTTTGAAACCCGAGGTAATTGTTTCCTTTTAGGAGTTGATGTTTGGCAAATAAAAGATGGAACATGCTGCTTAATTTGGTCAACCAGCCTCAAAGTCGTGCGGCCAACATAGCCAGCCTCGCACTGGCATGAAATTGATAAACTACAGAGCCAGAATTTGTGGAAGGCACACGATCTTTGTAGTTGGTTGAAAATGCTTTCTTAGTTGCATAAACTACGCGTGGAGCGACAGTGCCAAAACATTACTCTACGGCTTTTTTTATCTAGTTTTCAAATCGAAATGAAACGTTCCCATGCCACGGTAGTTTTAGGTATACAGGTTGTTTTTTAGGTCCGAAGCGTTTTTCTTTTGAGAATTGGGAAAGTTTTAAGTTAATAGCGCTATCAATGACGTCTTCGTGATAGCCATTTGAAAGGAAAGTTCGCATTACAAAATTTAGCCCCGATTCCAATTTGCTATTGGAGCAAATTATGTGGGCACGATGAACTATGGGTTTGATGAGATTGACTTTACGTGTTTTGGGGCAGAACAAATTCTAGGAGTTGTATTGGCCGGGAAATGAAGGCTTTCTATACACGCTAAGACTTCTATACATACTACTTTCTAAAACATCAAGGAACAGTAGCGAGTCGTTTTGTTCCTTATCGAAGGTAAACTTTAAAGCTCGGTGTAAGCTGTTTAGATTTCTGAGGAATTCGTTATACTCGGACTCTCCTTCAAATATTGCAATGTTGTCAACATAACGACAATAAACCATGGGCTTTTAGGGGGATTCAAAAAGTTGACGTTCGTGGAAGCCAACGAAGATATTAGCCAATGCTGGACCCAAGGGACTTCCCATGCTTACCCCGTTCTTTTGTCAGTACATTTCAATGGTGGCAATAAAAGTCGACAAACTTAGGTTCGGTCTCTTTCATCCCAAAATTAAACATACTGTTCGCTAAAGAAGTACCACATTTGTTTAGTTTAATTATGCTTATGTTTACTTTACCACATACGTGTTTTGTTTGTTATCCTTACTGCAGATGCAATTACATGAGTTGTTGAAAACCAATCTGAAAAAGCTGTCCAACGATCGAAGTTTGTTCACGATTGTGGCGTATTCTCCCCTGAGAGCTTGATTTATGATTGGCATTCGAATGATTGGTATTGAAAAATCAGTGTACTATTTCAGATAAACTTTGTATTATTGATACTTAATATGCATCAACAGGTTTTGCACTTATTCTCTGTTGTACGTTTACTGTAAGATGCATTTACGACACTGAGTTTGGAATGCAACTTTAAAGATGAACCACGAGATGAGGAACAAGAAGGTTTCCATTGACAAAGAATCACTGAGGCTGCAAACAGGCAGTTTTGTTTTGCTACACGTTATTTTTATAAGCAACTCCATTTTCGGGGTCAGGCCTCGAGTTGCTTAAGTAGTTGCTTAGGTACCACTACAGGTTATCGTCGATTTCCTTCTGTTGTAAATGATGAAATACCAAATGATGGTTGGATCTTTGATCTCTTTGCTTGACACATTATCAACAGTATGATATTTCTTATATATCAACAGTTTGTAATCAATTCTTAATGAAAAACGTTTCTTGATTTATCTTTCGGGCGTTTTAAAAATTACCCCTTCTGAATTTGAGGCCTCGAGTTGCTTAGATTGTTGCTTAGATTTTGGACCAAATTGAGGCCTCACGCCTAAGCAACTGAGTTGCTTACAAAAAAACCCACCGTATACCAAGGTGGTACAACGATCATGTAATTGTTACAAATCAGTGAATTGCAATTTATCAAATATTTTTATGATGTCTTAAAGGTCCATGGAACCAAAATCCACTCTGGCTTTGAAGCTACTCGATTCACAGACAACATAGTTGTATCAACTCGGTAATATATCTTCTTCATATTAGAGACAAATTCCACCTTCACTAAAATTGATAAAATGAGTAAGATATCGTATATAATGAACATGATTTCTACTAGAAGTTTACGTCGGTTCCTGCCTGCTTAATTGGCTATAATAGTAATGCTTATGACAACTGTGGCATCCTAGAAAGAGTAACGAAAAAAGTAACGACAATTTCTGCTCATAATATATTTGCGTAAGGTTAATTTTTAAATTCGTACAATTTGCTATTCATTTTGACACTTAAGATAATCATGTATTTAAAAGTAAAGAATCAATCGATTTATTTTTGTCAATTGAATGCAATACATTGTTGACGGGTCACTTTTTGACAGTGCTGTATTTTAAATCTTATGGAATGGATATCATACTAAATGTAAATTTTAACAGACAATCGATGCTAACAAGATCCGCTAATCATGATATTATTAAGACCTTTGCGCTTTATTGTGTTAAATTAGAACATTAAAAAATTCTGTTGTTGATTTCTTTTATTGTGACGTTCAAAAGTCGAGTTTTAGAGTATCGTTATAGATTAAGAGGTATAACCAGCTGTTAGTTTCAAACTCATGATCGTGAATCAGGAATACATGAAAGGTGATATCTCATATACCTGATACAACACAGCACAATGACAAGAGAATGCGAAATATGCTTAGTTCAGTGTACATACAGTCCTATGCCTTTCTTTTTTCAAATGAATCTAACAAATTCATAGATCTATCATAATGCGAGTTACCTTATATTTTTATTTTTAATATACAGCTTACACGTATATTTTGTGAAACAATGTTTAAATTGACTTTCCCTTATATCATGAAGCCATTATAGGGTCATAATCCAATGAAAAGTTCAATTGGTTTTTATCTCATCAGAAGTAATGACTTTGCTTAAACTAAAGTGGCAATTTTAACCCTATTCTCTTTGAGATTTCCCCCCTATGTTCCTCTTGTAGAACCCCTCCCTTCATGTAATTTACAACTGTAAGTCTCCAGGCAGGCACTGATATTTAGCATAAACCCACTAGTCTTGACTGTCAAATTGATTTATGAAACGTTTGGATTCAAATGCTTCAGCTTAGTAGGGGAATTTATGTGTACCAGAATAATTGGTTAAGATTTCCGGAACAATTTTGTCATTTTTAATTGCTTTTATATAAAAAGGTGGTTTTCTCAATAGACGTACGTAGCCGTAAATGCTTCGTATATGGTATTTAACAGGAAAAGTTAATTAAGAGCGTTTGATATATTCTACTTCTACTTCTTGACATGGAGGCCTAGTTGTAGAATTTAAAACACGTTTAACTGATCAGAAATTTAAGGCAAAAAAATGGCAAGTAAAAAAGTATATCAAGGATGGACGGGGGTAGGGGTGGGAAGCTCCCCCCTCAAGCTGGATGGGTACGAGACACAGGCTAGGATACTATTATTTAGAAGTCTACGATTTGAGAGTATTTAAAAGCTTCTAAGACGAGTTCTTAAAAGCTTTCCGAGAGCTTTATAAATTGATGTAAAAATTATGCTGGTGCTGTAGTAAATGTTTCCCATAAAGCAGGTCACGTCTTGTTTGATCCGGAGGCTACAACACCTGCCGGTTGGAAACACAGTTCTATGATGAGCGAAGTCTCCAGCAGATTCTACAGGAGATGAAAAATGCTTAAGCACCATTATACTATATATAGGCATTAAGACAATGGTAAATAAATTAAGAAAAGCACAAACGCTGATTGGTTACTAACTTACAAGATAAGGACGTAGACGAAAACATTACTTTAACCTTACATTATCCAAACAAACTCTTCTAGCGGCAAAGTTCTGTCCGAAATCCCTTAATTGCCAAGGCCTCAAAAACTCTTAAGTGAAGACTTGAACCTGCGTGAAGGAGGAGGTGAACCTGTCAGCTCCAAAGCCTTGACACCATCGAGGATTCAGCAGCACATGCTGACCAATGATAGAATCGTGTCTACAAATTGCTGCCTTAGCCACTGACCATTTGGTGTGTTTTGTGAACATGCCTTTACAGTGCACCAGCATGGACCGAACTGACAATACCCTAAACAAATGTATCGCCACCACTTTAGTACATGTTGCTATGTTCAAGCAATGGTGCCCAGAAAAACTGATGTGTCTCTCGGGCGACGTCTGGTACTTTGATGGGAAGTCCATTTAGGGATCTTTCTCGTGCTCTGATTAAACTACTTGTTGTTGACAAACTGTTGCACTATGCGTTAACCCGGCAGATGAGGTTTTGGGAAAATTTAGTTAAGATGCTGTTCTGTGCAGTAGGGGTTTGGGAGGGGTGTGTGGGGGGGGACTTATCGCGACTTCCGTCAATCGACAGCTCTGTCCTATGTTATATCCACTTGTAATGCGGAGAGTTTTCATCACGTTATATCTATTACGTTGATACACTTCTTGTATGGAATTTTTTATCTCATACTATCAGGGTGGATTTCTGGAAGACGGAATTTTTCAGTCGAAAAGGGTATTGGCATTGGAGACATCAAGGGAAGTGTTGCATTTGATGGCTTTCGTTGCAAAGTTCTCAACGGTTCACCAAAAGAATGCGATGCTATTGACTATGGAAAGTAAGTAAGGCAATAGCTACTTCAAGTTTTGTTCTTTCTGTATAACTTTTTGTCTTTTTTTGTTTATATATTTCCTTATTGCTTCTTTCTTTCTGTCCTTTTTCTGTCTTTTATTGTATTGTCCCTTTCTCTCCTTGTTTGTTTCAACGAGCGAGCGAGCGAGTGGAGTTCCATTCGAGACAGTGGTGCCAAGCTTCACTCGGGCCCACTGCTCATCAGGGGTCTTTAATTGAGAGATTGCCAAGCTTTACTCAGCCGTCTATCCTACATGGTCGGCGAATTGAGTACCAGCTATGCTGGGAGAAGTGAGCAAACCTTACTTGGGATAGGAGTGGCGTCCACCCCTACCACTATTGTGATAGAAACTAATGAAAGAGGAGCATTCGTGTTGCCTCCGACGGCGGTTCTCCTTCTCCTTCTCCTTCTCCTTCTCCTTCTCCTTCTCCTTCTCCTTCTCCTTCTCCTTCTCCTTCTCCTTCCAAAGAACAGTGTAACCCAGTCGTGAAATGCTCACTGTAGGCTACCATATGAGTAATTCAGTGTAGATATCTCGGTGTAGCAAGGAAAATCCTGTTGTTGATACCAGCTGCATCCGTTCGACACGGAAGCTGGCATTCTCGTAACTTAAAACCATAGTCAAAGTTATTAATAGCACTAAGGACATCTACAGGCCTATTTCGCGTTATTTCCAATTTTGGCCACGATTAAATGTGTAGCTGAGCTAGAAACCTTCTGGTATCAACTTTAGTCGATGGTTTCCTTGCTATTCTTTCCTCGATTCTTTCTAGGGCTCTCAAATTTCATTTGCATGAAAGTTGACAGTTGGCAAACCTGAATTCGCGCCCTTTTGTTCTGTGAACAATGAAACGTGTTCTTGCGCTCTCCTTTTGTGTGACATGCCGTTGGCAAAAGTCAAAACGAGGCAATCATGTAGGCACCCAGCACTGCAATTTTAACGGGTTTTACGGGCTTTTACGGAAAGTACGGACAACATACGACAGAAAGAATGGACGGAGGCATATCAGTTAAGTGTAGTAAACAAAATATCAAAAATTTCTGACCACTGGAGGTACACTTTAAAGTACACCTAGAATCCAGTTTAAGCATTAGCTTTATCAAACAGTTCCTGAGAGGGACGTGGAGCACGATTAGTACCTCCAAGGACGGGAGAAGTAAGGGGGGTTAGGGGGGGGGCAAGTAGGCTTGGTTCAAATTAATGTTTTTCACATTCCACTAAGGTGCCTTTGGTCATTGCGTGGAAAGAGGTAGCCCCGCTCTTCATGAGGGGGCTAAACTAAGAGATTGGAAAGGGGTGTTTCGTGTTGATACGCATCTCTTGCTGCGAATGTGACACAATGTCTGTCGCAATCAATTTCAACTTTGATAAAGCTGAAAAGTGGTTATGGAAGAAATTTAGATTTGGAAAATCTTTGGGAGCATGGCCCCTCTGCCCCTCTGTTTCCCCTTCTCTGACCTTGGACGTCCATTAAAATGGCTTGAATGTATAACAAATGTTACATATAAAGTGAAGGAACCTAAGTTTCAAGATTGTGTTAGCTGTAAAAGCCAACAAGTCTCCTTACTACAAAAATGAATTTCGAAATAAATCAAATTCAGAGCCACTAAATTAAATGTTCAAGAACTGTCCATTGACAATCTCTCAATCAAGGACCCCCGATGAGCAGTTGGCCCGACATTGAAAACTACTCTAAATAAACAGAAAAACCTCCAAACTGGCTAACTAATAAAGGGCAGCTGGGTCGTCCAAGGGCGACGCCGCCAAATTTGTGCTACCGGGCAGAGAAGCAAGCCATGAAGCAGGCTCAACTGCCCAGTAGGACCGCCTTTCAGGTGTGTGAATTAGAACTCTCTTAAATTACAAGGTATTGATCCATATTATATGGATTATAAACAACGTCCTGTTATGGTTATTGATGATTTGTAAGGGTATTTATTTGTTATAGCCTACATTAAACATTTCAGTGACAGGATTGCTAACAACAAAAAACTTTCTTGTGTGCCTGAGTGTTCATAGTGGGATGCAAAGATCGTACTAAGTGGCAACACTTTCTGTTCAGCTCGGTAAAGCTGCATTGATACTGACACATCACATCATATAGGTAGTTACTCATACAAATGTGTCAAATGATCATCAGCCAATCTCACAACAGAGCTGGCAAAAATGCAAAACCCATCTCAATGATTACACCAGCCTTATTAAGGGATGTCTATTTTGCTACCCTGAAGACCTTTATCACACAAAAATCCAGAAGGAGGCCGGACCCACCAAGGGTTCATCAGGCCATGGGTTTACTCTAAAAAGTAGACATAAAATGGAGGGCATTATATAAATTTACGAACAATATTATTGAAAAGGGTGAATATTTTTCAGTTGGTACAAAGTATCGTCAATCTTTTGTAGCCATCCTTTAAGGAAACAAAGATTTACAAACGCTTTAGCATCTAGTAGTGCTTGCGTAGAATTGACAGTTGAGTATCAATAGACCCACCTCATCGGTCGATATACTGGAGAGGAGAGATTTTTACATGTAAACGACCAAAAATATACCAATATATAAAGCTTTAGCCACAGGGGATATAGGCGGTCTATATCCCACTAAATATATCCTTAGTCTCCAAATGTTTCTGTCTAGTTTCAAACAACCATGAGCTTCCCTTAATTATTCGCAATGTTAGCCCCCAAAAACTCAGAATGGTCCCTCAAAATTTCAAACTCTGGCTACATGCCTGGTTGGAATGTATACAGGAAATAAGAATCATATGTGTTATGGAATAATGAAAGTATAAAGTGCTACATCAGCCAGGACCACAAGGTGCAAAATATTTAATAATCATTGTGAAGAATTGGCTACCATAGGTTTTAACATTTCCTTATTTACTCAAATGTAACTATCGAGAGAGGATAGGGGAAGACGTGTTCGGAAACAAGTGTACAAGATATATCATATCAAGCACAGTATTTGGTAAAACATTTCAAAATTTAGAATGTGCATCCTACTCTAATGGTTCAAAAGCCTACAAAAATAAGCACTTTACCCCTTGTTAACTTATATCACTACAGATGCACCTCAGGATATGACCCCTATAATATTTGCAGTATAAGTTGGTTATAGTTTCATTTTCTAAGAGTTGAATGGGCCTTAGTTAAGAGGAGCATAGAGGCAATGCTTCTCCTGAAACATATTTGGCCTCTGAACTGGCAGGGAAGGGTGCTTGCCGAACCCTAAGCCTTGCTGCGGTTAAAGTATCAACAGTAGGGTAACCCTAGCAAAGCGTAAGGTAGTTTATTTGTAGGTGGGTAGGTTACACATTCAGAATAAAGAAATGCTGGGGACTAATATGATATCTTGTGCTTAAACAATTTTGACGTTTATGTTAAAACTACTAAAATTCTCTTACAAGGTTTCTGTGATACATCTAGGCTCGCATCACATCGGTTTATGCCGATACGTCTTTGCACATTCTGTAAGAATTCAAGCTAGACGTAAGCTACAATTTAAACCAACACACATTTGCCTTGAAAGATGATGTAAGATTTGAAAATAGGTATATTCCTCATTTCCCTCATTATTACACCCTGTCTTGGAACTCTCACTCCAGCGCCTTAAGGTAGTGAGGGCCCTGGTAGTCTTTGGGTTGATTCAATGAATGCAGTTATGAGTGCTATCGATATATTCACCAAGCGTAAGGTTGTTGATAGTCAGAGAAGACTTTTTATGGTTGGGCGGAAACTTGCATTTCCTTTTTCACTGAAATCTGGAATAAATACCATCACATTTAATTGATGTTTTTTTCATATTTTTCCGGCTTTACTGATCAGTCAAATGCAATGTTTGAATGAGCCCAATACTTGATTGTGTATTCAACTTCGTTGTTATGACAATAACTGGTGTTGAGTTCGTTTTTATTTCTATTGGTCTTACATCCCTCTATTTAAAAGAATGATCGCAGTCGATGCTGTTTTTGATTTGAGGATTAAAGCGAAAGGAATAATTTAAAGTTGACTATTGTTTCTGGTTTTTGTATCGGCATCGATATAGCAATGTCTGCAAATAAATGGTCAGGTATGAATATGTATACAGGGCACTGTATTGGCAGACTATTCGGAGACAAACGCGTCTATGTTTGAGATGAAGTTTTCAAGATATTTGAGTGCTTGTGGACATGACTGAAAATGGCATCACTGATTTATTAGAGGGAGTTTGTGGTATGAGAGTAACTACACAGTTTGCGATGCGCACTGACTCAACTTTTTACTTCCCATGCCTGAAATTTTAAGTCGTTTCCTTTTCATTCAATTCTCTCGCAGTGGGTTTGGACACCACCGTCAGAATCTAAGATGTTTTTAGAACACAAATTAGTTATGTGATCGGAGAGCAAATATCTTTAAGTACCGCGAGACAAAAAGAACGGGCCTTGTTGTCGATTCATGATCTTTAGAGGTGCAACATATACTCTTTGGCCCCAAGTAAGCTACAGCGTACCGTAAATGACCGATGAAGCCTGGGCGCTTATTTAAAAACAAAAGTTTTTGGGTGGGCGCTTATTCGGGCTGCACAAGAACAACAAGAAGAATAAGAAGAACAAGAACAACAAGAACAACGAGAACAACAAGAACAAGAAGAACAAGAAGAACAAGGAGAACAAGAAGAACTAGAAGAATAAGATGAAAAAGAAGAAAAAAGAAGAAGAAAAAGAAAACTGGAGTTTGTGAACTGGAGTTTTTAGCCGTGGGAATGTGATTTATTTCCTTTATAGTTAATCAAATACTAGTCCAAAGGCACCACAATTCAAAAGCAAACAGTGTGCCTTTACATTGCCAGGCTTCACTGCAAGATCAACTGCACATATCAACAAAGCCAGTCCAGAAATAGCACAGCTTTTATCCCTTCGTCTCTCAAGTCGTCCATTAGATGCTAGTATGGACGCTAGACCTAACTGTCTATTTGTTTATCTAATCCAGGAAATTCCTTTGGTTATTGAATTTATCCTCATCTTAAAATAACTGAGAGTGTCCATAGCAAAAGAATTAGGGTCTATAGTTTTTAACGCAGAATATAAAATCTAATTAACGGATTTAAACAAAGTGGTCCAATTTAAGTCTGATTACTTCTTAGATGATATTAGATCAATCACTCGCTGACATGGAGCACAGTGGTACCATGATTATAAATCTAGGGCATTGGCAACTTGACTGGCAGTCTATGCGTTTGATAAGCCACCATGACTCCGCACTGACAAAAGAATTAGTCTGCTGATCAAATTGAAATTGCACTGTCCAGACTGAAAGTTTAAGACGTTCTTATTGATCATTAAGGATGTAGGAAAGGCAATGAAAGGCATAATCCCTACTTACGTAACTGGAACTCGTGTGTTTACATGGTTGCAAGAGCACGGCAGTCATTACACAAACATAAGCGCAAGCACCATTAACGCCTGCAAAATAAACAGAGACAACTAAGGGGTATCAAAGGGGGATCTAAGGGGGATCACATGGATATGACGCTATGGCCGTAGTAAAATGGCTAGAGAAGCAAAATTAAAATTATTTGAGCATATAAGGCTTTTAGAACCTACAGATCTTGAGATTCCGTGAGAGGCATTATGGGAATTGTAGAGGGGTCCTTTGCTGAAAAAGATAAATAAAGGTACTTTACTAAGTGAATTTGGTCTTGGCAGAATCGTAGTAAATAAGTTCTGTTGAATGATTGAAGATCGAACTTACTTCATGAACACGATGAACCTGTTTTGAGTGTTTTCTATTCAGGACATATTTTATGATTGATGCCATTTAACCAGCAATCCCGAAGTGATAATAGAGTTTTCAAAGAATTGACAACGCAGCGATTATGGATGTTACCCTCATTGATTACTAAAAATCACTAGTTGATTGTACAGAAGTCTTTCACAAAGTCTTAATAAGGTTTTTCTGTTTATTTAGGGTAGTTTCAATGTCGGGCCCACTGCTCATCAGGGGTCTTTGATTGAGAGACTGCCCGAGAATATCCTCATGTGGCCTTTAGCTCAAATATTTTAACAATATCCTCAGTTGTTTGCAGCACATTCCTACGCCCTCTCCAGCTACGATTCTTGTGACTCAATTTATGCGTATACAAGAAGGTGAATTGTTACCGCTTCTATTGTAATTTCTGCATCTAAGGTTTGCCGTCAAGCTGGTTATTTCAAGCATGCACTTGATCTGTCAGAAAAATATAAACAACATGACATGTAAGTAGAAGCTCTTGTTGATTTTTTATTGTTTTGATCTGCGGCATGTAAATACTCTCTGCACAATAATCAATAATTTTTATCCCTGGAAGGTTTTTGCTAAACGTTCATTTATTACTAGAAGAGATAACCGGGTTTTATTGTTGAAAAAAAAGGCAGGGTACCTGGCCAAAGGTCGCAACTCTGCCAGCTAAAGTTGTTCTAATATTAACAGAGACAGCAATGTATCTTTGTCGTATGTTCTTGACTGAGAAGTATGGTACATGAAGAAGAGCATCACATTCTGGCATCTTTGTCCGTTGCTCAAACCCGGGCAACGCTAGTTATCTCTGCTACGGCAGCCAACACCGGGTACCTCTGCTAGAAAAAGCCCACAATAGACCTTTTAGTCCCCTTGGACGCAACCATACGCCCTATCCCTAGGCTACATAGTCTACGTCCTTCCTCTATCCCGAAGCCAGATAGTCTACATCCTCCCTCTATCCCGAGGCCAGATAGTCTACGTCCTTCCTCTGTCCCGAGGCCAGATAGTCTACTTCCTTCCTCTATCCCGAGGCCAGAGAGTCTACGTCCTTCCTCTATCCCGAGGCCAGATAGTCTACGTCCTTCCTCTATCCCGAAGCCAGATAGTATACTTTCTTCCTCTATCCCGAGGCCAGATAGTCGATGTCCTTCCTCTATCCGGAGGCCAGATAGTCTATGTCCTTCTCCTCGGCAATGCCAGGTACCTCTGCTAGAAGAAGCGCACAAAATGCCATTTAGCCCCCTAGAACGCAACCACGTCCCCAATCCCCAGACCACATAGCCATGTTCTTTGCCATGTAATGGTACCCCTTTGGACAAAATTTGAGCCCCAAAGGGTCAAAGATGGCCAAAAATAATGTTTACAGACAGACAGACACTCACACGCATCATTTGTTTAATATAGATTATGAGGCAATTACTGAAGAAAATAAAAATGATATCACCGATTTAAAGGCCTCTGCTATAGCCCTGTGTTCCGGCACCAACTGAGGCATGGCATTCACGATAAAGAGATGTTTGAATATTTCAACCCGCCTCACGAAACTAAAATTACGCGTATCAAGCAAGTCAAGAAACGTAGCTGCCAATCTGCCATTTGTTGACACTAAAGCTGAAGCCACCAAAATTTAATAAAATACCCGACAATACAGAAAGGTATTCGAGGAGGGTCATGAATTCCATAAGAAAAGTATTGGAGGTCTGGTTTTAGGCATTCGATGCCGGGGCTAGGAGGTAATATATGACAATAGTCGATTGCAGTAGTATAAAGGAGCAGATGTTCGATATTTACACAAGACTGATACTTTGCAGTATAGCTGTGGTGACACTTCCACTTTTGATCGCAGCGAAAAAGCGGGTTTTAATTAAGGAAACGATTTTTGGTCTGTGACCGCAAATCCTACTTCAGATATGATAATGTCGGTTTCCATAGTAGCATCAAAGAGAACTAACGGGATTCGGATTACATTCAACGGGTCGAGTGAATAGTGCATTCAGAACCGCAGATGTAATTAACCAACCATGTAGTAGCATTTGACAGATTGTTCAAAGGTTCTGGGTAAACTCACACTCAAAATAAATAATTTTCCCGCCAAATGCGAACATGTTTAACGACATCAAAAGGGATGAATAGTGAAAGAAAGTCTTCGTCTGACTTGTCAACTGTATTGGCCGATTCAAAATTTTTATAGGAGCCACATTTCTGATATTATTCTAATATCAACTGTACATTTAACAGCATAATCTTTAATGAAAAGGACTTCATTGTTTACAAAACGTGAATTATAAAAAGGCCATTATGAGAAAAATACATTGTACTAGAAGCCGATAATATTGAAATTTTGACAAACCCAACTTTTCATTTTGTCTACAGATACCAGGTTGTCAAGATGTTTTTCAAGATTAATAGAATTTGGTTTGTGAGATGTTGCGTATCTTGTTTCAAAAAAGCTTTTGTTAATAGTAGCAATGCAATTCTCGTATAGTATTTAATCCTTGCTCTAAAGCCACTTCCATCCAAATTTGGGAAAATAACTTCCAGGTAAAATACTTTATTTCTTATGCTGCGAGGGCATGAGTAAAAGCCAGAATGTTCCCAGAACTATACTAAACTTACAAACTCTATGAAACGTATTAAAATACTTCAAAACCTAACAAAAAAGAGGAGGCACTAACAACAGGACCAAACGTCAGGCTTTGTCAACCCCTTTCCTCGCCACCCAAACAACTATCTTGCATGTTTGGCATCAAAATGTGGCTTATACCTAGTATAACACATTTATTGAATAGATAAGAAACTAAATTGAATCTATTCCATGAAAAAAGAAATCCTTGATATCTAATTGCGATTAACAATAAATTTATTTCTTAAAAATATTTAATAAGTATAGTTCTCACTATAACGTGGGTACCCTCTCTTCTTTTAGTTACTCGAATAGCTCATTAGCGAAATATATGGAAAAGCATAAAATTCGACAAGACAGCAAAGCTTTTCAGTTGGTGAGTATTCTAATTGCTTCTTTTTACCACTTACATGCCTACTCCCTTAAACATGAAAGTGTATGGGACAGTAACTCACCCCGTATGTAGTGTGGTAAGTGTTTAGCTTTTAACTAAATTTTTGGCTCTAATTGTAGCTGAGGCTATACATCTTGGCTAAAGTTTATTGGACAGGATTATTTTCCCTGTTTACTCAGCTAACCGTTGATATAGTGCATCAGGCACTATGAACGCCCTTGGTCAGTCAGCACTAATTTCATTGGTTAGTAACAACGGTAAAAAAGGGACTGGTTACTAGTTAGTGCTGACTTGAATGAGATCGCTTGAGTTGTTATGAAAATCACATCAATATGTAAGTCCCAGTCCTGAAGAATCTGCTTTATAAGGTTAAGTGTTGAATTGCGCTATAGATATTATTGGTTAAGTAATTTCAAATTGACTGTAAGAAGAATTAAACAGGGAAGGGGCCATGCTCCTGTTCTTACTCAAAAGAAACTCCATTTTTAAATTACTAAATGAACAAATACCTTGGATGATACCGACCAATGGATAATTTTTTGTTAATGTAAAACATGAGGAGGTATTGACTTACCAAATATCTTTAAGTCACGAATGCCACAGGGCTATACTTGATGATCTTCAATTATAGGGAAATTGATTGGTTTGGTGGGGCACTATGATATCTTTCTGTATAGTTTCTCCTTTAAAAAGCCTCTGGAACCAAGTGTCCTCCTGTTGGTGTTGTACTTAGTTTTACGTGAACGAGGCAGATTCTGTGCACTGAATTAAATTGTAAATATTAACTGCCATATTTTGATGTTATTTTTATATTTGCTACATTTTCCCCATAAACCGTATTCCGAGTAGTTTCTTTTTTAATAATGGGCATCTGTGAATTCTTTAGCGCAGATTTGTCATGCGAATTGAAGCTTTTTTCTTCATGAAAGCAATCTGTCATTCCCTAATAATCATGAAATCAAGGGCCATGATTGCATTGGTTTTCCTTGTATTTGTTTTGATATATACCCTATTTTTCGTTTAAAGTAGGCAGTAAGTATACTGATCGAGGAGATGAGAACGGGAAGTGTGCCCTTTTTTTAACTTCATTAATTTAAAATTAAAGTTATTTTCTCTTCCCCAAGGGGATTTGCTCCCTTTTTACCAAAAGAGCAGTTTCTAGCGTCCTCCCTTAAATATTTAAACGCTTGTCAAGCGCCTTTTTGTGCTAGAGAAAAGTTGCGGACTACTGTGTTTAGATATGCTCATTTGTTGCGGAAAGATTTAACTTTGAATCTAAATGTTGTGTATAAAGAGTTTACTTGAATTACGGAAAATCATAGTCGATTTTTTTGATTTAGAGGCAACTAAAAGAGACTGATAGATCTTCCTCTGTCCTTTATTGTTTTACTTCTTATATGTTGTTATGCAGAAACATTCTGCTTTGAATCTAAATGTTGTGTATAAAGAGTTTACTTGAATTACGAAAAAGCATAGTCGATTGTTTTGATTTAGAGGCAACTTAAAGAGACTGATAGATCTTCTCCTGTCCTTTATTGCTCTACTTCTTATATGATGTTTTGCGGGAAAATTTTTCTTTGAATCTAAATGCTGCGTATCAAGAGTTTACTTGAATTACGGAAAAGTATAGTCGATTTTTTTGATGAAGAGGCAACTAAAAGAGACTGATACATCTTCCTCTGTCCTTTAGTGCTCTACTTCTTATATGATATTTTGCAGAAACATTTTGTTTTGAATCTAAATGCTGTGTATCAATAGATTACTTGAATTACGGAAAAGCATAGTTGATTGTTTTGATTTAGAGGCTGCTTGAAGAGACTGATACATCTTCCTCTGTACTTTTTAGGTCTACTTTTTATATGATATTTTGCGGAAAGACTTTACTTTGAATCTAAATGCTGTGTATCAAGAGTTAACATGATTTACGGGAAAAAATAATGTATTGTTTTGATTTCGAGGTTGCTTAAAAAGACTCAACCATCATCCCGTCTTTTCTTAACAATTTGATTTTTATTTGACGTTTTGGGGCAAAATTTGGATTTGAATCCAAATGCTGGGTATCAAGACTTTAGTTGAATTACGGAAAGAAATAGTCGATTGTTTTGACTTCGTGGTTTGCTAAAAGAGACTGATAGATCTTCCTCTGTCACTTAGTGCTCTACTTCTTATATGATATTTTGCAGAAACATTTTGTTTTGAATCTAAATGCTGTGTATCAAGAGTTTACTTGAATTACCGAAGAGCATAGTCGATTGTTTTGATGTAGAGGCAACTAAAAGAGACTGATACGTCTTTCTCTGTCGTTTATTGCTCTACTTCCTATATGATTTTCTGCCGAAAGATTTTGCGTTGAGTTTATAATGCTGTGTATCAAGGATTTACTTGAATGACGGAAAAGCATAGACCAATGTTTCGATTAAAAGGCAGCTAACAGAAACTGATACATCTTCCTCTAGTCTTGTAATAATTGACTTTTTATCCGATGTTCTGTTGAAAAAGTTACTTTGAATCTAAATGCTGTTTATCAAGAATTTACTTGGATTACGTAAAAGCATAGTCGAATGTTTCAATTTAGAGGCAGCTGACAGAAACTCATACATCTTCCTCTAGTCTTTTACCAACATGGCTGATCGGTTTCTGTCTTCATACTAACATAGGCAAGCAAACACACTAACATTTATATACAGCATATAGTACTAGTCCTTAACTCGAGCAGATTGGAGCATTTTAAAATCCAAATTACGAACCGTAGAGTGACCAATGAAATTATTTCTTAAGGCCTGCAGGGAATTTGATAGTTTGGTCGTATTACCAAGGGTTGCGTTTCACTGGAAAAGTTACAAAAATCCTCTCGGATGAATTTTACTATGAACCGTTTCACATTACTACTCGCCATTAGTACCCCGTCTTGGTTACAAACTGTCTCGGTTGCGAAACGCCTTGGTTACGATCTATACCGCAACGTGACAGTAACAACTATATCCGTCCACTTGTTTGTCCAATGAGCAACCTTGGGGATAATAGTTAATTGCTCGTAACGAGTATTTGCGTAACAGTAGATGTAGCAGCTCAAGTGAAAGCCTTTAAATTGGCTGTTTAACTACCAAGTTTACGGACAAGTCAAAATATTTCTTTCATAAAGCTCGTTATCATAAAACAAAGAAAGGCAAGCCTAGGTAACAATCGAGGACTTTAATTTATGTAAACGGAGAGCCAACCCCATTAAGCCTAACCGTCGAATTGAAAACAGCACTTTTCGAAAGGTATGAGCTAGAGATGGAATCGGGCCGACATGGTTCAGCCCGAACCCTGCCCGAACCCTGCCCGAACCCGAAGTAGTAAGCCCGAACCCGACCCGAAACCGAGGTCTCATAAGGAAGCCCGATTCGGCCCGACAGTAGTTTTTCCTGTTCATTAAGCAGGCTATGCTAGATATTTGGATTTTAATTTGCTGCAAAGCAGTTTTATTGTTTAGAAAAAAATAAAACAAAAAAACACAAATCAATCAATTGTAAGCAGCATTCAGTAGTTCTAGTGCCTCAAAGTGATAGTTTCACGCAGAGTCACTTCGGCCGTTCGGCGCAGAAAAATCTAGTTTTGCGAAATATGTCCGAATGAAAAAAAAAATTAGCTAGTGTGTCTTCGATTGGGCCCGACTGCGCCCGATTTCTCTTTGGAATGTTAGGCCCGAAACCCAGCCCGAACCCGACCCGACAAACTCGACCCGACTTCCATCTCTGGTATGAGTCATAGCATGTGCTGCTTTGAGACGGGCGGCAGAAACCAAGTAAAAGCTGAAATAAATACCCCTGTCCTCCAGCTTGCGTTCTGAGCCATTTTTACGAAATATTTGACGTTTTGGAGGAAAACGTACATTACTTTTGCCCACGATTGTAAGTACAAATCCCAGCTTAGTTTCCTTTTTTGCCTTACGTCTGCAAAACTACATTGTCCTTTCAATGTGTATGTTTATGAAAGCTGATCTATGACATTCAAATTAAACTGTTTCAGGGGTTTTGTGTATTGTTTCCTCTTACACAACTCTCCCCAAAATACCATAAATTTTTTAACTAAAGCACATGAACACACTAGGGCATCCCCTTAGATCTTACTTTATCCGAGATTTTGAGTCTGCTGCATGATATTTCTACATAAATATGTGTAACAATGTCACAAATATTTGCCCGAATTGTGCAAAAACTTGCATAGAAAACAGTTTTCAAATTGATACATATCAGCCTTAAAATCTAGTATCCCTAAATCCAAATTCCGAAATTGCATAGCGCAAATTGTTACGCTTTTAATGTAATAAAAACATTCGGCGATTCTACATTTCCCTTTGTATTTCTTGTTGGAGATCATTTGTTTGCTTCTATCTGGTGGAGAGTGAAAACAAAATTTCATTTCCGGGACGCTCAGACTTCAAACGACCGTAGATCTGTCGCTTCCGGATCGCGCAGACCACTAACGACCGTAGATCTACAGGTCTGTCGAAACCATGGAACTATTATAAGATGTCTGAGGTCGAAACGACGCATTCTTCCATCAGTTTTTATGTCCAAGTTCCTGTCTAGTGATTCCCGGGTATGGACAGTCCACGCTACCCCCACCCCTTTCTAGCTAGGCAGGGAACTGGGTATTTGCATATTACTTAAAAACTGATCATTAACAAGATTGCATATGAATTGAGAGAAACAAGAAATATGCTGAAAAAAGACAAGAGAATATACGTCTCCAGGGAAAGAAACGCGTGCAATCTACAAACTTCCAGAAAAGACCATGCTCGATGGATTTATCGTGCTGTGACGGGAGTAGAGAGATGAAGAAGAACATGGCGCTGGTTAAATTCGTCACGCCGGAGAAAAAACCCCAGCATTTTAAGATTTCTGAGTCCAGTAAAGACGTTAGTGGTATTTATTTACGAGGAAAAAAGTCACGAAGATCATAGTGACCAGTGAAGAAGAATCCTTTAAGTTGTTTACGTAATTACTTAGCGACCTGTTATGGGGGTGATCGAATTTCTTGCCGAAGTCAAGTAGAACTTCAGGAAAAGACCACAAGATAGAAGGATGCACGTTGAGACGATGCAAGCAAGGACTATCCCTCACAACCGAGAGCATCAAGGAGACTGATTGAAGGTATTTGTGGGCTTTTAAATTCATTTGGGTGTTGTTACGTACTGTAGAGAAGTTCAAGCTAAACTAAGGTAAATCCTCAACATTCATGTGCACCGGTGCTAAAAAGCTTTGGACAAAGGAATGGATGTATTATCTGTTCTCATTGATGCCAGGTGCTTTCCATAATCCGCGAGAGGCGGTCCTACTGGGCGGTTGAGCCTGCTTCATGGCTTCCTCCATTAAATTCTTGTCTTCACTTTCTACGCTCAAAAACAGTCTTCTACAAATTGCGGTTGTGATACGCATCATTAGCAGTGACCTGCTAAAAGCTGACCCGGATACTATCACACTACAGTTGTATTACGTTTTGCTGTTTGGAATATCTTTTCGTATCTTTCAAGACAGACGTCTTCATTCCACATGGACGCTGCGAGTTTTTCCATTGCATTAACATACATTATATGAATCTGCCCTGATTTTTTCTCCCGTCTGATGTTCCCCATAAAACACTTCATTGGCTGCAACTTCAAAACAACAATGACAGTGTGCCACAACGCCTTCTTATGATACCTTGCATCAACAAGGTACAGCGATCTCTTAGTATCTTCTTCTGATAGGTTTTTTTCGGTACAAAGCAAGAATATTGCACGAAGTGATCAAAAAAGTATGTACTTTAAAGCTTTTTTCGTCTGGCACTCCTCAGAGTACAATCGTCAGAAATGATCGAAATGAAACGGAGGAAAAAATAATGCCTACTGTATTTTTGAAAGAGTCGATCAGAATTTGTACTTCCTGAATGGCTTGTGTTTTTGAATCAATCAGCGTCCACTACAAATATATTAATTGAATAGGCCCAAAGACATCAAGAGTTCTTTTAGTCCGTACAGAAAAGGTCTTCTTGCGTTTCATTTCGATCATTTCTGAAGATTGTAATCTGAGGAGTGACAGTGGAAAAAAGCTTTTAAGTACATAATGTTTTCGCTATTTCGTGCAATATCTTCTTCTGGTATGACTAGGAGCTCCTCTCAACAAAATATTTAGGCTTCTCTTTGTGCATTCCTGTCATTCTGCGACAAATGCAAGAATGGAAACGCGAGCATACAATCTGTTAGAAATTTCTTTTCCTCTGTCAATGCAATATTGATATTACTACGTGACAGCTAGCAGGTGTTTACTAGTGTTGGTAGCGCCTCTCTACATAAAGTGCCGAACGAGATTATATAAAACTAAGGGCAAAACTGCATTGTATTTTGACACTATGCCCCCACAGACTCAGATATAAACCATTTTTGCAGGAAATGTTAGAAGAACTGTGTAAAATGATAAAGACAGAACAACCTTCCTAATGCTGTACAAATGTTACAGTGTCCCTAGTTTTAGTTGCTAGTAAAATTGCTTGCTGTTGTTAAGCGGCCATAGTACAAGTAACAAACAATTCTTGCTCTTCTTTTCTGTAACGGTGTTTCATACTAGTCCCCCTGATAAGCCAAGGAATATGTTTCCTCTTGATGCTACCTTGTTGAAGCGCTGCCTCCGAGTGTCTGCATTGGTGAGCTGCTTGCGTATGAACATTCACAGGATTTTCTCAAGGAGCTACCATAACGCTATGCATATGACGGCAGCATCCCATCTCTAGTGCTTCTAGTCTCCACATAACTTCTCCTTTCTATGTCCAGGTTTCTGATGCGTAAAGATGAACGCTTAAACCAGTCGCATTGTCATTCTGTAGCTTTGTCTTAATGAGTATGGAACTGCTGTTTAACGTCCTGCAGACCCAAGCATGAGATTCCAAGGCCAAAGCAGTTCTACGCCGACTTTCCTTATTACAGTCTAGATGAACTCCAAAGCTGTCTCAATTTCTTCATTTCAACTCCCAATGTCTCGGATGAAAAATGCTCCCACTTGCCTGATGCCTACTTCTTGATGAAGCCAGTCTTCAAGCTCATCCCCCCACTTAACAACTTCTTGCTCTTCACATTCTTATCAGTTTGGTTCGACTGTATCGAACCCCAAATTTGCCCGTATTGTAGGGTGCTTGATATAATCAAATGCATTTGTGTTTTCAGCTATTAACTTCAGTGTGAGAACCTACTATATTTTTCTCTGTTGGCACAGGAATCCAGCTTGTTCTTCTGATAGATAAAGATCTATACTTGCTGTGAGCCTTTTAGACGACAAAGAGCAGTACCTTAAACATATGGTTGATCAAAGGGTGTATTATTCCCACAGATTTATGGATCACCTTATTTGGCCTTAGTCACCTCCAAAGGGGTGCGTTTACTCTCCTAAACATGCTGGACCAGGTCATGCAGTAGTTATGAGAGCAAATCAGCCACGGTAATCAATATAGCACCTCAATTTTCTTGTACATTTGAAAAGATTCATTATATTGTCATAACAATTTCACTTTACATTTTAAGAGATTGCTTACAGTGCCATAACACTATAATAACATCTTCTCATCCTCTATATTGGTCCTGTACAACTCACTGCAAAATCTCTCCATCTGACCTTTACTTAGTATACAGTTTGTAGAGTGATACCGTTTGCATCCTTAATCGTTTAATCGTTTGGTCTCCATTTACCGGTGACTTGCTTTACAAGCATTTTCGTTTTACGGTTTCTTTGCTCTTGAGACATGCTTTCTATGTCTCTCCATTTCCCTTTTTATTCAGTCTACGTTGTCTTGTCTTGTTGCTGCCCGTGCTTTATTGAATAAGTCCTGGTATCACATGAAACATTCTTCATAGCCAAATCTATTACACGTAGCCACGCTCTTCCTACCCACAAGCATCAATGTATTTTGTGTGATGTATGGCCTATCGTTGAAATGCACTCTCCTGCTGTAGTATTGACTAAATTATAGACCAGATAAGTATGATATCCCAATTCTTTATCTTCCTAGTGTTCTGCAATCAACAATGTCTTTAAGTCCATATCTAAATCTACTTCCTATGCCTTTGCTCATATGACAGAGGGAAGTTGATCTTGATGGTAGTGTGTTTGTACCAAACCATCCCCTGGGCTCTCAGTACCTTCCAGGTTTAATCGGGTGTTAGAATATTTAAAAAGACCACCACCACGCCATCCAAAAATATTATTGGCGAAACCCTCTTTGGCTAAAAATGCGCAAATTTAAAACTCAAGGGTCACAAAAGAAGATTTGGCGTACCCCTATAAACGGTTGTTAGAGAAAATATTTCACCTCCGAGATCTACAGCTATAGATCAGCTACTTTGAGTAGGCGGTGAATCGTCATTACCATCTATCTGTCTGCCGATCGGCAGTGGTAAGGAACTTCTCTTTCGGCAGACAGATGATAATGTCTTTTATGATAATGATGATCATGATGCTGCTGCTGACACGAGAAATGAAAATATGTCTCTACCGGGATTTGAAACCATGAAACTTTTCAAAATCATGTTTTCAAATCTCTCTCCTATAAAATACTATGCCATTTAGCTATGGGTTAGTGCCGGAAGCAGGCCTCGAAGACACTACTGTTATTGTGGAACTGTTTTAGAAATATAAGGTAGACGTATCGTGAAATAACATCGGAAGTATGGTCTTACGTTTGGTAGCGTCATATTACACGCAACACGGTTTATTACATATTATTACAACGCATGTACATTGGATGTTACTCTTTTGTGTTTATATTCATAATTTCACTGAAGAAACAGACATAGCGTTAGCAGTTTATTCACCCAAGCCAGCTGGCATTTAAAGTAGTTTCGATGTCCATGTTTGGTCGATTGTACGTAATTTGGAGAATTGATATCGGATCAACATCGATCCAAATAAATTATTTCAACTCAAGGGTTGGTTGTTATACCGGCACTGGGTCAACGCCAATTCTTGTTATTCTGAGTGAAGTCTTGGCGCCAATATGACGTCATTTCAACGTCGGAAATGCGATGAAGTGTCAAGTGTCATATACAACGAGCGAGCGACATCGATTTGACGTTTATACGACATCGCAATGCCGGCTGGGGAGAAATCAGTTTTGCGAAAGTCGAATCCCATTTAACTGCTATTCGTGAACGGTGGTGATACCTACTAAGTTTCATAGCCAGTGTTAAGTTTTGAACGATCATTCGGTACATTTCAGATGTATTTCAGGGTAAGTTGCACAGGAAAGTGCTTCCATAATCTTAAAAGTTATTTTCGTCATCTTTGAGTCAATCTGTTACTTATAAGTCGTAACCATACTTGTTCATTGCAGCTTACGAAGGACATGGATGTTTCCAACACTCCTGCTCTAAGCCCAGTCAGCGCAAAAGAAATGGTCGAGCCACCCCCTGAGCCGAACCTACTTGTCGATGGTAAACAAGCTAAATATCGTTATTCACAAAAGACTCGCTAATTTGAGTACTCGCTACGACCTCGCAAACTGTCTCGCAAAACCTTCAGATTTAGCGAGAATCAGATAGGTCTCGCTGGCACCTTGCAAATACTTTCTTCGACACTTGAAGCTGCGAAGCACTCAAAGAACCATGGAAGAGAAAGTTTGTGCTACACCTGTAAGCAAGGATAGTATTGTGTGTAGCAAATCCTATTATGTGGATAAGATCTACTTCTGTTTGACATTTCTCGTGGGAGTTTATGAAATTTTTTAGAAAGTTACGAAATAAGTGGTTCAACGGAGCAATCGTGAGCACTGTAAACACTGAAGGATGCAGTGCTAAGCGAATTCTTTGGTTTACATTTCACGAGGGCAATGATATTTTGCAGTATGTGGGAGTACCTTGCATCATCATAATCGATGTGATAGGAGATGTATGCTTGACTTTTCACAATGAGACACCAGACAATCGGCAGCATTCCAAATAGGTGTTAAAACGAGAGGATTTCTTCAGATTCGTGGATGGAGACTTAAAAGAAGTAATTTGGAGGTGGTATTGCACCAACAATCAAGGATGTTTATATTCGAAACAAATGCTATGATTTAGACGAGATTTATTGTTGTAATACATTTCTCATGGCAGTTTTATGCAATCTTGGCGAGTCGATCTCGTGAAACATCAAAGGGAGCAATCGTGGCAACCATAAGAAACCATTTGTTTCTTTTAAACTGAGGGCATGCAGCACTATTACTAATATAACTAGGTAAATGTCATTTCAAATTTGTGAAGACTGCTATATTTTGATACTTCTTGAATCACGTTACAACGTAATAGACAATGTGGTTGAATATCTAAGCCTGCCTTCAAGCAGAGAAGATAATCGTTAATCTGCCAGAGGTGTTAACAGGAGAGTATTGTAAACTTATGAAGAGTAGAACAAAGTTGTTCTATGAAAGAGTCATAATTCGGGGTATTTCATGATAGCAGTCCTATGTTAGATTAAAAATTGTAAAAGGAGAGTTTTTAGATAAAGTTGTTTTGATTTTTACCCATCTCTTCAACTTCAATGGCAAAAGTAACCATCAGCAACTTTTAATGTTTCAGAGAGAATGTAAGTGCAATATAGAAGTTTGTAGTGTTGTTATTTGTGTTAGAATTTATCAGGGGGGGGCGAGCAATTAAAATACTGCTCTTCATGCCCCAAAATAATCATGAAAACTTGTTTTCCGTTAATTTGAATTTTTCTCACACGATTTTCTTGTTTGCCCTTCCTTTAATTTTCTCTTTTTCTGCAAATACTAAAATGTAACAGCCAAAGTTTTACTTTAATAATTCAGAAAGAATTCAGCGAAACGGTCAGAATGTCAACCTGTCTACCTTAACGATTTCGAGATTTTGTCTTGAATTTGAATTTGACAAGACAGTACTAAATCCAGACGCGCACGGTTATCTCGCACCCCCAGGATTGTGAGCACCACGGTTGGGAAGCCTTCGAATAACCTATGTGATGCTTTTCAAACGAGATTCAGGCCTCCTCTATGCATTATGACAGAGTTACAGTACAGAGAGGTTAATATCATAGCAAACTTTCAAACGGTTCCAATGTACATCGTCCCCTATAAAAGCATCCGTAAACAGACTTGTCAACTTTTAAAAATAAAAATGAGTGAAAATATGGTGAAATATGTCCTTATCTACTAGTAGGAAGGCAAAACACGATGGGCACAAGTTTCGTTTTTCGTGTGTGAACACGATAGTTTTTTTGAAAGTTAAATTAAGCTGAGAAAGATATTTCCATATTTATAATTTAGTATTCTCAAAAATACGTGGAAACTAGCTGCAAAGTTTTACGCGTTCGTGCTGCATGATCGCGAAAAAAAGAGCGTGAAAAACACGCAAAACGTGAGAAGATTGGAAGATTTGAGCAAGCGCCTCTGCTCTGAGAGTTTAACCATAATTCTGTTAGTTCCACGAAAATCTATCGACAATAACAAGGTCAAGGTATCCACGATATACCTTGTTCACTATTCACAGGTTCGACTATAATTTACATTCGTAAGATTTCTGTTGTAAAAAATGTGAATTCGGTTGCTATATCACAAGCAGGGGCAGTTTTAGGGTATGGCGGACAGGGCGGTAGCCCAGGACCTCACGCTCAAGAGGGGCCTCACGCTCAAGAGGGGTCCCACGCTCATGATGGGTCCCACGCTCAAGAGGGGCCTCACGCTCAAGAGGGGCGCACGGCTGTTACGCTCTATCGTTCTCGGGGAAATAGAAAATGGGTAAATTCGATGTCATTTCGGAAATCTGACCGCAACTCAACAGTTATATATCCTTTGATGAACACATTAAACTGGCACGCAGCTGGTCGCTCAATGGCAGTAGCTATATTGCTACTGATGCATGCGAGGGTATCACATCATGTGCTGCCTTGGCAGCCTACAAACTCCAGTCTGACATTCGTAGGCACATTCCTATAATTACTGTGTGACACTCAATCAAGAGTACTTACGTGTTCAACATTGGAAAAAATGTAGAATGTCTCCCTGAATATACGGGGAAATGCGTTATATTAGGGAATGGCCGTTTAAAATAGAGAACGGCTGGCAACCCAATTTGTATTACATAAAAAATACGAGAAGAGCAAAGCGCGTAATCATAGAATTAATAAAAAAGGCACCCGAGCTTGAAAGTGTAAGGTAGACTAATTGAAAGTAAAAAGATACTGGAGAAATAGAAAATACGTTACCACAAGGATTCGAAGCCAGCACCAATGCATTTGCAGCGTACGCTCTAACAACCAAGCTGGTTGGAGCCCTGCTGGTAACATACTCTTTTTCCGCAGTTGCTACATTATGAATTTTGGAGACCAGCCTCGGTGCCAAGTGACTAGAACAAGGAAGAAATGCCGTCTGGACTGCCAATCTTATCTAATCAATACTTTCTAGATATATGTGACTCATATTTACACAATTGTTAGAGTCAGGTCGGACCCGAAGGGCAAAATGTAATATCCAACTGTGTATATATGGTTGATATTGATGCATATTGAAAAACTTGAATAACGTCTGACCACTTGATTGAAAACTCAAAGAATGTGATAGAACTTTGATCTTTGAACCTTTGGTCACACGTTGAATTAATTTTCCTTGTTATATTATCTTCATGTTATTATTCACTTTTCCGAAAACTGAAAACTTTCAAGAACTTTTTACGTTCTCCTTTCCCATTCTATCAAATGTCTGGGTAATTGTGCTATTTTCATTAACTTTTACATTTAAATGTAAATCTTCAGACGTCAGCCCTTTGCTTTCATTATCTGTTAATGTACTATCGGTCTAATTTACATCAAGCACCTAATCAGTAACATAACCTTCTTCATTAAATCTTCTTGTACAGAATTCAACAGCTGATAACAAAATCTGACTCCTTTTTTTAACGATCGTCAATTCCCACCTGAATTGAATTTTCAGGTGCACAAATCAGTTGTTTGCATCGTACAAATTAGAAAAATACCCACTTGAAATCCAATGGCATGTAATGTCAGCATAAATGAGTTTTAGCAGTGAGTTATATGACATAGTTTTGGTCATTTGTGAAGTTTTCAAATTAGGACCGTTGTGGAAGAATTACGTCATTTCCGCCAAAAAGTTCAAATATAAATTTTAGCAAAGTATTTTGAGTTTCAGCACCATAATTTCTCTTGTTGGTTACTTATTTAACATGAAAGACAAAAAAGCCCTTCCCCCGCCTGAGATAGGGTTAATTCCTAAGCACAAGAGCAAAGAGAAGTTTGTGGTTATATCATCTTAACCATGAAACATGTTTTAGAACTTCTTAATGTTCGTAAACATCGTAATCGTGTTCATTGTACTTAATCCAATCTAGTGCGGGTTTCTTATCTTCGATTTCTCGTCGCATACACAGAGTGATTTTGTGGAGTTGACGTATGTTTCTATCGAATGTTCTTAACAAAGCCTCCTCCTTTAACTCGGCTTAAAGGAAGTTGTCAATAGGTTTTATTTAAGTAAATAATGGTACGTGCATGACAGCATCAACACATACTTTCGTCTACCTCATCTAATTTCTGATTGGCTCCTTCAAAATACAGTTGGGTATACTCTTTCACACATTCCATTTCGGTCATTCTGACGTTAATTTATTTATTATGGTCCTCTAAATTTTTTGTATCTAAGCTATGATCTGTCACTTCTCATCACTTATAGATTTGCATTTGCTAAAAATTAACTACATGATACCTAATTGTACAGGTACCCTAATCAAAAGTCAAAGCCCGTTCCACTGAAGGCTGGAAAGTCATACTACGTGGAGGGGCTTCACAAGGAGTTGTATGGCAGGAGTCATTTCCAAGTTGGAGTACAGTTTCCAAGTGGCAAGAGAGATTTCCCCATCGGACCACCTAATATATTTGTTGACACTCCAGAAGGTAATTTGTTTCATTTGCTTGGATTGATAACTAGTAAACACAAATATATGAGGTAACAGCTCTTGATTTAACAACGTTTAAAGGTTATTTGTTGATACTCCAGAAGGTAATTTGTTTCATTTGCGTAGCGTAATGTAACTCATACTTAACACTAACCAACTGAATTTAGGTTTTTGAGTCTTAAAAGCGGATCCTCGATATTGAAACAGAATTTATGTCCTTAAGCCAAAACAAATTGAAATTACAAAAATTTTCAGTCAACCAAATTCGATGTTTTGAAATAATAGTAACATTAAATTCTATACAGATCACGTTTGGCTTGAAGCACAATACTCAATAACGTGTGTTCTATTAGTTGCATCACAGTCATATTTTTGTTCTTTTAAGTAAGATGTCGTGTGTTTCGATTGAAGAGGAATAAATAATTCTTGAGCTCTCCAACAGCAAAGAGATGTTTTAATGCCATACTGCTAATTTATTAAACTGTCCTTATAATTAAAACACCAAACGCATTCTTAGCAGCTTCCCACTATCAACCATAGCCTTAAAATGCTATTGTACGTCGATTAAGAGGTATACTAAGCAAACCAAACTTTTAAACTGCCTTTTGTGAACATAGTAAAATACCAACCTCTATAACAATACCCAAAAATTACCTAAGTGAAATTGCTTCGTTGGTGCAGGCAATGTCAGTTTCTTGGTTCGAATTTCCATGAATGAAAGTTATTACGTAACGAAAGAGGGAGGTTGGTGACGCCTATAACCTATGTTCCCATCTCTAATCACTGCATCCATCCTTTAACGAGAAATTTTGCCAATATTACAATTATTATAAAGTAGAAAGAATGTCGAATGACTATTAATAGTTTTAATTGTCTTAAAAGGATGGCAGATGTATGAAGACCTTGTCATTAATAACTTATCTTGCGATTTAGTATCATCGATACAGAAAAGCAAAAGAATATAGTTTTCTATAGAGTTAAAAAAATTGAAAAACTATTGCTAAAATGCAACAAAAGATAGGCTTATAGAGCTAACTGTGTAAATAAAAAACTAAAGAAATATAACATAATGTCATTTCTGTGAAGTTTTCTGCCCAAATGGCATACATGGTCCTTAGTATATATCCCATTAGAATGCAGAACACCTCCTTCATGTACACTTTCTGATACCATCTATGCTATGGTCATCCAAATGCAACTCTGATGCCTAGCATTAACCAGAAGAGCTCTCACCAATTGATTGATTGATTGATTGACGAAGATCCATTGGGTTTACGTGGTTGGAACTTAATGTGTACTTCCAGTGGTCAGAAATTCTTTGATATTTTGTTCATTACACTGAACTGATATGCCTCCATCCATTCTTTCTGTTGTATGTTGTCGGTACATTCTGTAAAAGCCGCTAAAAGGCATTAAAATTGCAGTGGGTACCAACATGATCGTCTTGTTTGGAGTTTCATCTAAGGCATGTGACACAAATGGAGAGCACAAAAACACACTTCATTGTTTACAGGGCAAAGGTTGTGCAAATTTCACCTTTATGAACTGGTAACATTGAGGCACATGAAATTTCAGCATCCTTGAATGCATAGCAGGAAGCCAACGTTGAACTGAATTGGATACCAGAGGGTTTCTAGCTTGACTACTCACTTATTCATGGCTGAATAAGAGGGAATATGTGAAATACGTCTGTAGATGCATCTATTGCTATCAATAGCTGTGATACTTTCTTTGCAATTACCAGGTAATTTTACTTTGTTTGGCATACTGTAAGCAAAGTTTTTAAGCCTTTTGTGGTTGTTTGGCTCTGTAACATAGGTCAATAACATGTTTGTTTCTGAGGATGATTCACAGATTAACTTCAGTACAATTTTTGTTGTATGTAAAATATTGCAGACATTGATAGAGTTGACATAATCAGTTTTTCAAACTTACAGGAACTTAATAGCTTATTCTTTACATTTACAATCTTCTGTTGCCCTTTAAGATAAATGGATTCTCAATTGATATATTAACCTTGCTGACATATGCTGAACTGTAAATTACTGAAAAGCTGGTACCAAAGAATGTTTTCATTTTGTTCACCATCAATATTGACCATATAGACGTAAATGTTGTAGTTCGATAATGCCTTTGTGCCATATATGACAATCAGAAAATTGATGAAATTTACAGCTGTGTGAACATAAATTTTAGATTTCTGTATTTACCTCTCTCCATATTGATAATGATAATCTAGCAAGGGGTCCCAGTCTACCCTTTGCTCACCTTTCTAAGCATCCTTATCGCATTTATCATGCTTAAACCCTTTCAGTAAATCCAAAGCTTTATAGATAAATGAAGCCAATAAAGACGTTATTTAATTCATACTCTATTTCTCTAGTCGCCACATTAGCTCCCAATCATCCACCGGTGGACATCGACATCCAGCTCAACGCAATTTGAGATAAGCCTCTCTGCGCCATGTGACTTGACCAAGGAAGGACTGCCTTCCGGCCCATCATCAATCCAAAGCCCATCGAAAGTAGAAAGTATAATCGAGAAGAGGATTTGAAATTTGAATATTTTCTATTTCTCCAGTGTTCTTTTCAGAACTGACATTCAAAATCCTCTCTACTCGATGATACTTTCATAATATCATGGAAGGCAACATACCCATTTTTTAACGGAATTATGGCAATATAGCTCTTGGTCTGCACTTTTCTGATTGTTGATTTGTAAGCTAGCAAGTTCAATTCATAGAAGTCTCTCTCTGTCTTAGGTTCCATTTCCCGTAATGCCATTTGCCTGTGTATCTGTAACTTATTCAGATTGTTGCCGTAGTCCTGTCTTCGACACATGAATAAAAAATCTCTCTGCACCAAGTGGCTTGACCTTAGAAGGACTGTCGTCCGGCTCATCGACCTGCCCAACGTTCAAAAATATTTTTAAGAGAAGAGGATTTGTTACCTCTATTAACTTTAAAAACCCATCGTTCTAGATCACCTCATTTTAAAAAAGAAAGTAATGGTGTTGCAAGAACTTGCCAAAGAGTTGCTATTAATGCGAGTATTTCTCAAATCACTTAGATCGGTTATATGACCACTGAATATTAGAAAGAAAATTGTGGAGTACATCTGATAGCCCCAACGGTAATTAGTGTAACCCCACAAAATTGCTCTCTGTTGAAATTTAAACTAACTTAGACCTGTAGTTCAACAATGGTGTTTGCTATGACGGAAACCAGTCTACCTCTGGGCCAACTCCATAATCTCTTTTCTCTTGTGGGTGAGCCTGAAGCCGAAGTGATTATACCAAGATTCGCTGGATACAGTTTACTATGTGTTTCGGCTATTTATTTGTGCATCGATGTTATTTGATATGGTAGAGGACTTTTCCACCTGATTGTAAACAGTTGAAACATTGCAAAAGCTTCATAGGCTGTGGTACGAAATTGTAAGACGAAAGAAATGGGAGGAGCAAGCGATAACATTATTCTTTTGAGGTGAAAATGACCTGAGGAAAGATATGAAAAGCCTCTTGGAGACAAAACATTACGAGAACAAACCTATCTATGGAAGTATGCAGACAGGAGGCTGATTTTATCTACTCGTTAAAGTGATTTTTCGTTACCCTTCCATTGGCTACTTTGGTGTCACTCCACGGCACGGATGAAGCATTACGTTGATCGTATTGTTCAAGAGTGTGGTTCGACGAATAAGAGTGTTTCTTAGAAATTTAAGGTATATTTGTGGCGCAGAATACAAAGAAGTAACGCATGCGCATTACAATAATAAAACAATACAGTGTAAACATCATACATTTAACAGCTAAAGCTTAAGCCATATACCCAGATTTGGTATGTAGTTGTAAGAGCAACTGATTGCTGCCTTTTACTACACCAGCTAACAATACCATTAGCTACGAAGTATACATAACCAGACATACTGCATCTGTTATCTTGGTCACTGCCGTAATCATCATCTGAATAACCAGTAGATATTCTCAGAAACACAATACTGAGTATCAAAATCACAAGTGCCTCTCAAATACTGGAAAATTTGTTTAATGGCACACCAGTGCTCCACAGTAGGATCAGAACAAAACTTTGCTAAGCATGTTACAGTTGTAGCGATATCTGGGCATGTACCTAATGCTACGTAAAGTAGCAAGCCTAATAAGTGAGCTTGTCTGCAAATTTATCTTTGTCATTTGCTTTTCTAAAGGTGGCATTTGCATGCATAGGAGTAAATACAGATTTACAATCAGACATTCCAAACTTCTTGAGAATGTCTTTAACAAACTGAGACTGATGTAAACTTAACATACCTTCCATAATATCACAAACAATACAGATACCTAGACAATCGTGAATCTGCCCTATATCCTTCATCTGAAACATGAGTGACAATTCCTCTTTCATGCATGATATATCAAGGTCATCTTGGGCTACTAAGATTAAATCATTGACATAAAAAACATTTATCAAAAATTGGCCATTCCTTGCTTGCATATAGAGGCAAGGATCTGCTTCTGATTTGATAAATCCCTTTGATTGAAGATGCTTGTCCAGTTTCATAGTCCCACATCAGCAAGACTGCTTAACACCATATATCAATTTATTAAGCTGGCACACTGGCACACTATGTTTTTATGACCTTCTTGAATAGAGTCATTGGGCTGTTTCATGTAGATCTTTGTGCTTAATTCACCATTTAAGTACACTGTTATGGCATCCATTTGATGGATCTGCATATGTTTTTGAATGGCAACTGCTAATACAGTACATGTTGCCGTCATTCTAGCTACAGGTAAAAATGTTTCCTCATCATCAATTCCTGCACTTTGCAAACAACCTTTGACAACAAAGCATTCCTTGTACTGTGCAATAGATCCATCTGGGTTATTCTTCTTTGTAAAACTCCATTTACAATGCACCTGTTTACAGTCCTTTAGTCCATTCCAATTTCCATGTGGCATTATCAAGTAGCACTTTAAAGTCTTTCTCTACTGTGTGCTTTCATTGCGTCGCTTCATCAGTTCTCATTGCTTCATCATATTTTTTGGTTCATCCACACTACAGATGAGGCAAGAAGTGATACAGTTACTCCATTAGCTTTTATATCTTGTAAACATTATTACTGTTACTGTAAATTTACAGAAAGAATAAATGGCATTGAAGTTTAAAAAAAAAATCATTATTATTATCTTAATCAACTACCCTGTTATCAGTTAGACGTATCAGTATTTTGTTGTTGTTGCTGTTGTTGTTGTTGTTGTTGCTGTATGTGTTTCTGTAACTTTTACTATAAAAGTCAGATACGCCTATGCAGTGAGTGTTTGACCTAGTGTTTTTGTACAAGCTGAAATAAAGAAGTAAATGCTAAGGCTTAAAATAGTAGTGTTATGCTTGAATAAAAAATCGAGCTTTAAATTATTATATCGCCAATGCAGAAACAAAATGATTAGTCTCAAGCCTTGCCCTATCTATGCGAAACTTCCGTGGGTGGGGCCACTGTTGGAGATCTTCAAAAAGATGACTAAAAAGCCGCCACTGCCTGCTATTGCGCTAACTGCCCACAAGTAATAGCCATATGTAAAACATTTTCTTAGTTTTATTGATGATATCAAAATCTCAGGCTCCCTACAGTTTCACCGCCTCCTCAAGGTTTGTGCTGAGATTTACTTTCGTTAATATCTCCCTACTCTTTTATCTTTAGAGCCACGGCGGGGAAATTATTTAAAATGTATTTACTATCGGCGTGCCCACGCTCCTATTAATCGAAAACTAATGAGAAATATATCTTACAAAAGGCTTCTGTATTTATTAATTGTAGGTTCATTCCAAATCATGCATGCGCAAGGCTTTTCAGCAAACGTTTTAAAATGGCTCATGTTAAAGAAGAAGGAAAACTTCTCACCAGATGACTCATAGTATCTTTAGGAATGAATTGAGTGGAAGGAGAGATAAATTTACTTAAGAAATAATCGCACAGTAATACATGACATAAAGTAAAAGAAAAGGCGTTTCTCTCTATGCCAATGTCATTCCTGTCCGACATTTTCAAAAACAGTTTCCCCATTCTGCCGTTGTTATAATCAAAGATATCTGGCTATGTTTTTAGAATAATAACTTGTAATAAGTATAATAATTCTTGTTAATAACTTTAGTTAGAACAATCTCTGTACTCTAGCTAAAAAATAACAAGGCAAAACAACATTAAACAACCAACATATTCCGGCAAAAAATCAATACGGAAAGAGCACCTTTATATCCATAGGAAGGTCATGTGCTTTAATGTCTGC
The DNA here is from genome assembly GCA_010016025.2 of Alatinidae sp. Z8VKAUB7J3. Classification (NCBI taxonomy): domain Eukaryota; kingdom Metazoa; phylum Cnidaria; class Cubozoa; order Carybdeida; family Alatinidae; species Alatinidae sp. Z8VKAUB7J3. The sequence goes on along the minus strand of JAAAKM020073195.1, from coordinate 78,784,524 downwards.
TTAGAATTACCGGGTTAATGACCCCCTCATTACAACCGTCCCCACCAATCCTTGTATTGCGAATAAGAATACTAAGTAAATGCCACAGTATCTTTATGGTTTCGGTCATTTAAAGTTACGTTCAGATCCTTACATTCAGCAGGGCTATGGAAATTTGTGTCTGAAAATATTTGCAGAGTTCAAATAATGACTTATCGTAACTGTCGAATAGAATATATAAAATATATTCTATTCGACAGTTACGATAAGTCATTATTTGAAATGAAATGGGGGACGCAAACTTTTCATTAACCAGAAAATGGGGACATTGCTGGAAAAGGTTGAAAACCCCTGCAGTAAAGGGAAAAGGGCTCCAATTTCTGTTTGTTACTCGGTATCTGCCCCTCCTCTCCTATCAACAGGGAGTCAAATGTAAGTGACCGAAATCATGATTTTCAACATCAGTCGTACGTTTCAATGAGGGTAGGCCAGTTTACATTTATTTTCGTCCGGAATTTAGTTTAGATTACAGCAGCGTACTTAATACAGTTGATTGTGCATCAGCTTCGCATTTTGGGGTCCATGATTTCAGTCCAGAACTTCATGATGTATTTGCAAGAACAGCTTTTGATGATTATTTGCTAGTAGAAAATTAACAAGTTTTAGAAAGGACAAGTCTTGAAACTGCACAAAGATGATTTTGCATGCGTTCCCAGCCAGGGGTTCGATAAGAAGCATTTCAGTGCCGTGACAGGGCTGCTCTGGTTAGCTTTAATCTCACATACGGGTCTTAGCTCTTATTTGGCTTGTTAAAGCACACTTTCGATTTATTGGATTCTAGTTTAACATAGAGCTGTGTCAATTTAAATAGAACACGTTCTTCCTCTTCCAATCCAATGAGTTATTGCTACGGAAAACGCTATATGCAGTATTCAAGGCCTTTCCTGTCATCCTAGATACATCCATATGATAGCATGCAAATGCAGCTTGCTCGTGAAAGTAAAAATATTGATTGCGTAAACTATTCATCAGCTTCGTTAAACACAAATACCAAGTCATACTATTTTCCTCCTTCTGATTTGCTCGATAGGTTCTGTGTGCGAATCATACTTTTGCGCGGACTTCTTAAGGACCTAGAAACAAAATTTGCCTTTACTTTGATATTTGGAAATCAGAAACATGAAAGCTTTCGAAGGTAGTTGTTGTTACCTTAAACAGAGCTGCTTAACAGAATTGATAGCGATAACGATAACGATAACGATAATGATGATAACGATATGCAATATAGTATCTATTGCTGGTTACTTTCTCTTTCTAATTTGTACACACAGGTGGATTTGCAAAACATGGAAATGGAGAAACCACTAAAGGGGCGGCTTATTCGAAGCTGTGACCCGGCAGTTTGGGTGCAATACTGCACTTCTGCTAACAATATGAGTGTGCATATCAAGCTCCACCGTTTACAGGTACGAGAGTCACAACAATGCCTACTAACTGGCTGACTGACTGACTGACTGACTGACTGACTGACTGACTGACTGACTGACTGACTGACTGACTGACTGGCAAATCGAAGGAATCCCCTCTTCTTCATTGACGTAAATTAGCGTAATTTCTTACCTTAAATTCTACAACAATCAGAATGAAAGAGAGAGACGATTTTGTATAGATTACGAGTGTGTGTGAAATACACTTAGCTAAATAAACTAGTCGTAGTACCTCGTCAACTTATCTTCATATTATATCGTAACAACGTGATATAACAAGGATGTGTGGAGCATAGTGCAAAAAAGGAAGCTGAGGAGTATGAGGTAGTGGTAAAAAGTGAAGACAACGAAGGTGTTTGTATTGGAGATGACAGTGAGAGTAGTGATGTTCAAGGATCAAGTGGTGAATACAGTGACGTTATGGAGTCTGATCAAGCAGAGCCAAGAAGATCAACCCCTAAGAGAAAAGCACCAAATAGATACGTAGAATGGGTTGAAGGAGATGAGTTGGAGCAGGAACTTTTATCTGTAGAGGGTGAGAGTTGTCAGGAACCAAAAACATTGTCAGAAGCATTTGAAGGTTCTGACAGTAAGCATTGGCAGCTGGCAGTGAACTGTGAGTATGATGCACTTATTAAGAACTCAACTTGGAAATTAGTGAAGTTGCCAGAGGGACGTGAGGCCATAGGCTACAAGTGGCTTTTTAAAATTAAGAGAAATGCAGATGGTTCAATTGACAGATATATGGCCAAACCAGTAGCTCAAGGATTCTCTCAGCAACCAGGTATTGACTTCGAGGAGACATTTTCACCAGTTGCCCACTTTACTTCAATTACATCCATGCTTGCAATTGCAAATGAACTCGACCTACATTTGCACCAAATGGATGTCCAAACTACCTTCTTGAATGGTGATTTGGAGGAAGAAATCTACATGCAACAACCTGAGGGATTTGTTGTTCATGGAAAGGAGGACTATGTATGTAAATTACAAAAGGGACTTTATGGATTAAAGCAAGTGAGTCGTTATTGGTTTAAAACAATGGACATTAAATTACGAGAAAGTGGATTTAGTCAATGTGATGCTGATGCATGTACATATGTTAAGAGACAGGGTAAAGGTTATGTTATTTTAGCATTACCGGTATATGTAGATGATTTACTTCTTGCATCCAATGACGGACAGATGTTGCGATCAGTAAAGGTTGACCTAATGAAGCATTTTAAAATGAAAGACCTTGGAGAGGCAAAATTTTGCTTGGGAATCCAGATAGCTGGAGATAGAAAACATAGGATTATGAAGCTTAACCAGAAAAGCTATTTAGAAAATTTGTTGAAGCGATTGGAAATGAAGAAATGCAGATTCTCCAAGATGCAGGTTTAAAGTTATTCCCAAACAGTGGCGAACAGGTTGATAAAAATTGTATCAAGCTGCAGTGGGAGCAATGCTGTAACGACTCTTGTAAATACGTTAGTGATATCACAATATGATATGGTTATTAAATTCTCTTCTGTCCAAAGTATCATAATGAAGGAAACTGCTCCTCAGTTCGGTTCTCGGAACTCATATGTCGGCGTGGAGCTTCATAAGCCCACACTTTTTCATTAGTTCACTCTTATACGCTTTTACCAAAGCTATAATCGTCACATGACATGATATTGCTTGAATAGCCAATTTGTGTCCCTTCTCCATTCTGGTGTTGGTCTGACGACAGTAATTCTCACATTGATGTGTAAAAGAGTAATCTTCAATCAGAATTTTTTAGGTAATGGAATAATTGTGGGTTTACATTCTCAATGGAATAACTTCGATTAACGTCTTCACCAATCACACGACAAGGTTGTTGACACTAGTTAACAAGATAGGAATTCCGCAACTTGGTTTAAATTGGTGGCTCTCAAAATATCAGTACCAGCGCCACCTTAGTCGCTGAACACGCCCTTGGCGCCCCCCAGGACACTCACATCAAATAAATGCAGGGCTTTAACTAGCTATCGTTCAGCTGCAAATTAGATTCAGTAGATATTATAACACTGAAAGCAAACGTTTATAGTTAACAAACAGATTTAACATGTGAAATGATAAATTGATCCCTCACCTGTTATCTGAGACTTAGCACCGCTCTTCTTCCAGCGCCCCCTCAAGTGTTCTCACTGCCCTGAGGGGAGCAGTACCACCCACATTGAAAACAACTGGTTTAAATCTTTGACTTGCCACAAATCCTACGATTTTCTTAAAGAGTTATTATCGGTTTAATAGTCGTTAACAATTTAGGAGTACCCAAGTAATCAATCTCTCTACTAAAACTTCTTATATGCTACCGATGTTATACGTAATTAGAAAGTTTCCTATTACTCGCGTCAAATGAAACTTTAATGATAAAATTTTATTAAAATGGAGTGATCTCTGTCCACAGTCATCTTATCTGTTGTCTTCTGGTTATCGCTACAAAAAGTAACTTACATAATGCATTGGAACATGAAAGTCGACAGGGAGACTGTTAAGTCAGCGTATCTAAAAATGTTGTGGAACTTGTAAGTTGGTAGGAAGGTTCCTAAAGTCAGTTTATGTAGAAAGCAGAGAGAGAAAAGCACAGGGAATACCACATCAATAGGTTTGTTTGGAAGCACGCAAGGCTCCTATACCATGCAAAAACTGAAGTCTTAAGCGCCACCAAGTTTGAATCACCCTATTGACTGGAAGTTTCTCATAGAAAAGAGATTGCTTTCGTATATGTGCCTACGCGCCTTGTGCTGGACACTTATCTTTATAATAAGAATTCGTTTTCCGCCTGGCTTGTCCATCGCAGATGTATGTATGTATGTATGTATGTATGTATGTATGTATGTATGTATGTATGTATGTATGTATGTATGTATATACGTATATAAATCTCAAAATAAAAACTCATTTTTTAAAGATATACAAATGTATGGTCATGTTATTCCTTGGAACCACTACCATAACTCTCTCAGTGGCATCTTGGCTATACTCTCTCCCTCAACTTCCTTTTTCACAGTGGAGATGTTGCTTTCTTGAGTCTGTTGTACATATACAGTAGGTTTTTTGCACCTGTTCTGAACTAATCAGTAATGTTGGTTCCACTACTCTTACAAAAAATAATCAATCAATCACTCAGTTTTAAGTCCATCTTTCCCTGTTGTGGGTTGGACTTGGCCACTGCCAGAATGCAGCTTCTGTCTCCATGCATCCCAGTTCTCTGCTTTCCTGATGGAGATAAGACAGGTACAAAGGTCCTCTGTGGTGACATCTTGCCAGGTTTTCCTGGGTCTGCCTTTCCCTCTTCTTCCTGCTACCTCAAGTGTTCGGTATTTGTTAATCCAGCCTGGCTCCTGTGGACATGGCCTGCGCATCTGAGCTGGTTATACCTCAGGATGCTGTCAAGGTCGTGGATGTTGAGGCCCTCATATATCTCTGTGGTGCTGATTCTCTCTTCTGCCTTAGGTATCAAGATATTCACATTTTCACATGGTGTTGCTATTGAGACTCAGAAGCTAGAGGGTTTCATTCCAGTAGTAAAATTCCAGACTAGCCAGGTTGCATTATTTTGTTCATGCGCACTGAAGCTTCTTGTGTCTTTTTAAACAGCTTCACATCTTAAGAGCATCTACGTGTGTGCTCTATAGCCAGTAATAAACTATGGAGTACCATGGTCTTACACCCCCTAGAAACATCAACCTTCCAAACCAGGAATTCTCAACTTTTCAAAGAGTTTATCCCCCGCTCCCCAAATCGATGTGCCAAAATTTCTTAGTACCCCTCCCCCCCTGGGTCCATGTAAACTTGGCATTGTTTCTTATCATCAATATTAAATGAGTCAATAAAAAGTCCCAAACTTTCTTACCAGGTGTGAAACGAAAATGCGAGCAACATGAGAGTAAATGGAGACAATATTTATTTATCCTGTTGATTGGTTTTGTTGTTTTAGTGTAAAAAACAACAATGAGATGTGCTATTTGTTGTTGGGCCCTCGAACTGTAAGCTGGATCCCTGCTAGTACCCCTTGTTTCAATTGCACCCCCCTTAAAATCTCAAATACCCCCTAACACTCCCAGTTAGAAGCACTCTTCAAAACAACGTTGAATATAGTATGCCACTGATAAAATTGTTGAACTGTGATCAGTTACTTAAACATTTCCACTTACGGCAAAGAATTTGGTATTGGTGTGTGCTAGGCAAGTAATGACCACTACACCTATCATGTTATGGACAATAACAGAAAAGCGAAAATGATAAGAGACACGTTTTCCCGAAGACAACTAACAATAATAATACCTACTCAACTGTAACCAGCATCTAACTCCATGCGATGTACACGGAAACGCTTACCACCACACAATATTTCACTGGCTGTGGGAATCTAACTCAGATCTCAACTGACTTTGAAGCAAAACAAAACATGTCAACAAACTTTGTCTACAGGTTTTAATCACATCTCTTCGTAAGGCGTCGGTTTACCAATGGCATAAAGTATAACTTCTGTGGTTTCTTTAGAGTCACTAGTTGGGTTTATTGTTGAATGACGTTGCTCCTATACAGTTGCTTCTATATAGTCGTATATGCATATGGCCATGGGCGAAGATACTTGGGAGGCAACTGAGAAACCTCTTACTTAGTGAGGGTTGGAGCGTTACAACAGTTGCTTCCTTTGATAATTTATGAAAGCGGGTAAAGCTCCTTAATTTCCCTTTATTCTTCACTTGAAATCGCACAATGTTAAGATTGAGATCACGCCCCGTTCTTACCTGTTGCCGTAGCTCTTCTAAATCGACAACCATTCCACTGAGTTTTGTTGCCAGCTCCTTGTTTAGATGTTGCTCGTTCTGTAGATCGTTTGTAACCTCTGCATTGGAGTTACTCTAAAGGAGATAATATGGCAATGAAGACTGTTAAAAATCTCCGGTTTTGTAATAAGCTAGTTTCTATGACCGGATCCAACAGTTTTACACGTACTGACAGTTCGTAAATTTAACTACAAATACAGTCAACGCATGAGTCCTTGATTGACTTGCCCCATTTTATGAAGATCATAAAACTTGGAGAGGCATTGTTCCCAATATTCTGTTAATCAAATCAAAACTACTTACAAACGATGATCATGACATGAAGACGCAAACAACTCACGATGAAAAGAATTGCTATATCGATACGACTACAGCTCAAATTAACATTACAAAGACGCTGCTTTCAGTTTTCGTTTGAAGGCAGGAGTTGTATACAGACTATTATACACCCCTCGTTCAACAACATCGAAGGCTAACAATACCAAGGAGTACGTACCATCCTAACGAATCCTTCCTGTAATTCTTCCAGTTGGTCCTTGAGCTGTTTATTCTGCTGCATTGCACGGCTTATCGTTTCCTTATCACTTTGAATACTTTCAAGCAGAGTTGCTCTATCTACCAACTCTTCTTGTGCTCTGCTGACTGCAGTGTCAAGCTCTATGATCTTATCTTCCTTTCCTAACACTTCCCTATGGAATACAAGTACAATGTTTAAGACATATTGGCACAAAATGTGGTCCGATGCTATTTCTATTATCAGTCAGTCCCATAATGATATCAGCTAGCGAACGTCCTAAAGCTAATCAAAGTGCCCAGTTAACATACCTTCATTAATACTGAAAAAGTCAGACTTTATGGAGAATCATTGATAGGGGTGCAGTGGCCTTAGTAGCTCTCCCTGGATCTGCTACTGAACACTGGCATTTCTTTCGTTCAAAGTGAAGAAGCACAAAACGAAATGAAATGAACTTATCAATTACACTCTGACTCGGTGTGTGATTTTACTCATTCAGTATTAGGCATAATTAGCAATACTGCAGCACTGAATTTACACCGTCATCTAAAATTAAATTCAATAAGATTTATCTCCCCTTAAGTTGTATGTATATTACCATAACTTGGTCAAAGTCTGATGCCTGCCACTTAAAATTTTAACCACTTTCAATTTACAACGGCGTCCAAGTTCAACATGAAAAGAGCTGCTCACCCTATATCTCGACATTCCTTAAGAAGTAGCTTGCTTCTACTGCTCAACTTTTCGAATATAAGTATAGGAAAGACATTAGAGAAAAACATGTCACCACCGGGGATAGGACCCGTGACAAACGCTATCGCGGCGTACACTCTACCAACTGAGCCAGGTGACCTCCGATTTTAACACATTCGAGTACTCTACTCGCTACATCAGCTCGCAGTCATCTGCCCGTAAACATCGACATCCAGCTTCCTCGCAGTTGGAGAACAGCCTCCCTGCACCGTGTGACCTGACGAGTGAAGGACTGCCATCCGGCTCGTCTATCTGTCCAAATCCTTTTGAAAGTTAGAAAGTTTCATCATGGTATCATTTCCTTTCTATACAGTGTATCGTCGATTATCCGGACGGTCAAAACCAAACAGCCCAAAAAATTTTCCGTTAAATTGAAAAGTCCGGATATTCGAACAAAAATAAAACTCATTGGTAATTCAGTATTTTTTTTGTTGCAACATGGACTTGTCAGTTCACAGATGAAGTATGAAAGAAATCGGGTCCAAGTTAAGTTTAGAAATATTATGTGATACGGCTTTGCTTCAGCGATGCCAGGCTTTCATGTCGCAAATACTCGAGGGACCTGTCAATGCAGCGATATGCTTCCTCGTGCGAGATTGGATTTTTTTCTTTCGAACCGCGGACTTTGGCAATATTGCAGCACCGCTCCACACCAATCTTCGGAAATGTGCTAACGCGCAAGCAAACAGTTAAAATTTTTACAACGTCCGGATAATCGATATTCGGATAATCGACGATGCACTGTACTACATTTCAAATTCTCTCTTCTTAATGTTATTTTCAAATATTATTACAATTGATGTAAGTTCCCATGTTTAGGTTTCTTTCGCAACTCTCTTCAAAGTTACGTCAGACATTACCGATACAATTGTTCTCAAGTATGAAGATGATGGTTATTCATGTTGCTGGTAAAGATGTTACAATGTTAGTAAAATACACACAAGTTCAATAAAGAATTCTCAAAGATTCGAGGATAAAATCGAGGTTACTGTTAAACTCTAGAAAGAGGAAACAGTTCGTGCTACGATGATTGTCGTAGGAAACTAAGAGCGTGTCAATGATACAAAGAAAATAATATAATTGAAATACAAAACTATAGATACTTGGAATAGAAATCTTTTCCTCATTAACGTAAACTTATGCTCAGTCTTTAAGAGAACATCTGCAAGATTTTTGTTGCTCATAAATATATTTTCTTTTGGAAAGCAGAATTACATCTACAGTTTATTCATTTATTTTCACCCTGATTTTCACTCATCGGATGATTTCTAACCTTAAGTCCGGTGGACATCGACATCCAGCTCAACGCAATTGGAGACCAGCCTCTCTGCGCAATAAAAGTATGCCCAACATCAGAGGTCACCTAGCTCAGTTCGTAGAGGGCACGCCGCGAAAGCGTGGGTCACGGGTTCAATCCCCTGTGGTGACATACTTTTCTATTTTTTCTAGTATTCTTTTCAAGACTAACATTTCACATCCTTTCTTCTCGACGATAATTTCTGGAAGTAGAAAGAGATATTACTGGAAATTTGTCCTAAGGACTACGAACATTCCGCGCTCAAATAACTTCACGCACGTATTTGTATCTTTGTATTTAAACCAGGGCTATCTAAATAACAGGCCTAGCCAACATGCAGCTGGAGGCAAAAGCTGGAGGCGATTGAAAATTTAAAAGAAATCTGAGGCATCTGCACCATTTTTAATTAATGGAAACTTATTAGCATAAACACTGAGGTAAATAGGCTTAAATGCAAGCCTTGCAAAAGAACTGATTAAGATCAAGGGTTAAAAGTCATACTTCAAACTGAGAAGTTTAAAACTATGATGAGGCGCCTTTCTTGACGGTTGTGATTCTTCACAGCAAACGATAAACTTGTTAGATGTGTGGGAACTAGTTGCCAATTTCATCACGATCAAATGAGCTGATAACTTTATTTCTCGCAAGAAAGTAGATTATGATGAGCTGGGATACCTTTCAAAAGACTAATTATTGATCATAGAAGTTACCTAGGAATTGCAGGCCTGCCGTCCTATCATATACTCCCTTTACAAGTAGGAGTAGTGTTATGGCCCACATTAAAGTTTATGGAGGAAATGTGAAGGTATGGAGTGTTTTCAACATTCAAGCTGATTAATCTGAGATGCTATAGGACTTGATGATAAAACTTTTAACAAAAAGTATCTTAAATGGACATGATGATGCACGATTCCATATGCGCATGCGCATTACCATCATAGGCACAAATTTCGCAAGGCACAAATTTCGCGCTACACCGGTACATTACCATCATGTCTGATTCCTTGTTTACCCATACTTTGCAAACGTTTTCATACTTTCAGTATTGAGAAAAAGAAAAAGAAAAAAACTCTCCATGTCCTCAGTTTCCAATAATGTTCACCGGTATTACGGTATACGACCGTCCTTCTCTGCCGTGCAAAATAGAATATACGTACGGTTTCTAGTAGAACTTTTTTTTCCAATTACCTTTTTATCAACATTAATTCTGTGCGACAGTTGATGTTACTCGGTAGGACCCCTATCGTTTTCGAAACGGATGCCAAGACCGTTTACTACCAAGGATTGCGCCATGCTTGTAACAAGCTTTGCTAGTATCGGCATGTAAAACCACTGTTTAGTAAACGTTGATGGTCTTCCTAATCGTCCGTGCCAAACCTTCGGACACTCGGGAGTGGCATCCCCTCATCGTACATTTCTAGCTTTGATGACCCCTCGCCGTTTTCTTGGAATCAAAGAGTTTGGAGGTCGTGGGAGACCAGTAACTGTACCGAGGTCTTATTGACACGTGGCTTTCACATTTGGAAGGTGATACTCCAAAAGCAACTGCCAACTGTAATAGATAAATATGCTAGGACTCTGGTAACTGTGAAGAAATATCTAAAGAGATTAGTATTGAAACATAAAGCATTGTAACACGCTATACTTAAAGATCACTTTCTCTATTGATGGGGGTTGTATATATTAACGTTTAAATAGGAATCTGTATAACGTTTGTCCAAAGTGTAAGAAAGTTTTTCAGATGGCAATACCGCGTAAATATGCTGAAAAAGTACTTGTCTTTATTTGTACTTTGTGAGCGTGCAAGTAGACGATTAAATTTTCAATAACAAGTTGAGAGGGCGATAGGAATTTTGTAGTTCTTTACAGTAAGTGAAAAATTTAACCATTTACTTTATATTACATAGTGTATTGATGGCTTCATTGTTTACGTTATCCCTTTTAGCGACGATGGGAGTGTTAAATAACCTGAGGTCCTTTATCTGGATTCGTGTAAGACAGTACACTAGTAGAACAGTTCAAGTGCAGTTGTTTACACATCTTCATAATTTGTCGTTGCGGTGGCATTTGACTCGTAAAACTGGAGAAGTCATTCGAATGGTTGACAGAGGAGCCACTAGTATAGACAGTTTACTGAGGTAGGTTTCAACTGTTCCAGGTATCTGCTGCTACTACTACTACCACCACCACCACCACTACTACTACTACTACTACTACTACTACTATTACTACTACTACTACTGCTACTACTACTACTACTACTACTACTACAAGCTTCATGGTAACATAGCAATTTGTTACAAATGATAATCGCGGAGATGTAAGATACCAATTAAAGTGGATTAGTTGAAAACAGACTTAGTCCCGGTCAATGGATCAACCAAAAATTTACTGTAATCTGTGAACGGAAACTCGTAATTGCGTATTTACATAAAAGGCCGCAGAATTTTTAAAACCAATTCAGCAACCGAAACTTTTTCAACTACATAAACATCAACACACTGGACCTTTGGTCAATCCGAGACAAGGTGAAGTAGAAGCTTGAGAACAACTTTTAAAGATTCAAATAGATTGCATTGGGATAATTAAATGGGTCAATATCTTCGAAATGTGACATTTTTATTTACTTTTGCATCTGCCACCAGTGCAATGCCATTTGCGTGATGCATATCATTGATGTTACTGGCAACACATTAGGATAGTTCGAAAGGGCCCTCTTTCTCTGAAGATCATCTCGCTGTATAACTTAAATACATTCAGTGACAGCAGACATACCTGTCGTACTCCTCTTCCTATTTAGGTAACATGTTTTAGTTCTATTGAATTCTGTTTGTTTCCCGTACAAATTGAAAATCAGTCGTATATTCACGTTTACTATGTAGTTCCAGCCTTTCTGACTTATCAATTAGCTCTTCGTATTGTCAATTATTGCCTTCCACGGTGAAATATACTACATCGTGACAAATTTAAGGCACAAATATTAGGCAGGGGGGGGGGGGGGTTACACAATCATACACGGCCCAGAATGACAATAATTGATAGTTACCGTAGTTCCTTCTATCTCTCAATCAAAGACCCCTGATCAGCAGTGGGCCCGACATTGAAACTACCGTAAATAAACAGAAAAACCACCAAACAGGCTGATTAATAAATAAAGGGCAGCTGGGACGTCCAAGGGCGACGCCCCTCAATTTGTGCTACTGGGCAGAGAAGCAAGCCATAAAGCAGGCTCAACTGCCTAGTAGGACCGCCTCTCGCGGATTATGGAAAGCATCTGTCATCAATGAGAACAGATACTACATCCATTCCTTGCCGACAGGCCGAGAAGTTCCTTCAATAAGTGCCCCTTCTAATAAGCGCCCTTGATGTGTGTTGATGATATAGAATGAAAAGCTCAATGGTGAAAACGTACGACCACCAGGAATCGAACCCCGTCCTTCAGTGCTGCAACGTGATGTGCTACCATTACACCATGGTCCCTTACCATTAAGGCATAGTAATTCGGGATGTCATTTGTTTCGATTGACGTCACTACATAGCCCCTCTGCTAGAGGTGAAGGCTGCTAGAGGTGAAGGCATGAGGCTCGATTGTTGTGTTGTCTCTGTTAGCTAACCCGACTCCAGTGAAGTGTGAGTTAATCTCTGTATGCCACCAAAACTCGAAGGGAGGCTAGGAGTATAATAAAGATGGTGCAGCAAGCGATCTGGCATGATGATCAAAGATCTCCACGAAGCTGCTTCCAGCCCCAATAAAGCCGGATTTCCACTAGACGAATTTGTTAGCGCGAATCGAATTTTTTCCCCGGAACTGTTAGCGCGAACACTCTATTCAATTTCGACACAAAATTGCAGCTGTGCTCGTTCGCGTGAAGAGCCCTTTCAATTTGCACACAAAGTGAATCAAAACAACGTGCTGCGAGAGGGGAAACCACGTAGCTGCAATCAATCAAACTCAAACTGCTGTGTTCTTTCGTGTGCAAGGTGTCTGTCGAGAAAATTACGATGCAAGCAAGACTAAATAAGAGATTAGTTTTACTACTGTTGAGTAGGATGATCATTATGACTTTGTTGTTGAGGAGATGCAGGAGAGAGCGGGAATGCCGAAATAAGAAAAGATTTTGGGTAAGAAGAATTTATCAAGAGCGGAGGAGAAAGGGTGAATTCAACCTTCTCATCAAAGAAGTGAGGCTATTCGACCACGAGTATTTTTTTCGATATTTAAAAATGTCTCCCGTAACGTACGAAGAGCTGCTTGGCTGGATGAGCCATTCTTTGCAAAAGAAGGTGACAAGGATGGGCGATCCTATCAGTGCAAGTGAAAGACTTACCGTGACACTCCGTTTCTTGGTCACAGGTGATGCACAAACCACGATAGCAGCCAACTACAGGATAAGCCCAGCTAGCATTGGAAGGATTATCAATGAAACCTGTGACAGTATTTGGGACACATTGAAAGATCAAGGTTTTCTTCATGTACCATCACAGGAGTTTGAGTGGAAGAAGATCGAGAAAGGGTTTAGGGAAATATGGAACTTTCCTAACGCCATTGGAGCCATCGATGGTAAGCATGTTGTCATGCAAGCCCCGCCACGTGCTGGCTGTTCATTTTTTAACAATAAGAAAACACACAGTATAGTGTTAATGGCTGTTTGCAATGCAAGCTATGAATTTACCCTCGTAGATATAGGAGACAGCGGCCAACAAAGCGATGGCAGCGTTTATGCCAATAGCCATTTAGGCTATGCAATAGAAAATGGTAAGCTTGGCATTCCTACAGCCCAAGAACTGCCTGGTACTGACAGAAAGCTCCCGTTTGTTTTCCTGGGTGACGATGCTTTTGGCCTCAAACCACATTTGATGAAGCCATTCTGTTAGGGTGAGGGTGCCCTAACCAACCCAATTTGTATCAACTAGGCAATAATTGAATTATTGATAATTTTGCCTAACACACGTTTGTAGCAATTAATGCGGCCTTGTGCTGTGGCTTTCCTTGATACATGAAATATGTGTACTTTGTTTAAGCGTACTGGAGCAGATATTTACAAGGATTTATTGTTTGGGTTTGTTGGCGTCGTTCACGTTGTGAGTTCATGTTCTTCCCATTTTAACAACCTTAACAAGGGTAACTAGATATCAACTCATCACATCTCTATCACTTAATGCAAACCTCATGACCACAAGATGAATGCCCAACATCAAAACGAGGTCCCTAAGTAAACTTGCTCTCAATCTTTTCTGACTGGCGACCAATTACCTGGTAATAATAATATTAGGGGATGCATACGAACTGTAGTAGAAATTTAGGTGTACATATTGGCACGGCGGTAGAACATTAGTGACGATGAAATAATTGTTTTCGTGGATTGTGTGGTTATTTAAGGCCAGAGAGCAACTATCAAGAATCCATCGTTGCTTGATAATAACTTTCTTTACTCGATGTTTGATGATAATGATGTTGTATTGGGAGAGGCCTCCCACCGGTACTCCGTGTGCAGATGTGAATATTGGTTTCAAATAACTTCTTTCATTTGCAGCTGGGATTTGGAGGCTGTGGATATCTGTTGGATATCGAATTTAAGTGCAATGAGTAAGTTTCAAAACTAACAAACGTGTAGTCATCTGGTAATTCTTTCTACTGTTCCCTGTAGCTTGTCGTCAACAATTGTCGGTAGAATTCAGATCAAGGATTTGTCACAATACTTCATCAAAGACTGGAAACCGTATTTCCCTGCTGGACGACTCCTTACCTTTAAGATAAAAAGGTTAGATATATATTTTTTTAGCTGTTATTATCAAGGGGATGTTCTTAAGGTTTCCGATCAGATCTCATTATTTTGTCACAGCAAATTTTATTGTTTTGTTTGTTAGAGGTTTGCTTCCTAAGTACGTTTCAAAAACAGATTAACTGTACTACTGAGCAGCGCTGAAACGTTTTAAGCAGTCTTGTAGCAATACACGGATACATATTGAGCCCGCTGCTCTACCCATCCTTGGTTACGCTTGACAACGATGAAAAGTCCGTCACAACACATCCTTACTGCAAGAACTGTGAAGAGAAGCTTTAACGCTGGCTCGTAGGTTTCGGTCAAATATACATCCAAACTATTTCTCCCTTGACTCTTTGCAAGCTGAAAGAACACTTCGCAAATGCCGAGAGCGTGACTGCAGACTTTTTGTACAAGGATACGTACATAAAATAAGTTACGATGCCAGAAACAGCGAGGAGATTACAGTGACGTGCAAGTGTTATTGATCGATGCGGAGAACATTGGAACGTTATTCAACCCAATTTCAAATCAACAAAGCCAAGATCACTGTGGAAGTAGCATACTGTACTTGTGTAGGCCTGAAATCTGTCAACATTGTAAATCTACAAAATGTTTATACAGGGCCAACGGTTACGCAATACGATGGTATGTTAAAAATGAAATTTATAGCTATTGTGACATTGAAAATGTCTGGATACTGTTGATGGCAAGTTTAGATTTTCAAACTCCATGACACAGAAATGTTACCTCAAAAGTAGTTACATTTAGTTCTGTGCATTTTTATTAATTCTCATGAAAGACTGCATCAGAAAGTTTACATAGGATAGTACTACCAAAAATATGGAAGGCCTGAAAAATTGCCCATGGAAAAGAAAGAGCAGAGGGCGGATTCTCTTTCAGAAAAACACTTCCTTCTGAGTATAAGAAAAAGTAATTGCAAGAAGGTATTTTTATGTCTACACAGACACGGCTGCGCTTTATGAAGTTGAGAAGGAACATAAAGGAGGACACTTCTTAGACAATAAGCGACTAACTCAAAGCATCGAATAATTGCAAATCAAACAGACAGTTTGCAATGTATTCGTAACTGAAGTACACGACTATTTGTACGTTCGTAATTTACCTGCTATCGCAGTAATGCAGTAGACGCAGATAAAGGAGACAACAGCAACATTCAAGTCTATCAGTTTTACATTGTGCTTGCTTTTATAGATGTCAGAAAATAATCCAGTCTTTATTCATTTTACAGTCAAAGGAAATAAAAAGTAACGTCTCTATAGGATTATATATATATCATATGTGAAATGCATTCCCTTTCTTTTACAATATACGTGGATTTTAGGTATTCAGTTTTCCAAAGAGCTTCAAAATACAACACATGGTAAGCAGTCAATTAGAATGGTATTCATCGAACGTAATTAGCCCAGCAAGCAGCCTCTTCAACGATTCTTTACTAATTAAATCAATTTTGGTCAAGCCTACCGTACTTGGAGGAAAGTGGAAGGTGATTTGAAACACATGTCCTCCGTAGTTTTGCCATAGACTACAACAAATTCACAAAACTACACAATAAGATAAAACTAAGGGAAGGGCTTTCCAACCTAATATCCAAACCTACCGTTTTTCTCTTAGAATGAACTTTTCTCTTACGAAGACAACTTACGTATTCGCTGTAAAGATGTCTTGGCATGGATACAATTGTCTCGAGGCAACATCGATCCTGAAAGAGAACAGACACAGAGATATAAGGTTGTTTATGCATCTTATTGGCCAGGCCTTCGAATGAAACTTTGCAAAGAAAACAGGGATACAATAAGAAATATCGCTGAAAGACAACACCTTAATTTGGACATTCAAATTCTTAACTATCATGAGTATTACAAGACGAGAAATGAGAAATGTGGTCTTGCTTTCTCGGGAGGAGTTTGGAAGAGACCTTGCTCTCCCAACAAAGACACGGCTTACTTGATATTACGTAGAGAGCGCAGAAGAACGAGGGGAGAAAGATATTACGCAGAGGGCGTAGAAAGACGAGGGGAAAAAGGTATTACGCAGAGGGCGTAGAAAGACGAGGGGGAAAAGATGTTACGCAGAGGGCGTAGAAAGACGAGGGGGAAAAGATGTTACGCAGAGGGCGCAGAAAAACCAGGGAGGAAAGGACAAGAAAGAGAAGGAAGCTAGGAAAATATAGGCTGATATCTTATCTTCTCCAAATACGATTACTTTAGCTTTAGTGAAATGAGAAAAGATATTACGCAGAGGGCGCAGATAAACCAGGGAGGAAAGGACAAAAAAGAGAAGGAAGCTAGGAAAATATAGGAAGTAACAGGAAGCAAAATACGAAGAAGTACGAGCAAAGCAAGGAAACTGAAAGATCGTTTACCAAAGAAATAGGAGAAGAAGAGCGGAAAAGAAGTGATGGAAGGAGAAGAAGATGAAGTAGCAGAGAGAACAAGAAGAAAAGGAGGAAGAAGAGAAACTGTCGTTATAGGTTCTGTGCGCCTTAAGTGAGCATTGGTCTGTAGCTTTTGATCGTACCTTCACCTTTTCAAGAAAAGCAAATAAATAGCAGACCTCAAATGCTTCTTTAGACATTAAGAAGGAGATGGTCTTTCGTTTTCCCAACTAGCGCCAGCTTTTTAAAAAAAGCAAGAGGTGTAAAAGACTCCACGTTCATTATTTCGGCTGTAAGGATTTGCGTGGCTATCTAATCAAGCCGCTAACTAGAGGAGCCTATGTTAAGAAAAATTTTAATCCAAATCCTTAATTAATGTTTCATTGGACAGGACCTCCTGGGTTTAGACATCATAGCCGTAATTACATAATACCAGGAGCGATCTGAAAGGTCAACGTTAATCGACAGGAACAGGAAAATGGAGAAGATATAAGATATAAGTAACCATAGCTCTTAACGTGGATCAATAGTGTCTGGAGTGGTCCAGATTTACCTAAAATCTAGTTCATTATAAAGTATATGAAGGAGGTGTTATCAAGTAACTTCCATGACTCCGTTATTGTTAAAGTCACGTTCTCATAACACGTTCTTGAAGATTATAGGGCTCTGAAAACCAAAAGTATTTTAGCCTAAGGGAAATGGCTGTCTTAATCTCCTAAGGCAGCTTCGCATAACAGTCTTGAAATGAGATGCGGTTTGAATGGAGTTTGGAGACACGTAATCTCGTAGATCACCAATCGTACCCTAGGAAGAAATACAAATACCTGTCTGCGATTAAGCACAATCTCACTAGGCGCCGAAAAATTTCAGACCATATCCCACGTAGAGAGCACAATCTGAATGAACCTCGAAAATTTTCAGAACATGTCCCTCGTAGATTTTGGACCATCAGCAAAGTCATGGAGGAGAAGCTCGAGGCTACAGAAATGTGGTTCTAAGGGAAAATTCTTAGAATTTCGTGAACTAAAAGGGTGACCAATGTATATGTGTTTGAGGAGATTAAAACGATCTTTTGAGAGAGAACGGCGGGATAGAGCATTAAATAATAAAAGAGGAGCTGGTTGGAAAACAGCAAGAGGACGGTAGAGGAGGACAATGTTTGACTGGATAAAAAGGAGAGTTAATACACAAAATAAGCAAGAACTTTCTAATGTTGCAAGAGAAAGAGAAAGGTTGAGGCCGATTAAAACCACGATCGTTGATGGAATACACATACTATTATGAGGGTGGCTTGCGGCACAATGTACAAAATTCTAGAGTAAGCTAAAGTTAGGTCAAAAAGGGTAACGCGAGGGTAACTGGGGTATCATACTGTGTGAAGTGACCGGGTCACACTGTGGCACAGGAAGAAGATTCTTTTCACTAAAACCACTATTTTCGATTAGCACCTCTTCTTTTCTGTTCTATTTATTATATACCAACCTTATAAAGACAAGTCATGATGTTGAAAATCAAAAATTCCTCAAATTACATCAAACGTCAAAATGAACGAATAAGAATCTCTTCGTATGATCAACGTATTTGACAATAAATATGCTTCCTTCAGGAGATGTTCCAATTGGTTAAAATCACCAGTGTTCCCCTTACTACAAAAACGACTACTTTCGACAAGTACTTTTGAATTTGTATTTCATTTAATACTTATCGACCATGAAAAAACCCAACCCATTGTAATGACAAATTAAGAAAAGCAACAAATCCATCAACATCGTTTATGCACAAGCAATGATACAGCTGCAAAGGGGTGGTGGAATGTATAAATTGTAATGCGGCATCACAAAAAAACCTTTAGGAAGCATCAAATTCTTACATGATCTTAAGGGATGTAATGCGCCTGAAGTTGTTTGATTTTGCCAAAAAGCATATCTGTTGTTGACTATAATTAATTCTGTATCTTTTCATATCTATCCCATCCTGTGCTTTTCACTCTTAGTCTACATAACGTGGTTACATGCACCATATCCTTTGCAAGTGATTGTAATTATTCTACAAGTGCGTCCATGGCAATTTAATGACACTATCGAACGATGTGCTCAAAAGCTTAACTTGAATATTGTGTTATGTACTAATCAAACGATGTACCAACACAAATCATCGCTTTTGGCAAGGCCTAAGACGGGCTGATTGGTCTTGGCATAATATTCTAGCAAGGATTTTGCCTCCTGGGAATATTTGTCTTGTTCTGCTTTACATCTACCGTCCCATAGCCAGTCATCCCATTCAAAATTATAGATGTAGTAAAAGATTGCTACCACTGTAAGCTTATATATTAAATGTGAATACTCATAAATCACTTTAATGATCTTATACGATATAAGATAGTTATCAGAACCAGTTTAAAAACATGCTCTGTTGAAAATTACAAGAATTGCTAGTTTGCAGGCTAAAATTAATGGTCATTCACAAAGTACCCATGCAGTAAACTCCAGATTTTCGACCCCTTCCCAATTGTGCACCCCTGTATGCCTTTACATTGCCTCCCCTCTTTGCATAGGTACACACCATCAAGAATGCTTATCTACACTAACCCCACCCATCCAACGCCAGCAATCTACGGTCCATCGTTTTGATCAATTCCCTCCTGGCTGCTAGCTTTCTACTTTGGTCTCCTCGCCATCTCGTTTGCCCACTGTTGGAAGCTGAAAATATCTCAGTGGCCGACAGTTGCTTGTTATTTGTCCTAAATTATGATCTCCTACTGTTTTGCACCCAATAAAACCAACAGTTCTCCCTAGACATTGCTCTATCACATTTCGTATTCTCTGATGTGACAGCCACTGAGAATTTCCTGAACACGGTGTACCGGTTCGAAATCACGTGACACTACCAAAACGAGAACAATAACATTGGTGATGAAGGGCAGCAGCTTTCCGTACCAGTCCCCTTCTAGTTACTATGACGTTATTAAAGACTTTCCAAGACTGAATTTGGACATAATCTGGGCATAAACCCTGGCTTCAAATGAATTAACGTCACTCTCACGCCTCCCTTAACTGAGCAGTATTGATATTTGTTCCGATTACATCCTGCAAGTGCTAAAACTCTTGTACAACTTTAAATCCACAACAAAATGCCCCATAGAGTTCCTACCCATGTCTTGTGTTACGTAGCAGCTTCGAGAATTATTATATTGCTTTATGTTAAAACATTTGAATATTGCTTTGTGCATCGCATTTTTTTTACTAAACTTTTGTCAGACACTGACCGCTGCAATCGTCAGTACAAAAGTAGGAGAAGTCCAGGAAAAATTTATACGAAAAAGGTGGATTACAACACGTTCCATCATAGAGCTTGCGCTCGCGAGGAACACCTTAATGTCACCCGTATTTAAAAAACGGGTAGGCCCTAATCTGTAAAAAACGTATTTTTATCAACAGAGTACCAGTATTTTTGTTTTAATGTATGCGTTTTCCAAGCCGAGATGGTGCTTTAGCGAATACTTCCTCGGCTTTTGGAAAGAAACGGATGTAGTACCTGTTCTCTTTAATGACAGCATTCAGAGTGTCATTCGTATTCTAACAATGGCTCACGTAAAGTTGTTGAAATACCTGCAAAATCTTGGCTGTGTTCCAAGCTCTTCACGTCTAACGATCTGAATATGCCGTATTTATTTCGTGGAGGAATGTGGAGTAGCACGATAGTGTTGAAGGAATAGTGGCAACTGTTTTTCCAATCTTTATTTTCAAGATGAGTAGCTCTGATAAATTTGGTGAGTGTACGGTTGAAGCGTTCAACTTCCGAATTTGCTTGTGGATAGTAAGTTGTAATTTGACGATGATGAATTCCAGATGAGTTAAGATAATCTTTAAATTGTGAAGAGGTAAATTGCAGCCCATTATCAGTAATTACTTAGAACAGGTAAACCAAAGCGACAAAATAAAAGGTTTTAACGATGATTGACAGTTTCAGTTGAAGTGTTTTTGATAATGTCAACTTCGGGCCATTGTGATATAGAATCCACAACTACAAGTAAGGTTTCACCACTAGGACAAGGTCCGTAGAGATCAATGTTTACAGAATGCCATGGTGTAGCTGGAAAGGGAAGGTCAGACAAGGGTTCTGTAGGAGTTTTGATACCCTGTGCTAGGCAGGGAATGCAAGTTCGAACTTCAGCTTCAGTAGCACTGTCAATACCAGAAAACCAAACTTTTTTACGTAAGAGTTGTTTCGTTTTGACAATGCCTTGATGGCTTTGGTGAACAAGTTTGATTACTTGAGATTGAAAATATGCAGGAATGACAGTTCGAGAGTTATATAGGATTATATTGTCTTGAATAGAGAGTTCATCTTTAACATGCTTAAATGGTGTAAGTTGAGAAAAAGATGGCCATGTAGATGTAGCAAGAGCCATACACACTTGTTCGAGTATTGGATCAGCTTTGGAAGCAGTATCGATTTCATTAAGTGTCATAGCTTTGGGAATCAGGTGAGAAATGAAGGAGTTAATATGAGCTTCAGATAAAGTATCTGCAGGATTATGAATACCAGGTAAATGGATAACTTCAAAATCAAAGGGCTGTAGATGCAAAACCCATCTTTCAACTCTAGCAGGTGGTTTGCCTTTAGGGCTGAAAATTGTCTCCAGTGGTTTATGATCTGTGTACAGGCTAAGGATGTCCCATTTAAGTATAAATTGAATCGTTTGCATCCCCAGATGACTGCAAGAGCTTCCTTTTCTGTTTGGGAATAGCGGCGCTCTATACTAGTTAAAGTTCTACTAGCATAGGCAATTGGCACACGTTTACTCTTCTGAGTTAGGGACAAGATAGCACCAAGTCCGACTGGGCTTGCATCAACTCTCAGTTGTGTTGCTGCAGCGGGATCGTCATGTGCCGTAGTACAGTTTGAAGAGATGAGCTGCTTCAGCATTTCGAATGATTTTTGTTGACTATCTGACCAGTGCCAAGTAGAATTATTGCTAATAAGCTCACAAAGAGGTTCTGCAAAAGTTGAGAAATTAGGAATAGGGGAGGCACTAAAAGTGTATACAAGTGAATAGATTTTCATTGCTTCAAGAAAAACTAGTGAACTCCGCAATATACACCCACTCATAACTTCACACAATGAGAACAGAAACGCTTCAATGTACTTCTGTGTCGCAGATTCCGTGGTGTAGTGGTTACCACGTGAGTCTAACACACTCAAGGTCCCCGGTTCGATTCCGGGCGGAATCAAGTTCTTTCAAGAGCTGTCATAAAATGAAAGCACATGATTGTAAAAGTGTATACAAGAGAATAGATTTTGATTCCTTCAGGAAAAACTAGTGAACTCCGCGATATGCACCCACTCATACCTTCACACAATGAGAACAGAAACGTTTCAGTGTAATGCTCTGTCGCAGATTCCTTAGTGTAGTGGTTATCACGTGAGTCTAACACACTCAAGGTCCCCGGTTCTATCCCGGGCGGAATCAAGTTCTTTGCAGAGCTGTCATAGAATGCAAGCACACTTTTGTAAAAGTGTATAGAAATAAATACATTTTGATTGCTTCAAGTAAAACTAGTGAACTCCGTGATACACACGCACTCATACCTTTACACAATGAGAACAGAAACGTTTCAATGTAATGCTCTGTCGCAGATTCCGTAGTGTAGTGGTTATCACGTGAGTCTAACACACTCAAGGTCCCCGGTTCGATCCCGGGCGGGATCAAGTTCTTTGCAGAACTGTGATACGATGTAAGCACATTTTCGTAAAAGTGTATACAAGTATATATATTTTGATTGCTTGAAGTAAAACTAGTGAACTCCGCGATACACACGCACTCATACCTTCACACAATGAGAACAGAAACGTTTCAGTGTAATGCTCTGTCGCAGATTCCGTAGTGTAGTGGTTATCACGTGAGTCTAACACACTCAAGGTCCCCAGTTCCATCCCGGGCGGAATCAAGTTCTTTGCAGAGCTGTCATAGAATGCAAGCACATGATTGTAAAAGTGTATACAAGAGAATAGATTTTGATTGCTTCAAGTAAAACTAGTGAACTCCGCGATATGCACCCACTCATACCTTCACACAATAAGAACAGAAAGATTTTGTCTTAATCTCGGTCGAAGATTCGGTAGTGTAGTGGTTATCACGTGAGTCTAGCACACTCTAGGTCCCCAGTTCCATCCCGGGTGGAATCCAGTTCTTTGCAGAGCTGTCATAAAATGCAAGCACATTTTTGTAAAAGTGTATAGAAATAAATACATTTTGATTGCTTCAAGTAAAACTAGTGAACTCCGTGATACACTCGCACTCAACCTTCGCACAATGAGAACAGAAACGTTTCAATGTAATGCTCTGTCGCAGATTTCGTAGTGTAGTGGTTATCACGTGAGTCTAACACACTCAAGGTCGGACCAGGTTTTCAACTGTTTAGTGCCTGATGAAGGAAACTAGTTTCCGAAAGCTCGCGAGAGCCAGAGTTTAGTGTGTTATTATATATATATATATATATATATATATATATATATACTAGCCTTTTGCACTGGCTTAATAATGTAGAGAAGTGAGGAAATTGACAGAGATGGCTGCCTTTGAAGTTCACATTACACACTTAAAATAACAGAGAAACTCTGCCCGTACCTAGTTTTGTTTTGTTTCGAATGGTCATTTTTTTATATAGCTGAATGCTCATGGATAAAAACACAAATACTGACTTCTTGGATTTTGTATATAGCATTAATTCTTAGATTAGCAATGTGTGAAATTTTCTGTTTTGGTATTGCAATTGCCTCTTATAGATACTTGTATGGCTACACTCATGTTTTTAACATGCATATGTATTTCTTGGCTCCTTTTGTACTAGGAAGGGATTGGTGATGCTATTTCAAAGAAAATTGATGAATTTATAAAGACAGGGACCTTGCAAAAATTGGAAAAAGTAGGTTATACTATGCATTTTATAATTTCAAGAATTTAGATAACAAAAGACAGCAAAGCCTTGTAAAAGTATTTTAAGAAGACGTCCATGAAAAGGAGGATCCCTGTAGTCCATGTACTTCTACTTTAGAACTACTTAAATCTTATCAATTTTACAAATGTTTGTTTTATTGAGGTACAATAATGGTAAGTGCAGAATAAAGACTGACTGCCCTTTTAAGGGCAACTGCCTTGTAGAGAGCTGTCTATACAAGGCAGAGGTGTGCAATGGTCAGGCCAGGTGAAAAAACGAATTATTAATATAAAGATAAGTGCCCAGTGCAAGGCACATAGATGAAACATAGTTACTTAACATTATTTGATGAGCTTTAAGGTTAGCTATCTATATGGAAGGTGAGAGTGGTGAGTGTTGAAGTATACTGTAGAAAACATTCGCCCTGTATATTTTGACTCATGCTTTTTCATTTCTCTATCAAATATATCATAGATAAGAGCAGATGATACAAATACAGCTATCAATCTCCTCACCAGAGTATCTGGTATTGGGTAAGTTGTAATTCATCTTCCTAGTTAAAATATTTTAAGTTAAAAGTAGGTGTTATAGTGTACATTTATAAGTTTGAATTTTTAACTATAAATATATATATAGCCGAGTGTCGTCTTGAGAAACCCTGCCAGAGTGGGGAGGGTGATAGCGCCATCAAGGTTCAACCCCAGAAAAGGGGGAACTGATGCCACAAGGGTCACCCTGCATGACTAAGGCGGTTGGGCACCTGAAAAGCCCCTTTTAAACGGCCGTCTTGAGAATCCACTCCCCTGATAATATATACTTACATATACGGGGGGGACGTCTATTAGGCACCCGAGAGTACTTGAATGCTCTTTAATAAGATCAATGAAAGTCATAAAACTGGGTACCACACCCTTTAGCCACACCCACAACACTCCTAAATTTACAAATATTTTAAATAGATGTTAGGCTTTTCATAAAATGATTTTGTAAAATTACTGGTTTTGAGAATTCTGACTAACCTGACTTGTATTGTTCAGTAACCTCTCTTCATGTGGATACACAAGTTCTGAATCTCTTCTGTCATAAAGTCTGATGTACTTTTGTCCTTTCACTTGTGCAAGTAAATTATGATAAGGATCATGATGAAGTGGTGAAACTGTGCCTTGTGGACCAAACCATGCATTTATGATTATATTATCTTCAGCATTGTGTTCTAATTGATTACCACTATTAACCTTACTACTATCTGCTGCCGATAACTCTTCTCTCTTATTGGCATCTATGCCCGAGATATCCTTTTCTCCTTGATTTTGTGTCGTTGCCTCTGCTAACATATTCTCCTGTTCCAATTTTAATAAACAGTAATCGGGTATCATTATGTCATTTTTAAGTTCTGGTATTTGATCAAAAAGTTCATGCTGTGCTAAGTAACCTTTCCCACCACACCTTGATCCCTCCACGTATTTATCTATAAACCCATTCAATGTAATCAGCTTCTGAGTCCAGTCACCTGACGTATATTTGTCTCCAATCTCCACAGGTACCGTCCTGTAGCCTCCAATTTTCTTTAAGTAATTCGTGTCCCATCTTCGTTGATTGAAAGCTGGCCAATGTGATATCCCACCAAATATCAGCAAAGGTTTTTCCTTTACCATATGTTTGGTATAAAAATCCATCAGAGAAGGTAACTCCTCTCTACAAATCGACTTCCTTAATTCAGATCCTTCAATCAGTAACTTTGATTCTGTCTTTGGTTTCTTTGCAGGAGTTGACGGACAGTAAAATTCCTCGGAATCACAGAATTCCTGCTTTTTAAGTTTTGAGTTGTTCATAGAAAATAAGGTCCTCTGAATAGCTGAAGCGATTTTACACAAAATACCGTCGTGGATTGGCTTGCCCATTAACAGCCCTTTATCACATGTGGACATGGCATTGAGAAGAAAATTTCCGGCCGTTCCTTTTTCCTCTACCGACATGGTCTCGTCTAAGACTTTTTCAAGTTCATAAGAGCTGTTAAGTTCCCCTGCTTCCAATACAAACGTAACAGTCTTCAACAAAGAGGCATATGAGTACGCTATACGCCAGTTAACGTGGACGTCTCTCCATGTCCCAGTGTTCAGTTTTTCCCAAATGAAGTCGAGGCACACATCCAGCTGCTCCCTAGCTTTAGCGTAGTGGTTTTCCAATAATAAGCAGACAAGCCTCATATCAACATATATTAGAATATCTAACTAGCATTCTACAGTGCGTGTAAATATGAGCTAAGAAAATATATAACCGAGGTGGCTCTCAAATTGAATTTATTTCCTGGGTTTTTATATTCCTCATTCGCATACAATTTTCACTCGGAGTTTCCCAGAATATAAATATCATAGACATATCATAGAATACACATTTATTTTAAAGTTTTCCAATGATCTGGTTTAAAGGTAACTGTACGTAGTACAAAGTAACTACTGTCCCAAAAACTGTAGTAAAGTGTATTCCTAAAAATGCAGAATTTGTAGCAAATAGTACGTATGTAGGTGGCAATAAGAAAGGCGTTCAACAGCTGAAGTGTTTAATACGAAAACTGATAAAGGAGCTAGAGTACGTCGGAAGGAACATTCCCAAGAACCTTGGGTTCTTCGACAATGCTACAGTTGAATAAACTTGCAAACTACGTGAAGGGAAGGCAACGAAAGGATTTGCTTTTATTGTTTGAGATAGAGAGCTTTGTTTCAAATGGGCTCAGTGGTCACGAGGTAAAGTCAGTTAAGTTAGTGAGCTTACGTTTTCTCTGACAAGAAGCTATTTGATTTTTCGATATTTATTGCCTTATCGTTGTTGGACTTTTCTCCTTTTCTTACAGTGGCCCTCTTGGTGAATAAAGTTAATGTAATTATATTCAATTGTACATAATGTTTATCTCCACAAGAAAATGCTAACAATTTATTTATTTTTATATATATATTTATATATATACATATACATATACATATACATATATATACATATACATATATATATATATAATCATGAGTAATCATGAGGTCCCGGGTTCGAATCCGGTCAGCGCCGTTAAATTGCAAGCTATTGTGGTAACGCTCCACTCTTTGAGAATTATATATAATTGCAATGTGTCTGATGACAATATGTATATATAAAAACTAAACAGACGTTAAAATAGCCCTAAGTTAAAAATACTATATAAAAACATAAACACTGAATTTGGGCTCTTTGCGAGCTTTCGGAATCTCTTCCTTCTTCTGGCGTTGGCACCAGAAAAATTTACTGTAATGCCTAGGTAAATTCGATCCTCCTTGGGGTCACCATTACTGATTTTGGCTTGGTACAAAAACAGATGTAACCAAACATTTTCCTTGTAAGGGGCAGTCGTCATTATTCCTGCAATTGCAGGCGTGGGTATTTTCTTCGCCATCTGGAGCTGTTTTGTGTAGTAACCTTCTGTTGTGGCTGTTGATGATTGTACGGATGTTTGCCATAGCACTGTAGCTTACTTTAACATTATTCCTGTTAAAGATCTTTGATATTGCTTTCGTCTTTGGAAAATGTAAATTCGCTGCTAACACAGGCCAAACAAGGAAACTGTTCAAATGCACGACGCCTGATATTATTCTTATACAGCTGTAGTTTTCTTAGAAAAGCAGCAATAGCACTTTTACTAGATATCAGATCTTTCCTTGGAGATGTTTATTAAGTGTATTAAGTTTTTCAAATATATCTGATAAGTAAAACACATCATTTTTATTTGCAAGCAGTTTCGCTCCAAGTTGTGTGTCAGCAAGAAAGGAAACAATAGAATCCCAAAGTGCAATGAAACGCTTAAGACAATTCCCCTTTGATAGCCATCTCACCTCTGTATGTAATACAAGCCACTCAAACTCTTCTCCATTTTGCTTACAGAATTCACGAAAAAGGCGGTCTTGGAGAGAATTTGATTTAATATGGTTTACTACTTTTATTACAACAGAAAGGGCATCATGCAGACGTGCACTCATTTTCTTTGTAACTAAGTGTTGACGGTGTATCACACAGTGAATACAATATACTTCTAGGACTGTTTTTTTTTAATGTGCAATAAAACCTTTGTATCTGCCTGTCATAGATGGTGCACCATCAGTAGCACAAGCAATTATATTTTTAAGTGGGATATTGTTTTCCTTGAAATAAGTAGCAACTTCATTAAAAATTGTTTCACCTTTTGTGTCTGTCGTAAGACTTCTAGCAAAAAGCATTTCCTCTTTGGGTCCTTCATTGTTAAATCTAACATATGCTAATAAAAGGGCCTCATTATCTCTTAAAGTTGATTCATCAAGTTGAAGGGCAAACTGTTTCACTTGCAAATGAGCTATCAATTGTTTTTCTACATCCTCTACCATTTCATCAATGCGTCGTGACACAGAAGAGTTGCTTAAAGGGATGGAATTAGTAATTTCAATTGCATTTTGTTTCATAACTGACGAAATTATAGCAGAAACTGCGGGTAGAATTACTGTTTCACCAATATTATGGGGTTTTCCGGCCTTTACAATTATTTTGCTTATTTCATATGATGCCAGGAAACCATCATTTCCTAAGATATGTTGAAAGATTATGATATTTGCTCTTGCCACTGACCAACGGGTAATAGATAAGTCGTTGCAGATCTATGGTTAGGTACCGGGCATTGGGAAGGAAATATCTGCTTAAAAATAAAGATCAAAGCTCACCGCCTACTTCATGAGAGAAGTTAAAAGATTTTCACCTTCGCTTGTTCTTGCCACTGACTGATGGGTGAATATATAAGTCAAAAGAAAGTACAAAAAAATAATGAAAGAATTATTAATATATATTTTTCAAAATAATGTAAATTACAGTAGAAATTGAATTTTTTAAAATAAAGAGCGTTCTGAGTTGGTTTTCTTCATGGACCCCCAAAATATATGGTTTTATGACTCCGAAATGCGAATTCGGTCCTTCGGAGCTTGTGATAGACGTTTTTTGAAATTAAATATCTTTATCTTATCGTTTTTTTTTTTGTTTTTTTTAGTTGGTTAGTTAGTTAATTCTGACATTTATGTCATTAATCTAAATGAATATTGTTATTATTACTTGTTTGAGTTGTCTGTGCCTTTTTCTAGAATTACTTACATGATAAGGTGATTACAAATTTTACCTTTAAAAAACGAACATGCATATCAAAGTCAGACTTAAAGAAGAAACTTGAATTCGTTACTGAAAGTTAGGAAAGCCTCTACTTTGTTATAATTTGAGCCAACAGATATCACAATTTTTGGATTTAAGCTTTTCTGAGACGCTAGCCCTGCATTTGGAAAAAATACAGTGATTAGAAAATTTTGAAAATCTTGCAGAAATATTTTCTTTTTTTTATAATTCATGAGAAACTGTTATTGAAATGACGGGCCTTCTGTTGGTAAGATTCCATACACACGTCTTGTACGATACTTTACCGTGACATTTATGAAGATTCACGTCGTGCAATACATTTTTTTGTAGCGGCTGCAATATCTTTTACGCCTTAACTTCAGTATAATTTCGTAATTTTATTTAGATATCAAGATTTTATAACGTGTTCAACTTGAGTATTAAGCGCTGAAAAAGCTTCAAATAAGATTAGTACTGGTATGGTACATATTTTATGGTGCTTTGTCGTCAACACGGACTGCAAAGTTCAGTTCACAAACAATCTTGCTTTGTGTGTTGACGGAGTGAAAGTTAAGAGTGAACGGTAAACATTTAAGGCCAGACTTGTGTGTAGTAAGTTGTTTTTTTCCCTCTTTCGTTCTGACGAGTTTGAAGGTTTGCATTTGGCAATCTCGGTTACAAATCAGCTTAAGGAAAAAAGGTACAAGAGATTGCTTCAGAGTAGTTTTGCAGCAAAGTTTATAAAAATGAATTAGTTGTTAGTTGTATTTGCTCCTCTGGTTGGTGTTTACATCAAATCTCATCCCTCTTTTAGGTATTTGATAGTCGTCATGTTGGTACAGCACAGGGAATGTTTGAAGCCATGTGTACCCACCTACAATACGCCACAAATGGTGGAATTCTACGGTAAGATTTTCTCCCTTTTATAAGTGTTTCTTCTCAAATTTATTATGGTATTATCGTCTTGTTAACTGTACTTTCGGAGGCTCTATCAAATTTTAAAGCTAGTTAAGCTGGGTAGTGTATTTGAAAATATAATCTGTGACGATCTGCTATTGAATTTCACCATTGGAAATTGAACTCTTTTACAATATGATTGTAATTTGAAAAAAAAAACTGTTTAGACTGTTTAGGACATTGACTGCGCGGTCGCCGCGCGCTCGACTGCATCGCGACGTTCCGCAACGCCCTGGCGACGCGCGAAGTCGAACTCCTGGTCGTGCTGGCGCCGATGAAGGGCACGCACGACGCGCGCTTCCTGCAGATCCCCAGTGACGCCGGTCTGCCGCTCAACCCCGACCACCACGCGTTCGTCGCGGCGCTGCGCGAACGCGGCGTCCACATTCTCGACTTGCTCGACACGCTGGTCGAAAACGAGCAGCAGCTGGTCGGCGACCGGGGACTGTTCTTGCCCCGCGACACGCACTGGCGGCCCGAGGTGATGGAACACATCGCGTCCGTGGTCGCGGCCAAGGTGAAGACGCTCGTCGAACTCCCCCCGGGGCAGACACTCGGCACGACCGCGACCAACCACCGCGGCATCGGCGACCTCGTCGACATGCTGCGCTTGCCCGAGGGGCAAACGGTGTTCGACCCGATGGAGTTCGAGGTCAACCAGGTCGCGGGACCCGACGGCGCTCCGATCGAGTCGTCGCCCCAGTCAGACGTGATGCTGCTCGGCGACAGCTTCACCCGGATCTACTCCGGGGCGGACCTGCGCATGGGCACGCACGCCGGCCTGGCCGAACACATCGGTCGCCCCCTCGGGCGCCCGCCCGACGTCATCGCCCAAGTCGGCGGCAGCGCCACCGCGGTGCGCGAGGCGTTGTCGCGTCGGCGTGGCGGCCTCGACAACAAGCGCATCGTGATCTGGCAGATCGGCATGCGCGCGTTCGCGTCCACCGAGGAGGAGTGGCGCGACGTGCCGCTGCCAAAGAAGGGCACCGGAGCGACAGCCCCCAAAGAGGCGGCGCCGCTGCGCGTGATCGCGAAGATCACCGAGGTGTCGCGCATCCCGGCCGAGTTCGACTACGCGACCTGCCTGGCGGTCTACCAGTACGAGATCGTCGAGGTCCTCGAGGGCAAGTGGTCGGGCGAGCCACTCTGGGTCGCGCACGCGGCGATGAAGAACTTCGAGCGCACCGCGGCCAACCGCTTCGTCGTCGGCGAGCGCCACGAGATGTCACTCGAGGCCATCGAACGGCACCACGACCTCGAGACGACGACGTGGGTCGACGACACAGACGCGGGCCAAGACATCTACTGGCCGGTCGCCTGGAAGGTGGCCCAGTAAGGTGGCGCAGTAGGGTGAGACCCGCCCGATAGGCGGAAGGACCTGAGAGCAGGAGGGACCCGAGAGGCCCCTACCCCTCGTTCTGCTTCTCTTGGATGCGGGCGGCGAGCTTGCCGAACGTGTCGATGCCGTGGCTCTCCAGCTCGACGTCGGAGATCTGCACCTTCTCGTTCTCCTCGACCTGGAACAGCAAGTTCATCATGTCGAGCGAGTCCATTTTTTTTATGGCACTTGAAGTAGTAGCAGTAATCACACAGTCAATTGAAATCTCTAACTCTACGATGTCCATAACCTTTACCAATTGCATTGGTAAATCGCTCATCTTCATATCCATCACTTACACTTCCTTCTTCAAGGATAGTAGAAGTAGTGATAAGAGTAACAGTTAGGGTAGGAGAGGTCACAGTACAAGCAATCGTGGTAGGTGTTGCAACTGTAGCACAGTTAGTCGTGTGATAGGCAGCGCTGGGAACGCTTTGAGATAAATTGTACCAGTTTCTCAACCAATTCAATTGAAGATTCTTGGTGGCACAACTATAACATTCTAAGTCAGTTTCCATTCCACTGATTAAATCTCTGAAATCTATATTCTTTCGATTAAATCTCTGAGAATTGACTGAACGAGTTTCGAAAATTTTGAAAAATAAAACTCGACCAGGCAAATACAGCCTAAAAGTGCCGAAATGTACTAGAAATTTGGACTGTACCATACAATTTTCAAATGCAACATGTGTCAGGAATTCTAAATTGTACCAAAAACGGTACAAAATGTACCGCATTAGCAACACTGGTGATAGGACTGCTCGTAGTAAGACTAGTCATATGGCAAGATTAATATTGGTAATGGCAATAGCAGTTATGGCAGGTATCGGTAATAGCAGCAGGTATTGGCAGGTTTACTGTAACGAACAGGAGTAGGGAAAAACTACTAAAGTAGTAGCTTAACTAAGTCTATGCAATTGCCGAAAATAACTTTTGAAAGGTAAAGCTAATGAATTTTTAATAAAAAATTTAATGGCACTAAAAGATGAACTAAACGCATTCCCCATCAGGGCAATCATATTGAACCAGAGATTGTAAAATACTGGAAGGCAAAGAGGCTATAGAACAGAAATTTCAAGTTCTAGTTTCTTTTTATGTAAACAAAGAGTTTGAACAACACCGAAGTAGTAGACTCAGCCCTTTTGTGCCGCAAAATGATGATTTTGCGGCACAATGATGATTTATCATCAAAAATGATCACAATGATGATTTATCATCAAAAATGATGATCAAAATGATAGCGGTCCCTCCTGTTCTCTGCTAAGGTCTGATATATTATCTTAAAACAAAGACTAGTTCTATATTTGCTTTAAACAGTATGATTTCATTTCAAATTATTTGAAAGGCTATCGGTAAATAAAATTTGCAACTCCCGAATTTTTAAGTGCTTTTATTACTTATTTACTACAAAACTTAAGCGCAACAAGGGGGAATTTAAGGACTCCTCTTTATATATAGAGGGGAATTTAAGGACCCCCCCTTACAGATAGAAGAATTTTTGTTGATTTAAGTTTTAATTTCGCTCTTTATTTTCATCTTAGACTCCCTTGGTCCAACCGACAAGGCAGACACAAAGGCACACCGTGATTATCCACAAGCTGATATGAAATTAAATACTATCTTTAAATGTCCCTTTCATTATAAGCACACAGTACTATTATGATACATATGCTTAGTTGAAATCATTAAAATAGAAAAAAGGGTAAAATATAAAAAAAAAAAAAACAATTTCAAAAAGCAACTTTTAAAGTTTCTTCTATCCTTTTACCTAAGTATCAAAAATATTTTAAGCAAACGCAAATGATCATTAAGTGAGGAATTGAAGAAAAACATTGAAGAGCAGAACTCTTTTATTAGAGATTCTATTTTATAGAAATTCCCACCATACCTAAACAAAATGTGTTGAGGCTTGCTCTAAATTGAAAACAGGCTGTTCCAAAGTCTAGTTAATTAACTTCAGCGTTTTATATTAGGAGCCTTGAAGCAATTCAGAGAACCAGCTCATTGTGTAGAAGTAATGAATGATTAGACCTTCATTAGAAGCTCATCTCGCTTTTGAAAGTCTCCTGAAGTTGACATCTGAAGAGACTTCCAGTGTTGCAGTATATTTATGAACTTCTTTTGAGTATTAACTGACTGTTTACAATGTTACTGCTTCATATTAAACATGACATCCATAATAGCCATGCTCCGAAAACGAAAGGGCTCATTCATCTATATTAGCTGTAAAAAATCAAGGATTCAGATATTTGGAAAGGGCATCAATTGGTAATGATTTGTATAGTTACTAAATAGCTAGTGTTGTTTTGTTCTAAAATTCTTTTCGAAAACTAACAGTCAAATTGAGGGAGTAGAGTCGAGAAGGTGGGGGTTTGTCCACCTTATACATAAGATTCTCTCTGTTAATTTTAGGGCTTAGACAGGTTCTAATTTTTACTGATAACCTTATGGAGTGGGGGCTGGCAGCCATTTGACTTTTAGGATGATAAATTCTATTTTACTCTGTAAAGAAAACCCCTACAAACGAGCCCTTTTATTTAGGATCCATTATTATAATAATATAAAATTTAGCTAAAAAGAGGTTTAGCTGAGTTTGGCTGGAAGCCCTTCACTTATGGGACAACCATGAACAAGCTATTAAAACCAGAATAGGAATTAAATATAAACAGTGACATGAGGATATATTAAAGGTATCCAAAATGTTAAAAAGTTCCACTTTTATATAGCATTAGGAATAAAGTTCAACTTGTCCTCTGGGTTGAAACATGATATTTTATTTGCTTTAGCCAATAAAATGCTCAGTCAAGCTGTTTTGAAAAGCTGCTAGTAAAAATACAAATCATTAAAGAAACAGTAATTGGCAGCTGGCTGGGGGCAGGAGATTGCTGGGTTCATAGCCCCTCCATTTTTTATACGACTTGAACAATTCCTTCATTCATTCACAGAATTACGAAAAAGCTAATGTCCACTACCGAAGAAGTGGCCAAAATCACGATCTTTGGCAATCTGTCTGTCGTTCTTCACTTGTTTGGCATAGCCTGGCCATCTTAAAGTTTGTTTCATTATAGCCCTGGACACTGGGATCGAATTACATTTTTCATATATTTTACTCTTTGACATTAGATCATTCAAACGAGCTCCTAAAAATTTCCTAAGAAAGTTCATTTGGAAAATATTCAGAGTGTCGAACGTGATCGACATTTCTTGTTTGTATGACACCCTTGTATTACTATTTTGGACCACCGAGATTGCACACTGTTAATGCGCATGGGCATATATGGCGGGTACAAAGATTGTTGTTCTATAGATACGACTATAGAAATTTAAAGCATATCTATCAAATATAAATCCTTGGCATAAAACACTTCAGTCAAAACACCAGGAAAATACAGGGAAGTAATCTTCCCTGTTACACATATAACCGGTATTTGAAAGACATACAAAGTTGATAAGCAAATATTATAGTATGACAGTGAGCTTTTAGCCTGACAGCATAGCTACGGTTATGACAGCGCTAAAGTATGGCTCTAAAAAGTGAGTGCTTCGAAAGTCGCAGGAAAATTCGTTAAATGTCAGGGTGACAAGTGGAAAACATGTTCCACATGTCTCACGTTCATTTGAAAATGGAACACACAAGTATTGTCATTTTGGACCAGTGAACTTGCGCCCTGTCAATGCACATACGCGTGTATGGTCGATAGTAGAAACTGTACAAGGCGTGCCAGATTAGAAACAGAAGGATTATGAGATGGCCTGTCATTGGACGAAAATGATCGCATAACATTACTTTCAGCTAATCAAAGGCGTTTTCCACTGAAGTAACGTAATTGAAAGGGAAAGAGTTATTTTATGTCTTTGGTCAAAGCCTCGCTGACAGCCAATGGAAATTACTGTTTGTCGAGTAAAGACAGAACTATACAATCCATCTGATTTGAATTTGGCACTTCTGGTATAGCATCTAATATCCGTCATATATGACCATGCGCATTGACAGTGTGCGATCTCACTAGTCCAAAATAGTAATACTTGAGTGTCACACAGACGAGAACTGTCGACCACGTTCGACACCCTCAATATTTTCCAAATACACTGTCTAAGGAGATTTTTAGAAGTTTGTTTTTATGACCTAATGTCAAAGAGTAAAACGTATGAAAATGTAATTCTGTCCCAGTGTCCAGGGCTATAATGAAACAAACTTTAAGATGGCCAGGCCACGCAAAACAAATGAAGGACGATATATAGATTGTCAAAGATCATGATTTTGACCACTCATCTGAGCATTCCCACAAAACAGGCTATACACTAGCTAAAAAGCTAATTGGTATTTACTGTGCCTAAGTCCATCAGCGTAATTGCTAAAAAAGTGAAGCTGTATAAACGCAGCCGCAGCAATGTATTTTTACCATTTTTTTTATGATATTAGTCAAGGTTTTGAAGATATTTTCATTTTTTTTCTGAGAAAATTAAAAAGGGTCCCGCTAGATTTTCAAAAATGTATTTGCTATTTTCCTACATTTTCTTAAATTGTCGCACCTGGGTAACTTCACTACCAACTTTTAGGCGGAAAAGTAGGTATTTTCTTATCTTTTTTAGGTCAAAATTTTGCTATAATGTTTATTCTGTTGTGTATAGTGGATACTGAGCCCCCGCTCCACCAAGAACAATTTGGCCCACATAACTGTACAGCATTTGTAAAATCGACTGTATTAAAATTATCAGAAATGCAAGGCATAGAGTACATGGATTCATTGAGAAACGGATTTTGGGCTTGAGCCTAGCAATGTGGTCACAATAACAAATTTATATAGGCTAACATAGATTGCAAAATTGGATTCTTTTTTCTTCTTTTGTAATTATGATTCTCACAAATATGGCAAACACAAATAAACTTAAACTTGAATATAAAATTCGTAATAGTATGGAGAAAACTATATGGAGAAAACTATTAGGATTCGATAATTTTTGTATTTTAGCTTTTGCCCCTGCCCTATTTGCAAGGCTTTAAAGATTTTGCAATGACACGTCAATAAGAAAAAATGTCTTGATTGAAAAAAACTCGACCTAGTGCAGTGGCGTCAGCTGAGGGGTGAGGGCATTGGCCTCCCTCATTTTTGCCCCCTCTTAATTTTCAAGAATACTTCTGTTTTGGTATTTCCTTTGAATTTTTTTATCTACCAATTATCTTGCGGAAATGAATCACACAGTTTGATGTGCAGAACTTACTGCAGTTCCAACTAGATGTGTTCACAAAAAAACAAGTGGCTGATTGGTCGAAAAACTCAAATCTTGTTTCAGCTTGTGCATCAGCTAAGCTATGGCTCTGGAATGAATGTGATAGACCATGTTCTGGTGTAGTAAACAATTTGTATTTTAGAACAAAAAGAAAATTTGCAAGAGCTCTTAAGGACCACAAAATCATGCTGATACAAAAAAATGTAGACAATATAGCAAGTGATCCTTCTCTTTTGTGGAAAAGACTTAAACATTCTTAGCAGACCTCTACTTGTAATATTTCTAAAATTAAGTGGACTGATTATTATAAAAGTGAGTTTTTGTCACCAGATCCATCAACTGAAAGTAAATTTGAAAAAGAGCTTGACAGTATTTTGGCTGCATTCCAGAAGTCTACCTTTGCAATTACTCACTAAAAACCAACGGTTTTCAATTGAAATAAAAACGCATCATTTAAAATATACTAAGTTTTAAACCAAAATTTTGAATTTAACCTAAATTAGACCAAATACCTTTTGAGATCAAATTGAATTCAAAAGCTTTTTATTATCGACTGCGATATTTTTTTTAAAGGACCTAATTTAGTTCAAAATATATGCAAAAATAAATTCCCGCTCAGGCACGCACAAAACAGCATCAAACCTGCCCTTCCCCAACAATATCTCGAGATTGTTATGACTTGGCGTGCCAACCCTGCATATATTTTCATTTTTTTTGTAAGATCATCCCAAAGCCCAGAAAGAAGTTTTTAGGGGCATGCCTATTTATATGTTTCTTTGCGAAACATGCAATAGGTAGCCTCACCCATCTTCAAGTAACTAGTGGGGATCGCTGAGGAAGTTCGGAAGGTCATGCACGCGTGAAGTTTAAAAATTGATTAAGCGAGGACTGAAAAGGGAAAAGTCTCTGGATAAAGAGGCATAAAGATCCCTCAACAGCAACACGACTCATTAGAATATTTTTAAACTGTGCCTGTAATATGGGCGCAATTGGGTGATAGAACCCCTTTTATCGCAGACATTTCTTTCCTTTGTAATATATCAAATTACATTCAGAAGCTTACTGGCACAGTAAGCGTAGAGGCAAGGGCATCATGATTACCAACAGAAAATTTCCTGGGGGGGGGGGGAGGAGGCGAGGGCTACCAGGAGCTTTGTTTTCACCTAGATTTAAATAGTAAAACTTCCGATTTTCCTATTTAATGATATAGTTTAATATCTTTCCATTTCCCGGGGCACTACCCCACAGCTTCCTGCCACCCTCTATGGGAAACATCCCTATAAAATATTTGTTCGAATGAGTCGCCTTGAAAACTGAGAAGGTGATGATTCTACAGAAGCATTGTTGTACGAATATTAAACTTGAACGAATCCAATCAGTTTACAATGGTTCTTTATAAAAATTAATATTTTTGGATATGTTTTGCATTATAAGCAATCAGTGCCTGATTTGATGAAGCAGTTTTTCTTTAGTCATAACCAGACGTCCAAAAATTCACTTGCCTAATGGGCAGGAAAGTGGTTCAATGCTTTATCCCGGAACATTTTTTTTATTTCTTACCCCAGAAGAATCTAAGCGACTATGAATTTTTCTTAATGCCTCATGCGTTTCATATAAGTAAATTATCGGTGTCTTTTTCTTAATCTGCCGGTAAAATTAGACTTGAACTTTGCTGTCACTCTGCACACGTCCGAAGTTAGCTGA
This sequence comes from Alatinidae sp. Z8VKAUB7J3, assembly GCA_010016025.2. Classification (NCBI taxonomy): domain Eukaryota; kingdom Metazoa; phylum Cnidaria; class Cubozoa; order Carybdeida; family Alatinidae; species Alatinidae sp. Z8VKAUB7J3. The sequence goes on along the minus strand of JAAAKM020073195.1, from coordinate 78,746,166 downwards.
ACAAACACGTCAGAACGACTTTATTTCAGGGCAATCGAAATTTCTGAAAGGCAAACTGTATGTAAAACGAAAGAGATGTTCGGTCGTTTCTCCTCCGCTCCGGCCAATCCAAGGCCCAAACTCAAGATCCCGGCCAGCCCCAAGCAACACAGTTTCCACGTCATCTCGATCTTCATTCTTTCTCCTCCCATTCTGCGGTCACAAACGCGGGAATCCGCCCCAATACGTTGGGCACGCGCCGATCATTTGATAGCCGCGGCCCCGGCGTGCTCCTCCCTTGCTCCATCTCTGCCTTCAAGAGTCGAACCATCGAATCCACCCGCTCGGGAAACGCTGCCGCCAGGTTCTGAGACTCCGTCGGATCCGCTGCCAAATCAAACAACTGCACGAACGGCGCCCGCAATAGTTCCTCCGGAGTCGGTGATCGTCCGAACTCGGCCAAGGCCCTCTGATAGGCGTCGGCTTGTTTGGGCACATTCCCCCACCGTCCGTCGCAACCCGAGCCAGGACAGAGACACAATTTCCCCCGGCCATCCCGAATGGACCAACTTCGAACCGAACTTTGCACCATGGTTTGCCGCGTCGCCCTTCCTTCGGGTTGGTGAAAGAGCGGTAAGAGGCTAACCGAATCAACCGCTTGCTCGGGACCGAGTCGTTTCCCGGCCGCCGCCGCCACGGTCGCAAACACATCCTGCAACCCCACCAATCGATCGCACATGCCCCCAGGAGCAATCACTCCCGGCCAACGAGCTACAAAAGGCACCCGTCGCCCCCCTTCGTATACCGAGAACTTGAACCCCCGAAAGGGCCCACTCGAATAGTGGCCTAGGGACTGCATCGTTCGATATTGAGCGACCGTCGCTTTTTCCACATTCCCGGCATAGGACGCCGCCCCATGGTCCGAGGTCGCAATCAACAAAGTATTCTCCGCCAACCCATGCTTCTCCAACGCACGCATTGCGCGGCCCAAGCAATCATCCACCTCCATAACAAAATCCCCATAGCGACCGAGCGCACTCTTGCCTTCCCAACGGGGATGCGGACTCGTCGGCGTGTGCGGCGCCGTCAGCGCAAAATACAGAAAAAAGGGCTGTCCGTTCCGCGCCCTGGAAGCCTGGCGTTCAATGAAGGCTTCCACCTCCGTCGAAAACCGGTCCAGCACTTCGTAGTCTTCGAAACTCTCTTCCGTCGGCCCCACCCGATTAAAAGCACTCCATCCCCGCTGCTTAGTAACCTTTCCAACAAAGACATTGTTCCTGACAAAGACGTAGGGATACATATCCAGCGAGCCCGGCAGGACAAAGCTATAATCGAAACCATAGTCCGCCGGGCCAACTTCTAACGGACGCGTGTAGTCTACGTTCTCCAAGCCCTGGACCTTCCCATCTCGCGTCGTCATCCGGGTCCCGAGATGCCACTTACCGATGTAGCCCGTCGAATAGTTGCTCAACCATGACCGTCAGATCTTTCAGGTTGGCCATATCGGAGGGGTCAGGATGGTGATTAGGGAAGGTGCCGTCCACTTCGCAAAAAAGCGGCACAACCTCGCAGCCAATTTCTTCCAGAACCCAGGGCGCAACGCGGCCAGGAATGCCATTGCCGCAATCCACCACCACTTTCAGCGGCTCTTCAACCTGCACATCGGAGGCAATGCGGTCGACGTATTCTTCCAGCACGTCAACTTCCTGAACACCGCCCTCGCCACTGACCAGGTCGCCTTCGACAATCCGCCGGTGCAGGTTGGTGATATCGTCGGCGGCGCGTGTGCGAATACCGAGCATAATCTTGCAGCCGTTGTAGTCGGGCGGGTTGTGGCTGCCGGTGACCATGACGCCTGAGCCGGTGCCAAGGCTATGCGTGGCGAAGTACAGCACTCCCGTCGGCACCGCGCCAATGTCAATGACATCCACGCCAGTTTTGCACAGGCCAGCGATCAGCGCCTCGGTCATATCGGGCCCGGAAAGGCGCCCGTCTCGAGCCACAATCACCTGCGGCTGACTGCGCGCCAGCGCTTCGCTGCCAACCGCCTGGCCGATCGATTCGGCTATCTGCGGGGTCAGGGTCTTGCCAACGATTCCACGAATGTCGTAGGCGCGAAAGATACTTGCCGGCACTACCGGGCTCGGCGCCTCGGCCTCCGCTGCCGTTGCCTCCGGGCTGGCGGCCGCCATTCGCTTAAAGCAGCGCAACCCAGACCTTTCTGTGGTGGTGTTGGAAAAAGGTGTAGAAGTAGGCGCGCATATTCTTTCCGGTGCGGTGGTAGACCCGGTGGGGCTGGATGCGCTGCTGCCTGACTGGCGCGACGACCCCGACCATCCATTAAAAACTCAGGTAAACAAAGACCAGTTTCGTCTGTTGGGCAAATCATGGTCGATGCCACTACCAAACTTCATCAACCCACCCCTGATGAACAACCACGGCAACTACATTGTCTCCCTGGGTAACGTTTGTCGCTGGCTGGGCGCAACCGCGGAAAACCTGGGGGTCGAAATTTACCCCGGTTTCGCCGCCAAAGAAGTTGTCTACGATGCCGAGGACCGGGTGGTCGGCGTAGCCACCGGGGACATGGGTGTTCTGAGCGACGGCAGCCACGGCCCGGCCTACACCCCGGGTATGGAACTGCACGGCAAATATGTGCTGTTCGGGGAAGGTGTGCGCGGCTCCTTGAGCAAAGAAGTTATTGCCAAATTTGATCTGGACCGCGACTGTCAGCCGGCCAAATTCGGCATTGGTATCAAAGAGTTATGGGAAGTACCGGACACACAACACAAACCCGGGCTGGTACAACACACGCTTGGCTGGCCGCTGATTCATCCCGCAAAAATTACAAAATTCCACATGCTTGCAGATAGAAGCTTGAAACTTTAACAGTAGGGTTCTCTGATATGCTGAATCTGATAATGTGATTATCATTAAGGTTCTATGACATTTAGGGGGTGTTTACCACTTTTTTAGAAAATAATGTAAATTTTCTCAGGCTCGTAACTTTCGATGGGTAAGACCAAATTTGATACGACTTATACATTTAAAATCAGCATAGAAATCTGATTCATTTGATGTATATTGGTATCAAAATTCCGTTTTTTAGAGTTTCGATTACTATTGAGCCGGCTCACTCCTTACATTTTCTGGGAATCCCCCAATGATAAATTTCTCCCACAGAAAATTTCTCCATTGAGTTGAGATTCTTTTTCAAGTCGGCACATACAACTTTTTTTTATATAGCTAACGCACAAACTTCTTTATTTGTTTCCCACTTAAGGAAAAAAACTTTTTCGCAGAAAGTTGTAGTCCTTTTGTCGAAAGTGATAGGAGACGAATTGATTGTTTAAACACTTTTAGAAAAGCTTAGTCCTATTAGCCAATTCATAATAAGGGAGTAATATGGAGCAACACCCCTCACTCATTAGGCTAATTTATGTTCAAATTTAGTGTTTTTCTTTACTTTCTATTGAAAATTTTTTTGTCCGGCCTCCAATTCAAATTTTAAGTTTAAATTTCCCACGCTAAAAATTTAATTAATTAATTTGACAACACAAAAATTGAACAAACTTACTTTCAGTTGCTAGCCAGCAAAACAAATGAATTTATAATGAGATCCGTAAGCCAAAATGGTTACAGGAAACGACAACAAGAGATTATAAATTTTGTTTCATTTCAAAAACTATACTCCGTCTAGGCTACTGGATCACGAATGAATTTATAATGAACCCGTTGATAAAATATTCTGAAAACAGAAGATTTTTTAAATTTATTCTTTAAAACAGTCTTATAGGAATTGTTTTCCTTATATTGAGCAACTAGCTATGTAAGCTATTGAATGTTACATTGTTGTAAATAAAATATTCAGGGTGGGCTAGTGGTCCAAGACGCGCAAAAAAAATTGAAGAGGCGCAGGATAGGCTAGTCAGCGTTGAATCACTTGCCCTCACCCAAAATGCAACAACACAAATTGGAGAAACAAATATTACACGTCCCCCCTGACTCTATGGATATAGACCCCTCTTACCCCCCACACTAATGAAAAAGCTAGAGCTAAGTCCCAGTTAGACTTCCCCAGACCAACCACGCTGGCCAGGATTACAATAAACTCAATCAGCAAAACATTAATTTTCAAAAGGTTGAATCGGCTGGAATAACATTAGGTTATTGCAAGTTTAACTCCACCCCCCCCCTTGGGAAACATAAGAAGCCTTCACAACCAGGTGAAATGATTGGCCAAGATGGGATTATGGTAAATGACGAAAATGAAATTACCGACATCTTGAATCATCATTTTGTTAGTATAGATGGAAAAACAGCAAATATATCATTACAATTGTCAGATTATGATTCCCCCCGCAAGTACCTGCCACTGCCTTTAAAAAAATCTACGTTCCTGCCTCCTAGAATTTTTTCCAGAATTTGTCCCACTTCTTTTAAGGTTTCAAAAGTTATTCTTCTACATAAAGGGGATGACCGTAATAATCCGTCTAATTACCGCCCGATTTCAATACTGTCTGTGCTTACTAAAATTGTAGAGAGAGCGCTATAAAATCGGATATAGAATTTTTTCGAAAAATCAGAATTTTTTTCAAAGCTTCAATTTGGTTCTCGAAAGAGACATGGGACTGAGCATCCTATGATCATTATTAACCGGTTGCTGATTGTGATTGTCTTGACAAAGGAGAAATTCCTACCAGACTGCTCCTGGACATTCAAAAGGAGTTCGACTCAAATTTCTCAATTGATTTTATTTCCAAAGCTTAAATATTCGGGTGTTCATGGGGAAGTGTTAAATTTAGTAAAATTTTATCTTCCTGAGAGAGCATAAGTTACTGTAATTAATAATTCTGCTTCTTCTTTCCTTCCACTATCGTCATCGGTTGGTGTCCCTCAGGGTTGAATTTTTGGCCCTCTTTTCTTTTTTCTTTATATTAACGATATATTTTAGGCTACAGCTTTATCTTTTCTAGATATACAGTTTGCTGATATTTAAATGAGCTTGCAAAAAATAGTATGTCGAAATAGATTGATGACACTATACTTGAGTCTAATAAAAAAAAACTATGCCTATTAATTATTGTAGAATTGGAAACAGATTTCCAAAACTAACCAACATTTGTGTTATGCTAAAAGACGGATTATCGTCTATTGAAAGAGCAGGAAGTATTCGTTATCTAGATGTGGTTATCGACGAAAATTTTTCATGAAAGGATCACACCCTTCCATGAAAAGCATCACTTGGCGTTCGTATTGAAAAATTTGATTCCTTATTCTACGCTTAGGTCAGTTTATTTTTACTTTTATTTTAATTTCAGTTTTATTTTACAGTTTATTTTTTTATTTTACGTTTAGTTTTATTTAGTTTATTGTACAATCTCATTTTATGCCAGAGTGGTTTACGTAAATACATTTCAGTCTAATCCTATTCCACTTCAAAAGATACAGAATAAGGCTGCTTTTATCCTTCATTCATTTCTACTATCTCCTTTTCTTTTGCCAAATGAATTAAAGACAGAATCGTTATGCAGCCAACAATTGTAGATATTCTCCCAGTGAGGAATTTCTTCACTAAATACTTTACGGCGAAACAGACACCGACCAACTATTTAAAATAGATGCCGCTGCGTGAAAACATCTAGATTTTGTCTAGTGTTTTAATTAATGAATTGCTGTAAATATTTAATTATCTAAGTTTGTGTTGATGAAAGTACAAAGAAAACAAGCATAATATCATTAAAAATAAATTGAACGATAGTTTTCTATTATGTTAGGAGTGTGGCAAATATAAAAGAATTTTGTAATACCAACAATAGCAAATACAAATTACATTCTAACCACTTTCCCGAAACAAGGGTATATTCCAAACATTAAATGGATATAGCGTCATAGCAATCACAAGACATATATAGACGAATAAGACGCGCAAGCCATATGATCGCAAGATTATAATGCATATAGTAATCATAAGACGTTAAATAAAGTTCCAAAAAAGAACATTGCTTAAATTACAGCCATGGTTTGCAACAATCTCAGCGTAATCTGTTTGTAATTTATCACTGATTTCAAAGATATGTTTTTTTGCATCAATGCTAAGAAGAATCACAAAGCGATATTTCGAGCCACTATAATAACGAAAAGGTGGCAGTTTAAATAGTTCACATTAACTTATCATTAAGTGACGAGTTTTCGAATTTAGGGATTTGTAAAGATACCAGCTCGTTGTTGGCGCTATCAACTAAACCAAATGCAGACATTATATAAATAAAAAAGTCGTAATAAAACAAGGGAAAGGCATCCTCGAAAAATTAAGGGTAAGTAAGCACTGCAATCATAAGTAGAGTAAACCCCTCTTTGCCTAAATCCGTTGTGAACAGGTATAATTCCAAAAACTAGACCGCTTGATTTTGCTTTTAAATAAGAATTATAATACAGAATTTCAATACCAAAAGCACAAAAGCATCAATTTTGATCTTGTGTCAAAAATAAAGGGCCAGAGAATGGACGACACTACCAAACATGCCAGACACGCAAAGTGCCAATATGTGTAAGACACACACCTTTACACGAAATGAAATTGTCTCGAAGTGACAAAAATGACTTGGTGTGCATGTTGTTAACCAATGAGAAACAAACAGATTTCAACTTGTGATTAACTGCATCTACAAAGTCTGATAATAAAAAAAAAATAAAAAAAACTGTCAAATAACTTGCTAATATTACAAATAACTGTCACATCCCTATACCATATACAACAATTAGGATCCTTCATGCTTTCCAAAAAAGAAGTTTCCACAGCCCCTAATAGTTTACGTGAGACGAAAGAATAAAAAAAATCCGAAATAATAGCAGCAGATACTGCATTCCAAAGAGCAACTCCTTGGAATGCAGATTCAGATTACGGTTGTAAACGCTGTCTATACCAGATCCTTGCGCGCCTCGAGGATTTCGGCGGCGCGAAACAGAATCTGCTGCCGGTCGTAACGGGTCAGGCTTGGCTGATAGTCGGCGGCGATCTGAAAGGCCTCCCGAACTTGATCGGCCTGGGCCCGCGGCGTGGTGCCGACCAGGCTGCCATCGTAGGGATTGAAGACCTCAAGCACCCGGTCCGACTCGACCTTGCGGCCGGCGATGCGCATGGGCTCGTGACGGCTGAGAGAAGTTCCGGAAACGGCGACGGCTTCTGCAACGGCGGTCATGAGGCTTTCCTTTCCTGATCCGGCGTCACCTGTCCGGACAGATCCCGGTTGAGCGCCAGTGAGAAGATGTCGAAGTTGCGCAGCTGCCGTCCGGCGGCGGCCGCTTTCAGGGGGCGGTTCAGCACCAGCGGCACGGTCTGCTCGGAGAGCCCGCCGTGGGTACGCAGGGGCTCGGTCAAGCCGGAGAGGTCGTGCCTCTCGGCGGAGGTGCCGATCGCGGTGTCCTCGACGGATATGACGATCAGGTCGCCGAGCCGCGCCGGCGGCAGCTCGAAGCGGTCGCAGGCCTGCCGATTGGTCAGGGCCGCCTCGATCCCCTCTACCCCAGCCAAGCGCTCGGCCAAGGCACCCACGTCCTGCTCCGCCGGCAGATAGACCGTCGCGAAGCCGCCCAAGGCGCCATGGTGCACCACATAGGGATCGGTGATCGGCAGGATCACCCGGGCGACCCCCACACCCAGCCAATTGTCCAAGAGGCTCTGCAGATAGACCACCTTGGGTGCCCCCTGGGCATCGTGCTTGGCGCTCATGCCGTGATCGGCGGTGATGGCCAGGGTCGCGCCGAGCCGGTCGAGCTCGGCCCAGTAGCGGTCCATCATGGCGTAGAAGGCATTGGCCTCCGCCGATCCGGGCGCGTGCTTGTGCTGCACGTAGTCGGTGGTGGAGAGGTACATGATGTCCGGGCGCCGGGTCTCCATCAGCTTGACGCCGGCGGCGAAGATGAACTCCGAGAGGTCGGCGGAGTAGACCTCGGGGACCGGCAGGCCGACCAGCTCGGGCACGCCCTCGATGCCGTTCTCGGTCAGGGTCGCCTGGTCGGATTTCTCCGAAGAGAAGGAGATCGCCCGGCCCGAGCCGAAGTCCAGGCCGTGCCCGAGCAGACGCCGCAGCTTGTCCTTGGCGGTCACCACCGCCACCGTGGCGCCCGCGTCGTGAAAGGCCTTGAAGATGGTGTCGACCTCGAGATAGCGCGGGTCGTTCATCATGACTTCCTCGCCACTGTCGGGGTCGAGGATGTAGTTGCCGCAGATGCCGTGCACCGACGGCGGCCGTCCGGTCACGATGGAAAGGTTGTTCGGGTTGGTGAAGGACGGCAACGCTATTGGACGCGAATACTCTGGAAATCGACTTTGCGAATCTTGTTGGAACGGCTGGAGAAATCACGACGCCGTCGGTGTTTACGCTTGAAGCGGCTGCCGTGCCGGAACCTCATGAGTATGCGGTATTCGCGGGGGTGGGGCTCGTTGGGTTTGTGGCCTTCCGTAGGCGTCTCCGGGGGGCACAGGCCGCCTAGCTTCCGATAGGGGTAATTATTTTTTGGGAGATCCCGGAGCGAAGCCGCAAACTGCTAGTATTCGTTTCTAGCAGTGCTGCGGCTTCGCGTATTTTTCAACAAAGGAGGTGTCCGGATCGACTGGGCGGTATTCTGCTGCGCACCGGTGGGGTGATTTTTTAATGCCAAAGCGTCCAGACTCGGCGGAACGGGATTGCATTCTGCTGACATTACAGCGACATTCCGTGTCGCTTAAATGGATACCCAATTTGGATTCAAGACGACCCAGTGGACGGCGATTCTGACCGCTGCCAATCGCAAGGCGTCGGGTTCGGTTGAGGCGCTGCAAAAGCTCTGTGGCGTCTATTGGGTACCTATCTATGCCTACGCTCGGAGCCAAGGGGCGAGCGAGACGGAGGCGAAGGATCTGACTCAAGGGTTTTTCATGCATCTGATCGAGAAGGGGTTATCCATCCGTTCGGGGGCGGATGGGGGGCGTTTTCGTTCTTTTCTGATCCGTTGCTACCGCAATTTCGCGACTTCGGAATGGCGCAAGGGGAGTGCCGTCAAGCGAGGTGGAGGGGCGGAAGTGGTTGCGATCGATGATGATGAGGCGGAAGGTTGGGCTTTGTCGGAGCTTGAACGCGACCTCACGCCGGAGCAGATCTATGAGCGCAAATGGGCGCAAACACTCCTCGGCCGCGTCATGGTGCGACTCGAAAACGAGTACGAGTTGATTGGCAAGCTCGACCGCTTTCGTGCCATGCGATCCTGCTTGATGGGTGATACTAGTGACAAGAACTACGCCGCGATTGCCCAACGGTTGGAGATGAAGGAGGGCGCGGTGCGAACGGCCGTGCATCGCATGCGGGCCAATTATGGCCGTTTGCTGCGGGAGGAAGTGTTGCGGGTGGTGGACGATCCGGCGGATGTGGATGACGAGCTGCGCTATTTGTTGACGCTACTCAGTTAAACTGAGCTGAGCGGAAACCACAGGGAAGCTAGGATTGAATTCAGTTCTCTCGGTTACGGGGATGTTTCCGCGTAACGAAGCCCGGTGTTCTGCGTGGTATCTCTTAGAGGTATGTCGCGAGAATGTTGCGAGAGGTGCGGGGAACCACTGATTGAAGGGGCGGGAATGACTTTTTGCTACCGCTGTCTGGCGGGGAGCACCCTCGATTTCATCGACGATAAGGACGATGATGGCTTCCATAAGAACACAGCTGAATTTTCATCCTGTCCAGATATTGTCAATGAATTACCTGACTTTAATGATGAATTAGAGCTAGTGAGGGAAGTGTGCCCCAGTTTTGATGAAGAACGATTTTTAAATTCAAAACAAACGCCGGTCTTTTTTGGTACGGCCTTACATAATTTTGGTGTCGAGGAATTTCTCGATTATCTATCCGTACATTCACCAGCTCCGTTGTCGAGGGAAAGCCAGGAAAGACAAGTCAATCCGGATGAAAACAAAATGACGGGGTTTGTATTTAAGATCCAGGCCAATATGGATCCTGCCCATCGTGATCGAATTGCTTTTTTGCGTATTTGTTCCGGCCAGTTTAAAAAAGGCATGAAACTTCGTCATGTGCGCGCCAAGCGGGATGTGCAAATATCCAATGCAGTTACATTTATGGCGGGTAGTCGTGAGCTAGCTGAAGACGCTTGGCCTGGTGATATTATTGGTTTGCATAATCATGGCAGTATCCAGGTTGGCGATACCTTTACTCAAGGTGAAAACTTATCGTTTACCGGTATTCCTCATTTCGCACCAGAACTGTTTCGTCGTGTTCGCTTAAGAGATCCATTAAAGATGAAAGCCCTGCAAAAAGGCTTGACCCAATTATGTGAAGAAGGTGCAACACAGGTATTCAGTCCTTTCATTAGTAATGATTTAATCCTGGGCGCTGTTGGTGTGTTGCAATTTGATGTCGTAGCAGCGAGATTAAAAGATGAATACGGCGTGGAATGTACCTATGACAATGTTCAGGTTGCCACAGCCCGGTGGATAGACTGTGAAGATGAACAGTTACTGAAACAATTTAAACAAAAGGCGGAACAATATTTGGCAATGGATGGCTCGGATTATTTAACCTATTTAGCCCCGTCTGTCGTGAATTTAAATCTGGCCATGGAAAAATGGCCAGATATTAAATTCAATGCCACCAGGGAACATTAATCGTTTTACTCAGCTTCCTTAACCGTATTACTTTCTGAATTACTTTCAGATCGGGAATAATGCGGTATGACTTCCTGTTGTTTCTCTACAGGAGCTTCCTTTTTGACCGCTTCAGGCTTGCTTTCAGTCACGACAGGCTTGGTTTCACTAGTAGTTTGTGAAGCAGGCTTGTTTTCTTGCTGAGTCACAGCTGGTGCCGTTGGCTTTTGTTCAACCTTGTTTTCAGGTTGTTTATTTTCGATTGGGCGATTATCAGTTTTTACCTGCTTGGTAGTATCAGCAGGTTTATTAGGCTGCTTAGCTTGTTCATTAACAACATCCTTATTTTTTTCTTCTGCCTTTACTTCATTTTGTTTGTTTTCATTGCGTCTGTCTCTTCTCAGCTGCTGCAGAAGGTGTTGGGGCTCGCAGGTCGGCGGCTAAATCCGCGAGAGTAACATCAGTTTCATGCCCAACGGCCGAGACCACCGGGATAGTAGACTCTGTAATAGCACGGACAACCACTTCTTCATTAAACGACCAGAGATCCTCTAATGACCCTCCTCCTCTGCCGACACTAAGGACATCAACATCTTTCACTTGGTTTAACGTATGAATGGCATTGGCAATTTGCTCGGCCGCCTCCTCTCCTTGTACTAAGACGGGATGTATAAGGAGTGGAATCATCGGACAACGTCGATGCATGATACTCAACATGTCATGCAAAGCAGCCCCATGGCGGGAGGTGATAATACCTATCTTTCCAGGGAAAAAAGGAATCTGCTGCTTTCGATGACGATCAAAAAGGCCTTCGTCCTCTAGCTTCTTTTTTAGCTGCTCGAAAGCCAGTTGAAGGGCCCCTATGCCTTTGGGTTCTACGGTTTCAAGTATGACTTGATAATCACCACGCGACTCATAAACGGTCACCGTCCCACGGATAATGACCTCGAGCCCCTCTTCAAGCTCGTAAGGAAGGTGTTGAGCTACCCCTCGAACCAAGACAATTCGAATTTGACTGAACTGATCTTTGAGAGTGAAATACTGATGACCGGAAGATGGTCGACGGAGGTTGGAGATTTGGCCCTCAACCCATACGGTGTGGAATTGGCCTTCCAAAGCCAATCGGATCTGAGCCGTCAGCTCCGAAACGGTCAGAATGCGAGAGAGAACATCCTGCAAATAGAACCACCCCTATTCATGCACCTGTAACCGCTGAATTTCGACAGCTTTCCCTGTCATGGCATCGACCTCAATGAGGGCGGCACACAACATGGCTGGCCCTGGGGCCACTTCAAAACGTCTCGGGGTTTGTAACAAAAACTTCTGAATCACGATGTCGGCCTTCATCCCGATAACGGAATTTTGCGGTCCTGTCATGCCGATATCCGTTAAATAGGCCGTCCCTTTTGGAAGAATATGATCATCGGCGGTTTGCACATGGGTATGTGTTCCCACCACCGCGGAAACTTTCCCATCAAGGAAGTGTCCCATGGCCATTTTCTCAGATGTTGTTTCTGCATGCATATCGACAATGATAGCTTGTGCGTGCTTCTTAAGATTAGCAACTTCACGTTCTGCAATCCGAAAAGGACAATCCAAAATAGGCATAAAGACACGTCCCATTAATTGAAGAATTCCTAGAGCCTCCCCCCCGGCGGTCTCAAAAACCATGGATCCCCGCCCCGGAACGCCTTCCGGATAATTCGCCGGTCGAAGCATACGGGAATCCTTATGGATAAAATCCACAGCTTCCTTTTTATCCCACAGTTCAGGGAAAAAAGAATTGTAAGCAAAAACTAGCTAAGCAAAAACTAAACAGGCCCCAATCAATCCTAGATAAAAAAAAATTAAGTTTGGAAAAACCTATAGTCTTGTTTAGACTGTGACTATGCTATTGTTTATTGGCTGACATATATTGACACTAAGAATATTGGCGTCGTGCCACTTTGTATACGACCAATTATTTATTTGTGACTTCTGTTTTGCAAGGCCGTATTCAGGAAGGAGGGTAGGGTGTTTGAACCCCCCACCCACTCTGATATTTTTGTCCGGCTTGTTAGAACGTAACAAAATGAATATAAGCAAATTTTTAATGCCTTTTTAAGTCTTTTTATACCCCCTTCTCCCTCTGAAAAAAATCAATTTCTAAAGGATTATAAAAGGACAATCCTTTCCTAATTGATTTCCAAGGAAAAAGAAAATCAAGCTTATTGACTCATTTGCAGTTAGTTTGAAGGATTTCCAACCAGGATTGCCACCACAACCGGAAAATAATCACAAAAATATCACCAAAACCAAAATAAAAGAAAAAATACAAAAAAAACGGTGGTTGATAATTATAGGCTATACACCAAAAAGGTTGGGCATCTTGAGATAAGACACTATGTTTTTCAAAGGCTGTCAACTGCTTCAAGAAGAAAGAAATACGGAATAAGGAAAAACGGAATTTCAACTAAGAACCAAAATTCTAATCCAAAATCCTTTTTTGCGCATAAAAAAGAGTCGTTTTGTTTATTTACTTACTATTTTATTTTTTACTTTGCATAATCTTTTTTTTTTTTGGTTTTCCATTGAAACGAATAACCACGATATTCCTCTTCCGTCCTCAAATCAAATCTAGTTTGATTTTGCGCGTATTCAACCCCATGTCATAGGCCTCCTTAATGGTAAACTTTATCTTTGGAAAAAGAACACTCAAATGGTATCCAATTTCTTATAAATTGCATAAATTGACTTTTTGGACTTTGTCTCAATTAGTGAGGTCCAGCTTGCAGTTGTTTCTTGGATTATGGTCTGGAGGAGTTTTGTTAACTTTTTGTTTAGTTCAATACAGTTTTCTGTGTTAGGATTCCGCTTGACTTTGTTCTCAGCCTGTTTCTTCTCAATTTGAGCTTTTTGGCATGCTGGATTCCATTCAGGGATTGAGTTTAGCTTTTTTCCTTAAATGTCTCAAAACCAAATACCTTTTGATCTGCACTGATTAGGGTGTTGGTGATTGTGTCTGTAAACTCATCTGTAGTCATGGCACCTTATCTTGAATTTTGTGAAGCTGCTGGTTAAATTCATACCTCCATGCTGGCCACATCTCTTCTTTATAACTCCATAGTTTCATTTCTTGTACTCGATATATATCGAGTTGGCCCGGCCGAAACCAGAAACCTTATGGCAGTATGTCTGGCACGTGAGCGGTTTGCCGGTCTGGTACCAACAACTGCTGACATTGTTCCGAAATGCTGCGGGGCAATGCGGCGATGACTTCGTTCCACCCTCGGCCCGTTCAAAAATCGCCCGGGAAGCCAGGGGGATGATTGCGGGTTACGCGCTTCTTTTCCTGCTATCAGCGGCTGCGGGCAGCACTGTCCTGCTCGAGGTCTGGATTCTTCCGCTCCTGCTGGGGCAGCCGTTTCTGCGGCTCTATCTTTTGGCTGAACACGGACGATGCCCCTTCGTGGCCGATATGTTTGGCGCCAGCCGGACCACGTTCACCAATGCTTTGATGCGGAGGCTGGCCTGGAACATGCCCTTTCACGCAGAGCATCATGCCATGCCTTCAGTTCCGTTCCACCGACTGCCGGAGTTTCACCAACTGACCAAAGGCGAGCTAAAGGTGACCGAGGACGGCTACACGCGCTTTAATCGGGATTACATCGCACATCTCTGAGGGTAATGCCTTAGACGGCGCCGCCCATGACAGCGAGGTGGACCGATACTACCTGCTCGGCTGCAAAATGCAGCTCCTTCTCTGGATTGTATTGCGACAGCACCAGGACCTGAGAGTTCCAGCGAACGAAGCGTTTGACATAGGCAAGCCTCGGCCCGTGTTCCTCGGCCTGGATCTGCGCCACAACAAAGTCGCCACGCCGCACGCGCTTGACCGGATTGACGAATACGATTTCACCATCGAAGTAACGTGGTTCCATCGACTCACCCGCAACATAGACCGCATAAGCTTCCGCGACGGATGACAGGCTTGGAGGTGCGAACACGTCTTCAAGCCTGTCGCCATTCATCACGAACTCACCATCAATGCCACCAACGGCCTGGCCGTAGACTGGTATTTTTGCGCTCGGATCGGGCAATGCCTCACCGACCCGGGCATTGGCTTGAGACCCGTCGTCTATGCGATCCGGTACGATTTCATTTGATTGCAAAGTTATTCCGTTTGCTGCCGTGGCGTCCCTTTCGGAACGGGCGGGCAGTGTTTTTTCAGACGGCGAATTCGCTGGTTCTGAACCGGGCAGGGGGGTCGCCTCATCGCCGAACATGAGCGTCGAAGCGGCGATCCCGAGATGCGGTGCAAGACGCTCGGCCCAGTCTTTGCTGAGTTGGCGTTCCCCGGCTTCGAGGCGGCGAATTTGAGGTTGCGATGTTGCCGCCAGCCGGGCCAGCTGGGCCTGGGTCATTCCGCGCGCCTCGCGCAATGTTCGGATCATGCTCATATCGTATGCCTCCCGGCGAAATCCCGTATTGGTATACATTTGCCGATACGGTATAGAGTCAGGCGGCGTGGTCACCGCCGGGGCTTGCTGCTGTACACCAGCGGTGCCGGTGACTGTCTTGCCGCTATCATCCTGGCTGAAGTACGCCCAGCCCATCAATGCCAGTAATGCCACTACAACCAGGCCAGCGCCCAACAGATAATTGCGCAGATCATCTTTCTTGTTACCTAATACCTCTCGCGCGGCATCGCGAATCAGGGTCCTGTCTACCTGTACTTTGCCCTGCACGTAGGCGCCGAGCATGGCGCGGTCGGCAATAACGTTAATCAGTCGTGGGGTACCTTTGCTGACCTGGAAAAGGGCACTGACAGCGCTGTCGGAAAAAATGCCCGGATGCCCGCCGGCTCGTGCCAGCCGGTGATTAACGTATTGCCGTACGTCTTCCCGGCGCAGCGGCGTCAGGTGATATCTTGCCGTGATCCGTTGCGCCAGCTGGCGAAGCTCCGTGCGGTTCAGCAGGTCGTCCAGTTCAGGCTGTCCAAGCAGAATAATACGCAGCAGTTTTTTCTCGTTGGTCTCCAGGTTGGTCAACAAGCGTACCTGTTCAAGTACCGCCGGTGACAGGTTCTGGGCTTCATCGATGATCACAACTGTGCTGCGCCCGCTCTGGTGGGTTTTCAGCAGATGTTTGTTCAGCGCGTCTATGTACTGTTTGACGCTCTGCAGTTCCCCGCCGGGGTAGCGCACACCTAACTCGTCACACAACGTTTCCAGCAGCTCGCGCACCGTCAAGCGTGGGTTCAGGATAAAGGCAACATCCAGATCCGGTGGTGTTCGATCCAACAGGTTGCGCAAGAGGGTAGTTTTACCGGTGCCAACCTCACCGGTGATCATGACAAAGCCACCGTGTGAAAAACCGTACATGAGGTGCGCCATAGTTACAAATATCTTGCTTCATGTCTCAAGAGCTCCTTCATACTTTACTTGAGAGAATGCTAGACAAGGATATCTTATGCACTCTTATCATTAATCAAGTTCTGCTGAATTAAGAAAGGAGTTAAGCTTCGCTACTGAAGCGAAAGGAAGCGACGCTTGGAAACTAGAAAGACAGGTCAGATGGTTCTTTTAAGAAGAAACTAAAAGCTAAATAAAACTGCGAAAGGGTTAGTTACTTTCTAGGAATTAATAGATTCAGTCATAGCTTTGGGCAGGTATCCCACTCTTGAATTTTTCTTGTCCAGATGTGTGTTTGGTTTGTTCCTTTGTTCTATTTCTGTTGTTTTCTTATCTCGTTGCAATCATCCGGGATTATAGATCCCCCCCCTTCCATGTTCTAGGTATTTCTGTGAAATAAATATGTTTTAAGACTAAACTGGCCATATATGACGTTTGATAAAAAACGAAGAATAGGAAGAACAAAACAAAATAAGTTGGTGTTGTCATATTTGATGGTCCTGGCTGTTCATGTGAACCCATTGTGAATTTATATTATTTGGGTTGCTTGCTTTTATGTTTTATTAGCAGCAACTGTTCTTCTTCACTTGTGCTTTAATTAGTTCTAATTCACTTATCTTCTAACAACATTCTTCTCTCTTTTTCATTTTGGATTTTGATTGTATAAGACAATTTGTCAATACCTTTTGCTTTGGTCCATTTAATGGTCCACATTGTTGATTTTCACCCATGGTTCATTTAAGTTATTTGGGTTATTCTTTTAGACTTATCATGTTTGATTTTTTGGGTGGTTCCAACAAATCATCATATGCAATAATTGTGTGTTTTTTTAGTCTATTCAAATGCCACCCTCTCTTTGGGAAAATGGAGGGCTCAACAGTGAACACATACAATGCATATCTAAAATAGCCCTTATTAATTTTATCTATTTCACTCTCTGCGAGTTAATTAGAATCGTTGGTAAGGTGAATAACGTGAGGTTGGCGCTCTGAACGATAAATTGAAGCAAGTGATTTCCAGGAGTATTGCCCCTGATTTGGAACGACCGTCCCGTAAGCATGTTTGAGGTGGCGGTTGTGTGCCTCACAATGGTGTTGCTGGTTTTGCAGAGCATATCTGTAATCGTTAGGCTGAGGTATTTCAGTTCTGATACAGCATCAACTGAATGATTTACAAGGGTAACACTATCACTATTACCTGTGTTGAAACTTAGAAACTCGCGCTTTCCAATGTTAATAAAAAGTCTTATTGACTGAAGTTCACTTTGTAGTCTGTTCAGGTTATTCTGCTTGTCAGTCGTCGACCTGCTGAGAAGATCACCATTGATGTAATGTAATCCACGTAAGATAAGTTGTTACCATGAATTAAAAGAGATGTGGTTCAGAATCTTAGAGATTGCTTGTTTAAAAATGAGATAGATAGATAGATAGGTAGATAGAAGAGCACTGTCTTACCGTACGTTTCTTATGATTTTGATTACTTCTGGAAAGGCACTTCTCTATCTGCTATACACTGTTGAATTTTGGTAACAAAATTTGATAGTTCTTACTATACTCGCACTTACGTCCCTGTGCACTTGAGAGTTCGTAGCTTTTATGTCAATGACGTTATGAATTGCTTCCGAAGTGCTTTAAAAGGTGACTTGTCTTTCTCTGATTCTATTACCATATTTCTCAGAAGCCTATGAGCCTCTGGACATTAGCGCCTTTTTGGAATCTATGCTGATCATTTCATCGATGTCCAGTATCTAGCTATGTAAAAAATAGTGTATCCAAAATTGCTAAGGATGCAAGATACACAAATAGGCCTGCGAGATTTACAATCGTTAGGGGTTTTTTCTCAAACAATAAATGTTTTACCTTTTGAGAAAAACATTTCTCTATCTATTTGGTTTGGGTTAATTTTTCTTGGACTTTGGAATCACAGTTCTAATGATTAGAGTAGGATTTTAATCCATATTGGGATTTTTTCTGAGTTAAAAATTTTTAAAGCTCTATAAATCAGGATTTAATAAAGTTATAAGTTATAGCTAAACCTTCCTTAGGTTTTGTGTGTGTTGCAGATCTATTTCTGGAATTTTTTCTTGAAGTTTAGAAAATGAAGTTTCTCCAAGTTCATGAAAAAGTCAGTGCTCTTTAGGGGAGGAAGAGGGGAAGGTTTGTTTACATATCTCAACTAGTTTACAAAATAGCAAAAAGCTCCATATCTATAATTTTACCCTTATATCTCATTAACAGCAGGTTTCAATTCCACTTTAAAAAAAAGTAAATTAGTAACTTGTTTTATTATTCACAGCATTTGATGAAAAATCAGTAATTAAGAAACTTAATTATTTTTTTTCACAACTAATTTATTTAAAAACTGTATCAATTAGGGAATTAGGTGGTATTACTCATTTGTTATTATCAGATATATTATGGAATAGGGTGGTTGATACACTGTTTAGTTTGGAATAGTATTTTCAATAAGCTTGCTTGTCTCCTTTGTCTTTGGTTCTCACTTTTTCAGGGAATATAACATTAACAATGAAAGAAAACTCCCTACATTACATGTAAATTTACGCTACTGTAATCTTATCACCTATTTTCCTGAGAGGATTGACCCAAGAATATTAAGTGTCTCAAGCTGAAAGCCAAGCTCTTAAGGGAAAAGTTTTATGCTTAAGTTTTAGCTTTTCTTAGAAGTAGAATAGTTGGTCATAAAAAGGAATACTAGAGGATACTAGAATAAAAGGATACTGTTCATAAAAGGATACCAGAACAAGTTACTGAAAAGATGGGTCCAGATGTCCAAAGCTGAGTTCCGACCAAAGGCAACAAATTTTGTCTTTTATGTAAGTAACCAAGAGTCGTTTCTATATAAGAGACCAGATGACTGAAGCTGAATTCCAACCAGAGGAGACATATTTGTCTTCTGTGTGAGTGGCCAAGAGGGGTTGCTATATAAATTGTGAGATGTCTTATAGTAGCTTAACACATTTTTTTTCACTCATTTGGCCAGAACTGCTTACCGAAGAACTGCATTCACCGCAATTTGCTTCCGGTCACTTAAATAAGATTTAAACCAAGACTAACTCTTCCCGGTCACACCGATTTTTTCCAGCTCAAGTAATAACTGTTTATGGTCAATCGTGTCAAAAGCCTTCTTCAAATCCAGGAATAAAGCAGCTGGAATCAGACCCGCTTCAAACGACGTATTTACCCAGTCGTATTCTCCACAAACGCCGCTTAACCCTCCTCTTCCTCGGCAACCTCGGCGGGCAGGTCCCCGCGGCATTTTTCGATGACCACGGCGCAGAGGATCGAAATCTCGTAGAGCATGATTACCGGGACCGCGAGGAGGATCTGGCTGATCACGTCGGGCGGGGTGAGGATGGCCGCGACCACGAAGGCGATGAGCACCGCGTATTTGCGCTTGGTCCGCAGTCCGGCGGCGGAGACCACGCCGATCTTGGCCAACAGGACGATCAGGACCGGCAACTCGAAACAGACTCCGAACGCGAAGATCAGCCGCATCACCAGGGATAGATACTGATCAACCTTCGGCTCGAGTTCCATCGGCAGATTGCCGTCTCCGCCGGGCGTCTCGAAGCTGATGAAAAACCGCCAGGCAAGCGGGATGACAAGGTAATAGACCATCGCCGCGCCCACGGTGAACAGGACCGGCGTGGCAATCAGAAACGGCAGGAAAACCTGCTTTTCGTTCTTGTACAGACCCGGCGAGACAAAGCCCCAGATCTGCGCCGCCATGATCGGGAAGGAGATACACATGGCGCCAAAGAAGGCGACCTTGATCTGCGTGAAAAACGCCTCGTGCAGGGCGGTGAAAATCATCCGCCGACCGGTCTGCCCCTCGGTTGCGTCGGCGAGCGGCTGGACCAGGAAATTATAGATATCGCCGGCCACCGCGTAGCAGAGGAAAAACGCGACGATCATGCCGATGAACGAGTAGAGCAGCCGTTGCCGCAATTCGACCAGATGCTCCAGCAACGGCATCTTGGCGTCGTCGAGATTATCCGCCGGCATGCCCTAGGCCTCCGTGGCCGGAGTTTCGATTGACGGGGTTTCGGTTGACGGGCTTTCGGCGGCTGGTGCCGCAGGCTTCGCTTTCGCCGGAGATTTCCTCGCGGTGGCTTTCCGGGTCCCGGCCTTGGCCGCGCCGGTCTTTCGAGCCGTCGTCTTTTTCGCCCCCGTTGTCGTCGAGCTTTTCGTCGAGATTTTCGCGTCGGTTTTCGTAACCGTCTTCCGGGACGCTGTCTTGCGGGCTGTTTTCGCCGGAGCGCCGGTTTTCTCGGCGGCGAATTTCGAAGCGGCGGTTTCCTTGGATTTGGTCGCGCGCGGCTTTCTCGCGGCCTTCGCGGCCGGTTTATCGGCGGATGGCTCGGTGGCCGCGGTGCTTTCCGCCGGCGGTGGGGTAATGGAACTGGCGGGTGTCGAAACACTGTCCGCGTCCCATCCCTTCAGCGGTTCTTCGTCCACCGGAGCCGGAGCAGGCTCGGGCGTCGGCGTGCTATCGGGACCGGTTCCGGCATTCGGATCGAGCATTGAGTTCTCGGTCGCGTCGACGGTCGCTTGCACAAAATTTTCCAAGTTTTTGTCTTTGTGTCATTTTTCAGGACTGTGATCTTTATGTTCAGATCATTTATTTGTCTCAATGATTTTGTCATGGAAACATTTCAAGGTATATTTTGAAAATATATAACAGTGAAGCCATCAAACTATTTGGTCTTTGAGTTCTGAAGCCTCCAACATTGGAAAATTTCAAATTTCATCTTTAATTTTGTATGAAGTGCATTCCTTTTGTTTGTTGACTATATTTATGTATTGTGTTTGTAATTAGGATTATAATTCAGCTGCTTGCGAGCCATCTACAGTCCAATCCGAGCCGGAGAATAGGCACCAGCGATTGGTGACAATTTGCAACCAAATGCCTCCACTCTCTGCCATTATAGTTGAAGGAGACTTAGCCAGCTTGGGCTCGGTAAAGCCCCCTGGTTAGTACCTGAACTCTTAAGTTCTTAAATTTAACCAGAATTTCTACTGAAGAAAATGTCGACGACAATGTACGACATTGTGTCAAAAGATAGACAGAGGTCTGATGCTTGGAGAGAAATGGTGTTTGGAGAGGTGTAGCACCTTCTATCTCAAAAAACATAAAGACCAATGGGAAATAAGCACGGCAACAAACCAAGGCTTTTCACAGTACAGTGAAGAAGGACCTGGAAGCCGGGGACTTGAGGCTTTCGAGTAGACAATCAACATAATCTCAAGGTTTTCCCCGCAATGTTCAGAAAATTCACTTGTTTTCTAATTTTTGTGTTTATCCTGCAACTAAGCACTTACCCCTTCTCGTGAGTAAATATATATGCATACCCGAGCTATATTTCTTCATACATTCACAAAATTGGCTACATACGCAGCAATTAGCTGATGCGACATGTTCACTGTCACATGAAAAACCTCAGTCAATGACAAAAGGAGAACTTGAAACTTCTTAGAATCAAAGGTGGGGTAGAAATTATGTGACTCTTCCCAAATATATATTACAAATACTACTACTACTCCTACTAACACCTCACTGTGGCACCAATTAATGTGAGACCAACACAGCTACGCACGCTCCTCCTCCGTACCAATCAACTTAGAGTCTCCCTCTTTAAAATCTCCCAAGAAGTTCTCATTTCCTTTAAACATTTCCTTATGGTATCCTCCTATTCTATTCGTGGACGACCTGCTTTTCGTTTGGCCCGAGACAGTCGGCCGGCAAGGACTAATACATTACAAATACAAATATAGAGATTTTATTTCAAAATAATAATGTATATACAAAACCAGATAAGAGCACATTCCACGAGCATATAATTGGCTAGGGTCATAGTGATTTATTTATTCTTTTTTTCCTTCGAATTATTGCAGCAGGTCAGATTATCATCCAACTTGATTCATATAACTTTTATGCATGCATAATATGTGTATTGGCCATTCTTTATAGCTTGAAAAATAGAAGTGATCAGGATTGTTATTTTGAGAAGTGCCACTCCCATCCGGGGCAACCAGAAAAAATTTATAAAATTGATAAAAATCGAAAACGAGAGAAATATTTTCATTTATATCTAAGTTCCAATTTGATTTCCATACTATACTATTTTGCTACATGCTGTAATTTAGAATTTTTCGGACTAATTTCTTTTAAAAAAAAAGCACACTCTACTCACTTTAAAATGCTTAAAAAACTCACTTTAAAATGCTACATAAATTGTTCGTGTCACGAAATACACGAAATACGAGGAGCTCACGTAAATAATTAGTTTTGTCCAACTTTTTGTTTTGCAGCTTGGGGAGACACCTCTTCATCACGCCGCCGAAAATAGCCACTTACTGATTGTGACACAGCTCTGCACGCATGCTACAATTCTTGGTCATTCTAACCTCATCAATATGCAGAGTTCCAGTGGAGAGACTGTTCTTCATTCTGCGGCCAAAAACTCCAAAAGTGACGTGAATCTGATTATGGTACTATTGAAGAATGGAGCAAATGCTGCATTATTCACACATTCTGAAAATGAAACAGTTTTGCATTATTGTGCAAAAGCAGGACATGCAAAAATGATGGAAGTAATATTTTCGGAAGGCAATAATTTTCAACAGGTGATTAATATCCAAGACAGGTGTGGAAGATCACCCTTGCTGCTAGCAGCAAAATACGGACATACCAGAGTGATGGACTTGTTGCTGAAAAATCAGGTATAGCACAGCCAAAAAATTTATATTATCAGACACCAAATGCCAGTAAAGTAACGTTGAGCAACCTGACATGACTTTTTTGCTAATGAGAATTTTCATTAGCACAATATGCATAATTGGCTATCTTAGAAATCTGCCAAGAGTAATGACCAGTAGCTAAATAATTCTAAAGCCATATAATATCTGTCTGGTAGGCGAAGAGAGACACACGGATATGTTAAAAATGTGAAGATTTTTGAACGTCAACATGTGTTTTGATGAGGCTTTTTATATTGGAGTTAAACGTGTCTCCAATGTCTTTCAATTAAATTCTGTAAATATGGAAAACCAAATTTAGAATAATTTATCGCGTTTTAAGAATTTTAAAACTGAACGATTGATTTAGTTCAATAACCGTCATGCTCAACAGATAATAGCTTCTTTTTTCGTGAAAAAAATGTTTTCCGTCTAAAATTAAAGTAGTTGTATAAAGTATGTCAGAGTAAATGTAAAGTAAATTTAGAGTGAAGAGTAAAAATATGAATTTCCTGGAGCGTATATGCAGTTCTGAACTAACTTTTTCAGTATAGAGCAACAATGAAGATCAGGACAGAAATTGAGAATTGAACAGTATCCCAATATACCGAAACTCAAACCAGTGGCAGTACTGACGAGGATCCAACAAGTTGCACTTGCTACGGCACCGCTATGAAGCTATAAAATTATGCTTTTACTCCTCAATACTAGGGTCCTGAGGTAGCAAGGTCCAGTAGCAAAGGGTCACAAAGATTGTAGGCCTGCCAATTTATGCTATGCATTTTTGTCGATATCATTTCTTTCTAATTTGTAGGCTTAGTAAAATGGTGGAGGCACTAAGATTTAACCCCCTTCCATCCTGACATTTCGGTTCTATACCTAACAAACGATATTCCTACCTGTTACCATACTTATGCAGGGCTCCCACGGCGTCATCAAAGTTAATAAAGTTTTTCGTGAAATTGCGATCATAAAGGTTGTCTCGCTCACAAGAGAATTTCTCTTTTTTGACTTTACAGCAATTTTTTCATAGCGAATAACTGAATTAAACATAGGTCGAGTGGAGAAAACTATCTTCTTAGGCAGAAATTAGATGAAAATAGTTTTTGTCTAGCCCTTGTTCTTTTACATAACAAATTTGTTTAAACAAGTATGTTAAACAAACATTACACAATATACACACAACTACACATACAATATACGCTATTACATATGTAGACACTTATTTATATTTGGTTTATTTGAAAGTTTCCACAAGTCTTCTGCTATTGGCTGAACTTGGCGAACTTTCTTCAAAAAATTGAAAAAAGTTCAACTTTTTTCGACATCAATAATGGCTATAAAGTTATGCGAGGAAAACAGTTAATTAACTTTGTGGACGGTATTTATTAATTTTACTGACCATTGGCTGCCCCGCATTAAGCTTCCCAACAATGTTTTTTTTTTTTTCAATTGCTGAAGAAAGATCTCCAAGTGTTTATCAATGAAAGATGAAGGCAAACTTGGTCAAGATTCAATAAAAATTCTGAAGATGGCAGGCGAGTCCTAAAATCAAGGAGGATCAGTACGAGAAGTGTATACGAAGAAGAAGGGATGTGAGAAGGGTTCGGAAGAGAGTCCCAATGCCTCCATTAAATTCAAGAAGAAGAGGAAGAAGAAATAATTTTGTCTGTACACATTGTTGTCAGGCCATCCACATTCAACACGGGTTGTGTAGATTATCGTTTCGAGCTCCGTGTTTTACAGGAACGAATGTCTCCTCAGAATAGGTGTTCAAACATGCCATCGCGTTACAATTTTGAGGAAGTCGTCCCCTCAGTGAAGCTTTAAAGAGTTTTCATCTCACGGCAGTGGTTTCTAAACTTTATGTTACCACGCCCCCCTTAAAAATATTTAATAATTTCCCCCCCCCCCCCTGCTAGAGGCTTGCATGTAATAATTCTAATTGTCACTTGTTTTGCCTTCATCTTGAAAAGAATACAAATTCATCCATAAAGTTGTAACCTACTTAGATCCTATATGGCCAGAAATATCAGAATGCCAGTTTTAAGAAAAAATAGCAACATTGTAGCCAATTCGGAGGTCAGGTACCTGCCCAACTACGTGGCATGCTTGTATATATTGATTCTCAATGTCACTTGTGGTCTAACCACTGACAATTTGAGCCTCTTCTTGATGTCATGAACTGGGTCCCAGCAAGGTTACACTAGATGCTCGCGCATAATAAGAGGCTTCTTCTTGATATCCTGACGTCACAATGCGTTAAATAAAACAATCGTGTAAGATATACAAATTCTTCCTTAAAGTTGTGACTTATGCATGTCATTTGTGGCCAGAAATATCAAAATGCTAGTCTTAAGAAAAAAAAACTTTGTTGCCAATTTAGTGGTCGGGTCCTGGCACGACTACGTGGCTTGCTTGTATATAGTGATTCTCATTGTCACTTGGAGTCTAACTGCAGACAATGTGAGCTTCTTCTTGATGTCATGAACCGGATCCCAGCAAGCTTACGCTAGAGGCTTGCATATAAAAATTCTACTTGTCACTTGTTTTGCCTCTTCTTGATATCATGGCATCACAATACGTTCTATACAACCACCTTGAGAAGAATACAAATTCTTCCTTAAAGTTGTGACCCGTTTAGATCGTATGTTACCAGCAATGTCAAAATGCCGGATTTAAGAAAAAAAAAAAACAACAACATTGTAGCCAATTTGGAGCCTGGATCCTGACACAACTACGTGGCATGCTTGTATATATTGATTCTCATTTTCACTTGCGGTCTAGCCGCAAACATTGTCAGCTGTACTTCTTGATTTTATTAACTTCGTCCCAGCAAGGTTACACTAGAGGCTTGCATATAATAAGTCTAATTGTCACTTGTCTTGCCTCTTCTTGATATCATGCGGCCACCATAGGCTCGATACAACCACCCCGGGAAAAATACAAATTTTTCCTTAAAGTTGTAACTTAGTTAGATCATTTGAGGCCAGAAATGTCAGAAGAACAGTTTTAAGAAAAAAAAAGAACAAATTTGTAGCAAATTTGGAGGCCAGGTCCCGGCATGACTACGTTGCTGATTGTGAATATTGATTCTCATTGTTACTTGTGGTCTAACCACAGACAATGTGAGCCTCTTTTTGAGATCATAAACCCTCAGCAAGGTTACGGAATAGGCTTGCATATAATAAGCCTAACTGTCACTAGTTCTGCCTCTTCTTGATATTATGAAGTCACCATAGGTTTGATACAACAACCCAAGAAAAAATTAAAATTCTTTCTTAAAAACTGATAAGCTTTATATTTAATTCTAGGCACTTGAATGTGACTACGTTTCCGCACATCTTCACGAATGGATTGATTTAATATTTGGATTTAAACAACAAGGACAAGCAGCTGTTGATGCTGTCAACGTTTTTCATCACCTTTTTTACGAAGGCAATGTTGATATCTACAGTATTGAAGACCCTCTTAAGCGGAACGCGATTATTGGATTCATAAACAATTTTGGTCAGACGCCAAAACCTTTATTTAAAAAGCCACATCCAGCCAAGAAAGTTGGCAAAAATGGTTTTCCAACTGAATCCTCTCAAGTTTTCTCAATGGGATCCGCGGCTGCTGAAAAATTATTTTTTCATCATCTGCACACCTTAAGACCTTCTCTACAGCCTATTAAAGAATTGAAACGGCCTGTTGGGCAGATAGTTCAGCAAGATAGAGCCTTGTTGGCAGTTGAAGAAAATAAAGCGTTTATTCCACCCTCAAATATCAGATGTGTATCCTGGGGTTATGCTGATCATACAATAAGAATTAGCACATATGAAAATGACAGGTCAATTCTTATATGTGAAAGCCAACAGTATGGCGATATTTTGGCATGCATCTGTCCTACTCCAAAACTTATTATTAGTGGAGGCTCTGATACCGTCGTGACTGTTTGGGAACTTGGCCGGAAGACACTTGAGGTGAAAAAGCGCCTTTACGGTCATACAGATGTTGTTACTTGCTTGGTTGCAAAACAGTCATATCAAATAATCGTATCAGGCTCTCGGGATTGCAGTGCCATTATATGGGATCTGTCACGTCTCAGTTTCATTCGACAACTACGTGCTCATCCTGGTCCGATAACAGCTGTGTCAGTTAATGAGTTAACAGGAGATATTGCAACTTGTGCTGGGACGTGGCTCTTTCTTTGGTCGGTAAATGGTGAATTACTTGCCAATGTTAATACACTAGTCGGTCGTGCTGACAGAATGCAGCAAATACTATGTGTCGCTTTTTCTCAGGCCTTAGAATGGGATCCAAGGAATGTGGTATTAACAGGATCAACAGACGGTGTTGTACGTATGTGGTGTTTAGAGTATGTCCAAGTGCCTATTGATGAGCCCTCTGTAACTACTGTTGAGGAAAAGGCGAACGTCGAGGAAAGTCTCGTAAAGCAGGAGCTGCTCAAAGGCGAATCAGATCAGGAAAGTTCAGATGATGATGATAATCAAAGTTCTGAGTTGCATAAACGTCTGCAAAGTATTATTGCAGAAAATCAAGAATTATTAATTGAACTCAGGGGAGAAAAACTTGGAAAAGGCCAACTCGAAAGACAATCCTCAGTCGATGAACCTGTCAGAAGCTCTGATGCTGAAGTTTTCTATCACGATCAATCAAATCAGCGCAATTTTTGTCAAGAAAAAAAATCACTCAGTGATAATTTATCAATTCTGCGCCCCTAGGCAGGGCCTATTGGGTCTGTTGGTAAATCCAGGTCTGACATTATGGCAGTAAAAGTAATGTAGGTACGATAGGGGTTTACTTCCCAAAATTATGGGAAGGGGCAAATGAACACCGAAGTTGATGTGAATTTGTGAAAAGTCAGATACAAAGGTTTCTGTGGTGCAAAAATTGTCCTTTTGATCAGAGACTATATAACACTAAAAGCACCAGAATTTCTAGCTTTAACGCTTTCCTTTGAAAGCGCATTGGATGTGCACGAAGCGCTTTGAATGTCGTAAAAACTAATGAAAAGGATCCTATCTTCTCAATTAGTGGATTCATTTCTATGCCTAGTATGATGGCTGTATTCAAGAATTTTTTTCTGTCCTCAAGGAAAAAATTCGGTAAAAAAGCAAAAAAGCCTAATAACATTAACTTAGATAAAACTATAGAAAAAAGTACAAAATAATTGTATTTTGAGGGATCGGATCTTTAAAACTCCTCTGTATACTTGGTTGTGCTGATTTATTTTTTAAAGATTTTTTTTTCTTTCAGTGTTGCACGGGCCTTTCTACTTTGTATCATATATTTCATTGCCGTTCAGCAGAATCCTTCCAATGTTGGCTTGGAATAGATCTGCTTGGTATTTCTGCCTCTCTTCTTGGAATCTTCGTTTCAAGCGTTTACTATGCTTTTTGGTGTCACCCGGTATGTTTTTAATCTGTTTAAGCAGGAAGGCTTTTTTTTTTCTTCTGACTTAGTTTAGAGGCACGCATATTTTGGTTTCATGTCCTTCTAACCTTAAAAATTACCATTGTACCTTTCAACTGAATTTCCCTTTGACTTTTATACTGTTTAACATCTTTAAACGACAATTATTGAATAGTGTCTCGAGTGAGATAAAATCTTTTTTGAAGAACATTTAGTATTTTTTCAGCCACAAAAGAATTCATGTTAAAATAGGCTACTAATGTGTAAACAAGGTAACGAGTGTGGTTATCAGGCTCATTCTCGTGACACAGGAATTCTTCTCTTTGGACCTCGAGTTTAAGAAATAGAGACAGAGCCACCAGTTCCCAGGACTGGACTGGCCATTTTCAAATACGAATAGTGAGTCTCATGGAATTTTGATACTTTGCGCAATTCATAAGTACTTTTGTCTGCCAGTCCTTTATGGTTTTTTCATCAAGGATTGTCTCTTCAGGTCAACTGAAATCTTGGCTCTTTAGCAGCATTATTAAAACATAAAACACCCAGAAATTATTCCATATATAAGGGAGGCTACCCCTTCCTTAACCCTCACACTTTAAGGGCCTTGAGATCGGAATCCTCTTCGACTTCGCCGTCTTTTACGACTCCCATGATGCGGCCGTGGCCGGCGAATATGCCGTTAGAGTGATCGGCCAAATCGAGTTCCACATTCAGATTTTCCACTTTCACCGGGCCGTCGTTGCAGATCTCGACGTCCATGATTACTTTGAAGTTGCCGCAGACGTCGCTGGTCGGGTAATCAAAGCCGACGATATCGACCTCTACTTCGATGGAAGGTTTGGGGAGGATGAAAACGCTGAAAAATTCGATTTCGGAAGTACAGCTAATCGTTGCGCCGGTTTCGGCTTCATAAGCCGTCGTAGCTTCTATGTAATATTGTAGCTCGGCGACTTGCGCGGTCGGGTTGATCCAGGTATCCGCTGAGATTAAATCTTCATTGCCGGAATCGCCGGGTTTGGCATTGTCTGCTCCTGGAATAAGATTTTCCGCGCCTTCGATATCGAGCAATTTATAAGAAACGCTTCCATTGCATTCATTCACCGCTCCTTCATTATTCAGGCTAAATTCAATACCGGTGGAGAAATCGGC
>JAAAKM020073195.1:78670849-78716826 GCA_010016025.2 Alatinidae sp. Z8VKAUB7J3 | reverse complement strand
TTTTCAGAAACCGAGCATAGGGAGGGAATGTCTTCTTGCTTCTCAATAACTGGCGCGGGTTTGACATAAAGGGTTTGTTCCGCCAGAATGGAGCGGTTGCATTCGTCGGTAAAAGACCAAATGCGGGTAATGGTATAGCAGCCGTCGGGATCGGGTTTGGAATAAACGTCTTCCGGCATGACTATCGAGCCGCTAATTTGGCAGGAACCGTCTAGATGGTTATCATAACCTAAAGCCGTTTTTTCCGGAATGTCCGTTGCACAGACCGTCGCGTCGGCTGGAGGTTCTTCACATGCCGCTTTTGGCGCCGGTAGAATACCTACCTCTTCGTAAAAATCCAATTCGACGGCGCACTTATCGACGCCTTCCCAAATCAGGACGATCGGCTCGTCGCTGCCACAAACTCCGGGATGTTCGTAAGGCTGAAGCCTAAAAGTAGCGGAACGATAGCAGGGATCGTCGGGCGACAAGCCATTGTCTAAAGTCTGTGTACTGAAGACTTCGGGAAGCGGATAATCGCAAGCCACTTCATCGGGATATTGATCTGTAGGCAGGTTGACAGGAGCGGCGGGCAGGATATTTACTTTTTCAAAATAATCCAGCGCTTCGCCGCAATTATCGACGCCCTCCCAAACCAAATATATGGCCTCTTCGCTGCCGCAAGGCGCAGAATCATCATATGGCTGTAAGGTCATCGTAACCGAGCGATAACAAGGATCGTCGTTTGGTAAACCATTATCTGCTTTAAGCGTACTGCCTGGCTGCGGCAGCGCATAACCGCAATCGACTTCATCCGGAACCTGATCGGGCTACGGCTGGCGCTTCAAGTTCACCAACATCAAGGCCCAGGACATCTCGGAGACCGAGGACGAGGGCGAGCGTGACCGTCGGCGCGCCGAGCGTGCCCGCGAACGCGAGTGGCTGTACAGCAACTGGCACGGCACGCCCCGTGGCGTCGAGATCGCCGGCGTGAGCACGCAGAAGGGCTCCTGGCGCAAGGCGAACCCCGGCGGCAAGCCCATCGCGGTGCGCTTCTTCGCCGACGGCACCATCGAGAACGCCGTCGCCGTGCGCATCGAGAACACCGACATGGAGGTCAACAAGGAGTACCGCACGGTCACCGTGATCGTAAACGGGCTCACCTCCGAGGCGAACTGGCAGAACGGCCTGGGCGAGCTGCCCGAGTCGCTGCCGTCGAGCACCTTCGGGAACTAGCCATGGCCTCCGCGCGCACCTCCACCCGACACGCCCGCGGCTTCACGCTCATGGAAGTCATGTTCGCCTTCGCGATCCTCGCGGTCGTGACGGCCCTCATGAGCGAGATGATCCACCACAACATGGAGAAGGCCTCGGCCGCCATCGACCAGCGGGAGCTGCGCGAGCTCGCCGACACGCTCTTCGGCAAGATCCTGTTCGAGCAGGCCGACCACCGCGACGGCGACGAGGGCTCGATCGCCGTGGACTACGGCCAGTGGGCAGGCCTCCCCCAGGAGCGCGCGGACCGCTACAGCATCTACCGCTGGCGCCTGCGCAAGACCGAGATGGTCGCCGCCGGCCAGACGGATCCGAGCGACGACGCCGAGGGCCTCTTCGGCGCCGACGACGAGGACGAGGAGGAATCCTCCAGTTCCAGCGGCGGCTCCTCGGTCAGCGAGGCCGACAAGGGCAACGTCAAGCTCATGCGCTTCACGCTGACCGTGTACCGCGAGGACGAGCCCGACAACGCGCTGATCGTCCTCACGCGCTTCCTGCCCCCGCCGGAGTACGCCGACGGCAGCAGCGGGAGCGGCAACTGATGCTGCGCTACCTCGCCCATCGCCGGCGCCTGCGCGCGTCCGGTCGCGCGCGGCTTCACGCTGCTCGAGCTCGTCATCTCCGTCGCGCTGCTGAGCACCATCATGGCGCTCATGTACCAGTCGCTCGGTCAGACGATCGAGACCCGCAACATGGGGCAGGACGAGCTCCAGGGCCCGAACGTCGCCAACGCCATCCTGGCGCAGATCTTCAAGGACTTCCGCTACATCTACTACGGCGGTCTCCAGGGCGAATCCGGCTTCCGCGGCAAGGCCATCAAGATGGCCGGCATGGACGCGGACCGCGTGGCGTTCGTCACCGCGCGGCGCACGCGCACCGTGGGCACGGAGGACGACGGCCGTCGGACCGACGAGGACCGCGCGCATCAAGTCCAGATAGTACGCGCGGGATTTCTCGGCATCGTCACGCTCGGCCTGGGCAATGCGCTCGAAGAGATAAGCGGCGAGCGCATACTCGGTCTCCGGATAGGTCGAGTTGCCCACCAGATCGCCGACCGTCTCGGCCGCCTTGCCAGCCGCCTTCCCGGCCAGCTTGCCCAAACCCGAAACCGCCATACTTTTTCACCCTCCTGAACGCCCGAGCTGTTTGCTCACCCTTCATATCATGCGCAAGCACAGGGGCGACAACCTCGCCTGGGGTCCCGGACAACGATCCGACCACCTGCACCGGCCAGGACGGGTTCAAGTCCGCCACGGTTTGCAGCTTGGCAGAGGAAAACTCGAATACAGCCAAAGGTTGCAATACCCCTCATTTCGGTTCAGACTGTCGATTCGCGTTATGGGCGTGGAAAGAACCGGAAAGTCGGTGTCGAACAATGCAGTTGGAAGCTCTAAGAAAACTCGTCGTCGAGCATGGCGGAAAGCTCATCCCACTGAATGCGAAGTCGTTCGGACTGCGATCGCTGCCGCACCTGGAGAGCGGATATTGCTTGGCGTTTGCGATCCTGTCGATTTCGAGAAAAGACGGCACCCAGTTGATGGGGCCCTCGGAGAACACCCTGCGAAAGCAGTACTTCAGGCTTCGACCTGACCGCCGGGTCCAAGAAGCCGATCTATCGGCGCATTGCTGCAAGATCATGACGCAACAGCGATCGATCTCCGTGGGCGCGGACTCGAAGGAAATCGAAGCCATCTATGAACGCTCTGTCGCATGGCTGAAGACGCTCGCACCGGCCTACGAGCTTGCCTACGAGGATCACAAGATAGTCGATGGGGACACGGTCAGCGGACTGAACAGCGGCACGATCGCCAAGACAATATTGAAGACCCCAGGTCGCTACATCATCGGCATGTCAGGGCGAGTCAGCCACGCCATGAGTGTATACAGCAATGGCGAGAGCAGGTTGCTCGTCTTCGAGCCGAACTACGGGGGAATGTTCATTCCGAGAGATCGGTTCACGGATTTCTGCATGATGTTCTATCACGCAATGCACAAGTCGGGCGCCTACGCGTACTCCAAGGCGATCATCATCCGCTTCAGGCTCTAAGGCACGCTAAACGGTCAGAATTGGCTCGTTACACGCTCCGGTCTTTGACAAGTCGGGCACTACGACCGGTCTTCGATCAGCTTGCCGATACGACCTCAGCCCCTTGAACGGCAGCCCTCGCCAAGCCATTGCCCAGCTCCGCCCTCAACGCCATCGCAGGTCGCCGGCGGTCGGCGCCGGGTTGGTAGGTGATGGAGATCTCGCTGCGGGCGGCGCGCCAGCCTTCCAGGACCTTGTCGTCCTACATTTTTTGCCGCGGACGGAGCTGAATGAAGTCGTGAGTAAGAGCATAAATTAGCTATATCACAGCTATTTAATGACTCAGTGCTAAAACAAACCAGTCATGACTGGATGAAAAACAAATTATACCCTAATTGATTCAGTACGAAATCGAACAAAGTCTTGAGTTGGTGTTAAAACGGCTTTGGTAGAACTGCACTTAGTCCCCCCCCCTCTAAACACAAAATTTTTTAGCAAATTATTTTACCCTGATAAAACCCAGTTTAGATCGGAAACTAGCAATTATTTTTCATCTGCAATACTAGAGAAATAAAGTGGTAATGCCACCCTCTGGCATCCTACTCAGCTTACTGCCATTTTTAAAATAGAAGATAGACTTGTTGAGCCTTGGTTGAACCAGAAGCACGAAAGCAATTTAAAAAATGTAATTGGTAAGCCAAGCTGGACCAATGGTAACTCTAGCGTCCTCATTTTCATGGCCCGATTTTTAGCACAAAAGTAGGTATGGTGTGGTTTGTTTGAACCATATTTGTGCAAGGAGGACTCCTCCTGTTCCTACTGCACCAGCTTTTTAGCAGAAAGGTCGGCATGTAGCACCTATGAGTCATCCTGGCCAAGTGGTTAGTGCGCTAGACTGGATATCCCTTGTCAGTGAGGACAGGAGTTTGATTCCTGGTGGCGCTGGTTATTTGGTCTGGAACGGGGGTTAGCGGTGTGACTCAGTAAGCTCGGCCAGAGTCAACCCATCTATAAAGGGGTACCTGGGGAAAACCACCGGAGGGTAGGATAATTTGCCACTACCACATATTGCACTCCTGGCCAAAGGCAGAGGAACAGGAGATCTGTATCTCCGCTTTGTACACAATTGGTCAGTACGCAAAAAAGTTTTTATTTTAAGTTTAAGATTGATACAAGTCTGGAAGAAGTTTTAGGATCCACTAATTCTCCGAGAGCTGATTTTTTATTAATGATGGGAAACAAGTATAATCGAAAAGTTGGGCCACAGTTACTGCAAATTATAGGTACAATAATAAAAAAAATAGGTAGTTTAAGTAAACAACCAGAAAAAGTTTTAAACCAATATTTTGACCCCACCTTATTAGATCAGTTCCCTGCGGTCGAAATTCAAAATTAGAGCTTTTAAAGCACAAGATCCTTTTAAATATCAAATTTCATTAAGATCTGGTCACCCTTTCGTAAGTTACAAATACCCCAATTTTCAAAATTGCCCCCCTCCTCAACTCCACCAAAGAGAGCATATCCGGTCCGGTTATGTCAGTCACATATCTTAGACAGGTTTTTATTTTTCCCACCAAGTTTCATTCCGATCCCTCCACTCTAAGTATTTTCGAAGTTTTAGGTTTCCCCCTCCTACTTATGCTCAAGGCTTTCAACCTTCAGGGGTCTCTAATATCAGTCATCAGCCGATTCGTGAAAAATATTAAGGGGGGTTAGAGGGAGAAACCAATTTTTTCAAAGTCGTTACCTATCTAGATATTTTTTTTTCACCCGGCACTAGTAGTATGCCAGAATTCAGAAAAGAAATATAGTGCTGTCTTCGAGAAAAAGGAATGGACAGATAAATAAGCATATATACAATTATTGTTTGTTTAATAATATAAGAATGCAGGAAAGAGAGGATGCGTTTTCGTGAACTCTTTGTGCTTTCTGTTCCATGCCCCCAGCCAAGTTTTCTTAAGGTGTTTGAAGCAGGCAAAACCGGTTTTTCAAGTTTGCTTCTCTAAACTGATTGGCTGATGACTATTGTCATCATTCCTGTAAAATACCTGATGGTTTTTTATCTGCTGGCATTTCGCAATGTTTTTCTAATTTGGCATCTATCCAGTTAATCTAAGGTCCTCTCAATGAAATGTTTTTATTTTCCTAATTGGACATCTTTTTATTTTATTTTCACGCTGCGTTAGGAAGAGGATGTAAGTAAAATATGCTGCTCTTATTGACTTTTTTCTGGAATAATATTTCTCTGGTTGTTTTGCATGGGATTTTTATTCTCTCAGGAAAGATCTGCGTTTCCTGTCATAACAGGATTTACGCCTGACCAGGTCTCTTACATAGTTGCTAAAGCAACACCTTGATAAACGGGTGGGGAATATTAATTTAATTTTTTAATATTCAAAAAACCCAATGTTATTTCGTAATTAAAATTTAAGCTATCCGAGGACCCTGATTTGGTACGTAGACTCTATCCCCACCTACCTATCTTATTTGGGATATTATTCAGGGTCTTTCAAAAAGTCGTTCAAAATGTTTGCTTTTATTAAACAAAATTATCCTCGATTGAATAATTCCTCCTTTTTGTAGAGTTTTGGTTACTATTGAGCCGGATCGCTCCTTATTACAGTTCGTTACCACGAACTGTTTGATTCTTGCACACGCGCTCTGGTCCCTTAATTTGGTCCTTAGTCTGTTTCCTTAGCTCTGGTCCCTTAATGTAAGTTTTGCATACCCGCTCTGGTCCCATAATTTGGTCCTTAATCTGGTCCCTTAACTCTGGTCCCTTAATTTATGTCTTGCACACGCGCTCTGGTCCCATAATTTGGTCGTCCATATTCCAACACTATTCAGAGGCCTTCCTCTTAATAATTGAAACCCTACTTTTCCACATTGACGTTTTAAGCCTACAGTTTTAAGTTCGGCAGCCTTGAGCGCGCCGCGGGACGCGAGGATTCGGCTGCTTTCCCTCCAGGGCGTGTCGACCTTGGGACAGTTCGAGAGACGCGCACGCCGTCGGCGCGCCCGCGGTCGATGAGGATGGAGCGCCGCGCGGGATGGGCGTCGTGCGCGCGCAGGATGCGCGCGACGACACCCTTGGGGATGCGGTCGAGCTCGCCGCGCTTCAGCACCTTCAGCACCTCGGCGCGCTGGAGCAGCTCTTCGCGCGCGCGCAGGTGCTCGTTCCACTGGCGACGGTTCTCGAGCTCGAGCTCGCGGATGCGCGGGTCGTCATCGCCGGCGCCCTCGCCCCCGGTGAAGACCTTGGGGCTCGGGGTGATCTCGGAGAACCAGCCGAAGAAGGAGCCCGTGGGCTCCTCGAGGAGCGGGACGCCGTTCGGCTTCAGGACCGGCAGGGCGAACAGGGCGATCAGTACCGCACCCCATGCATGTCGCTTGCGCAAGCGCATGCGCCGTCCTCCGCGCTCCCGAGCCGCAGGAGCGCCAGCCGTCCATCTTGGGGGGCAATCGGCGTTTGCCCCCTAGATTCTGTATTCAACAACGCAGGGAGGACGGGTCAACACCCGCCTCCCGATTCTCCTGCCTCCCGTCGCTCCCGCCTCCCGATCGCCCCTCGCGGGAGGCGGGAGTGCCGGGAGCACCGGGAGGCGGGAGACGGGTCCGCGCCTTCGCGCGGAGCTACTCCTCGCCGGAGTCGAGCGCGACGCGCAGGTCGCGGATCTTCTCGAGGAAGACGCCCGTGCCGCGGGCGACCGCCGTCAGCGGGTCCTCGGCGACGCGCACCGGGAGGTTGATCTCCTCCGCGATGACGCGATCGAGGCCGCGCAGCAGCGCACCACCGCCCGCGACCACGACGCCGCTGTCCACCAGGTCGGCGGCCAGCTCGGGCGGGGTGGCCTCGAGGGTGTTCTTCACGGTGTCCACGATGCCGCGGACGGGCTCCTGGAGCGCCTCGCGGATCTCCTCGGAGGTGACGACGACCTTGCGGGGCAGGCCCTGCTTGAGGTCGCGGCCCTTCACGTCCATCGTCATCTCGCGCTTGAGCGGGTACGCGCTGCCGATGCCGATCTTGATCTTCTCGGCCGTCTGCTCGCCGATGAGCAGGTTGTAGGTGTTGCGCATGTGGTTGACGATCGCCTCGTCCATCGAGTCGCCCGCCACGCGCATGGACTGGGCCGTCACGATGCCGGCCAGCGAGATCACGGCCACCTCGGTCGTACCGCCGCCGATGTCGACGATCATCGAGGCCTGGGGCTCGGTGATGGGCAGTCCCACGCCGATGCCGGCCGCCATGGGCTCCTCGATGAGGTAGACCTTGCGGGCGCCGGCGCGCTCGGCGGAGTTGATCACCGCGCGCTTCTCCACGGGCGTGATGCCGTAGGGAATGGCGATGACGACGCGCGGATGCATCGTAGTGTTCCAGATCCGTGAAATTAGGAACCTTAGCCTCTTTATCATCGGCGGTGATATTGGTTTGCGAGGTTTCGTAATTGTAATGATGCTGGGTAAACAGACCGGTTGAGACCGTTTCTTCGTAGGTAAAATCGCTGACAAATTCCTTCTTGCCGACCGCCATCCTGGGACTAATTTCTTCCACGTAAGCGACCTCGCAAGTGGGTTGGCAATCCGTATGCCCGCCCGGATGATTGGCAAAAATCACCTTGTCGTTTTCCTGATCGAAATAAAAACAAATACCCTCGTCCTCCAATAGCCTGCTGATGAACTGGTAATCGCTTTCATCGTACTGCAGGCAGTATTCCCGTTCGGGC
Organism: Alatinidae sp. Z8VKAUB7J3; assembly: GCA_010016025.2. Lineage (NCBI taxonomy): Eukaryota > Metazoa > Cnidaria > Cubozoa > Carybdeida > Alatinidae > Alatinidae sp. Z8VKAUB7J3. Next base: position 78,708,822 of record JAAAKM020073195.1, on the reverse strand, counting down.
AAACTACCACTGATTTTCCAATCGGCCGTGACACCGTGGTAGCCGATAACCTCGCTGACAATGTCCTGAACCGTCTTCTTTTGAAAAACCCTTGTGGTCCGATTACGCGTCAGCAGCCATAGCCTGGGGCGAATTTCTATATGGTAGACATAGGCCGGTTTACTGGCGTTGGGCAGATTGCCGTGCCGCGTCCTGCCCTGGGAAAACCGCGTGATGATACCCGCGAAATAGCGGTCGACGTCTAAATCTGGCCCGCATTTGAGGACCAGTTCGGCACGGGAATGCAGCATATCGGCAAATGAAAGATCGGGATTGGGAGATTTGACCTCGACCTCGATGCGATAGGGTTCCGAGATGTTTTCCCACACCATTAGCGACAGCGGTTGTATCTCGGAGCCGGGACTTTTCCAAACGATATCGGCCACGTTGTGTTTGACGGCACTCATGGGTATTTCCTCCAATCCGGGGGGCTCTGATACCCTTCGTAAAGAGCAAAGGATGAGCCAGGATAGATGGCACCTCCCCCTTTGGTGAGCAAGCTCACGGACTGCTGCCCGTCAGATCAATTTGCCGCGCAGACTTTCACCGAACAGGGAGATTTCTGTAAAAACTAACGCCATCCTAACATGACTGGCCGGCGCCCTTTGTGCGGAATTCGGAACAGGTTGTTCCCCATTCCGGAGAAGGGGTGAGCTATATCATCGACCCCATTTAAATCCCTGCAAAAAAATGGGCAAAACGGCGGACAATCCGAAACCTGTCATGCGAGACGAGCCCATCAGTACTCTAATCACCGTGGAAGTAGATAAGGAAGGTTCAGACCCTGTGAAAACCCATACGCCCCTATCTGAAAAAGAATGATTGTCTGGATAGCGCAACCAGCTTCCAGCCAGGTGAGTTTTTCGAGCCAGAGTTGAAAGTTAAAGCGCCAGTTCTTTCCTCCTGACTTTTCCTTAATCACCCACTTGAAAGGGTGTGCCTCATGTGCGGTTGCCATCCCTGGGTGTCACTGCCATGTCCCATAGTACTGTGATGTTGTCCTTTACTGTCACTGTCTGTGGTTGATGATCATACCACTATCGACTCTTAATAAAAAAATTAATGGGGAAAATACTTTGGCAATATTCTTACATGAAAAGGGCAAATTTTCATGTGGTACTTGCAGATATTTGATTAAAAGCAAGATTTCAAAGAAAGATGATTAGCTTATATAGAACTCATCTGTTTTAAAGGATGGCAACACTGATTCTAACAAGAACGCCCAATCTAGATACCGAATTTCAATGAAATTTGAAAAGTACTTACTGACTTACTTCACTTTGTACAATTACTTCATGGGTTTAGATTCTTCTTCGCTCTATTTTTCTTCACATATTGATGTTTCGTTTATCCAGGCAGTACTTTAAAATTTTAATAATTTTATACTCACCAACGTATCTAGTAGAGCAATGGCAATCTCTCAATCCAAGACAACTGATGAGCAGTGGGTCCGACATTGAAACTACCCTAAATAAACAGAAAAACCACCAAACAGACTAACTAATAAATTAAGTGCAGCTGGGGCGTCTAAGGGCAACGCCCCTCAATTTTGGCAATGGGTTCCCCCTCGATACGTTAACCTGCATCTGAAACTATACTAAATAAACACAGAATGTCGTAAGAGGGGAAGGTTGGACTGCCCAACTAGAGTTCTTAGAAAGGAAACAACTGAGCAACCGCTAGCAAAAAACCGATTGGCCATTAAAAAAGTACATAGAAGATATTCGGCGAATGAGTCGGCATCTTAACCTGGCTCCCCGTGATAGGTTACACACATTCGTGCACAATTTGTTGCCACATATAAGGGAGTATGTAATTTTAGGAAACCAAGATACGTTCGAGGACGCAGAACGTTTAGCTCGCTTAAAATCAGGATTTAAAGGACAAAAGACGGGTACGGTCCACATAACACTAATCTTAACTCTATCATTCTTACCCCCTTATACTCTTATATCGAGTTTAGTGCCTTTATTTTTCAGATTGAGGTCACCTTTAGATAGCTTTGCTTCAGTGGCCGGAATGTACCCAATAGACTCAAACCCAGATCTCATGCTTTAATGACGTATTATTCCACCAACTGAGCCATGGCGACCTGAAGTTTCCTGATGTGCAGCTACCCCAGTTCTTAGCAAAAAGAACGTATACGCATATAAATCAATAACCTTTTTTGTGCTGCTTAAAGACATTGAGGTATTCCATGCCATAGCGAACTTAAGTAAACCGGTGATTTTGGCTCTAAGAAATTTCAAGCCCATTTGTCTGACTTTGGAGCACCCCCGCGCCCCCCCCCCCCCCCACCCCCCCCACCCACCCCCCCCCCCAAAAAAAACACAATTATCAGGCGCTTCCAAGCGAGAATCTCAATATTCGAATTGATCCCAGCCCTTATCTGGCAGATTCGCTAGAAGTTGACTTTAATGGGAAGATAAGTATTCATACAGACGATACCTATCCGTATGCTTTATGGGACGAATCAAATGGAGACTATAAAGCCGTTTCTCCTGCTTTGGGTAAACATATTTTAAAGGTAACTCCTTATAAAAATGGAAAGCCGGGCGTCCCTCTCACGATTAATTTTACATTTATCGATAAGGTTCGTTCTAAATAGTTCTCACACGGCGATACGACGACATAACAATTTACAGGCGAAAAAGAGGGAGGGGAGATATTCAATTCTCATTGTGTGAAAGTTTTGTTTCAGTCTCTTGAGGGAAAAGCCTATGGAGAACGTACTCGACGAAGATTAAACAGTTGACAAGTAAACTTTTAGACTATGTTTAAAAATAATCATCGGTCAATCTTGATAAAATGATATCGATAAAGGCCGTTTGCATAAAAGCCACCGAAGATTCTACGTTTTTTTCATAATCCCGACTCAATCTTCGGAAAAAATTGAACCACCCGAAGGAGCGTTCGACTTGCCAACGTCCCGTTTGAGGGACGAATCCTTGTTTGGATTCCGGTTTTTGAGAGATCTCGACTTTCCATTTGTAAAAGTCGGCACACTCTTTGAAATAACCGCCATAGGCATGATCGGCACAAATTAGTTCTAGTCGATCGGTGGCTTGATCCAACTGCCAGAGTAGCTCAATGCCGCCTTCGCCGTCATGGATATTTGCTGCCGAAACATGCATGGCTAATGGAAGTCCAAAAGAATCGACGGCCAGGTGGCGCTTTCGACCATTGACCAGTTTGCCGCCATCGAATCCGGTTTCAATGGATATAAAGGCGCCTTTTTTAACACTTTGGCTATCCACCGCTACCCGAGATGCGCCGGGGTTTCTGTCTCGCCTAAGTCGTTCTCGTTGAACCACATAGGCTAAGACAACGGACCATGTACCATCTTTTTGCCACTTTCGAAAGTAGTAATAGACACTTTGCCAGGGCGGATATTTTTCATCTATATTTCGCCACTGGGTACCGGTTCGGGTCACTTTCAGGATGGCGTTGATAATGGTTCGCAAACAATATTTGCGTTTTCTTCCATTATCTAACAGTTCTTTTATAATTTCCCATTGGGAATTGGTCAGCTCGGTAAAGCGTTGACGCCGAAATATGCCTCTTCGTACTACCATGGTAATTTATGATTTGGTAACCACAAATTACTTGACCAGTTCCTTTTTACGAAATTCTAATATTTCCTCGTTAGGAAATTTAAACATAGTCTAAAAAACCGCCTTCCCGTTCGCCAAACTGACTTTTCCAGGGCGACATGGTGCACCCCTATCTGCGCCGGCGAAACGGTGAGGAACGGGTCGAGTACCCGTCCAAGAAGCTGCAAGGTGTGTTGCAGAAGACCCTTGGCGTGCCGCTGTTCCAGGAACAGGCGATGAAGGTGGCCATCGTCGGCGCCGGTTTTACGCCCTCGGAGGCCGACCGGTTGCGACGCGCCATGGCCACCTTTCGCCATACCGGTACGATTCACACCTTCCGGGAGAAGATGATCGATGGCATGCAGGCGAATGGCTACGACGCGGACTTTGCCGAGCGCTGCTTCCGGCAGATCGAGGGTTTCGGTGATTACGGGTTCCCGGAAAGCCACGCGGCGAGTTTCGCCCTGCTTGTCTACATCTCGGCCTGGATGAAGTGCCATTATCCGGCGGTCTTCGCTTGCGCGTTGCTGAACAGCCAGCCGATGGGCTTCTACGCGCCGGCGCAGATCGTGCGCGATGCGCGCGAACACGGTGTGCCGATCCGGCCGCCGGACGTCAATTTCTCCGATTGGGATTGCTTGCTGGAACTCGACGAGACAGGGGAAGGCGCCTATGCGCTGCGTCTTGGCCTGCGGCAGATCAAGGGTTTGAAAGAGGATGACGGGGAGTGGGTGAAAGCTTCGCGAAACAACGGATACGCCGATCCGGCCGCGATCTGGCGGCGTGCGGGGCTGAATGGGGCGGCGTTGGAAAAGCTGGCGCGGGCGGACGCTTTTGCGTCGATGGGGCTGTCGCGGCGGGAAGGTTTGTGGGCGGCCCGGCGGTTCGTCGCCGCCAATTCCCTCGGCAATGCCAAGCCGCTGCCTCTTTTCGAGGCGGTCGGCGATGATGGGTGGGGGCCGGACGTGCCGGTAACCTTGCCGGACATGTCACCCGGCGAGGCGGTGATGGCGGATTACGCCTCGATCCGCATGTCGTTGCGGGCGCACCCAATGGCGCTGCTGCGTGAACGCTTCAGTGACGCGACACCCGCCGAGGCGTTGGTGGAAACCGATAACAATGCCTGGATCACGGTCGTCGGTCTCGTTCTCGCGCGGCAGCGGCCGGGAACCGCCAAGGGCGTCATCTTCGCGACCCTGGAGGACGAGACCGGGGTCGCCAACGTTATCGTCTGGCCGAAGATTAACTCGGCAAAGCGGAAGCGTGGATGCGGTCGTTCGCAGTGCAGGGTCGGCGCTATTTGACCATGTTGCAGTTGCAGCAGTATCTTGATCATGAAATGCCTAATAAGCGCTGATAACGCCATATTCCTTGATGTTTCGGATTCACATAGTAACCATAAATGTAGAACTGCCTCTCTGCATGGTACCATACTGATTTCTTGCTATTTTCACTTTTTTAAATATTTTGGTTAATGTCATCAAGGTCGAGCTGAGAAGGTTGCCCGGATCCCGCTTGGATGCGTGATCGATCATTTCCTCGAACTGGCTGACATATCGCTGAACATACCCGCGGAAAGTCGCGTCGGATTCGAACTTGTTTCTAATCTTGTCGACCGACACTTGATCGCGAAGTCCAAGCAAGCGGCGCGTGAAGACCCCTGTATCGCCGGCATAAAAGCTTTTCCAGGCGCGTTCGGGCGTTGAGTCGTCCAGCAGCCGGTTCACATCGATTGCGAGCGAATTGAGGCTTTCCAAAACGAATTTGGCCGATGTCAGGAACGCATCCCGCTGCATGCGAGATTCGCTTTCGCGGACCAATTGGGCTCGATCGACAGCTTCCTGGGAGGCGCGTGACAAGGCCGACGCCTGGCGATTGAACACGCTTGCCTGTTCTTCCAATCGCGTCGTTGCCGAGCTGGATTGTTCGACGAGCGCGCTGGTGCGTTTACCGATCGTGTCGCTGGAATTGCTTAAGGCATCCCGGGTTTGTCTCGCAGCAAGCGTCATTGCCTGCATTTGGCTTTGCAAATTTGTAACCAAATTGCCGATTTCGGCCACGATCGATGTACGGGCGCCGATGATGGAGGTCGCCTGTTCGTTGACCTTTCGGCCGGCCCCCAACAGTTCTGCCGTGGTGGCGCGCGTACGGCCCTGCAAATCTTCGACAAGCGAGGCAAGCCGCCCGGCCGTGTTGCCCAGATCGTCGACGGCACGCTGCGCTTCGGAAAGCAGGTTGCGGGTCTGATCGGCAACCTCAATCGAGCGCTCCTTGGCGGTTTCCGAGGCGGCGACGGCAGCCTCGGACATCTCGCGAGCCTCTCGCCGGGCCTCGCTGGAAATCGAGGCAATTCGTCCGGCCAATCGCTCGGTCCGCTCGGTTGCGTCTTCGGCCTGACGGTTGAAACCGGCGCTGATTTCCTCAAACCGGCTTCCGATCTTCTGGGCGGCCGTTGCGACTTCTTGGCTTTGGCCATCAATGGACCGGCGAACGGTATCTATCCGGGCAATTGCTTGTTCGGTTACAAGCTGCACGTCGGCGGCCTGGCGTTCCAGCGTGGTTGAAATTTCGCGAAGCTGCTGGCCTGCCATTGTCGATTTTTCCGACAGCTCGGACACTTGCTCGCCAAATACCGAGCCTGCCCCTCGCAGAGCCACCGTGGCGATGCGGGCACCTTCCTTTAGCTGGGTAAAGCGCTGATCGAGTGTGTCGGCTACGCGCGAGAGATTGTCGCCAATATGGTCTGCGGCCTCGGTCGTTTTCGGCAAGATGCTGTCAAAGCGCTCGCCTAACGCCGTCAGCTTGTCAAAGACGGCACGCGTTTCCGCATCCAGCATCTTGGCTGACGTTAGTACTCTGAGGAGTGTCAGACGGAAAAAGCTTTTAAGTACACAATGTTTTCGCTATTTCGTGCAATATAATTATACATTTATTTATGCATAAACATTACAATCTGCGATGTTAAGGTCAGCGTCTGTGCTTAGCCCTGACCATTCAATATTTCTGTGCAAAGGAAAATTACAATTATTATCAAATATGACAACAAAGGAACAAAATCTAAAGGCAGTGCTTTATCTACCAATAAGATACAAAAGTGAAAGAAAAAGGAGCTGGCCTCAAAGATCGAAATACTACTGTGACTTCCTGTTGTTCTGGACTCAATTATGCTTTTATAAATTTACAAGCTAGTGCACATACCAGTCAACCTACTAGTTAAATCGCCAGCGCGAGGAAGAGGTTTCTCTTGTTAAGCAGCTCTTGACATACTTGCATGACAGTAATTGTAAGAAAAGGCACCGGTAATTTCCTTTTCTTGTTTACCAGTTTTGGAAGCAGAAACCTTTTCACAATGGCATACTAGAACAAATGCATTATTCTCAAGTACTCTTGCAGGTAAAAATTCCCCCAAAAGAAGTAAACCCCAAAATTGTAAAATCATCAAAAAAGCATAACCTTTCTCCAACGACAATTTTCTCATGAACTTCATCGAATTTCGCGGGTATAAAAATATGTTTATTTTGGAAGGAAGTAATTTAAGCGACGGAGAACGGATGTGAAATTGAAATCTTTCTATCTTAAGAATTTTTACATTATTGATGTAAGGTTAATGGATCTCCTTCATGTCTCTAATCACTAACATCTTTCCCGTAGCATATACTTAGAAATATCATTACTAACTGAATAAACGTTTGTTCTACGCATCACTGCAAAACGATAATGCAAGAAATAAAGAGAGTGTGCAAGGGAATGGTTTCAAGCGACAGCAATGTCGGTACTTCCGTAACGTTTTTGACTTACAATATTTTGCACCAAAAACCCTTGCTAAAAAGGTCAAAAATTGTCATTCGAAGTGAGCCCAACTTTTGTCACTGAAGAGGTATATGCAATACACAAAGTTTGCTACTTCAGATTCTCTTTTGACGCTATTTTCTTCGTCCAAGAAAGTAAACAATTAAACGAGAAAAAATCGATATACGTCGCACGTAGGTCAGCTCCTTGATATGTGGAATTGACGAGAAACTATCTTATGTCTGTTATCGTTATTGGGGAAAATGTGTCGAGAAGAGACATACCAAAGTATAAATGAAGAGTTCATTTGCAAAAACCGATAAATCCATATTTTGGATTTTGTGTTATTTGACATTTTCTATTTTTTGCCTTTTTGTAAATGGACTTAAAGTGTGATGTGGCGCTTTACCTTCCTAAGTAGCCGATGATTTTATTTTCAAACCCTTCAAGTTCAATTATCTGTTCCATACGCTTAAATCGAGAATCCAAAGGGCACGACAGCTCAAAGCCTATCTTACCCATGACGGCCTGACAGGAAGATTAGATCACACGGCCCTCATGAAGCGCCTCTTGGAAGAATTGGACCAAGCCAAGAAAAAGCATTCTGAATTGGTGTTTGTCCTGCTGGGTATCGACCAATTCAAGGAACTCAATCAAGAACACGGCCATGAAGTGGGGAACCAAGTACTGAAAGCACTGGCCATGTTCCTCAAAAGACGCATCGGGATTCATTCCGTTGCGGGTCGCTTTGGCGGCACTGACTTTGCCGTCATTTTGCCGAAAACAGCTCTTAAACAGGGATTCAGACTCATCGAGCATTTAACGGAACACTTTTCAAAAATCCAATTTTTCTCGAAAGGCTCGCCCTTCTTTGCAACCCTCAGTTGTGGTCTATCCCATTTTCCGCAAATGAAGAACGGCAATGAACTTGCCGAAGCCAGTACCGAGGCGTTGCTGATCGCCAGAAAATCCGGAGGAAATCGGGTCGAGGTGAAAGAGGCCATGCCCGAAAACGCCCAAGTCCAACCCCAAGAAACCGATGCGCTTTCCATGATTTCTTCTGAGGACCTTTTCCTTTTGGAAGATGATCATCAAGGCCTCGCCCTCGTAGAGAAAACAGCGCAGGCTTCAGAAAAACCCGCTTCCGAGCCGGCAAACTTAAAGAATAAAGTGATCGTGGTGGTCGACGACGATGAATTTGTCTTGGAAAAAACGGCGATCACCTTAGAGAAGAATGGACTCACCGTTTATACAGCGGGCACCGGCGACGAAGGCTATGAGCTGGTGGAAAAACACAATGCCCATATCCTTTTGACCGATTTGTTGTTGTTCCCCGGAATTCACGGATTCGAGCTATGCGAACGGATCCGCAGTAATCCCAAACTCAATGATGTCCGAATCATCTTAATGACGGCGGTCTATAAAGATTACCGCTACCGAATGGAAGGCAAGGACGCGGGCGGCAACGACTTTATTGAAAAGCCACTGGACTACGATTTGCTGTTGGAGAAAATTCAGGCACTCGTTCCGCAAACAACGGAACCCTCAACTCCGTGATTTAGGGATGCGTGTAGAGCACAATCGAGACATTGTCCGGCTTGGTGTAAATCGGGGCAGTTGGTGTGTTCCACTTATAATTGGCTTCCAACACTTTTTGATAGAGCTTTTTCAAAAGTACCTTGGGCTCATGACCTTCTTTCAGAAGTTCTTGAATTTCAAAGGGATGTAAGGTTTCTAAACCATCAGAAGCCAGCATCAAAATATCGCCGCTTTCCAAATCCACCTTCTCCCAAAGACCTTGTTACATGGTCTATGGAATAAGATCTAGGTTTTTTCAGATATAGAGGGGGGGAGGGAAATTTGTTGTAGCCCCTCATTTAGATTTTGTCTGCCTTGATTAATTATTAGGATTTTGTTTCCCACTATGACAGCTCCTACAGGAAGATGAGGCTAATACCAATTATTCATCAATGCATTCAAAATACTTGAAGCTATGAAGAAACTTTTAATGTGACAAGGATATAAAAGAAGAATGATTTATTACTTTATAAAATGAAATTGTCTTAAAAACTAACCAAATACATTAAAGGCTCTAAAACAATTGCTACAGAGTAATTTATTTAGAAGAAGTAGATAATGTGCATAGTTTAAGTATATGTGAACACTTTAAGCTCAGCTAGAGTTGACCCAGCTCTAAATGGGTACCTGGAGAAGGCAAGCAGGAAATGTGTGTGCAAGCACAGGATGCATGGTCCCCCACCCTCCATTGCACTTCCTGGCTGATGAGCCATGAAATGGAGATCTGCACTGCTGGTTTGCACCTTAAGGGTCTAGTGCTGTTATACTTTCTTCACTTACTGTCATGCTCAATTCAAGTGTGCTATTTTCTCTGATACTGCTTCATTAATGTCACTCATGGTGTTGCTGTGAAATGGTCAAGAGTAATAGAAAAGATTCCAATATTTTTCAGACCTGAACATTTATCACTCCACATAACAATTGTCTGAGGGCTTGGGTATGACCTTAGTAGGTATTCTATTGTAGTAATAACACTGAAAATAGGTTCAGGTGCTTAAAAATGTCATTCAATCTCATCCCATGCTGTATTCAGTGCATTAAAAATAACAAGAATATAAGAGGTCCAATGACAGTGAGGTTCTCACAATAATTGTAACACTTGTTATAGGTCCTGGCACCAAGAGCTCTTGGCTGAATTCATCCAGGTATCTGATAATACTGTGCTATCTAATATCCAAGAGAAATAAAACAGATGGCAGCACAATAACATTTTAAAATTGTCACAAAGAAATTTTAATCTCATTACTCTAATTTGTCTACTGTAATTACTCCAATTTTACTTTTTGTTGATAGTGGGTTAAAAATAATTACAATTGTTTGTAATAAAGAGAACAAAGTTTGAGCAATCATAATACAGAAATTTTTCTCTATGTAATTTATTGATTTATGTAAATGATTTTTTTTTATGTTATAATTTTTTTTTTAAATCGTCATTTTGTTCAGCATAGTCAAAAAACATAATTATCTCTTTTTAAACAACTTAATCCCCTACAGTCTTAAGGGGTGGGGCTGCAAGTTACAAAGTTTGACCATTGTTTACATATAGTAATGTTTATTGAGAATTGTAAAGACGTTTAATTATTAAATTTCCAAAGTTTGGTCTTATGATCTTATTATGACGTCATTTCTACATCACTGAAACAACAATATCGTCTAGTCCTTTAAAAACAATTTAAAGGCAGGTACGGTAACGTCAATTCACCTTTCAAGTTTTACGAATGTTTTGACTGTGTTAATGATCGACGTATATTTTCAGTGGTTTATTCTTCCCTGGAATGAAACTGCCCCCTGACCGAACGGAAGAGTTCCAGCCCCTCTCGTTAATATTTCTTAGTTTTATTATTAAGGGTGTCTTCTATGATTAGATATTGTATATCAATCAAATAGCTTTCACATAATAGCCTCCTAAACTGTGGAAAAGATATCCACTAAGCAGGAATGTCAGGTTAGCCTTCACCCTACATTGGTAAGGTTAAAGTAACGAGACTTCATTTTAAAAAAGTGACCATTTACTTTTAATGACCGTAGGGTTAACGCAGTTGATCGTCTCACACATGGGGTTCTTCTTTACGTAGTAGGAACGCCATCGTCGGAGACCAATGTGAGAAAACATGAAACGTGTCAAGTTGCCATACCCTCCCTAGCTGAGGGGAGAAGGCAACTCTCCATTTGAGGAGGGATTCTATATTTCAATGAATCATTACTACTATAAAGTTAGACCTAGATACAGACCAGACAGAGAAAATTATTTTATCAACATAAAAATGTCAAGATCCCAAATAAGCTAAGTGAATAGCAGTCGTACCTTACTTAGTGATTCAATGCCGGAGGGTAACTAAAACATTTTTGATAAAGTCTACTTGTATTGTAAAATGTTCAACTTATTAAAAATTTCTGACCACTGTTTTGATCGCTATTTCAAATAGCAAAAACCACACTAGAGGCGAATATGACCTGCAGGCTTGATACTCCACTTAATTTCTTTGGATCGTAACGTAAGCTGCTACGTGGTACAAACATGGCGAGAGTGTTTTGGTCATGACATACTTCCTTTAGTGGAGTTTTCATAACAATGCATAAGCATGTTGTAAAGCTGTCTCGGTTTGTTACCTGCATAGATGTACGGTGGTAAAGTGCATTTTCACCGTTGCAACCAATCGAGTTCTAACAGGATGACGTCACAAAAACTTTTTTCGAGGAATCGCAATTATAACTACATCACAGTGGTAACACTGCTACCAAATGCCCGTATACAAAACATCGCGTTCAAATCTCATATCAGCTGCAAGAAATGGCTGTTTTAATACGAAAAAAGCCTTAAGAAAACTCTTGTTAATAAAATTATGAACTAGGTTCATAACAGGGTTTTGATAGATAGGATTTTAAGTTTGAAAGGGCGTATCTCAACGATTGTTCAAGGTATCATTCTCAAATTTAAACAGGACTTTGATTTAAACGTAGTTGATTACTTACTTAGTTACTTCTTTATTTATTTATTTGTATCTAATAGCTTCAATAAATAACTCTTTGTCCACTCCCATCCCCATTACAATTCCTATGCTAGTTTATAGTAGAGTAAATCTATTAGAATTCTATATATTAATATAGTTATAAAATTCTATTTATTCTGTTTATAGTTTTAAAGCACGTGTACATTACGCTACATTTTTATGCATAGCTGCTCTTTTTTATGTTCGCCTTGTGAACAAAGACTTCAGGTTCCTGCGTAAAGTATCCAGCAGACTTTAGTTGTTGTGGTTTATTTTTACGTGAAAAGGAGAGGGCGGTCTTATTGCTCTTCCTTAGCTAGTTTTCCCTTCGAATCACATCTTAGTCTATCCTTGACATCTCTGTGCAATATCCATCAAAGCACCGGCTTAGATATTTATCAATAGCCTATTGAGTTTTATTCTAACCTAACTTTCTTTCGAAGAAATATGTTTTTACTTGTACAACGTTGAAGTTATAGTACTAAGCATAGAGCAGCAATAGAACGTGATCCATTTGTTCATTATGGATGAACACAGGGTCTGTGTATTTAAAATATTGATTTTAGAGCGCTGAGTATGACAATCCCTAACCTTGCCTAAACGTATATAGTGTACGTTACGCATTCATACGAATAATAAATCTTCAGTAAAGAAACGTTGTCCTTGTCGAAGGAAATAGCGAAATAAGAAAGAAAAAGGGCAAACAGGGTCCTAGGTCACCATTTAATCGTCCAAAGATGAAAAGTATTCTCTGAAGATTGAAAGGAACAAAAAAAGAAACCGTTCATTTTGTCTTAGGCCCCTTGCCCCTTGATTGTTTGTACTTCGTCTGTTCATGTTTTATACTTACACACATGGTAATATTTTCTTTTCTGCTGCACACAAACTCAATACCATAAAAGAAAATGATGTATTGCCAATCATTCTGTTTAGATAGGTTAAGTTCCCAAAATTGCCCAAAGTCTATTTTTTCGAGAATCGTTTTAAACTGGAGCCAATATATATTTCCACCACATAGCTATGCACCTTGCCATGCCAAGAAACCTATGATACTTTGGTAGTCTTTACACTAGCAGTTTTACTAAGTGAATTCTATCCCCAGACGCTAGAATACTTTAACAGTATAGCGTTTTGTAAAAAATAACACTCTAGATGTGTTAAAATAGTTCTGCCCCAAACTTACTCCAAAGTAAATTTGGACGCCAATTTCCGGAGACATGCCTAGTTTGATAAATGAATGTATTACAGTACAAGACTATAAAAACATTCAATTTGCCGTTGATTTACAATATCAACAATAAGAATAGCTTCCTGTTTTGGTGGCCGCATCAAGCTGTCCATCAAGGAACTCAGCAAGTACCAGGACAATGTAGAGGAACCGGCGGAACAGCAGGCAGAAGCCTGATAGCGCAGGGATTGCTCTACTGAGTCTATGCAACAGGCCTTTTCAGGAGGCCTGTTAACGAGGACGGGTACTGCGTTGGCAGTACCTGGTCTCTCAGCGGTTTTCTCTATTCTCGATTAAATCATCAACCACGCTGGGGTCAGCCAGGGTGGATGTATCCCCCAGGTTGTCCAGCTCGTTAGCAGCAATTTTCCGCAGAATGCGGCGCATGATTTTACCGGAGCGCGTCTTCGGTAAGCCGGGTGCCCACTGCAGCACATCCGGTTTGGCGATGGGGCCAATTTCTGTGCGGACCATGTCCACCAGTTCCTGCTGTAACTCGCCCGGATTGCGATTGTCACCGACCATCAGCGTAATGTACGCGTAGATACCTTCACCCTTCACGTCGTGGGGATACCCGACCACTGCGGCTTCCGCTACGGACGGGTGCAGGACGAGGGCACTTTCCACCTCTGCGGTGCCAATGCGGTGGCCTGATACATTCAGCACATCGTCGACCCGGCCGGTAATCCAATAGTAGCCATCGCTGTCGCGTTTAGCGCCGTCGCCGGTGAAGTAAAAACCCTTATAGGTTGAGTAGTACGTTTCCACCACGCGCTGATGATTGCCGTAGACGGTGCGAATCTGCCCCGGCCAGCTGCCGGTAATGACCAGATTGCCGGACCCTTCGGTGTCCTCAATAATGTTGCCTTCCGCGTCGACCAGTGCGGGTTGTACGCCGAAAAATGGCCGTGTGGCTGAGCCGGGTTTCAGGTCAGTGGCGCCAGGCAGCGGTGTAATCATGATGCCGCCGGTCTCGGTCTGCCACCAGGTGTCGACAATGGGGCAGCGCTGGTCACCCACCACTTTGTAATACCACTCCCAGGCTTCCGGGTTGATCGGCTCACCCACCGAACCCAACAAATGCAGTGAGCTGCGCGAAGTGCGGGAGACAAATTCGTCCCCCTGGCTCATCAACTGCCGCAACGCGGTAGGGGCGGTGTAGAAAATATTTACCTGGTGTTTGTCGATGACCTGCCAGAAACGTGACGCGTCCGGATAGGTAGGCACCCCTTCAAACATCAGAGTGGTGGCGCCATTGGCGAGCGGTCCGTAAACAATATAAGAATGTCCGGTAATCCAGCCGACATCCGCGGTGCACCAGTAAATATCGCCGTCGTGGTAGTCGAACACATATTTATGGGTCATGGCGGCTTGCAGTAAATAGCCTGCGGTGCCGTGTTGTACACCCTTGGGTTTACCAGTAGAGCCGGAGGTGTAGAGGATAAACAGCGGATCTTCTGAATATCCCACCTTATAATAGAAGAAATTGTGACCCCAAGTAATTTAAACACCGTAGACATCGTGACGGATTAAAAGTTGGAACAATATCTTATATAATCTAGTTGGTATTATAAAGCTATTCGTAACTTTTTAGGATTAAAATACCATAGGTGACACTCTATTAATTATTACAAAACTGCCTCGTTCTTTTACGTTATCGATTTGTACCCATATTATGCAAGTAACAGATATTATTTATGAATTATTTTCAAAATAACCCTTAAAATTGTTTTCTCGCGTCTTTGAATGTTTGCAGCCTGGCTGGATTGGCTTGACCTAATTCAGTTAACCTGAAGTGAAAATATAGAAAAAGGTATGTAATATTTCAAGAAGACTGTTTAAAAGAATTAGTTTTAATTGCTTTAATAGAAAATTTCATGTAATATCTTTTCACTGTCTTACTGAAATTATTCTACCTGTTTTTCCATACTTTTTTTTAATTGTAAATGGAGAGACATTGTTTATCGAAGAAATTATTGACTTAAATTCAAAAGCCTTAAAAACTGAAGCTTTTCATGTCTCAGATGTTTTTTGTGAATTTCTCATCTCTTGTTTTCCATTGCAAGTTTTGCTAGATGATAGTTGCGATTCATGGGTGATCTTTGGGGTGGTTGTGCTTTGAATTTCAGGTTTGAAAAAAAAAGTGCCGTTGTTCCATTTTGCCTTTCCGCTGCGCTAACTTATGTTCATGATCAAATAAGGCTATCCAGCTGGTGCTGGATAGCCTTAACGAACTAGGGTCTATTATTTTTAAAGTTTAGTTAAGAATGTGGGCTCCTATCAAAGCTAAAGCACTAAGAATAAAAGAAAGATGATTAACCATTTTTTTTAGGTCTGATGTGTCAGGAGTTCCTAGAAGCTGTATAATCAAAATCTTTGAAGGGACTTCGGACCAACTAAAGAAAAATCTGATTTCATCAAAAATGACTACAGGTTAAAGGACAAATTCCATAAACAGGTAATTGGTGCTAACTGATTGTAACTTACCCGCATTGTATTGTCATTCCCTTCACTTTTTCTTCACTATATTTACAGAACTTGATTACTTACTGACCTAACAAAAGAAGGCTAAGTCCGAAAAATATCAATTTGTTCCCTAAGTAAATCTTTTTGTGGCTAAGTAAATCTTTTATAGAAAAGAAAATCTCAAAGAATTCGGTGGAGAGTTTCCAGCTTTGATTAATATTAACCCGGCTATCGGTTAAACGCTAAACTTGTCAGCATATCAAAGCTTTTAAAACGTTATGTTCAAAAAAGAACGCGATCAGTAATCACATGATCAAAGGAATTTTTCTGATTTTTCCTCTCCCTTCAGCCCCCCAGATGGTCATTTCTGTTTTATTCGCAGTTCACAACTTGCAAACGATACGTTGATTGATATCCTCATATAACATTCGCGTATAACAACATACCAAAGGGGAGTGTGTTCAAAAAAGGCTTTGTGATAATTATATCGAATGCATTGAAAGTTAACACATTGAGAGGGTGTTCGCATGGAAGACGCAAGTGTTAGAGACGCCATGTTATTGACCCGTTTCACCTAATTTATATCTTTTATATTGCATGAGATCCTTTGCTTTAACGTCTGGAGTAATCGCAGAAAATGCGAAAACTGTTGCAGTTTCTGCAAACCGTTAGATTTAAGACGCGACTAAAAGTACACATGAGTATCGGACCTTTTGAACAGCACTGGTCAAATCTGCATAGACCTCTTGAAGCAAACATGCTGTTTATCCATTCATTGTGGTTGGAAGCCTAAATACCAATTCTATACTTGATACTGATTCTTTGGTGTCGCCTTCGCAATGTCAATAATGAAACTTTACCACAACAAACATGATGGCCCTCCTTAACTGTCGCACTCAATTAATTAGAACGAGCCAGATTTCGTGTGTACTGACACCGATGTGTCCGCGAACTGAAAATCACAAATGACCATACAAAAACCGCACAACCACTTGACGTAGGCATTGTGGGCAAAAAAAAGAAGGCAGCAACAGAATGATAAAAACCTCCAAGATAATCCTAGTGAAAGTCAGTATAAAATATTCATTCTTTAACTGCTAAATTTACGGTGTGTAGTTGTATCTTTAAAAACAGCAAGGTTATCGATACATAGCCACGACGTACGCCACAAGTTAAAGAGCGCATGAGCAGGTTAATCCTCCCTTTTAAAGACAGGATTCGGCCACTGCAGTTAAAAACCAGGTAAAAGATCTTAGCTTAAAAATCAAAGCAACCATCCAGCCTGTGTTTGTCAGTCGCAAGTTACATAGTGACCTTAAGATTAAAGAGGTAAAAACCCCAATTGTAAACCAACGATGTGTGGTATATGAATTTAGATGCCACTTGTGAGATGCAGGGTATGTTGGTTACACCCGTGGACACTTGCACGAGCAAGTAGAAGGTCAGAAAAAAAAAGAGTCTCCATGTTTTAACGTTACGAACATGAACACAATGGAGAGGTTCCCTAAAAATCTAATTGACAGTTTCCACGTCCTCATCAAACGTGTTCGCAAATTCGATTGCTTAATTAAAGAAATGCTGCACATTCGCAAACGCAAGTCGGTCCTTAATATGCAATTGGACTCGATATGCGCAAAGGTATTCATGTAATTTTTTCATTTTCCCATTCTTTACGTAGTGTATATAAGTAGATTTCGCATGTTGTCAAATATTTTCTTCAGAATGGTTTCGTAATGCATTCAACTATGTGCAAAGCTATGGAAATATTTCATGTCTTTCAAGGTATCTGATTTTTTCACTTTCTGTGGTTTTTCCCTGAACTTCCAAGTTAGCTTTCTTTTTTGCATATTCCCTGAAGGTCAAAGTGCTACTAAAAGGTTCAATGCGGGCTGCCCGATTGCCGTCCCTGTCTTATGTTTCTGTAAAACGGGTATATATCACCAAGTTTATGAATCGTAAAGGAATTGTAAACTTATTTTCATGTCCCTGTAAAAGAAGTAACATTTACTGCATACAAGCCACGCCTTAAACTCTTCTCCTACAATATTTAGGTCCGTGCACAAATGAATGGAAGTTTTAATTGTAGCTTCAATGATTTAAATAGCGCATGTCCGCCACCAGTAGCTCTTACTGCTACTTACTTGCTGCATCGAGCGTGCTCAGATTCGCTTGATCATATCCCACCAGGTTGTTCCGTTGTCCATAACAACTGGTAATTCTTCCAAGTGGGGTTAGTGTTGTTTACTAGTTGGTCACTGCATATTCTTGTGGGAGGACCAACGCTGTTGCTTTCATGGAGGCCTACTAATAGCAGTCCATCACTAAAGTAGTCCTTAGTAAAATCAAACGCTGAGTCCTTAAGCATTCAAGTAAGTGAACTGTTCACTGGACCACAATGACTTTTCTTCCATCCATTAAAGGATAGAGAAATGTATATAGTATATGAACATAGGAATATAAACTATGTCTTTAAAAAAGACAGAGACTCAAGACATGAAAACTCTACCACCTATGGCAATTATTGAGTCAAAAAGTATTAGCATGTTAAAAGCAAAAATATCTTTATTACCGTATAATGAGTGAGTAATAGGTATTGTTATTAGATTCTTTATACACTGCTCAATTTTTTACTTATAATAAGCGAGTTCATATCATATAATTAAGCAATGAATAATTTTAAAGATCAAGCTGTTCTAATTGCTTAAAATTTCTACGAGTGCAAGTATAAACCTCAATAACCCTAGAGTGGCCCTCTACAGTTTGATAAGCCAACATACTTTTTAAGGAGGGAGGTGAGAGAGTATTTCGACGAGTGAGAAGCAGACTCCAAATCAAAAAGGGAACTTGGCTTTAGCTAAGGCTTGAATTTACATCGCCAATGAACTGGACTCTTTGCTCAGTCAGCTTATCGATCAAACTCACGATTCTAGGACACAAACTTGTTTATCTACAACACGAAGAGTCATTTGTTTTCTATTCAAGCCATGAGAGCAAAAATACTGATTTATTGTATTACAGCTTTTGTTTTTTATGTAAATGGTATTCCCAAAGTACTTTAATCTATCACTTGTTTAAAAAACGCAGCCTTTGGCGTCTACCTGATTGCCTTTAATTTTGCCCCCCTCCTGAATTCTAAAAATTGATTTTACTCCCTTTAATTTTCGCCCCCCTCCTGCTGACTCTCCAATTCACTCCCTTTAATTTTCACCCCCCTGGGGGCGAAAATTAAAGGGAGACGAATTTGAAAGGAATAAGGTATATGTTTTCGAATCGCTAGGCAAAATTGTTGAGGAGCGGTGCAAATTTAAAAGTATTGTATCAAATGGCTCACATCAGACAAGAGTCAAACTGACAACAACTTGAGGTTGAAAGGTTAATTGCACACGCGCAGCAGAGATTGTTATCCTCTCTGCAAGTTTTCTTCTGGGATGTAGTCGATAAATTATTATTATCCCTTGGTACCGGGATTTGTTGTCTTTTTGCTGATCTTCTTCTTGGTCCTATATCCTTAAGTGTAAATTATTTCAGAAAAGGAGGTTAAGCCCAGTCAAAAGAAATACCCGTCATTTGAGTAGTTTTAAAGAATGTCCAAAAAGGATCAACTGGAACTTCACGCCAATATCTGCCTCTAAAAGTCTTTGAAGGACTTTTTTTTGGTGTTACTCAGAAATATCGTTTGGCAACAAAATTTGATACAGTAAAATTAGTGTTTAGCTGCTATGTCGCGTTAGTTGCATTGCACAATTTTTTCAGAATTTTACATGTTTCATTATAAGGCCGGTCTGTTTTACAAATTTCGAAGGATAGTATGCCAGTTGTTAGCTTGACATTCAAGGTTTTCAAAAATGTACGCCTATATCTGGAATACATATGACATAAGATTTTGTGGATAATTACTACTTACATACCTGGCATATTGATATGTAAAGTTTCTGGATGGAAGAGCTTCTTGATTGAGTTGAACATGAATTTATAATACGGTTTAAGCGATCTAACTGTATGAGAACCATCAATGTTCTCTTATTTTTGTTCATGCATTTTGCCTTCTACCATGACGAATGACATTGATAAAAGAATTTCACATTTAAGAGGGAGAGCTATTGCGAGTGAGCAAAGTATACATTGGGACATTTGCATATCGAGGTAGGTGACAGATTCATTAAACGATATTAAAAAAACTGAAACGTGGAAAATAACACAAATTTTGGGTCAGTGACCATAAGACGACTGTAAACAACTATCATTAAGAGGGTTTCAGGTATCCTTTTGAGCTTATTATGGACAAGGTCTTCTTTGCCAATAATTTCTTAATTTTTTGAATTGAACAACAAATCCTTCAAGAATTTGTAAATGGAGGGCTGTTGCATGTCTGCCATTTTCTATAGATGTCAGCAGAACTAAAATATAAAATGTATGCAAGCTTGTGTTTCATTACAGTTTTCTTTAGACACTCACCAGTCTCATGAAACCTATGAATTCTCGAGACAGACATAAAGCCGTTAATGGTAGGGTATGAGAACTAAGCTATCAAGGAAACATATCAGGTTTGCTTAAGCGCCACCTTTACAAGCATGGGTTACATTTGCTACACAATAATAAATGGTAAACTTACAAAACAGCATGATCAGTATGGCTTACAGTAATTGCTAAGTCAAAGAGAAACCAGTAAATGACCAACTGGCGCAGTTAGCATTAAGTGTTTGGTCCCAAATTTAGAAGGATACGTTTCTTCGCCGTGGTTGCACCATGCAGTTAGGCAAGAAAATCTTCGTTGCATACCTTATGGGCCTTAATAACGCCGGCCCCTTTAACGCCGATTTCAAAAATCGTCTTTCCGCCATTTAAGGCCGGCGTTAAAGGACCGCCAAGGGGAAAACCAATATTTTCCAAATTTCATTTAAGATCGTATCAAGGTTTACTCGTTTCCGATATTTCACAGGTATTAGTTTTTGCAAATTCGGTTATAAATATTCATAATTTTTTTAAAAGTGTAAGGAATTATTGAAAATTTCGAGAGATTTTATATTTCGACGATATTATATTTCGCAAAATCGGCAAAAATTCGCGAAAATTAGTACGCATGAAATTTCTACCCTTAAGGTACAGTAAGAGCACAGCGTCTGATTTCGAAGAATAAGGGCCACTTGCTTTAGAAAAGCGTCAAAATTGCATGATTTCAAAGGTTTTACCTAAAGAGCCATTTTTCTGGTGATTTTCCAATTGGCAGCATCCAGTTCTTGAGCCCTTTTTGAGCCTACATTAGCCCCTGGTTATACATCATAACACTTTCTTATACTGGTCAGTAGTAGGCAAAACACATGCGGGTGTTCAATTTTATGTTACTTTTTGAAGAGCTACAAGAAATAGAACATTTGAAAATTACCACCGCTTTTTTGCCTTTTTTTATTTAAAAAAGGCCCTTTTAACACCGGCCCCTACAGCGCCGGCCCTTATTCCCTCCACTCGAAAAAAAAACGCCGACTTAGGGCTGGCGTAATTAAGCCCGTAAAGTAAGCTAACAGATCACCCCGTTTCACTCAGTTCCAAGAAACATTCATCTGCCATTTTAAAACTCATTCGACATGGTCATGATAATGCAATACACGTTGTTTTTTATAAGCAACCCCATTTTTAGGGTCAGGCCTCGAGTTGCTTAGCAATTTTCCAAAATCAGGCCTGGAGTTGCTTTAGTAGTTGCTTAGGTATTGCTACAGGTTATCGTCGAATTTCGTTGTGTTGTAAATGATGAAATACCAAATGATGGTTGGATCCTTGATCTACTTGCTTGACACATTATCAACAGTGTGATATTTGTTATATATCAACAGAGTTGGGGTTTTTTTTCAATTATTCGGATTTTTCGATTTTCCGGAAAATTTTTGGCTGTTTGGTTTGGGCCGTCCGGATAATCGACGATACACTGTACGTTTTTAAGTAACATACGTCAAAAGTGCCAAAGGTGTTTTTCTTGCCTCTCTTAAGAGAGATAAGGATATGCTACCCTTGTCTCATTGCATTTGGTTTAACAAATCATTAAAAACCCAAAGTTTTAAAGAGAGCCTATAGGTGCTGCTTATGACTGTATCCATGTACAAATGCTTTGGTAGAGCAGTTATGTTTGATGATTGGTTACAAAAATGCTACTTTCCAGTCATGCGATTTCCCAAAGCGTATTTTTTTTGATAACGGGAGGGTAGCAAAGTCCGAGTCGTTATCATCTCTTTCTTTCTCATGACTAAAAAGCTATTCAAGTCTTGTCCAACAGAACAACACCTTTATTCAAATTCGTAAACTACTTGCGTTATATAACCACGGGGTCAGTGAGCATAGATTAGCTACAAGTTACTACATACAGTTGGAGTGTTACCAAAGGTGTATAATTCTGCATAACTGAGTGACTGTTGAGGTATGGAGAACTACCTGCAGACTTAGAAAAGGGCTTGAATATGGGATTTTTGTTCTCGTTATTTAATACACACAGATGTGATACGTACAAGTAAGATATGAAAATATGTAATTTCCGGGATTCGAACCTAGAACCCACGCATTTCCGGCGTGTGCTCTACCACCTGAACTAGGTCACTCCCGATGCTAACCAGCTCTAGTCGCCACATTAGCTCCACATCCTCAGTTGTCAGACCTCGTTATCCAGCTTCATGTAGTAGTGACCCTGACCATGTACGAAGTGCCATTCGGGTTATTAATATGTCACGGCCAACTGGCAGTTGCAAAGAATTATCGAGAAGAGAGGATATTCGAATGACATTTCGGTCTTACAATAACCACTCACCAGTTCACGGCAGCTGCGTCCTGAGAGCACACTGCTTTAATGCGTGGGTCCTGACTGGGGCACTATCTCTTTAGTAGCATATTTTCTATTTCTCCAAGAACAATTATTGTCATTTCAAATCCTCTTTTTTCGATACCAAAGGGCCAACGTGATACCAGTTTTCTTATACTCATACGTTTCTCTATTAACTCCCGGTTTCAATTTATTTAGACCTATCATTTTATTACATTTTATTAGCTGGTTTTAAATTTTGAAGTTTAATACTGTCAATGTACGTATATTAACAAATGTTGATCTAATTGTAATTCCTAAATTATCAAATAAAAACCGGATACATGTGTATGTTAATGAAGTTAACCAGGTTCAATTTAAAATTACCTGTGAAATGAAGTTGTGATATGACGTCCAGCATCTCTTTGCTTTAAGACCTTATTGGAGGCACCTTCCCTTTAAACTGCTCAATAATTAAGTGGAGAAGGTCAACGACATCACTATTGAAGCACGTTTTTGGTTATCTTTACGAGCGACCTTACTTCTATCTCAGTTGCAAACCTCGTTGACTGCATTTATGTAGCCTTTGATAAAAGACTTTGCGTCAGTGCTACGTTTTTGTTGAGCTATCTACCATTATCAAGTTGAAATTTCATTAAGGAACAATTTAAACAAGTAACCATATACAACTGTGCAATTTCAAATATTATTATCATTTTCTACATAGTCAATATGCCATTCACCATTTTTCTCGTATCCCGTAACATGATGTACCGTAAAGCGCAGTGTACAAGCCCATTAGCCTACAGGTTTCAAATATCCTTCTTGGGGTGCTTAATCCCGAAAGACCTACTTACGTAAGGAGAGAATACATTGAGTATTGCGTTGAGTAACGGATTCATTTTGCTAAACATTTTCGCCATACACTGATCACAGCAATCCTATGGACTCCATACGATTGCTGTGATCAGTGTATGGCGAAAACGTTTAGCAAAATGCATACAATATTCAAGTTTTGTACCACAAACCAACTTTTAAAGATAACATTAGTGAATACTCAATAGGCTTCGTATGGATTGCACATTTTTGTAGTAGTGCGTCAGCAAATGACTATTGCAAGAAGCAATGCACTTAAGATAATCTATTTTAAACTCTTTGCTCACTCTACTAGTAATGAAAAATTACAAAAGTGTTAACGCGCAAAAATAGTATTTTCCTACCGGTAAATAGAAAAGTTTGCCAACTAAGGTGAGATTTTTAGGCTGAACTTTGTTTTGGCATTTAAAGAACGATGATTACATCGGGAATTCATGGTAACTCAATGTTTACAATGTTCGTATTGCTTATAAAGCCTACACATCTTCCCCTTTACCTTGACGCGATAAAAAGATATTTTCCTGTTTCTGTTTTGTTTTGTCTATGGTGTTGTCATCATAGAAGACTCCTCTTTGTTTAAGCACCTATAAACCCATGGGCTTATATATGGGCGTTTCCTTCTGGATGCATCATTTGAGTTGAAATATTTGGGGCTTATTTACGGGGGCGTTTCAATAAAAGAAAGCTTATACGGATCAGGGCTGCTGTTAATATAAAAGTTCTTTCTTATCCATTAGCTGGGGAGGGTAGAGACATAGCAGGAACGCACCTTACCTACTGGTTTTTTGTCATCATAGTCACGTTCTAATATACAACTTTGTAGAGTACCCTTGGAATATGGGACCGCTGCTATAACCACTCAGCCACACTGACTAGCAGCCTGCTTATTTATCTCTTGCATAAACGTGGTAATGGTTGTGTACCCATAAGGACTATTCTATCTACAACAATATCCCTTGAGGAGCTAGAAGCTGGTCTTCCTGGTTGTGCATCTTGTCTCCCCTATGTACCCCAAGGATCCTTGTCAAACAACTTTGATAAAATATGTGTAATGGTTATTTTGTTGATATTTTTTCTTTGCTACACATGCTTGTATTGGTAGATCAGAAACCTTATTGACTTTGATTCCTAAAGAGACTGAAGGCGTCAAAGCCTCAGTCGATGCCTTTACATCCAGTTTAAGCTAACCAGTATTTGACTTGATACTGCCCAAGAGCGTAAAAATTGGATATTCCTGGGTGATCAAAACATGCCTTGGACAGCTCATTTTGCATTGCCTTAGATATACCCTTTACAGTTTTGAAAAAAATGTATATATATGTAATGTTACTAGTGTTAATATACACATTTATACATGTCTTTAGTATTAGTTCTGTGTTACAAAAGAAGCTGTATAGTGCAGTTGTAAATGGAGGAAAGAAGGCAATTATATGGCATACAAAGAGCAATATGTGTAAAAGGAAAGCTAAGAAAACTTGTTATTTTTTTGTTATAGAGCATAGTCAACCCAAAGAAGTGGAGACAAGTCAGTTAAAAGTGGATAATGTATGTGCAATGGAGGACAATGTAGAAAAACAGAAATCTGATGATAGGGAAGAGAAGGTTTTAAAAGAAGCAGAACACGATGATGGTGGTGAGGCACCAGACAAAGAGGAGGCACCAGACAAAGAGGAAGCACATAGTAGCAGTACAAAATCAGAGACAATGGAAGAAAAGCAAGTTACAGAGGAAATGGAAGTGACAGAGGATAGTAAAGACAAAACTGAAGAGATTCCAGGAGAAAATGATCCAGATGCAGGTAAACTGGCGTGTAGATGTAAATAGTGTTTGCAGTTTGATGTTGTAGCTGTAGGCTGATGATGCTTTAGTGGCACCAGAGAGAGTTCTAGAATCTAGTAACTTGATTAGAGATTCAATTCTTTCGGGTTTACTACTCCTTCAACGTCTACTACTTATTCTCTTTTTTTATCCTGTTATTTTTCTCACTGTTCCTGTGTTTTCTCTTGTTTTCCTTTCTCTTCCTCACTCTCTTTCTCTCTCTTTTCTTTTTCCAATCCTTTTCCTCACATTATTCCATGACCATCGTCATTAGCTGCCTTTTTGATCATGAAGGTCAAGTAATTTGCATACCACTTTATTTGCTGTTACTCTCTGCAACATATTATAACATGTGCATTGTTGCTTTTAAGTAAGCTAGCTTTGTATCTTTTAGTAGAATGTCTGGTTTTAAACTTTATTGGCCTTTCATCTTTATTTTATAATTGTACTTAAAATTTATGTTATTCCCATGTGAAACAGTATAAGTTAAGTAAAGACGATCTTTATAATCCTTGTATTCGGTGTTTGTTTGTTTATTCATATTCAGAACATAAATATAGTGAGCTCAAATCTTTCATATCCTTGATGAACAATGCTTAATATTTAATTCAATGTTGAGAGTTGAAATCTTTCCGAATTTAGTTGCCTTCAGCATACTGTCCTAATAGAATAACTGTTTCAAGAGAATAAAAGTGACATTTATACGTTAACTGCCCTTTCCAGAGACACTACGACCCGAAAACCGTAACCTATGATAATGACAATAGATTGGCAAGTGAAACACAAAATCCCTCTTGTGAGTGTTCTTGCCTTCTTTCTAAATCCTTGACAAATTTACAAACAGGATTACTTATAATTGACAGACCGAATAGTCGATGTGTTTTTCAGTAGCATCTAAGTTTTTGAAATCAAAATTTCCTATACGTATCATATCTCTGTCTTGAGATTCTTGATCAGAGCTAAGCTTCGGTTGAGCAAATACTAACGTAGGAAAATGGCAAGAGGTGCTTCAGAAACTGAGATATTGGTGCCCCCGCAAGCTTTTGAAGTGTCAACTGTTAAACTTTTTTAAAAATCTCATAGTTACAATAGATTTAGATTCTCTGTAAAGCACAGGATATTTTTATAGAATTTTAAATATCCAGCCAGTAGAGCAATTTTGTGGCTTCATTTTTAGGCGTTTAAAATGTTCTATTACGTACTCTTCTCTTTGTTATTAAAGGTGATCTATGGCTAGCGAGTGCTTGAAGTGGTGGAAATGACAATCTCTTATTGTTTGTGATACCTATCTAAGACAGCGCAACAGTCAATGAAAGCGAAAAAAAAACCCTATTTGATGCTAGTTTAGGGCTCAGGTTGGCACGTGGTTAGGTTCGGATTAGCTCAAAGTCGAGTTGGACTGAATAAGGATTTTAGTTGATTTGCACAATTCCTCCTTGACAACAAGTTGCAAGCCTGATAATTCAACAGGCAAAACTTGCTATCAAAAAATGAAGGTAAAGAAGACATTGAAGGAAGACATTGGATTATCCATTGAACATAATTACTGTGCTAGAAAAGGGAAACCATTTTCTTGATAAATGTAGTTCTCGTCTTCCAGTTCTTAGAGTACAAATGTCAGGATGGGGTTTAAAACGAAATGACGATACGTTACGTGTAATTGCGGTTTGAAATGACTCAAATAGAAATTACAATATAACGCTCTGGTTTTTTGTCTATCAGAATCCGGTAAAGCTACGCAAACTATATACATCGTGTATGGTTATGAGATATTTTAATAGTTTAGGGCATCCTGTGTGCGCAATTGTCTTTGGGACATATGAGGAAGTGGGGGGGGGGGGGGGGGGGGGGGAGGAGGGGGGGGGTGGGGGGGGGGGGGGGGGGGCGTTAAATGGAGGAAATATGGTAGCTCAAGCTTTTACGTCAAAGCCTGTTCTTTTTCTATGAAGGGAACAAAAAATTAGACAATAGGTTTGTAGGGTGTTTTTCGCTTCCCCCGTCGCTTTCACATGCAGGGACTACCAGCTTTGTAGTTAAGAAAAGTTTAAAAATTGGAATTAGCGCCATTATACCAGTAATGTCACGGTCGCAGTCTCTCGATCAAAGACCCTGATGAGCAGTGAGTCCGACGTTGAAACTGCTCTAAATAAACAGAAAAAACACCAAACAGGCTCACTGATAAATAAGGGCAGCTGGGGCGTCCAAAGGCAACAACCCTCAATGTAGGCTACCGGGTAGAGAAGTAAGCCATGAGTAAGGCTCAATCAGCAAGTGGGACCGCCTCTCGCGGATAATGGAAAGCATCTTTCAGCAATGAGAACAGATATTACATCCATTCATTACAAAAAAAACCCAGAGAAGCGTAGTGTCAAGGTTGTGCATCATATGACATTTCACCCAAATAATATCAACAGGGACTTGAAGATAGAAATTCCTGAAGAATGGATACCGACAACAAAGAAACGCAACATGGACGCAGATCCGCAAAAGTAGTTTCCCGCCAAGATGGAAGAACCACAAATCATCCAACCACGTACAACTATTATAAGAATAAAAAAAATGAACAATAAATTGATGCATCACCTAACGAGGGCTAGCAGAATGAAGCTGAGTCATTGCCTTCCTAGAAACAGTAACAGCGTCTAAAACAAACGATTATTATAATTGGTGACCCTTTGAGGTTTCGCTTGTCGGGCTGTTATAATTGGTGACCCTCGATACTTCGATTGTCGGGCTACTATAATTTGTGACCCTGGTCGTTTCGCTTCTCGGGCTAATATAATTGGTGACCCTCAACGTGTTGCTTGTCGGGCTGTTATAATTGGTGACCCTCGAAACTTCGATTGTCTGGCTACTATAATTGGTCACCCTTGTCGTTTCACTTCTCGGGCTATTATAATTGGTGACCCTAACGTTTCGCTTGTCGGGCTGTTATAATTGGTGACCCTCGAAACTTCGATTGTCTGGCTACTATAATTGGTGACCCTCGAAACTTTGATTGTCGGGCTACTATAATTGGTGACCCTCGAAACTTCGATTGTCGGGCTACTATAATTGGTGACCCTTGTCGTTTCGCTTGTCTGGCTATTATAATCGGTGACCCTCGAGGTGTTGCTTCTCGGGCTATTATAATTGGTAAGCCTCGAAACTTCCATTGTCTGGCTACTATAATTGGTGACCCTGCTTGTCACGGTCGGCCACGAACACTTTGAACTTCTGAGTCAACAAAATGTGATAATCTCTCTGACGTGAGTCTACGAAAAATAGTAGTCGTGAATGCTTGAAGTGAGGAAGGCTAACGACAGGCACCATCGAGAACAAGGGAATTGGCAAATCGTAACTACTCTTCTAGAAGGGCTCCCCAAACGTTCCTGATCAAGTGCTCCATCTTTGCTCTAAATAATTCTAATTTAAATTTCACACAAAACACGAGTTCCTATTTCAAGTAAATGATTTCTGTGTTTTCTGCTACACGTTAGAAACAAAAGAACAGTTTATTGGGAAGGGAAAATAATGAAATAAGCAAAAAACTAATCCTCTTTATTGGCAACGACTGTTAAAATGTTTCTGATCAAGGTCACGATCTACACTCTGAACAATTTAAATTCAATTTTTTGGCAATATAGGGGTTCTATTTTTAACAAAATGATTTCTCGCAGCATCTGGTACACGCTTAAAATACGACAACAGTTTCTAATGGTTGGTAAAAGTCGCAAAAACAGGTTTGAGAATTGTCACTCAAACAGGGACAAACCTTTGAAATTACATGACTTCTTTTATAAGGTAGCTGAAGCCTCCGAAGCTAATTTTCTACCGTAGCTTATCTTCCTCCACTCAGTGGGTAGGGGGAAATTAATCATATACATATTCTCAGAAGACATTATGTATATATGTATATATAATACTATCAAGAGCTCACTAAATCATTATACCATTGGGAATAAGTGTTTGTAATTTGTAGGTTTTCGTGATGATATTTAAGCAGATCCATGTTACTCTTGTAAAGTATACCTGACGAAGATCGAAACTTTGAAGAAAATGAGTATTTTTTGAGCTCTATATTATATTTATACGCATAGGAGGACGTAGGCTTTTGAATATCTATATCTATATATAATATATATTTGTCACGGAGTGGAGCATTACCACAAGAACTAGAATTTGTGAAAGGCGCACAATTTTCGTGGTTGGTTAATAACCCTGTTTTAGCGGAGTACTGTAA
This sequence comes from Alatinidae sp. Z8VKAUB7J3, assembly GCA_010016025.2. Taxonomy (NCBI): domain Eukaryota; kingdom Metazoa; phylum Cnidaria; class Cubozoa; order Carybdeida; family Alatinidae; species Alatinidae sp. Z8VKAUB7J3. The sequence goes on along the minus strand of JAAAKM020073195.1, from coordinate 78,679,442 downwards.
ACTACGCGTGAAGCGACAGCGCAAGAACACTTCTCTGTGGCCTTTATTTATCTGGTTTTCAAATGGAAGTGAAACGTTCCCATGTCACGGTAGTTTTCAGTATACAGGCTGTTTTTAAAGTTCGAAGCGGTTTCCGTTAGACAACTGGGAAAGTTTAAATTTAATAGTGCTCTCAATGACGTCTTAGGGGTCGCCATTTGAAAGAAATGTTTGCTGTAGAAAATCGAGTTTCTTAATTTGCTATCGGAGCAAATCATGAGCGTGCATCGAACCAAGGTTTTCATGAGATTGACATTACGTGTTTCGGGGCAGAATGAATACTCCTTTTCGAAATAAAATGGTAGACCATGAAACATGTTTTAGTTAAAACGAAAATGTGCAAACGTACGTCGTAGGCAAGGGAAGGAGGGCCAGAGTTTACGCATAGGTTTCATTTTTATCAATTACTTTAAAATTAATATTTTAAAGCCAAACATTTTGGCCAGTTTTCCCTTACAACATGCCCCTTATAGCACGATGGGTCCCAATAGATCTACATGATGAAATTTAGGTCACAAAATAACAAAAAGTCTTATTGGTTGATAACGGATGTCCTTGTCTGACTTTATAAGTAAAACGCCAAATGTGGAAACTTCATTGACAACGTTTCGTGTGACAGACTTCTTCAGGTCACTACTAAAAATTGGCTAAACTAAACTCAGAGACCTACAGTACAGATGTAAGACTTAGACTCAAATTGCAGTATGGTACATTCCAACGAGAAAATTCTTTTGTCGCACAACGTAAATGGCCTACGATGCTAAGGAAATACCAGAATACAGGGAGCTGAGGCACACCATAAAAAACCAAGTAAAAATGAACTGGGAATGGATAATAAAATGGGATAAAGTGGGTACGAGGGAAGCGGAGGCCAACCCAAATAAGTAAAGAACTAAACAAACTGTTGGATATGAAATCTAAAATAATAATGGTCAAAAGTTGAAAGGGAGAGTTTATAATATACAAAGAGTGTGACTTTATCTTTGGTTCGTAAAATCAAGTCCATTTGCCCCCCCCCCCCCAATAACCAGGGGTGCTTTAGTTCCAGGTAGTACGGTACAGCTGTTATAGCAAAGCATGTTATGTGTAAAATAGTTTTATACCAATGTAAAGACACTTTGAAAGGGTCATGGAAGTGCAAATTGGTAAATTTTCATTGAAACTGTGTTCACTATTTTGGCAGAGTACAAAATGTAACCATGTCCACCACGTCTTACGTTAATTGAAGAAGTCAGTGCTGTTGTATCATTGATAGAAAGCTGAATTTGTTTACTTTAACACATAACTAATTTCTATAATGGAGAAAAGAGGATTTGAAAATGTCAGTTAAGACAAGCACACTAGAGAAATAGAAAATATGTCACCACCGCGGCTCAAACTCGTGACCTACCCTTTTTCAGCGTGTACTCTACCAACTCAGCTACAATTCTAACTGATTTGATGTAGAGTAAGTTGTCCTGCGCATGCGTTGAGTCATCTCCTTATGCTTCTACTGATTCGTGCCAGCACAGTGTCATCACGGCAGAGTGTAGCTATGCTCACTGATTGGATAAATCGATACATATACAGAACGATACTCAAGCTTCGAGAAAAACATGTAAAGGACGTTTGAAGGAGTGATTTAGAACCTTATAGTTTCGATTTCACCGACGAGAAGCTTCGACTATTCCGTGTGGGTGTTATCCAGACAGTACAAGAAAACTTTAAAATCGTTTCATAGTGAGCAGTCAGCAAAGTTCTTGTGTTCTGTTATTCAATGATATAATCTTGGCACTAGTTAAGTACCTTTATTAATGCTTCAATACCAACAAAAACATGTAGGCGTAGTATTGGATGCACGAGCGATGGCATGAAAAGATAACTGGGGCAATGTTGTGATTGCTGAGAGGATAAGGCTCTAAATCATTCGCTGTGCCATAAATTTCACTTTGCTGACTTGAGATTGAGTCGTTTTACAGAGAGATTTATTTTTGGTACAGGCCTGGTGTTTATCCCTTCTTATCATAACATAAATATCTTCATTTACTTCCGCTAAATGTTATAATACCTTCGTTTTCTATAAGAACTAAATATTCTAGGTCAAATATAGAACTTATTCATAGAAAGATAGCGAAACTTCCATAATGACAGCCGAACACAATTTTCATTCAGTTACTCTAGTTTTTACATTGCTAAAAGCTCTGTTTTTTGACATTTTATGTTCAACTTAGGCTTCTCCCGTCCTTCCAGTACTTTTATTCTTTACTGTTTTGAAGAGTTGTGTGCTTATGAGCCTCGTTCATTTTCTACATTACGTGTGTTCCATTCTGATACGAACGTAGTTGGAAAAGATTTGGAGTTCCATTACTTAGAGGAAAAAGCGATTTGCTTGCAAACTTTTCAGCTGTAGGAAGGTCAAGCAATTTTTCTGACCTCTATGGCTACCCAAAGTATGTCTTGCGAGTAAAAGATTTGGACCGTAAGAGTAAGTATTGACGTTTGTTGTTGTAGTCAACAATTCGGGTTCTGAAGCACAGAGCACATAAACAATGAGGAAATGATATGATTAGCTAAGGAACGGAGACACTTAAAATTTAAACATTTCCAAGGAGACTTAAAGATTGTTGACTTTCAAGTACTTTATAACATTGTTTTGTTTTGAGTTACAATTTTAACATCAAAATTATACAATTGTGATTCTGAAGTTGATACGTGATGGATAAAAATAAGGGGATACTGTATATAGATTATTATTGTAATACAAACAGTTATCAATACATTTGTTTATAAGATGTGGGATAAAAATTTTCTTTGAAGATGATAGATTTGGTGGCTTTGACGTCAGTTGGACAATGGATATTGTCATTAAACGTACTGGAACACTTTGCTTGGTGTTTCTGACATTCTCGTAAAATGATTCCCAGCAGCTTCATGTAATACATGCCCTTCTCAAGCTGAGTAACACTCCGCACCCCCCTGTATAACTATCCCCAGTAAAGAAAGCTGCGGTTTAGTCACAGGTCAACAAAAAATCAAAATGTAAGATATCTATAATTTGCGTTTTTGTGTAAACCAGATTTTACGATTTCGTAACTTTACGTAACATGTATTAGAATTTCAAACAAAATTTTCGTTTTTATGTAAACCAGATTTTACGTAACAATTATACCGGGTTCCTCAACTATGGCTCTAGTAGTTTCCGATATCTTGTCTTGTTCGAAAGCCTTCATAATTTTCCCCAAGACCCACACTCCCTCACAATAAATTATTGAGACAAATTAAAGTAAGTTATGTAAGGGAAATCTGCGCTTGTGCGACATCTTTGTGCAAGACTACATGATAGAGCGTTCCGAATAGCAAACGTATCTATAGTGAATGCTATGTTTCCAGTTGTTTCTCCATTTCTTGCTCTAGTTGATGCAAATACTTGTGTGTTACTAGACAGGGACGGGGGAACAGAGGGGACCATGCCCCCCAAGATCAGCTACATCTCAATATTTTTCGTGACCACTTTTCAGCTTTAGAAAAATTGAAATTGATTGCAGCAGACATTGTGTCACATTCACAGCAAGATATGCATATCGACACGAAACACCCCTTTCCAAACAATGATCAAAGGCACCTTAGTGGAAAGCAAAAAGAATAATTTGAACCAAGCCATCCCGCTCCACTTATGAAAGTGAACCAGTGCACAGCATTTAACAATAATTTCCATGAATTTTTATACTTTTGACGATAGATTTAACTGTGGTTTCTCAAAGACATACTTAGCTGGATGCACAGTGCGTTTTTAGAGTTGAACAGCAGCAAGGAATGATTTTATATCGTATCTTTTATTTATTAAGATAGTCAGCACTTGCCTTGACTATTCCATATTCTTTGTAAGTTGTCAAAAACTCCTGATAGTGCCCAGTTGCTACTTCAAATTGCGAAACATACGGAGGACGGACAACTTCATGGGACGTCAAATGAGTAAACCTATATGAAAATCCGGTAAATATCTACAAAAAAAACCCAAACAGTATGATTTTAGGCAAATCATAAGTATAAATATGAAAGCTCAAAGCCGAAACACAATAGATAATTATAATTATTGAATTGCCCCTTACGCACTGAGTGGAGGAAAAAACATGGCAAGATTGACTTGAAAGTTCCTCACCTTAATTATGGGACTTGAGAGTCCAATGGTTAAGGTTTGGGTTTTCAAACCAATGGGTCGTGGGTTCAAAGCCCCTCAGCTCCCTTAGTGAAAAAAGGCAAGCTATTGTGGCAATGCTCCACTTATAAAAATTTTTTTTTATATAATAATATAATAATTGCTATCTGTCTACTCAATAATTGTCAATATATATAAATGTATATATATATATATACTATTCGATCATACAAAAGAGCATTGGACGGAAACTTAAACATAGAAAACACGTTTACAACTCTGTAAAGTCTTACATGGAAGGAGTTCCATTCCTTACGACATGATTACGAAAATGATCGTTGCAAATACGAGAAAAGAATACGTGTTACCAGGCATACAAATGTGTGTAACGTTTGTAAAGACTTTCATAAATAGCACCACTGTTCTTATTGAATTTGGAGTACCCTTCCCTCAAATCATGTAGTGTGTACATTAATGCAACGCACACATTCGTTCTATATCAATATGGTATGTAACCCAACTTTAAACAGAAAATTAAACAGAATACGGTTACTTATAGGAAATATAGACGTAAACGTGACATCTAGACGTAAACGTTTCTCGTACAGTTTGCAAATAGCAAACCTTTAAGTCTTCACTTGTTTTTAAGTTGCCAAAAGCTGAAGCATTATCTTATTTCAATTTCGTTGATTTTATTGTAAGTAGTTCTATCTTTTCTCCCTGCTTCTCCTGGACATCCTAGCAGCTTCTCCCTGACAGGGTAAACAAAGCTTGACTTTATGCATAATTAAGCGATTCATTTCACGAAATAAGAGTCCGCGAGGATTGCGTTACGGACATAACTCAGCGATGAGTCTCTTTGTATCCATATGGAAACGACATGCATCTTAATACTACATTTCCCGCAGTTCGCTTCTTAATCCTTTTTTTTTCCCCTGTTTAATTTTTTTATTGCTTTTTTTATTCTTTCGTTTCTCATCATTTTTCTGATCAACTGTTCCATATTTATCTCTTCTACAGTTTGTATGCATGTTTCACCCGCTCTTTCCACTGAGTGTTAAAATATGGCTGTTTGTGGCTACCTGTGGTTTTTTATTATCTTTAAGGTTTTCAATTTGGATATTTTCCCCCATGACAGTATGTTACCAGTCCATGGGACGACCTGCATCTCCCAACTTATTTCAAAGAATACAACTTAAGCAATTGATATTTTCATGTCCATGCCTTTTACTCTTTTCCTCCTTTTTCCGTCAGCTTTCGGAGGTGTTCAATATTAATATTCTTTTGCACTCTTTTACCTGTACTTTGTGCACATTGTTGCTGTTCTTCCATCGTTATATTCATGACTCTCTATATTTTTGTTTTCAGTGATCATCCCGTACGTACTCTGGAGTGCCGAATGAACGGGGGGTCTGAATAAACGGGGGGGCATCATTACGGTCTAAAGTTGATAAACGGGGGTCCAAGTAAACGGAGGGGAGGCTGAACTCCAGTCTCAATTTCGTGAAAGTTTTAAATAAGGATGACACATGAGGACAAAAATCGTACTTATTGACTAATTAGCAACTGTTTCAGGGTCAAATCTTGCATGGGAAGTTATTCAAGTGTTTCCAGACATCATTTACATCAGAAACCCTTCTTTCAGAGTGCTACGGGCAGTGGGTAGCGGTCTTATCCAGTCCAAAAGCTGATAAGGTAGCTGCATCTTGAGTTTTTTATAAGAAAAAATATGTCAAGAGTATAATTATTTGTTAGCGCATTTGTATGGTGGTATAGGGTACATCAGTTTATACAGAAAATCACAAGACGGGATAAGGTAAACAAATAACCACAGGCAAATAAATTAACCGCAACGCACAATAGATTAAAGACAAACAAGACAAGGGTTTTCAGGTTAAAGGGGGCTTTCCTAGCAGAAGGTACTCATAACCTCCATATCACAATGCAAGTTTAGTGCACTGATTCTTGTTGCTAGATGTTTTTGCCAAACACTGATCTCAGCAATCTTCTGAAGTGAAGTTAAAAAGCTTTTACGAATGTTTTCAAATCTTCACTTTCGGACGATTGCTATGACCATTGCCTGACAAAAATGTTCAGCAATATAAAGCCACTACTCAATGTACTTTTCAATGATTGTTACTAGTGCGATTTTTTTTTCACTACACTCAAATTTTTTATTTACCACCTGGATTCCACATAAAAATAACTTTGTTTTATTTTAGAGCAAACAGCAGTTTCCTACTTTTACAACTACTAAAAAGATAATAGGTAAACAAGTAAGCAAAATTGTAGTCAGTGAAACGGATTGCTGGATGTGACATTTTTGCGATTTCTCTAACATCACTTGAAGACAAAATTTTCTAAATTGACAAGTATTTGATTCAGTAATTGTGATTATGTTAATACTGGAAAGGACAAGGGAAAGTGGAGCTTGCACGAATCGAACCAGAGACCTCTCGCGCATGAATCGGTGACTGTGTCACTATCTGAGAGTTAACCTTTCTTGTAATCACCATTTAGAGGGTTGTATCAAAACTTCACCAATACCCCTACTTTGTCTACCTCTTCCTTACTATAAAATCATCCATTTTGTTATAGATGTAACGCTGATACATTTAGTGCGAGAGATCCCCGGTTCGATCCCTCCCGACACTACATTAATGTTGTTTTCTTATCAAATCTTATGCTTTGGCAGCAATGTGTAAACAAAAATATTTATGATATTAAGGTTATGTTCCAGAAATGAAAATTACCGATTTAAAGATTATGCACATGATCTCCTTGAATAAATGGTGACTTGATGTCCTATTTAAAATTTGTGAACTCCTGAAATAGTTAGATTCCAAAATCAACTTGAGAAACCAATGGTAGTAACTGCATCATTTTACCACAAGGTATGCATGGTTTACTAGTTTTTATGATACATTTTTTATATCTGCTCTGGATGTTATCCATTTTCAATAAATAACAGGCCACTCAAAGTCGCTAAAGAGTAAACTTTAACCTTTTAGTCAAAGGAAGTTCCAAAGTTACATAGAGTGTTACGGAGTCACCGCACGAAGAGAATGCCTTGCGACAAATGCAATGAAACAGTAACAAGACAATAAATTGATGTGTCACAACAGAAATCTTAGTACCACAATAATCTTAAAATATACAAGGTTTTAAAGCAAAGATAATTATAAAGTTCATTCATATCCAAAGTTCATTATTATGAGACGGCTTTGTTGGGATTCGGTTCGATTACAGATCTTCTTTGTCGTTCGGTTATAAGCCTTGACAGACTTTGTTCTTGATAAGCGATGGTGGCAAAACTCCCTTTACTTGGCGCCGAGTATAATTGCTAAATATTTGTTCTCCTTTATGTGTAACAGAATTAGCGTAAATAAGTGTGTGTGATTGTGTGTTTTTCATAGATCTGCAAAGCCTTTTATAGATGCAGAAATCTTTGAGACGTACGATCTATGTCCAAAGACAAGTGACGTCATGTATTACATCTGGACATGATGACTGTTGCGAAAGTGGACGACAACTCTCGGAAAATTTACGTCAGGAGTTAATTCTTTCTGGGATTGCTGGTTTTGAGCTGTCAAACTATTTATGGATGTCCCAAATTTACCGTACAGAGACTACTATGACAAGAGGCATGAATAATCCTCAACCGTGATTGAGAAGGATCTGAAAACAATCTTTCAATGGTAAAAAGGACCCTGAGTACTAGCCTATTGCAGGGTGCTCAGCTTTTTGGTTAATTGTCAACTGTTGATGATCGCCATGTCTAAGGCCCGTTACCGTATTGGGCACCCAAAGTCGGGAGATTCTCGTTAATAGCCACAAATTCTCGAGAACCATAGGTAACTTGATGTCTAATCCTACACATTTTTACATTTTATATATCACACAATCCTGTCTTTCAATTCTAGCCGTTAAAGAACTCCATCTTAATATTGGTTAGCCACAAAGCTGAGTATCAGAATTTCGTTAGATCTGGATGTACTTTTGAAAAGTTGTTATGCTTGTTTCGGATTAAAAGTGCGATTATCGGAAAATTGTGTCTTCATGTGGTAGTAATCATTGTAAATACACAACAGATGGTTTTATTCAAACTTAGTAGATTGTAACCACTGCATCTTTTGCAGATAAAAGCAAGACGTTTTCCGAGCAAAGTCTTGGACGTTCCTTTTGTGTTCAGGGATAAGGTTCAAGGGGCCTGTGTAGATGAAACTCAACAAGGACATTTATGATTAGTGTCCAAAATAAGAGAAATCATCCTTGTACTGGACGGCTTTTTCCGTTGAACACTCTTCCGCAAACAAAACGTCTAAACGATCAAATAAAAAGAACGGAACATACCCCACGGCAGTAGCTTCTGATGCGTCAGTAAATATATCAGTAGTCTGTGAAGCGTGAGTGAAGATG